>JARQOD010000006.1:423806802-423903875 GCA_033576555.1 Oophaga sylvatica | reverse complement strand
CCCCATTGCCCTGGTAATCCACAATTGTGGTGGCGGGTCGACACAACTTGGCGTCACGAACAGGATGCGAAACTCGCGGAATTGCGAGCCCTGTGTGCCTAAGGAATTGTTTTTGTGAAAAAGGACTGTTTGCACTTTTGGCGCCAAAATCGCCATTTTTGTCGCCATATTCGCGCCCTCAGGCGCTGGAGAAGAAGGTGGGCGTACCTTCGTGGGCGTCTACCCCCCTGTGGCGCGAAGAAAATGCCTGCCCTCTCAAAGTGCTATTACAACATGCGATCCTGCCCTACAGCAAAGGAGGTCCGCCTCCTCTTCACCTTCCCTGCGAGGAGGAGGAGACGCAAATCCCACCTCCACGGAAGAGACCGGATGTCTCCGCAGAAAGAAGAAAGAATCTTCTGGAACATCATGGAGGCAGGACGTGTGCAGCCGAGCGGGGAAGCGGAGGAAGGCAGGCCCCGTGCCCCAGCCAAGCTGCCACCATCACAGGAGTCTTCTGTGATCCTGCACCTGCAACAGGCGTTGTTAGAGATAAGAGAAGAAAATGCACGCCTGAAGAAGATGGTCCAGCACCAAACTGGACTGGAGGAGATTGAGAGACGCCGATGTGACCTGATGCAGTGGCGACTGTGGAACACAGCGTCCTCTCCCCTCAACGAACCCCCACGATTCCAGATACCGAAGAGTCTGCTGCCCAAGGCGAAGGAGCAACCGGAGGCTGCCCCGAAAGTACCGATCCCGATCCCACCGGTGAAGCGGTGGAAGCGAAGGAGGTTGAGGAGGTACAGCCAATCCCGGAACGCCCGCCCGGCCAGGAGGCCGCAGCAGATGATCGGTCCCCGGCAGGGACACCGGAGGGGTCCTGTCCGTCACTACCAGACGTGGACTGGGACGAGATGGCGCGCCTGGATGACGTCGCCTATACCGCCCAGTGGGAACAGGAATGGCAGAGTCGTGAGGAGAAGAAGAAACGCCAGCAGGAGGAAGAGCGGGAAACTCAGAGGAACCGTCAGCGACAATATGCCGAGCTGATCGCGGACAAAGAGAGTGTCCGGAGAGATAAAGGTACCCTGAGGGAACCGCGGCGGCAGGGGTGTGTGACTGAGTTCCAGCTCCGGAAGGGCTGGGGCTTTATCCGTGAACCGGGCCTCTACCCAGCGGTCTTTGTCAGCAGGCGTGACGTAGAATCCCACCTGCCGCAAGGCCATCCCGGGAGGGACTTAGCAAATGGAGATATCGTCACATATACGCGGCACTGGGGAATGAAGGGGTGGTATGCCCTTAACGTCACCATCGTCCGTGACCCCGTCCCAGACGCAGGTACCGTCACCATTACCGCCGCGTCCCCATCTCCAGCTCAAGCAGAATCCGGCCGTGCCCCAGCATGCCCCCTGCAAATTCATCGCAACTAGCGACCCAGAGTTCATCGCAAAGGAAAGTCATATCTTCATCGCAACATGCGACCCAGTCTCAATCGCAATCCCTGACGCGGTCCATATCGCTAACTGTGATTGAAACGCAATCGGTGTCACGTGAAGAAAATGTACCCGTTGCGCCCCTAGAGGTTCGCACCAGAACTGTGGCGACCCAGACCCTAATCGCAGCACATGATTTGCTAGTCCTGGGATCTAGGGCCCATTGCATTGTTCCAGCCCCCGGGGTGGAAAGTGTATTTGCAGAGAATGAATAGATAGTAAAGAAAAAGTGGTGAGATCCCTATCGGGTCTACCAAAAGTAAAAAAGTTTGAAATGTTTTATAAAGTTTTGCACAAATTATATAGTGAATATATATATTTCTAACTGTAGAATGCCCGGCTGGGTAAATGATAAACAGTAACCAGAAAAGTTGCACTTTCGTATTATGTGATTTGATATAATATGTCTTTGGTTTTACATTGGACTTGGAGGTTGAGGACTGTGCCAACCCAGAACTTTCTTGTACATAGTTGCGCTTCGGTGCTTTCTCTTGGTTTTACATAAACCAGTCACAACTACCTCTGAAAACAAAACCCGTGTGGTGTGGCACTGAGTGAGGTCTGCAATCGGATGTCCTGCAGCCCACCCAGGACCCACGTTGAAGGTTTGGTGCGGGTCCTTCACAAGTATATTGTATATTTATTGAATGCTATTTAATATTTGTATTTCTATAATGTTTGCAACGTTCAAGATATTCTCACCTCCCGGATGGGAAGAAGTTATTGTTTAATGTTTATTGCATAAACAAAATGTCTCTTTTGTATTTTACAGCCCGGGAGTGCTGTCTTTTACCATGGGGGAATGTGTAGCCCTGGTGTTAGGCACACGCAGTACCCTGGAGAGTGTGTGGCGAGACAGCAGTTTAATGCTAAATATTCATTCACTCGACATATACTAGACACACCCTTAGGGTAGTGGAGTTTACTCTTGAGGGAGTGGTCAAGGTAGTATGTGTTGGAGTGATTTAGTCAGTCTAGTTCCTGTCTTCGGACAGAGAGGACGTCTGGAGTCTGTGTCTGGACTTCAGAGAGAGAAGACGTCTGGAGGGAGGAAGCAGTCCAGATTGCTCTATCACCAGCTTTGGAAAGTGGAGTCTAGTATAGGTGCTTTAATTCACCTTAGCCTAGTCAGAGCTGTACTTCATCAGCATACACTGGAAGGAAAGAAGAAGTTTAGTGCAGAAAGTCTTCAGCATCCTGTCTAAAGGACGGTATCAGGTTCAGAGACGTGCTCCTGCCTATTGATAACTGAGCATCTGTAGCTAACTTTGAAGTGAAGGAAAAGAAAGAAGTGACTGCTCGACCCTTGGCTAGTTTGAGTGCTTATGTTACCAGCGTGGACAAGGCGAAAGGCACAGTGGTTTTATTGGAATAGTGCTTACGGATTGAAGAAGTCCTGCACATTGCTCCCGGTCACTGGGGACCGAAGGATCACTACTGTTTCAAGCAGAGTGATAAGAAAACCAGGAATTTACCGGACCTTAGGTCGCGGCAAACAAGCCCTTATAGTCAGTACGTAACTGGGGTCAGGGGAAGTGAAGACTTTGAGTCAGTGCACGACAAGATAAGAATTCAGCTTCTTCGCAGGAAGGCTCCTAACACAAAGCTGACTGGGCAGGTACAGCTATAGATTAGCTGGAGATTTTGAGGGAACTACGCTTCAGGCTGGTTGTACTCGTTGTATTGGAAGTAAAGGAGGCCCCTAACTTGTCCAGCTGCTGTCTCAAGATACACTCTCCTTGGATCAGCCTCCCTGGGACCTGCCTGAACATCTTACAAGTAAAGGTATGGAAAGACGCTGACCGTGTGAGACTGTGTTCTTTATCTGCACCCGACTTCACAAATCCCATAGACTTTGAGGGACCAGTCCCACCTGTAGGGGACCCGACATCTAGCTGCATCACCATCCCCTCAGAGATCTACAGCAGCGCTGGTACTAATTACCAGAATACTACAGGTGGCGTCACGAACTGTATATAAACCTATCCCTGTAAATATAACCCCAACATACGCCAGACCGCCCGGGCCACAGACCGAGCCACAGCTACCTGTGACAAACCCCATAGACTTCCATGGGCTCGGCTCTGAGTACCCATTGCCCTGGTAATCCACAATTGTGGTGGCGGGTCGACACACTTCCGTTGGGCCACTCTGTCATAAAGGCCCGACTGGTGGAGGGCTGCAGTGATAGTTGACTGTGTGGAACTTGATCTTGGGGTTCTTCTTTACCTTTCTCACCAAGGCTCTTCTCCCACGATTGCTCAGTTTGGCTGGATGGCCAGGTCTCTGAAGACTACTGGTGGTCCCAAACTTCTTCCATTAAAGGATTATGGAGGCCAATGTGCTCTTAAAAACCTTGAGAACTGCAGAAATTCTTTTGTAACCTTGGTCAGATCTGTGCCTTGCCACAATTCTGTCTCTGAGATCCTTGACCAGTTCCTTTGACCTCATGATTCTCATTTGGTCTGACATACACTGTGAGCTGTGAGGTCTTATATAGACAGGTGTGCGCCTTTACAAATCAAGTCCTATCAGTTTAATTCAACACACCTGGACTCCAATGAAGGAATAGAACCATCTCAAGGAGGCTCACTAGGAAATGGAGAGCATGTGACGTAAATAAGAGTGTCTGACCAAAGAGTCTGAATACTTATGACCATGTGATATTTCAGTTTTTCTTTTTTAACAAATTTGAAAAAAATACTATTCTGGGTTTTTTCAGTCAAGATGGGGTGCAGAGTGTACATTAATGAGAAAAAATGAACTTTTTTGCATTTACCAATGAAACAGAGTGAAAAATTTAAAGGGGTCTGAATACTTTCCGTACCCACTGTAGATAGATAATATAATATGTTTGTGTGTGTGTGTGTGTATATATATATATATATATATTATATATATTATATATATATATATATATATATATGTGTGTGTGTATGTTTATATGTATATATACAGCTCTGGCAAAAATTAAGAGACCACTGCAAAATTTTCAGTTTGTCTGATTTTTCTCTTTATAGGTATATTTTTGAGTAAAATGTAAATTTCTCTTTTATTCTATAAACTACTGACAACATGTCTCTGAATTTCCAAGCAATAAATTTTGTATTTATTTTCAGAAAATGAGAAATGGTCAAAATAACAAAAAAATGCAGTGCTTGCAGACCTCAAATAATGCTAAGAAAACAAGTTCATAATAATTTAGAAATAACAATACTAATGTTTTAACTCAGGAAGAGTTTAGAAATCAATATTTTGTGGAATAACCATGATTTTTAATCACAGCTTTCATGCGTCTTGGCATGCTTTCCACCAGTCTTTCACACTGCTTTTGGGTGACCTTATGCCACTCTGGTACAAAAAGTTAAGCAATTCTTCTTTGTCTGATGGCTTGTGACTATCCATCTTCCTCTTGATTACATTCCAGAGGTTTTCAATAGTGTTCAGGTCTAAAGTCACCTATTTCAAGTGTTTTTCTGTTAATGTTGATGATTATGGCTTACAGCCAATACAAACCCAAGTCATTATCTCAGTAAATTGGAATAATTAACAAAAACACCTGCAAAGGCTTCCAAAGGGTTTAGAAAGGTCCCTTAGTCTGTTTCAGTAGTCTCCACAATCATGGGGAAGACTGGTGAATTGACAGATGTCCAGAAGGCAATCATTGACGCACTCCACAAGGAGGGTAAGCCACAAAAGGTTACTGCTAAACAAGCTGTTCACAGAGTGCTGTATCCAAGCATATTAATGGAAAGTTAAGTGGACGGAATAATTGTGGTTGAAAAAGGTGCACAAGCAACCGTGATAGCCGCAGCCTTGAAAGGATTGTTAAGGAAAGGCCATTCAAAAATTTGGGGGAGATTCACAAGGAGTGGACTGCTGCTGGAGTCATTGCTTCAAGAGCCATCACACACACAGATGTATCCAGGACATGGGCTACAAATGTCGCATTCCTTGTGTCAGTCCACTCATGACCAATAGACAATGCCAGAAGCGTCTTACCTGGACCAAGGAGAAAAACAACTGGACTGTTGCTCAGTGGTCCATGGCGTTGTGTTTGGATGAAAATAAATCTTGCATTTCATTTGGAAATCAAGGTCCCAGAGTCTGGAGGAAGAGTGGAGATGCCACAATCCAAGCTGCTGGAGGTCTAGTGTGAGGTTTCCACAATCAGTGATGGTTTGGGAAGCCATGTCATCTGCTGGTGTAGGTCCACTGTGTTTTATCAAGATCAAAGTCAGCGCAGCCGTCTACCAGGAAATTTTAGAGCACTTCATGCTTCCCTCTGCCGACAAGCTTTCTGGAGATAGAAATTTCACTCTCCAGCAGGACTTGGCACCTGTCCACACTGCCAAAAGTACCAATACTGGTTTACAAACAACAGTATCACTGTGCTTGATTGGCAGCAAAGTCGTCTGATCTTAACCCCCATAGAGAATCAATGGGGTATTGTCAAGAGGAAGATGAGAGACACCAGACCCAACAATGCAGACGAGCTGAAGGCTGCTATCAAAGCCACCTGGGCTTCCATAACACCTCAGCAGTGCCACAGGCTGGTCGCCTCCATGCCACGCCGCATTGATGCAGTAACTGATCCAAAGAAGCCTCAACCAAGTATTGAGTGCATTTTCTGAACATACATTTCAGTAGAACAACATTTTGGATTTTAAATAATTTTTCAAGCTGGTGTTATAAAGTATTCTAATTTACTGAGATAATGACTTTTGGGTTTTCATTGGCTGTAAGCCATAATCATCAACATTAACAGAAATAAACACGTGAAATAGATCACTCTGTAATGACTCTATATAATGAGTTTCACTTTTTGTATTGAAGAACTGAAATAAATTAACTTTTTGATGATATTCTAATTTTATGAGAAGTGTGTGTGTGTGTGTGTGTGATATATATATATTATATATATATATATATATATATATATATATATACATATATAATGCAAAAATGGTCCTTTTAAACCCAACCTCCCACAAGATGATCTATCACTTATTTATGTTATTTTTATTTCCCCAAATTAAAACCATAGTGATTGGGACACTTTTAAAAATTTTTTGTTGTGGTTGCAGCTGAATATATACGGTAATTAAAAAAAAAGTGTTTTCTTTGAAAAAAAAACCAACAAAACATGGTTAGAAAATCTTACTAAATCCAGCTTCTGTTGGGCAGCTTAACAATGAGATGTATTGCTAATTAATATTTGCCATACAATGCTTGCAACAGTAAATTAACCAGCATCTCTGATTACCATGAAGTTTCGAAAAAAAAATTACTGTACTTTGATTCATCTCTTGTGCATGTCAGCACTATAGCTTTGCATTGCGCAACTGTTTTGTCAAAGTTGTTGACTTAGGATTTATCTTAGTGATGAGGGAATATCCTGGGATAAGGTGTTATCAGAGCATCATGCTTAGGTGCTAACCGAGTGACTTTGGTGTGCTTGAAAAATGTTTGAGTCCCCACCGCTGCATGTCTCGTGGCTGTTCAACAGCTGCAACACGTTCAGGCAGTATCTAACAAACAGGAAATCTCTGCGTGTGATGCTGCTTTTGAATAATCACAAGACATGCAGGCGCGGAGACTCGAAAATATTATTCGATCTTGTTGAAGTCACTCTGTTGGCAAACGAGCATCCTCGGATAACACTGTATTCAAGTACAAATTCTCATCACCAATCCTCTCACATTGGATCAGTTTTGGTTTTCATCGGTATTCATTTTGTCGCTGGTTAACACAACTGCCATATTATGAACAAGTTATGGCTTCAGTGAAAATCTATATTGTATTCTTGACTAAGTTCAAAAGTTAATAAATAGGAATAAGACATGGATACAGGGTCTAAGGGCATGACTGTGTAAGACTCTGGCAGGAATGCGGGATGCAGTGACGAGCAGGAGGCAGAACAAGAGTTAATGGGTATTTTATGCAGAAGAATTATTATTATTTATTTATTTCTATAGCACCATTGATTCCACGGTGCTGTATATGAGAAGGGGTTACATACAAAGTTATAGATTCACTTACAGTAAACAAACTAACAATCAACGAGTGATACAGAGGGGAGAGGGTCCTGCCCTTTCGGGCTTACATTCTACAGGATGGTGGGGAAGGAGACAGCAGGTTGGTGGGTCGCAGCAGTTCCGGTTGTTGGTGAGGAGGTAGTGGGGTCATTGCAGGCTTGAAGCTTTCTTGAAGAGGTGGGTTTTCAGGTTCCGTCTGAAAGATCTGAATGTGGTTGATAGTCGGACGTGTTGGGGCAAAGAATTTCAGAGGATGGGGATATTCGGGAGAAGTGTTGGAGGCGGTTGGGTGAGGAGCGATAAAGTGTGGAGGAGAGAAGGAGGTCTTGGGAGGACCAGAGATTACGTGAGGGAAGGTATCGGGAAATTAGTTCAGAGATTCATAGATTGTAAGCTTGCGAGCAGGGCCCTCATTCCTCTTGGTATCTACTTTGATCTGTGTTTATTGTTATGCTGTAATGTCTATTGTCTGTTCAAGTCCCCTCTATAATGTAAAGTGCTGCGGAATATGTTGGCGCTATAGAAATAAAATTATTATATTATTATTATTATTATTATTAGAGACATATGGGCGAGACAGGTTATGGATGGCCTTGTAGGTCAGTATTAGTAATTTGAACTGGATACGCTGAGGGAATGGGAGCCAGTGAAGAGATTTGCAGAGGGGAGAAGCCAAGGAGTAGCGTGGGGAGAGATGAATTAGTCAAGCAGCAGAGTTAAGGATGGACTGGAGAGGTGCGAGGGCGTTAGCAGGGAGGCCACAGAAAAGGATGTTGCAGTAGTCGAGGCGGGAAATGATATTTTCCAGAGTAGCATTGCAGCTTAAGTCTCCTCACCTTGGCATGTCAGGCTTGACATGTCACTCTCCGCAAGGAGAAACATTGCAACATTGTTTTAATACCATGAATTTCCGATCCTCAGAAATATCTAATTGCCCCAAAAAGTATGGAAAATAAAAAACTAAAAATTACGAAAGCAATTGATCTTGATACTTTAACCATGTATTGTAGTGTTTCCACACCTGTGGGATAGCGATCCCCATATATATTCACACAGCCCATTATGGTTGTAAAATGGACCTGATGAAAGCTACCCAACCCATTGTGCCTTTCCTTGCAGATTTACCAGCTTTCATACATTTTTCTCTGAATAGTCTCTGAAAATTCCCTGAATTTTTAGTCTTAAACAATATCCTTTGTGCAGGAAAAGCTTCACTTTACACCCATTCTAGACCCCTATATGTTCTTTTGTGCAGCATGATGGCTCAGTGATTAGCACTGACGCTCTTCACCACTTGGGTCCTGGTTTCAAAACCCACCAAGGACAACATCTGCAAGAAGTTTGTATGTTCTTCCCGTGTTACGTGGGTTTCCTCTGGGTTCTCCTACTACACTCCAAAGTGATACTGATGGGGTACTTGGATTGTGAGCCCCAATGCGGACAGTGACAATAATGTATGTAATACGCCACGGAATATGATGGCGCTATATAAACAATGCATGATAAATAAATACTGAATAATTTTCCCAGATCATGCCTCTTTACACACTATGTGCCTATCCAAGAATATGAATCAGGACACCAGGGCTGAGGCTGCGGAAAACATTCGGGAAGTTGTGCCTTTCAGGAGGCTTCTGCAGCACCTGGGAGATTTGCCATTTCCACAGGGAGTTTAGGAGGTGTCCCCTTTTTTCTTGGTGGGGGGCCTGAAAACATTCGGGAAGTGGTGCCTTCCGGGAGGCTTCTGCAACACCTGGGAGATTTGCCATTTCTACTGGGAGTTTAGGAGGTGTCCCCTTTTTTCTTGGTGGGGGGCCTGAAAACATTCGGGAAGTGGTGCCTTCCGGGAGGTTTCTGCAGCACCTGGGAGATTTGCCATTTCTACTGGGAGTTTAGGAGGTGTCCCCTTTTTTTTGGTGGGGAGGCCTGAAAGTTCCTGGCGAGATGGCAAGTATGCTTTCTGATACATACTACCTTGCCATAAATAAGCAAATTTTTTGGAAAAAAAATTGCATTCAGAGGGGTGCAAATAATATTACAGAATAATTCTGGCTCGGCTCACTTCCGGGAGGTGATCAGGGTCGGTGACATCACATGTACGGATAACTGCAGACTCGTGGACATGCAGCAGGTAGTGGATACCTGAATTATTCTAATGGCACCTTTTACAAAATGAACTAATTGTGCATGGCCTGAAAAGTAGGCTTTATTAACGACAAAATTATGACGATTCTTAATGACCTCATACTAAAAGCATGCAAAGGACACCTACACGCTCACTCTGTGTTTTGTGTTCTGCTTCTCCTATCCATGACTAATCTTTTTCCATGTATCCATGTTTCTTCTGTCCTCATTCTATGTGTTTTAATGTTTGTTTGTTTTTTTTGTTTACTTCTCAGATGTAGAGTCGTGGCCAAAAGTTTTGAGAATGACTTTTTTTACAAGATTTGCTGCTTGAATATTGTTAAATGTTTTAGTCTGATGATTCTCTGGTTATTGAAGTACAATTATTAATCTTTCATAAATTTTTTTAAACGTTTGTTGATAAGTACATGAAGCTTAAGTAAACAGTGTTGACTCTTATTTTCCAAGATTTTTGCCCTTCGCCCTGGTGGCTGGGTTTCAGCTTCTGGGAGAAATCCTGACCGATGTCCGCCCATTCTTGTCTAATCACTGCTTGGGGTTTATCACAATTTCTGTATTTTTCAATAAAAGTAAAAAACTTATGAAATACTGATAATTTGTACTTCAGTAACCAGAGAAGAAACAAAAAAAATCTAAAAACAGTGAAGCAGCAAACTTTGTGAAAACTAAAATTTGTGTCAGTCTCAAAACTGTTGTCCATGACTGTACATGTATTACACATGTATCTCACCATGTACCCCGACTCCCGTTTCGATAAATTCCTCTCCAATTAGGATTGAAATCATCATCTTATTTGAGATTTTACAATGAATAGATTCTCATCAGCTAAGAGTTGACAGTCCAGTATATAGTAGAGCTGGTCATACACATTTAGATAAAAGTTGGCCAAACTTGGAGATTGGAGGTCTAAAAAAAAACTTTTGAGGAAAACATGGAGCAGGCATGTTGGATTTTGAAGGAAACTTTGTCCAGAATGTTTTACACCATCAAACAGTCCAAACATATCCCTATCATTTCCAAATTTTGGTGCTCCTTATCTGAAACAAGGAGTTTGTACATAGAGAGCAACACATGCAAATTACCATTCAAAAGTCATAAAGGTGGTTCCTATTTCCCAAACTGTCATGCTAGACGGCCCCTTTTGGGCTCTGTTGGCTTTCCTCTGAATGCTTCACTGTCATCAAGTGCATGTTCAGTGCACCGGCCTTGGGTTTATCCGTACACACGCTGGATAGTGCTAACGTTGGCTTGTGATATATCCTGGCCAAGGGACTGTAAATCAAGCCAGGAAGTGGTTGGCCATCGTGAATGTTTGGGGTGAGAGGAACTGCTTTGTGGCTCTTCGGTGGTATCTAGAATTTATTTAGGGACGTTACCCCTGCACTATTAAGCAGTAGTGACCATTTGATGGGGTAAAAGTTCCTGATCGGTTGACATGCCAGCCCACTCCTTTGTTCCAGAGGAGAGTTAAGGCCCTGCCTGAGTTATTTGACAGCAGCTTATCCCTCTCTCTATGTGCCCATGCAAGTGAGTATATTTGTTGGCAGGAATAGTTGACAGGTATCCCTCATTGGTGCAATTGCATGCGAAATCTGTATTTCTTAAAGTATTAGGTCAAACTTTTCAGCAGAAAACTGTGCTTATTTTGTGTTTTTGTAGTTTTCCAGGCCCGGTCCCCAGAGCTCTTCTAAAGTCAGGTCAAAGGGGCTGGTTAGTATATTTCCTCCTCTTTCTTGTTCATGATAAAGTTTGAATTTAGTTAAACTTTAGATGACATTTCAACAACCTAAGAGGAAAATAAACCCACAGCCATTGAGTAAGCAAACAGTGCCTCCAGCATGGAGCAATTTACTCTTATCTGTTGTCCTCTTGTGTTTTTCACCAGTCAACCCTTCTCCTGTTTGTCAGCACCAGATGTCTTTGCTCTAAGGCCAGTCTCTGGGGAGTAATTCACTGTGGCTGTGGAAACTGCTCTTGATTAATTTTTAGGTCTGTCCTCATGCAAGTCTCCGTGTCTACAACTTCCTCCATGTGGTTTTGTGTTTCATGTGGCTCAGTATGTGTTCTTCCTGCAGTAAAACAAAAACACACAAGACACGTTAATGAGAAACCACTCTGCATTGCACTCTTCGCCTCAAAACTACTGGAACAGCATGTATATCTTGAACTGTCCTCCCACCTTTCCTCCTGCTCCCTCTTTGACCGGTTACAATCAGGCTTTCGACCGCATCACTCAACCGAAACTGCCCTAACTAAAGTCACCAACGACCTACTAACCGCCAAGAGCAAGCGACACTACTCTGTCCTCCTTCTCCTGGACCTATCTTCTGCCTTTGACACCGTAGACCATTCCCTCCTCCTACAGATTCTCTCATCTCTTGGCATCACAGACTTGGCCCTATCCTGGATCTCATCATACCTAACAGACCCAACTTTTAGTGTCTCCCTCTCACACACCACCTCCTCACCTCCCCCTGTCTGTCGGGGTTCCCAAGGCTCAGTCCTAGGACCCCTACTCTTCTCCATCTACACCTTCGGCCTGGGACAGCTCATACAATCCCATGGCTTGCAGTATCACCTCTATGCCGATGACACGCAGATCTACCTATCTGGACCTGACCTCACCTCCCTACTGACCAAAATCCCACAGTGTCTGTCTGCTATCTCAGCTTCTTTTCTGCTCGCTTTCTCAAACTGAACATGGACAAAACAGAATTCATCATCTTTCCCCCACCTCATTCTACCCCTCCACCAGGCCTATCCATCAATGTCAATGGCTGCTCGCTTTCCCAGTCCCACATGCTCGGTGCCTTGGGGTGATCATCGACTCTGCCCTCTCTTTCAAACCACATATCCAAGCCCTCGCCACCTCCTGCCGCCTCAAACTCAAAAATATTTCCCGGATACGCTCATTCCTCAACCATGAAACCACAAAAACACTAGTGCACGCCCTTATCATCTCCCGCCTCGACTACTGCAACCTCCTACTGTCTGGCCTCCCCTCTAGCACTCTGGCACCACTCCAGTCCATCCTACACTCTGCTGCACGACTAATCCACCTGTCTTCCCGCTATTCCCCAGCCTCCCCACTATGCCAGGCCCTTCACTGGCTTCCTATTGCCCAGAGGCTCCAGTTCAAAACCTTAACCATGGCATACAAAGCCATCCACAACCTTTCTCCTCCATACATCTGTGACATGGTCTCCCGCTACCTACCTACACGCAACCTTCGATCCTCCCAAGATCTCCTTCTCGACTCCCCCCTCATCTCTTCTTCCCACAACCGCATACAAGACTTCTCCCGGGCTTCCCCATACTCTGGAACTCCCTGCCGCAAAACATCAGACTTTCACCAACAACGGAGACCTTCAAGAAAAACCTGAAGACCCACCTGTTCCGACAAGCCTACAACCTGCAATGATCCTCAGTCTACTGAACCATCGCACGACCAGCTCTACCCTCTCCTAGTGTATTCTCACCCATCCCTGTAGACTGTGAGCCCTCGCGGGCAGGCTCCTCTCTCCTTCTGTACTTGTGTGTCCTTGTCTAGCACATGTTTATTGTATCTGTCTATATTTTTCCCTTTTCATATGTAAAGCGCCATGGAATAAATGGCGCTATATAAATGTATAATAATAATAATAATAATAATTGATGGATTGCTCTCACAAGTATAATGGGCTTTCTGTTGGATGACAAAGTTTGGTCTAGCATTCACACCAAGAGACATATATGACCATAACAGACATATGGGATGGGCCATTGGGTGCAGACAAATGCACATTTTATTTTTATTCTAGGTGCTTCTTCAGATTTCCATTTTTTAGATTTAGTAGAAACCCCAAACATGAGAACTTATGCAGCAAAATTATAATCTACGTGCCACAGTCCAATACAACCCAGGATTGCACTTTTATGCCACAAATCAGGCCTGCAGGGCAATCGAGCCTCCACTATTTTTACGATCCCAAAGAAGCCCTCCACAGCTTTCCCCAAGTTTGAGCTCTTCACCAAGCTGATTAATACCCTGACCTCCAGCAGACTTGCAGTTATTGTGGCTACAATCATGAATCCATCTGAATGTTACTACTCAAGAGACACTTTTCTTCTTTTTTTTTCTACATAGCTGTCATTCTAGTTGCTTCCATTTTTGTTTCTTCTCAGTTGCACACTTTTAGCCACATTCCAACTAGACGTGCGAGACCAAAAGAGTAAGCTACATCACCTTTATCATCCAATCTAAAATAGGGCAATAAAAAATGGAGATACAAATACAACAAAAGATACTGCCTAATAAGGTTGTGCCCTTTAACACCCATACCTAAATAGACTAGTGCCATCATACAAAGCCTATCAGTAAACCATAGTTGCAACAAAGCTGCCTTAGAGAGTAGTCCCAAGTATAAAGCCCTTTAACAACGTTCCACTACAGAAATTAGAAATTTCTCGGTCGCCTCATTGGGGGACACAGGACCATGGGTGTTATGCTGCTGCCACTAGGAAGACACTAAGCAATACACAAAAAAAGGTTAACTCCTCCTCCTGCAGTATACACCTCTGCTGGCTCTATCCTGAACCAGTTCTTGCTTAGTGTCTGTAGGAGGCACTAGGGTCTGTTATCAGACCCCAATCCATTTTTTTCTAATTTTATTTTTTTCCAATTCTTTACGTTTTTTTCTCATGGAATGGAAGGGCGACGTGGTCTTTTAAAAAGTCCCGATCTCCCGAAATCAACAACAGGCGGGAATGCGGAGTGTGGCCTCCCCGTACCCCCTCCTGCAACGCTATCATGCCTGAGCCTTTTAATTTTTTCGGGGCGACGGATCCCTTCAATGGGCCCGCTCTCCCCACACCACCAACGGACGGGAACATGGGGTGTCGCCCCCACGTACCCCCTTCCAGAGCCAGGCCTTCAGCTGGATGCAGACTCCTCAGAGTACCCCACTGCACCACCACTGTCTGGAAGCGGCTGGTGCCAGGAGGCAAGCAAACCCTCTCCACCTCCCTATCAAAGGGATGGTGGATTGAGGACGTATGGCCGCACTGTCTGTCACTCCTGTGGGCTGTGCTCCCGATTCTGCCAAGGGGACCCCTGCAGTTCTGTGAGTACTAACCATAGGTCCTCTGCTCCTGCTACCGCCATGGCCGCCGCGGCCTTCATATAAGGAAAGAAGCCGCAGCCGTCCCTAGCAACTGCCGCCGCGGCCTTCATACACTCTGCTGCCGCAGCCATCTCCTCTGAAGGGGGCTCACCGACCGCGCTGCAGACCTCGGCCTCCCACATCGCCGCGGCCGCTACTGCGGCCCCTTTTCTTCTCATCGCTGCCAGCGCTGCATCCAGGGGATAAGGGGGCTGCCGCTATACCTCGGCACTGCCGCGGCAGTCTCCATGCACTACCGCGGCCGCCTCTTCAACTTTACATATCAAAAAACTGACCGGCACATCCAAACATAGATACAGTGTGAACAGGTGCTAAACCCAGAGTCACCAACTCATGCACATACAAGAAAAAAGGGTAGCACACTGCAGCGCTATAGCTTGCAAACACGAAATATGAAAATGAATTGCATCACTGCCTTAGAAATATGAAAAATTGAGAAGTCTTAGCGCATAAGATGGCCAAATTATGTGTGCCTGATAGCCACGTCAAGGCTCTTCTCGTATATCAGGTCCTAACTAATGCCAATCCTCGCTTAGAAAAGTCTGTCTGCATGGGAACATATGAATCCTCTCTTAAGACTAAAATCTACATCTCTGTGGAGGGGTAATGAACCTGGTGTAATTAAAAAGCCTGTGACCAACAGGTGGAGTGCTCAGGTAGAAGGTAAATGAATACATATCAAAAAACCTCTTCAACTTTAGTCCCGGCTTCTGGCTGGGGTAGGCCTCAGCTCCGCCCTCCCGGGAAGCTCCGCCCACATCTTTGACGCTTCCAACTGGATCAGGGAGCGCGGGGCCTCCTTTCTGGCCCTCCCCTACGTCTTCTCCCACATTTTCTGGCGCTTCTCGTTCCCCACGAGAAGCGCAAATCTAATTCTTGAACACCATCTTTTTCCTCTGGTGGGTACGAATGCAGCAGCACCACAGCGTCACTTCTCCTGAGGACGCCAGCATTTTTCAGTGTCCCGTCACACAGTCTTCTTCCTTTGGTGGGCTCGGACACATGACCTGGGTAAGCTTACACAATGCTTAACCCCTTCCCTGCAGCAGTCCCAGGCTCCATTTGCAAAATCTCATAATCAAAGTGCTCCAAAAGGGCTGATAAAACCCTCATTGTGGTGTATGCCTTCTGTGCCTCATGCAATGCTTCTCTACCGCGAAAGCATGGTTCCACATTCTGTGCGGCCTGCGCCCCTTCATGCGCCCAGGAGCCCCCTGCTAATACCGACCCCAGTGGGCCTATTCCTCCCGAGTGGGCCACGTCCTTGGCACAGTCCATGGATTCCCTGGCAAAAGCCTTAGAATCTTTCCATGGTTCCTCCTGAAGCCAGGGCATCACGTTACCCACAGAGGGCCCTTTAGCCTCCAGAGAGTCTTCCTCAGACAGGGGCCGGTCCGCGGCAGCAGCATGGCGGTCTTCTAGGAAACGTCCCCATAATTCGTCTCCCAAGCCCTCTAGTTGTTCCGCATCCGCTAGCTCGGATTCTCGTTCTCCCTCTCCAGGGGTTGGTAGCGAACACAACTCGGATGTGGCAGTAGACCCAGACTCGCTAGAGTACCAGGATTCCTTAGATTCTCTCATCGAAGTGGTTAATAAAGCTCTGAGAGTAGACGAAGAACTCGGGACTAATCCGGATCCCACTGTCATTCAAAAGGACCAAACGTCCTCACAGGGTTTTTGCTAACCACCCTGAGTTTACGGACATTGTCCAGAGACATAGAAGTCGCCCAGACAAGCGTTTCACAGGGCAGAAGCCGTTGGAAGCTCAGTACCCTTTCCCAGCAGTTTTGTCAAAGGAGTGGACCGAGTCCCCTGCAGTGGATCCGCCCATATCCCAACTTGCTTCCAAAACTCTCTTGTCCCTTCTCGGACGGCTCTTCAATTAAAAACCCCACTGATCGACAGATTGACAATCTCGCTGGGTCTGTCTTTGAAGCTGCTGGAGCAGCTCTCTTTCCTTCCTTTGCCGCCACCTGGGTGTCCATGGCTATTGTAGCCTGGGCAGAGGCTCTTGTTAAGTCTGGTCTCGACAACTCTCTTCCTTCCGAGGCGGTCACTCTCGCCTACCAGATTGTCCGGGCTGGGGACTATGTCGTGCATGCATCTCTAGATGCGGCTAACTGTGCCGCGCTTGCAGCCGCAAACGCCGTCACCATCAGGAGAGCCCTATGGCTCTGAGAGTGGCGGGCAGACTCTGCTTCGAAGAAGTCGTTAACTTCCCTACCGTACCAGAATGGGCGTCTGTTCGGAGATAAACTTGATCAAATCATCTCTGATGCTACTGGGGGAAAAAGCAAATTCCTCCCCCAGCGCAGGCCCAGTCGGCCTTTTCGGACCCAACACCAGGTTCGATTCCGGCCTTTTCGCAGTACCTCAAACTGGTCTTTGGCATCCACCTCCTCTCGCGCGACCTGACCTCCACGCAGAGACAGAGGCTCTCAACCCTCATTTAAGCCCTCTCAGTCCTTGAGAAACAGATCCTCCCAGTCTGGACCCAAGGGTCCCTCGTCTCGCAAGTTTTCCTCTCAATGACTCCTTGCCGTGTCCGGAGGGCACAAACAGGCTAGGCGGCCGTCTGCTCCTGTTTCGCAGGATCTGGCTGTCGGTCCTTCACGACCAATGGGTCCGAGATCTCGTATCCTCCCGATACAAGATCGAATTCCTGTCCCCTCCGCCAAGGCGTTTTTTCCAGTCTCATCTCCTAAAGTCAAAGACTCTCGCAGTTCCTTTTTATCAGGCCTTAGACGCTCTCCGCAACAGCGAAGTCATCGTCCCGGTTCCCCACCCGGTAAGGTTCAAGGGGTTTTACTCGAACCTATTCGTGGTCCCAAAGAAGGGCGGAACCATGCATCCCATCCTGGACCTAAAACTGTTAAACAAATTTGTCAGGGTGCGCCATTTCAGAATGGAATCTCTCCGTTCTGTCATCGCTTCGTTGGAAAAAGGGGAATACCTTCAGTCTGTCGACATGAAAGACGCATATCTCCACATTCAAATTTTCGAGGGTCATCAAAGGTTTCTGCGCTTTGCGATCAGAGTCGAACACTTTCAATTCACTGCTCTGCCCTTCGGTCTCACCACCGCCCCCAGAGTGTTCACAAAGGTCATGGCGGCCGTCATGTCAATCTTACACTCTCGGGGCGTGGTGATCCTTCCTACCTGGATGACCTGCTCATCAAGGGTCTGTCCTTTTGGGCCTGTGTAGAAAGTGTCGATGTCACAGTGGACACTCTTTCCCACCTAGGTTGGCTGGTGAACCTGGACAAATCCTCACCGACTCAGTCTCAAACTCTCCTTTTTGGGGATGATCTTGGACACCTCCCGAGGATTGGTGATTCTCCCTCCGGAGAAGATTTCTTCCCTGTCTCTGGGAGACCAATTGCTATATCTGGGCCGCTCTCACTCTCTACGGTTCGCCATGCAGGTCCTGGGGAAGATGGTAGCGTCCATCGAGGCAGTACCTTTAGCCCAATTCCACCTCTGCCCCCTGCAACAGCAATTGATCTCAGTCTGGGACAAAAACCCAGCTTCCTTGGGTCGCCGCTTTCACCTGACGCCCTCAATCAGGCGGTCTCTCAAATGGTGGACCGCAACATCATCTTTGAATCAGGGGCGGCCTTTTCTCCCAGTGCACTGGTTCGTGGTGACCACCGATGCCAGTCTCCTCGGATGGGGCACGATCTTTCGCCAGGGACAATGGTCTTCCCAGGAAGCCCGCCTACCGATCAATATTCGCGAGATCAGAGCAATCAGGCTAGCTCTTCTTCACTTCCACCGCCCCCTGGCCGGTCATCCCATCCGGATCCAGTCAGACAATGCCACGGCCATGGCGTACATCAATCGCCAAGGGGCACGCGAAGCAGAAGAGCGATGCTCGAAGTGACGCACATTCTGCGATGGGCCGAGACAAACCGCTGGCTCATCTCCGTGGTTCAAATTCCGGGAGTAGACAATTGGGCGGCGGATTTTCTCAGCCGCCAAGGCCTAGCCTCGGGAGAATGGTCTCTCCACCCGGAAGTGTTCCTTCCAATCTGCAGGCGGTGGGGCACTCCAGATGTGGACCTCATGGCATGCAGGTTGAATGCCAAGGTCCGGCATTCATAGGCCGGTCCCGCGACCCGTTAGCCATCTGCTCGGATGCTCTAGTCCTTCCTTGGAGCCAATTTCACCTCCCTTACATCTTCCCTCCTCTTCCGTTAATTCCCAGGGTCATTCAGAAGATCAAGGCGGAAGGCATTTCATTAATTCTCGTCGCTCCAGACTGGCCGCGCCGGCCGTGGTATGCGGAACTAGTTCACCTAGTCGCCAACGTCCCCTGGAGGTTACCGGATCGTCCGGACCTTCTCTCTCAGGGTCCCATTTACCATCAGAACTCGAGTGCACTGAATTTGACGGTATAGCTATTGAATCCTGGATTCTAGCCCAGGCCGGTTTCTCGCAACAAGTTGTGACTACCATGATCAATGCCAGGAAGTCTGTTTCCATGCGCATTTACCATCGTGTTTGGAAAACCTTTTTCTCCTGGTGTAAGGATAAAGGTCGTTCCCCGTTGGTGTTTTCCACTCCCTCCATTCTGGAGTTTCTCCAAGCAGGGTTGGATTCAGGCTTAGTGCTGTCTTCCCTCAAGGGACAAATTTCTGCTCTATCTGTGCTTTTCCAGCGAAGGATGGCGTCTAAACCCCAGGTTAAGACTTTTATCCAGGGAGTGTCGCACCTTGTCCCGCCCTACAAGAGGCCTTTGGAGCCTTGGAATCTTAACTTGGTCCTAAACGCCATACAAGAGAACCCCATCGAGCCGTTACATGATGTCTCTCTCTCCCTTCTGTCATGGAAAGTTGCCTTTCTTGTCGCTATAACCTCCATCAGACGGGTCTCGGAGTTGGCGGCTTTGTCCTGCAAACCTCCCTTCCTGATTTTCCACCAAGACAAGGTGGTGTTAAGGACAATTCCATCTTTTTTGCCTAAGGTCGTCTCGGCTTTTCATCTGAATGAGGATATAGTCCTGCCCTCGTTCTGTCCAGCTCCGGTCCACCATACTGAGAAAGCCCTTCACACCTTGGACTTGGTGAGGGCTCTCTGCAGGTACATTTCCAGGACTGCGTCTTTTCGCAAATCAGATCTCCTTTTTGTGCTTCCGGAGGGACGCAGAAAGGGTCTTCCTGCTTCCAAGGCCACGATAGCCAGATGGATCCGTTCTGCGATCCAAGAAGCCTTCCGTATCAAGGGTCAGCCTATCCCAGCTGGGAATAAGCACACTCCACTCGGTCAGTGGGGGCTTCCTGGGTCATTCGGCACCAGGCATCAGCACAAAGTGTGCAAGGCTGCGACTTGGTCCAGTCTTCACACGTTTGCTAAACATTACAATATTCATGCACAAGCTTCTTCAGATGCGGCTCTCGGCAGGCAGATTCTGCAATCGCGCGTTTTGCATCTGTAGGTTTCTCTTAATCGTTTAATCACTTAAGCATTTGGTATACGAGGTTTTCAGCTGTTGTGCTGTTTTTTCCCTCCCAGGGACTGCTTTGGGACATCCCATGGTCCTGTATTCCCCAATGAGGCGATGGAGAAACAGGGATTTTTGTGTGTACTCACCGTAAAATCCTTTTCTCCGAGCCAATCATTGGGGGACACAGCACCCACCCTGTTAGCCCGTTGGCTTGTAGTTGTTTGGTTTTGACATATTGCATTTCTGAGTGTGAGCTCCTACTGCTTTGGCACCGAACTGGTTCAGGATAGAGCCAGCAGAGGGTGTATACTGCAGGAGGAGGAGTTAACCTTTTTTTGTGTATTGCTTAGTGTCCTCCTAGTGGCAGCAGCATAACACCCATGATCCTGTGTCCCCCAATGATTGGCTCGGAGGAAAGGATTTTACGGTGAGTACACACAAAAATCCCTGTATATATACACACATGGAGTTAGGGATAATTAACAGTATTCTACATGGCTGATTAAATACAGGCAGTTCTACATAATCCTATTTAGCTAAATGCATAAAGGTAAATTAACAGGCATTGTATTCACAGTCTAAACTACTAAAAGATGTTGGGAACTAATTAATGCGGAGTATGTAAATGGAAGTATATCTGTCAAAGAATACATAAAGTGCATTGTGTAGGTCCATAGAGTGTCTACAAAGACTACGTCATTATTGACAAAACGCCATATGCATCTAATTCAAAAGGGCAGATGCCTCATATATAGCAGCAAGCAGAATAACAGAAAGTGAAACCAGGAGGGTAATCAGTAAAGTGACATTTGTGCATAGGTAAGGAGGGTATATGGCCTAGTCAGGAAGTGTAGATCCCCGACGCGCATTTCGCGTGCAGCTTCTTCCTGGGGATGCAGGAGACCTATGCTCCAAATCCTGCTTGTTAATGTGTACAAGTCCCAAGATGTTGAAAATATGCAACTTAAATTTACCTGTCTAGATTATATGACTTTAATGTAGAAATGTGAATGTCGTAGTAAGCGCCAAAATATTAATCAACTCAACACCTCTTTTGTAATGTTATGTTTTAAAATAGGCACTAAGAAATAGTGTAATGGTATAATACATTGATAAATTTGACTTTGCGATGAGCAAATGTGACAACCCTAACCAATCTCAAAACATTATCCTCCCCCCCACAAACCCTATAGTGGGGGCAATGCAATCAGCTGGGTAACGTTCTCCTGGCATTCACCAGACCCAGACTCATCCATCAGACGCTAGATAAAGAAGTGTGATCGTCACTGCACAGAACAAGTTTTCTCCAGAATCCAGTGGTGGCGGCTTTACACCACTCCATCCAACGCTTGGCATTGTGGTTGGTGATGTAAGGCTGCATGTAGCTACCTGGTCATTGAAACGCATGCCATGAAGCTCACAGAGCACAGTTTTTGTGCTGATATTATGTTATGTTAGGACCACGCTTGTTACTATTGCTAACAAGTTCAAAAACAGGCAATTTACCCCCATTGCTGTGCACATTTTGGGGTAATTTTAAAGTTTAGAAAGCTATAAAACAATTTCCTTACAGATATTCAAATAACGTTTGCATTTTTTTTGCTATGTGACTTAATTTTTTATCTTATTTTCATATATATTTTTTGCAGATATCTGTGTTAAAATAAGGGAAATGTCTGGTTTTCATTTTTTTTAAAACCACAATTGATTTCCGAAATACAATTTAAATTGGGAAAACCGGACATTTCCCCTTATTTGATATCTGAAAGAATGAGTCTGGTTTTCATTGTTTTTTTTTTTTTTCGTTTTTAAAAACACAATTGATTTCTGAAATGCAATTTCAAATTTGTTCCCCTTTTTAAAAAGGTTGTTTTTATATATCTTTCACTGTGTGCTTTTTATTTTTTCCAATTTAGTCAGGGCTAGTAACCGACTTTTTTTTTACGTATTTCCTGATTTATTTATTTTATTTTTTTAATGTATTTTTTTTTATTCATTTACCCACCTTAACCTGATTTCCCTTATAACTGAGGCTGTTGTATTAACCTCAGTTACAGACTAAGTGCCCTAGTCTCCTAGGACACAGTAGCTTCTGCTTCCTCCCTACACCCTGCAATCATATGCTGTGTACACTGTTCTTGTTTAACGCCTTCCCTTTTCGAGGAGTCTGGCTGTGTCTGACAGCTGCATCTCTACTTCCACAGCTACACGATTGCCTGCAGCTGCTCTATTATGCAGTGATGTCTTAATCCATATAGTGCAATAACCTGTGCAACTCCATTAAACGCATTTTCACCTTCAGAATGTAGTATATGATGGTTCTATTCACTGACATCTAAAACTTGCTTTGCGGCCAAACATTTATGTGACCTTTAAATATTTGTAACTGACATTTTCATTTTTGCTTCGGCAGAACTCAGAGGATGAATCCAAGTGGGTGGAGGAGCTCTTAAAGATGCACACCGCTCGTGTCCGAGACATCGAGCAGCTCACCGGACTAGATTTCTATCGGAAGACCAGCCGTAGCTACACGGAGATCCTGTCCCTGAAAACGCACATGCATACGTTTGAGAGCGATATCTAATGCGCTCAGCTTGCAGATGTCAGCTACTCTTTCAAGTGGTGTATATTTTTATATTGGTTTTATTTTATTTTTTTTTGTATTTATTAATTTTTAAACCAGGACACTTAACTATATTAGTATTTTAATCCTTCGTGTCATGCACATGTCATTCGTCCAGTAATGTCGTTCTGTAAATGTCTGTGTTAGAAAATCTTACGGTTGCAGCTATAGGCTCATAGACTAAGCTTGTTAATAGTGCTGCAGAATTTCTTCTTGCACTGGGAATTTTTACTTTTCTAGCGCAGCGCTGATATATATTTGTAGACATTTTTTTTTTTCCGAATATGTCAAGTGACTTATATTAACTGGAAATTGTGACCAAACATATTTATGTTGTATGGATTAATGGAACCTCATATAATAAACCACACAAATTCATTTTTACTCCTATTTGTCCCCTTTGCATACTTTACATCATGGGAGCCGGGTAGTGATAAACAAATCTATAAAAAAAAAAAAATTTAGATTCAAATTTGTCCAGGAAATTGGGATTTGCATCAAATTTATTCAAGGTGAAACAAATATGTATGACTACAGAGCCTAAAAAACATAGGTAGAAAAAAATAATAATTCTCTCCAGGCTGTCGCCTAAGCCCCTGGGCAGCCCCGCTCCAGTCTGGTCTTCACTGGGCATCTACTGGCACCTACCA
The DNA here is from genome assembly GCA_033576555.1 of Oophaga sylvatica. Taxonomy (NCBI): domain Eukaryota; kingdom Metazoa; phylum Chordata; class Amphibia; order Anura; family Dendrobatidae; genus Oophaga; species Oophaga sylvatica. Next base: position 423,880,336 of record JARQOD010000006.1, on the reverse strand, counting down.
TTTCTGGTGTCTCCTGTACTTACTAGGCCCCGCGACATTAAAATAGTGAAGATGGTCTAGTTAAGACTGGACTGAAGATGATGACCAGACCAAACCACGGCTACTCTGGGTATTATTTTTTATCCCCTTGTAAATCTGAATTATTTTGTGAAATCTGAGGCAAATTTAATTTGCCTTGAACAGAGCTGCTCATCTCTAGTGCCATGATATAGAGAGGGAAAAAGAGACAATCGCCCAGTGGTCCACCACCCCTTAGCTTCTTAAAGTTCTATCCAGACATTTATTTTCAGCAGGAGAGTATCAATAGAAGATAAGTTTTGAATAATGATTCTAACTTTTAATGATTATAAATAAAAAGAGCTCTGCTCAAATAACTCCAATACAACACAGACAAGGTGATCAGCAAAGAGTAAAATCGCATGTACCAATAAAAAAGGTTTGACCCAATTCTTGTAGTGAAGCCAGGTCACACACGAAACCAGAGGTGCATGACTAAGGATAAGCTGATGAGAACCTATTGTCCCCTGTCATGCCCTGTATGGCTCCCGCCCTCCCAAGGGCAGTACCAGGGCGGACACTGACAGCTTGGGGCTCCTGTTCAAGAAATGTGTCTGTCTTTTGGTGAAGAATCAACAACAAGTGGGACACAATTGTGAAGTTGAACGAAATTTATTGGTTGTTTTACATTTTGTGGAAATACAAAAACTGAAAAGTGGGGCGTGCAATATTATTCGGCCCCTTTAACTTAATACTTTGTTGCGCCACCTTTTGCTGCGATTACAGCTGCAGGTCGCTTGGGGTATGTCTCTATCAGTTTTGTACATCGAGAGACTGAAATTCTTGCCCATTCTTCCTTGGCAAACCGCTCGAGCTCAGTGAGGTTGGAAGGAGATTGTTTATGAACAGCAGTTTTCAGCTCTTTCCACAGATTCTTGATTGGATTCAGGTCTGGACTTTGACTTGGCCATTCTAACACCTGGATACGTTTATTTGTGAACCATTCCACTGTAGATTTTGCTTTATGTTTGGGATCATTGTCTTGTTGGAAGACAAATCTCCGTCCCAGTCTCAGGTCTTTTGCAGACTTGAACAGGTTTTCTTCAAGAATGGTCCTGTATTTGGCTCCATCCATCTTCCCATCAATTTTAACCATCTTACCTGTCCCTGCTGAAGAAAAGCAGGCCCAAACCTTGATGCTGCCACCACCATGTTTGACAGTGGGGATGGTGTGTTCAGGGTGATGAGCTGTGTTGCCTTTACTCCAAACATATCGTTTGGCATTGTTGCCAAAAGTTCGATTTTGGTTTCATCTGACCAGAGCACCTTCTTCCACATGTTTGGTGTGTCTCTCCGGTGGCTTGTTGCAAACTTTAAATGACCCTTTTATGGATATCTTTGAGAGATGGCTTTCTTCTTGCCACCCTTCCATAAAGGCCATATTTGTGCAGTGTACGACTAATTGTTGTCCTATGGGCAGACTGTCCCAAATCAGCTGTAGATCTCTGCAGTTCATCCAGAGTGATCATGGGCCTCTTGGCTGCAGCTCTGATCAATCTACTCCTTGTTTGAGATGAAAGTTTAGAGGGACGGCCGGGTCTTGGTAGATTTGCAGTGGTATGATACTCCTTCCATTTCAATATGATCGCTTGCACATTGCTCCTTGGGATGTTTAAAATTTTGGAAATCATTTTGTATCCAAATCCAGCTTTAAACTTCTCCACAACAGTATCACGGACCTGCCTGTTGTGTTCCTTGGTCTTCATGATGCTCTCTGTTCTTCAAACAGAACCCTGAGACTATCACAGAGCAGGTGCATTTATACGGAGACTTGATTACACACAGGTGGATGATATTTATTATCAGTAGCCATTTAGGACAACATTGGATCATTCAGAGATCCACAATGAACTTTTGGAGTGAGTTTGAAAGTAAAGGGGCCGAATAATATTGCACGCCCCACTTTTCAGTTTTTGTTTTTCCACAAAAATTTAAAATAACCAATAAATTTCGTTCAACTTCACAATTGTGTCCCACTTGTTGTTGATTCTTCACCAAAAATTTACATTTGGTATCTTTATGTTCCCACATGATATATGGGAAAATGTTGAAAAGTTCCAGGGGGCCGAATACTTTCGCAAGGCACTGTACCATCAAGTTTGTTTTTTTTACAACAAAGATTTTGTCTCAGTTTTATTTTAGTTAACAGTGTTTTCAGTAAAAGATGTTTCATTTGTTGAAAACTGTACAGTTAAAAAAAAAAAGTGGGTTACTTGTCATATATACTGTAGGATTTGGTATGTGTGAAATTTCGTTGGTTTGAAATAAAAAAACAAATTGGCCTGCTACAGGTTTAGAAATGTGGGTGTTCAAAAATTGTCACTAAATTAGAATATCATCAAAAAGTTAATTTATTTCAGTTCTTCCATACAAAAAGTGAAACTCATATATTATATAGAGTCATTACACACAGAGTGATCTGCAGGGTGGGCCATTTATATGGATACACCTAAATAAAATGGGAATGGTTGGTGATATCAACTTCCTATTTGTGGCACATTAGTATATGAGAGAGGGAAAACTTTTCAAGATGGGTGCTGACCATGGTGGCCATTTTGAAGTCGGCCATTTTGGATCCCACTTTATTTTTTTCCAATGGGAAGAGGGTCATGTGACACATCAAACTTATTGAGAATTTCATAAGAAAAACAATGGTGTACTTGGTTTTAACGTAACTTTATTCTTTCATGAGTTATTTATAAGTTTATGACCACTTATAAAATGTGTTCAAAGTGCTGCCCATTGTGTTGGATTGTCAATGCAACCCTCTTCTCTCACTCTTGACACACTGATAGCAACACGGCAGAAGAAATGCTAGCACAGGCTTCCAGTATCCGTTGTTTCAGATACTGCACATCTCATATCTTCACAGCATAGACAATTGCCTTGAGATACAAGATGTGCAGCATCTGAAACAACGGATACTGGAAGCCTGTGCTAGCATTTCTTCTGCCGTGTTGCTATCAGTGTGTCAAGAGTGAGAGAAGAGGGTTGCATTGACAATCCAACACAAAGGGAAAATAATAATCTGAGAAAATAATGATTGGACGTTTTTACAGAACCTATATGAATCTTCAAGAATGTGATGGGGATATAAGTTTGTTGGCCTTTGCACCCCGTTATCTGGGCTCAAGGCATGTGAATTACTCAATAGTGATTCCTCTATCATCTTGTAGCTTGAGGATTGGAGATATCTATATGATATTGCAAAATTAATGTTAGTGAAAAAAAATTAAATTACTATTTTCTGAAATGTAATCTGGGTATAGCCTGATGCACAGACATTGATTACTCAGGTCAGAAAATGCTAAGACCCAATTATGTAGCATGAAAGTAAGGCCACCCTACAATGAACAAGAGGAAATCCCAAAATCAATCTTAGTGTGAACTTATGTACTATGCAAATCGCCTGAGAAATCGCTTCACAAGAGTCTGCTGCTTAATACAGCCGTGTATTCATGGACTCGGAGGGGCACTGTTTCACTTGGGTAGTGTCCAACTGTAAGACAACTGTATCTGTTGTGAATGTTAATGGACCCCGGGGGTGAAGAAAAGGTGCTTATTTAACTTTTTTTGCTCTGACGACATTTCTCGTTATGGGACAATGTTGAGTAGATTCTTATTTACGGGGGTCTGAATTTCTGTGGTCTGTGTTCTTGTCATGCGGATCTGAAATCTTTCTTCTCATTGTGCAGAGAGGATATAGCTATGATATCTAATTGGTTACTTGTGAATTATCAATAAAAAATATTCGCGAAATGGCTTAGATTGCAAGCACCCAGGGCTAGGCCATAGACCATATCAGTCCAATATTGAACTCCTTGTCCACACAAGGACATTTTTCTTTTTTTTTTTTCTTGAAAATCTAATTCAGCTGAACATAAATTTACAAAACTGAAGATGAGGTTGTTATTTTAACATTTTGATAAGACTATATGATACCCACTACCACATCACAATGAACCTCTCAGTGGGTTCCTAACTTTTTATATCCTTAAAGGTGCTACGTCATGTCCAACCACCACCTCGGCAGCGGTACGCCAGCACGTCGGGCAACCTGGTGCCCCACAGCACCCATGCTACAAGACTGAGTCCCCACCATCACACCGACAGTTCACCAGTTTGAGAACATGTACTAAGTGAGCTTTTCAGATCTTTTTTCTTGTGTTGTGTGGCGGCCATGCTGCTGTGGTGGTGTACCTGTCGGGTTGGGTGACCTGGAGTCAAGGGGCTTTGCCTTGAAGCATGGGTGCTTAGGGCCCCGTGTTGCTCCCCTGCTGGTCTGGTATCTCTTCTGCAAGGCACGGCACATGGTGCCACACTTTTTACATTTGCTCAGTGCATTTTGGGAGAGGGGGGTTGAGGCAAAATTTTTCTACCTCCATAGAGTTTGGGTCACATTGGTGTAAGGGGCTGTCATGTGCCACTCCCTCTAAGACGGCGGTTCTCAACCTGTGGGTCGCGACCCTGGCGGGGGTCGTACGACCAAAACACAGGGGTCGCTTAAAGGAGCCGGCGGCTGCAGCACTGTAGTGACAGCTGCAGCCGCCGGCTTCATTAGACATCAATACTTACCTTCCGTCGCTGCGTCCCTGTCGGCCGCATCAGCTTCCTCCTGTGCGCAGCGGTGACGTAGTACGCTCATTAAGGTAATGAATATGGACGTGACGCCACTCCCATAGGCGTGGCGTCCATATTCATGCACTTAATGAGCGGTATTACGTCACCGCTGCGCACAGGAGGAAGCTGACGTGGCCGACAGGGATGCAGGGACCTGCAGCGACGGAGCGAGGAGGGTAAGTATGATGGGGGGAGGGGACGGGGGAGCAGAGCCATGTATACACGATGGGAGGGGGAGCGGAGCCATATATACAGGATTGGAGGGGGAGCGGAGTCATGTATACAGGATGGGAGGGGGAGCGGAGCCATATATACAGGATTGGAGGGGGAGCGGAGTCATGTATACAGGATGGGAGGGGGAGCGGAGCCATATATACAGGATTGGAGGGGGAGCGGAGTCATGTATACAGGATGGGAGGGGGAGCGGAGCCATATATACAGGATTGGAGGGGGAGCAGAGCCATATATACAGGATGGGAGGGGGAGCGGAGCCATGTATACAGGATGGGAGGGGGAGCGGAGCCATATATACAGGATGGGAGGTGGGAGCGGAGCCATGTATACAGGATGGGAGGGGGAGCGGAGCCATGTATACAGGATGGGAGGGGGAGCGGAGCCATATACAGGATGGGGGGGAGCGGAGCCATGTATACAGGATGGGAGGGGGAGCGGAGCCATATATACAGGATGGGAGGATGGGAGCGGAGCCATATATACAGGTGGGGCGGAGCCATATAAACAAGGGTGGGAGCGGAGCCTTGTATACAAGGGAGTCACATTCACATTATAAATGTTATAATTAAATGATGAGTATGCACTACTACTAAACTACAACCCCGTCCATAGCCCCGCCCCCTTATGACCAAAGCCCCACCCCTGCCACACCTCCATCCCCGCCCTGCCGGGCCCTGGAAGAATGGTCTTTCTTGAAGCCGGTCCCTGGTGCAAAAAAGGTTGGGGACCACTGGCTTAAAGCCATCGGAAAATACATATTTCTGATGGCTTTAGCCCAGTGGCGTAGCGTGGGCGGGCGTGGGCGTAGCGTGGGCGGGGGCGGTCCGCCCCAGGCAGCACGTGTGGGGCGGTCCGCCCCAGGCAGCACGTGTGTGGGGCGGCGTGGCAGCAGCAGCAGCAATTCCTCCTCCCACATAGTCACAGTGCAGCGGCCCGGGACCCTCCGGAGCTGAGCGGCGGGTCGGTGAGTCCACTGTGCGGGGAGAGGGGGGACCCGGCCTGAGCAGGCGACGCAATACTTACCTCTCCCCGTGCCTCCGTAGCTCCGGGCTCCAGGGGGCGCCTGCAGGGCGCCCGCGCTTCCTGTCACAGCAGCGCCGCTGGATGACGTCATCATTCAGCGGCCGGCTGTGGCAGAGAGCGCGGGCGCCGGACAAGTGAGATGTGAGGTGTATGTGTCTGTGTGTATCTGTGTGTGTGTGTCTGCCTGCCTGCGTTTGTGTATGTAAGAGAGTGCTGCGGTGCTGTCTGTGTGTGGTGCTGTATGTGTGATGGTGATGGGGGAGGCAGTGATGGTGGTGAGGAGGCAACGATGATGATGGGGAGCCAATGATGATGGGCAGGCAATGATGATGATGATGATGGGGAGGCGATGATGATGGGGAGCCAATGATGATGGGCAGGCAATGATGATGATGGGGAGCCAATGATGATGGGAAGGCAATGATGATGATGATGGGGAGCCAATGATGATGGGCAGGCAATGATGATGATGGGGAGGCGATGTTGATGGGGAGCCAATGATGATGGTCAGGCGATGATGATGATGGGGAGCCAATGATGATGGGAAGGCAATGATGATGATGGGGAGCCAATGATGATGGGCAGGCAATGATGATGATGGGGAGGCGATGATGATGGGGAGCCAATGATGATGGGGAGCCAATGATGATGATGGGGAGCCAATGATGATGGGCAGACAATGATGATGATGATGATGATGATGGGGAGGCAATGATAATGATGATGGGGAGGCAATGATGATGGGGAGGCGATGATGATGATGGGGAGGCAATGATGATGATAATGGGGAGTCTTTCCACAGTGCCCTTTCCTGAGCCGTAACAGTGCAGAACGCAGCACAGTGCAGAGGAGAGCTCCATATTTTGTATGGAGCATTATATGGGGACCAGTATTCTTTATGGAGCATTATATTTGGCCCATAATACTGTATGGAGGACTATGTGGTGCCCATAATATTGTATGGAGGACTGTAATTATTTTTTGGTTTGGGGGTCACCGCAACATGAGGAACTGTATTGCGGGGTCACGGCATTAGAAAGATTGAGAACCACTGCTCTAAGACAACATTTATACAAAGTGTGTGCTTTTATTGCATTTTTGTGATTGATTTGTGAAATGACATAGTTTAATAGGCACTAATGTACTTGGTTAATGTAATGTATTGCAGTTAATGTATAACGCAATTTATTATATTATATTTACCAACATGGTTTAACATATATGCCCCATAGAAATAGTACATGTACTTTACGGTTACCAAACTAATAGTGTGGGGTGATTAATTATATTTACTAACATGGTCTAACATATATGCCCATAGAAATAGTACATGTACATTTTTTCAATACTATAATATAATGGATAGGGTCTCCATTCATAGTATGGTTGATTCACAATATTAACTGGTGGTTTATTATTTTTATTTGTTTCGGTAGATGACTTACTAGTATGAGATGTTTGAGCAATAGGATTCATCCCGGTACTGTGCGCATGCGCGGGTCAGAGACAGGCTCGCGATATTTTGAGCGCGGTCTGAAACGCTGACGTCACCTGCACTCGTCATGTGATTATTTCACGAACGAGGGGGAGGCCTCACCGAGACCGCAATCAAATGTCGCCATGGAGCCTGATATGACGAGCGCATGCGCCGCTATAGTACCGATGGGACACACCTGCGGTGACTATCAGTGATAGGTTAAGGGGTATATTTAAGGAATGCACACCCTCTGCCCTGACACGCCCCCCGAAGAAGCTGGGCGAAACGTGCGCGTTGGGGCAGATGGGACAGGACCCCAGTACTTGTGTAACTACTGCCAGGATTCAGGTACAACATTCATTACCATTTAGCAATATTGTTATATTGTGGCATGTAGCGGTTTAGAATATTTCAACCCATTGGAAATTGTCAGGTTATAGCCAGTTTTTTTTATGTTGACACTGTAGGGTTAAATGTGGAGATGCAACATTCTGTCTAACACTATTTGGGGACAGATTTTTGAAGTATATTCCACTAAGACCATTCAGTCACTTCTACTTTAGGGCAGATAACAGTGAATTATTATCCAGGGGTGAAAAGATGACAAAAAGCTGCGGAGTGCAGCAAAAAAATCTTTTTTCTAAAAATCATATGCCATAAAGTTTGTCAATGTGTGATGTTAATGAATTTGTGCAGGGCCTATATTTACTAACATGGGGGAGCCATAAATGTTCCATGAGTCAAATCTTGCATCCTTTATTTTGGGGTTTATACAATTTTGTGTATTTTTTTATATAAATAAAGTTGAATTTTGTTATTCAAAAAAAACTTCTTGAAAAATTTCTTTCATATGCTCAAATAGATCCCAGTGAATTTATACTGGGACATAGGGGTTGATGTATGAATTGTGAGCATTATATTTAGTCATTTGGCACAAATTCAAGGGAGGATAATTAACGCAATTTATGTGTAGCATGTAGAGAAAGTACATGATTAAGTTTATAATATCAGGTATAGGATAGGGCTCATAGTTTTAGATATAGGAAGTGAGTTTGTAGGTTAATATACAGTTAAAATGGTTGGTACCAACCAGCAGGGGCGGCGAAAGGGTCACATAAAAAGAGGGTTCTTCCTGGTTAGATGGAGTTAAAGGTTAGATTTCAGATAAATAAAGTTCTAGCAGGAGTTCAAGGCCACAGGGCTGGAGGGTATGAGAAGTACGAACTGGCAGTATAAGAACATTAGCAACTGTCTTCAGCGTACATTCCGGTAATGTCTGGGCCCTACGGCCTGAACTAGGCACTGAGAAGTGTGCCTTATTCTCTTCAAACTACAGGAAGCCGGACGGGGAAACACATGAGAGGGGTCTTAAGGAAACTGCGAAGCCCAACGAAGTATCCTTGGGGGCTCAGGGGGCACTTAAGCAAAGGGATAGTGCAGGTTGAACAAACGGAGAACATAGAAATGTACTGTTCTGTAACATCAATTGAATTTGGACTGCTAAGTAAAGTTGGACTGGTTGATATAAAGCGAGTGTTCCCTGATTTGTGTGAGTCTTTTCCTGGACCGAAGGACATGGATGCAGTGGAGGCCTCTGGCCTGCATGTTAGTACACTACACTGCACTGCACACAGTCTGACACTAAGGGACCCAGTCACCCTCCAGTGATGCCCGTGAGTTTCTTTGAGCACCACGCTGCTGTGAACAGGGTTCCTCATGCTCATCCTCCAAACTCTACCCTGGATGGTCAGTTGTATACCTAGCCACTTTTTGTACAGAAACTTACCCTCCGAGTCATGTGTGAATGATAATGGTGTGAATGGTCTCTTAACAACTTGCGCCTCTTCCTCCTGTGCCACCACCTCATCCCTCATCGCCTAAAGTTTTTCTTCCAGCAGGCATAGAAGTGATATATTAACGCTCCTTTTGGCATAATCAAAGCTGGCTATGTTAGTGGAATATTCAAAGCAACACTGCACACGTCCTGCATGGAGGCCCACTTATTGGTGGTGAAGTGGTGTTAGAGCGACTTAGCCATGCGTGCTGCATCTGAAACTTCACTATTGCCTGCTACATTATTTCTGGCATATACAATATGAAGTACCATCTTATTGGCACATCATATATGAGGTGGTGGGCGAGAAGGCAGAAATGACGCTGCAGCGCGGAAAGCACGCATTCAACCCGCACTTTCAGCCGCAGCTCTGAATTATGTGGGAAATTTCTAAGGAAGCTCTGCACCACCAAATTCAGCACATGCGCCAGGCAAGGGATGTGCGTCAAACCAGCAAGGCACAGAGCACTACGAGATTTTGCCTGTTATCACACACCACCAGGCGAGTGTGTAGTCCAGCTGCACTCTGGAGCCACATGTTACCCTGGAGGATGTACAAAAGGTAAACCCACAAACATAACAACCTGATATGCATTCACACTTCACATTTCCCTGGTGCCACCAGAGGGAGCCCTTGGAGAGTACTTAGGTATATAAGGGTAGTGGAGAATATAGCAGAAAGGCAGAGGAGTCTGAGAGTGAGATCAGATCAGAGAGAGAGAGAGAGAGCGTGTTGGACAGTCTAGCTGGGAGTTAGCTAGCTGTTAAAGGAGTGTGGAAGAAACTGCCAACCACTACTGCTTGTGCTTATGTTAAAGGTTATAGTAGGACGAAAGGCAAGTGGAAGAAAGAAGTGAGCGTCAGAGGTTGAAACAGCATTGATCGCTTACCTCTGCTCTGCACTACCGGACGCCGGGTCCAAGCTTGCTAGCATCTTCAAGACTAGTGGGAGAAACCGGAGACCCTGTGGGACTACAGGTCGCAGGGGCCCAGCAGTGCTGATACGTAACTGGGGTCAGGAAGAACAGGGTTCTGGTCAGCGCTACCATTAGAGACTTAGTTCTGTCCAAGAGAAGGCCTCACCACAAGATCAGCCGGGCGTACACGAAGAAGGCAGAGTTAGACTTTGTTTTATGCAAGTCAGAAACTCACACACATACAGAAGTACGGAGGCCCTACACCTACTCAGTGGGATTACTGGAAGTGCATCCTCCACCTTGACAACAGCCCGGGACGTGCCTGCATCTACCATCAGTAAAGGTACAGAAAGAGACTTTCTTGTGTGTGTCTGCCTTATTGCTCCTGCACTCCTACACCGCCATATACCCTGAGGGATCAGTCTTGCCTGTGGAAGACTTAACACCTTGCTGCCCAGTAACAATCCCTCAGAGGATCTACCCTGCAGCGCTTGTCATCCTGACCAGGAACCACAGGTGGCGTCACGAACATTTCTACAAACCTACAATCCCCTGTAAATATTCCCCATTTAGTGAGCGCCCAGTGCCACGGACCGAGCTGTGCTACCCGTGACATCCCCCATTGTAGTGAACGGGCTCGGTGCCGAGTACCCCACAGGCCCTGGCTACGGGCGATTCACGAGGCTTGAGGGTCACGGCACCAGCCACTCATCTGCTGTTTGATCCCGGTCCACAGCTTCTGCACGGTATGGGAATTGTCACCCAAACAGATGAGTTTCAGAACAGCCAGCTGTCATTTACCCCTGCCAGTGCTGAAGTTGGGGTGCAGGTCTTACTGTGACCGAATGAGGCGGTGGAGGAAGCGGAGTAGGAGGAGGAGGAAACATGGACAGAGAAATGTCCAGCAAACCACGGTGGTGGTAGGACATGTACTAGAACACCTTCCTTCTCTTTCCCAGCTGCCACTGGGAAGTTAAGGAGATGTATCTTCCATGGCTCTGCTTACAAGTCCACGTATCATTGGTTATGTGGATCTTGCCACTGATGGCGTCGCGCAGTACACCTGATTTGGTCTACAACACATGTGTACAGGGCAGGGATGGCCCAGCTGGGAACAACCTACTGCAGACAGCCACTTCAATCAGTTTTTTTTTAAACTGTCTGTCTTCACCAGCTGGAGTGGCAACATTTCAAAGGCCAGTAATTTGGATTTGCGGTAATTCAGAACCATGGCTCGTAGGTGGGTAGGAATGTTTTTTTCCTCTTTCTCTCGGGGCATGTGTCACGCGGTCTTATGATATGTGTACGATGTCAGTAAACTATTCTTAAAAGAACAACACTCTATACAACATATAGATTAGCAACATCAGCATGTAAATATAGAATAGATTTACCTGACACGATATCCGTTGAACTCAGGGTTAATCTTGAGGACTTGATACACTGTCACAGGAAAGAGGAGGACCGGGGGTCTAACCTGACCCTAAACTGGGGTCCTAACTAATCCCTCACCTTGGAGGTACTGATAATGGTTCAGAGGTCCAAGTCTCCAGCCTAACCCTGTCTCCTATCAGTCCCTGAACCCTGTAATCAGTCCTAAGAAGGATTCTGATTACCACCAAAGGGATATGGGCTGATCTCTGCTAAATACACAGATTAGACATATAAGACAGACTGGAGAAAACACAGACTTGCATACACACTCAAACACAGAAGGAACATAAATGATCTGGGATATTAAACTCTAAGCAAGGTGAGCTTAAAACAACTAAGGAGCTCTTTAACTTAAGTCTATACAGATACAATCCTATCTGTGGTCTGCATGAAGAATTTCACTGGCAACTCCCAACACAGACAACCAGAGATTTAAAGGAAACCAATCAACAAATAATTAATTGCAGCCGGGAGAAACTGCACCCAGTCCCAGAACTGAGCACAGACAGAATTAACTCCCTAACTGCCAAACACAAAGAAACAGCAACTCAGCTGTGAGAAGTCAGAATGTGCAACCGCGACGATCTTCGTGGCGATGCACACATGACAGTACCCCCCCTTCTACGAGGGGCCTCCGGACCCTCAGGGCCAGGTTTGCCCGGGTGAGTTCTGTGGAAGGTCCGCACCAAACGATCTGCGTTAATGTCAGACGCAGGAACCCACGTCCTCTCCTCTGGACCATACCCCTTCCAATGCACCAAGTACTGAAGGGACCGGCGATTCAGACGTGAGTCAATGATCTTTGACACTTGAAACTCCAAGTTACCATTGACCACCACTGGAGGAGGAGGTAGAGGTGATGGTATGACTGGTGCCACGTACCTCTTAAGTAATGACTTGTGGAACACATTATGAATTTTAAACGTAGGAGGGAGGTCCAGACGAAATGCCACAGGATTAATTATGGAACTGATCCTGTACGGCCGATGAATCTGGGGCCCAGCTTCCAGGAGGGAACTTTAAGTTTTATATTCCTGGTAGACAACCATACCAGATCGTTCACATTAAGATCTGGACCAGAAACTCTCCTCCTATCAGCCATACGTTTATAACGGTTCCCCATGGCACTCAGATTATTCAATACACCTCTCCACACTGAAGCAAGTGACGACGAGAAACGCTCCTCCTCAGGAACCCCAGAAGGGCCCCCCCCATTGAATGTACAAAACTGGGGATGAAAACCATATGCCCCAAAAAACGGGGACTTACCAGTGGACTCGCTCCGCCTGTTGTTAAGAGCGAACTCTGCCAGAGGCAAGAAAGAAGACCAGTCCTCCTGGTTCTCTGAGACAAAACACCGAAGATAAGTCTCTAGGCTTTGATTCAGACGCTCTGTCTGACCATTGGTCTGCGGATGAAAAGCCGAGGAAAATGACAATTGCATCCCCCGACGTAAACAAAATGCCCTCCAAAACTTGGACACAAACTGAGACCCCTATCTGACACCACATCAGAAGGCAACCCATGAAGTCTCACAATCTCCCCAATGAACACCTGCGCCAGAGTTTTAGCATTAGGGAGGGCAGGAAGAGCAATGAAATGTGCCATCTTACTGAACCTGTCAACAACCACCAGTATGACAGTCTTCCCTGACGACTGAGGAAGGTCCGTGATGAAGTCCATAGACAAATGAGTCCATGGACGCTCCGGAAGTTTCAAGGGTAAGAGGGTCCCAGACGGACGGGTATGAGGGGTCTTAGAGCGAGCACAAACCCCACAGGACGCGACAAAAGTTAAAACATCTTTATTAACGTTAGGCCACCAAAACCGGCGAGAAAGGAGATCTAAAGTAGCCTTACTCCCTGGATGTCCTGCTAAAGCAGAATTATGATGTGCCTCAATAACCTTTTGTCTCAACTGATTTGGGACAAACAGTCTCCCTGGAGGTCCTGCAGGGGCGTCCCCCTGAGCCTCTAACACCTCCTCCTCAAGCTCAGAACATACAGCCGACACTACCACCCCCTCCTGAAGGATAGGAATCGGGTCATCCATTTTCCCGGCCCTGGGAAACTGCGAGACAAGGCATCCACCTTAACATTCTTAGATCCAGGGCGATAAGTGACAACAAAATTAAACCTGGTAAAAAACAACGACCATCGAGCTTGTCTGGAATTCAGACGCTTAGCAGATTCCAAATACAGCAGGTTCTTGTGATCAGTAATGACGGTGACCGGGTGGACTGCCCCTCCAAAAAGTGACGCCATTCTTCAAAAGCCAACTTAATGGCCAAAAGTTCCCTATTGCCGATATCATAATTCCTTTCGGCGGACGACAATTTTTTAGAAAAGAAAGCGCACGGATGCCATTTACCAGGGACGGACCCTGGGACAATATTGCACCCACCCCTACGTCAGACGCGTCCACCTCCACAACGAACGGCTGTGATGCATCTGGTTGGATGAGAACGGGTGCCGAAGCAAAACATTTTTTCAAAGAGGAAAAAGCTTGGCAAGCTTTGTCCGACCATTTAGAAAAATCCGTCCCTTTTCTTGTCATGTCAGTGAGAGGTTTGACAACAGATGAGAAATTACAAATAAATTTCCGGTAGTAGTTAGCAAACCCCAGAAAACGCTGCAGAGCCTTAAGATCCTCTGGCTGATCCCATTCAAGCACTGCTCTCACCTTTTCAGGGTCCATACGGAAACCGGAGGCTGACACCAAGAAACCCAAAAACTGAAGTTCCTGTACGGCGAATACACACTTTTCCAGTTTGGCGTATAGTTTATTGTCTCGCAAGATCTGCAACACCTGTCTCACATGCTCCTGGTGAGACACAAGATCTGGTGAGTAAATTAAAATGTCATCCAAATATACGACCACAAACAGCCCCACCAGATGACGAAAAATGTCATTAACAAAATGTTGGAATACTGCTGGTGCAGTAGTCAGACCAAAAGGCATGACAAGGTTCTCATAATGTCCCTCCGGCGTGTTAAACGCCGTTTTCCACTCATCCCCCTCTTTTATCCTAATCAGATTATACGCCCCCCTGAGATCCAATTTAGAGAACCATTTGGCGCCAACAATTTGATTGAAGAGATCAGGAATCAGAGGGAGTGGATACGGATCTCGAACAGTAATCCGATTAAGTTCGCGGAAATCCAAGCAAGGGCGTAGGCCTCCATCTTTTTTCTTCACAAAGAAGAACCCGCGGCCACTGGGGAAGATGAAGGTCTAATATGCCCTTTGGCCAGACTTTCCGAAATATAATCTTTCATAGCCTGCCTCTCAGGACCAGAAAGGTTATATAACCTAGCTTTAGGTAACTTAGCATCAGGAAGTAAATTAATAGAGCAGTCATACACGCGATGAGGAGGCAACTCCTGACACCCCTCCTCAGAGAACACATCCCCAAAGTCCTCCAAAAAAGGAGGCAAAGTACTAGGCACGACCGCACTGATGACTGTGTTCATGCAGTTACTTTTGCAAAACTCCCCCCATTGGCTTATATCTCTGGACTGCCAATTAATCACAGGGTTATGTTTAACCAACCAAGGAAGTCCCAACACAATAGGAGTAGGTAGACCCTCCAACACATAACAAGATAATAGTTCCCTATGTATTGCCCCTACCCGAAGGTCAATGTTATGAACCTCATGAACAAAGCTACCTTGGCCGAGAGGCCTGGCGTCAATGGAGAATATAGGGATCGGTTTGACCAATACACTCAGATGCATACCTTCAGCCTGAGCAAACTGAGCGTCAACCAGATTAGCCCCGGACCCACTATCAAGAAGAACAGAAAATCTCTCCACTCTCGTACCAACCACCACCTCCACTGGTACAAGGAACTGAGAAGAACTAGCGGACGAAATACATACTCCCAGGTTGTCGTCCACCACACAACCTGGGATTAACAGTTTTCCGGCGACTTTTTGCTCAACAAGGCACGGGATGGACATCCCCCAACAAAATGTCCCTCTTTCCCGCAGAAGAAACACCTTCTAGTCCTGCGGCGTACCGCCAATCCCCTCCTACGAAATGATGTCCCTCCCAACTGCATAGGCTCCTCCGAACAGACAAGGGGAACCTCAACATAAGGGACTTTAGTAGTAGGTGGAGTAACAACAGGGGGCGGAGTTACCTCGCACCTCTCCCGGAGCCGTCTATCAGTACGGATAGCTAGGGCCATAGCAGCCTCCAGTGATGGAGGAGAATCATACTGAGCCAAAACGTCCTTTAATTTGTCAGAAAGCCATGACAAAACTGGCTCCTAAGAGCTGGGTCATTCCACTGAGTATCTGTGGCCCATCTACGGAACTCAGAAGCAAATTCCTCCGCCGGACGATCTCCCTGCTGTATCTTACGTAATTTTGTCTCAGCAAGAGAGACCCGATCTGGGTCATCATATACCAAACCCAGGGCAGTAAAAAATCGATCTACTGACTGTAGAGCCGGGGATCCCGGAGGAAGGGAGAAGGCCCAGGATTGAGGGTCCCCTTGTAGGAGCGAGATAACAATTCCCACTCTCTGCTCTTCACTCCCTGATGATCGAGGCCGAAGCCGAAAATACAATTTACATGCTTCCCTGAAGGTAAAAAATTTGTCTCGCCCACCAGTGAACCTGTCCGGGAGAGCTACCTTAGGTTCAAATCTGGTTTGCTCCGAGGGAGACAAAACTTTGGACTTAATGTCCGTCAGCTCCATGGATAATCCCTGCAACTGCAGAGCCAGCTGGGCTACTGGATCCATGGCAACTGGGAATAATTTTATGGGCCAGTGAAAATGTCACGCGGTCTTATGATATGTGTACGATGTCAGTAAACTATTCTTAAAAGAACAACACTCTATACAACATATAGATTAGCAACATCAGCATGTAAATATAGAATAGATTTACCTGACACGATATCCGTTGAACTCAGGGTTAATCTTGAGGACTTGATACACTGTCACAGGAAAGAGGAGGACCGGGGGTCTAACCTGACCCTAAACTGGGGTCCTAACTAATCCCTCACCTTGGAGGTACTGATAATGGTTCAGAGGTCCAAGTCTCCAGCCTAACCTGTCTCCTATCAGTCCCTGAACCCTGTAATCAGTCCTAAGAAGGATTCTGATTACCACCAAAGGGATATGGGCTGATCTCTGCTAAATACACAGATTAGACATATAAGACAGACTGGAGAAAACACAGACTTGCATACACACTCAAACACAGAAGGAACATAAATGATCTGGGATATTAAACTCTAAGCAAGGTGAGCTTAAAACAACTAAGGAGCTCTTTAACTTAAGTCTATACAGATACAATCCTATCTGTGGTCTGCATGAAGAATTTCACTGGCAACTCCCAACACAGACAACCAGAGATTTAAAGGAAACCAATCAACAAATAATTAATTGCAGCCGGGAGAAACTGCACCCAGTCCCAGAACTGAGCACAGACAGAATTAACTCCCTAACTGCCAAACACAAAGAAACAGCAACTCAGCTGTGAGAAGTCAGAATGTGCAACCGCGACGATCTTCGTGGCGATGCACACATGACAGCATGGCTGTGATTGCACTGGAAGCCTTTCAGCAAGCTTTATTAGGCTGGTGAACCCGAACAGTAACACGGACTTCGGTTAGGAAGTCTGTGTTTGGGGTTTGGTACGAATCCCAAACTTTACCGTTCGGGTTTGCTCATCCCTACTTGGAATGCAACAGTGCAGAAGATGAGGGCACAGTGGTAACTTAACCAAAGATTATTTATTACTCTAACACAGCAAGTTAAATGTTTAAGATACAAATTTAAACAATAACATTTTTGAAATTGAAATTCACTTCTTCGGATAGAAGCAGCGGTAAGTTATAACAATTAAACCCTTTTATACAAAGCATATATAAAAGATGTAAGCATTTCTATTCTATTACGCGGTTTTATGGTGCTTCAAAGTCAGCTCTTTACCCGTCACCGTCGTTACCCGGTCACTCTGATGGTAACTGTCACAGTTCCACCCTCAGTGTGTCAGCTCCACCCCTCAGTTATTGACAGCTCAGCCATTCCATCTAGTACAGGGGCGTGCTGAGCTGTAAGTGTGTTGATTGACAGCTCGATTATCCAGTCTGAGACTGGGAGGCGCTGGCTATCTCCAAGTGTTCATTTTCCCAGGTGGTTACCATGCTACTTAACTGAGCTGTTTCTCCCAGACCTCTGCCAGACGTACATTCAGCTAAGCGTGGTTTGTTTCCTCTGTGCCTTGAGTTCTGTGCGTTGATCTTTATTGTTGCCTGACCTTGGACCTCGTTCTGACCCTTTGTCTGTTTAACCCCTTGTGCTCTGATCAGCTATCCTTCTGGTATTCTGACCTCGGAATGTTACCTGACTACGCTTTTGTCTCTTCCTTCCATTTATGACGTACACTCCTGACTTCTGACCTTGGACTCCTTGACCATCCTGACTCACGGCTTGGCCGTGAGAAGTGACTAGTATCACAGTAATGACACACACTTTCCAGGCCCTAATGGGAGTCTATGCTCATGTACCGTTAAGCCGCAAGTGTCTCCTTGGTGAGTTGCTTTTTGCACATGTTGAGCCAGCTGCCTCCATACTCTAAAGCACAACCCTGGTCCCCTATGTACCATACTTCTATGCCTCACGTCGCAGATCTCACGAATGTCCCTCTCACATGATCTGCTGGCTCCTCTGGGCTACGGCCAGCTCCCTCGCTTCTGGCTCCAATCACTTAGCTCGGTTCTCAGTCCTGTCAGTTCAATTTCTGGTCTGGTCACTCGGATCCTCACTCATAATGGCGGCCATAAGCCAATTTCGCTGCACCACACGTCTGTCCTGCTACAGGTTTAGGCGCTGACTCCACCCATTCATTGCCCTCCTTGGCCTTTTATAATTACTAACTCCGTCACAGCAATCACCTGACCTGTGTCTCCTTCAATCTCTTCCCCAAGGGAACATGCACTTCACTCTTCTTGTTCCTGCTGAGTAATTCCTCTCTGCTTTCCCTTTTCCTATCCTCTTTGACCAACAGATGGTGGTGTTCCCCTGCAGACACTCTGTTAGGCTGGGTTCACATTGCGTCAATGGCAATGCGCTGACGGCATCCGCTACATAGCGGCACTAACGCTATGTAACGGATGCGTTAGCGCACCCATAGACTGCAATTATGTAGCGCATCGCCAACGCATGTCATATTCGGCATGAGTTAGCGATGTGCCCTCATTCTGTGAAGGACTCTTGAACGCGTTCTGCAGCGTCCGAGGGTGCGTCGGGTCTGGCGCACAGAGAACGGACACGTTCGCTGTGCATAGACCTGTATGGCTAGCGCATGGTAGCACATGGTAACGAACTGCTACCATGCGTTAGCGCATACGTTAGCGCTATGGTGCCAAATGATGTAAAAAATGACATCTGCGTTAGAGCATCCATTTAACGGATGCCCCTAATGCATGTGAACCTAGCCTTAGGCATGTGTGAGTCTTCTCACTTATCCATCTTCTTACACTTGGATAGTGATTGTTAATAATTTTTTACAAATTCACTCCTTGAGAAAGCCAATAGGTGAAATGTGCGTTGGAGTCCTGGGACTTTGACGTATGTATTGAGCTCTTTTATGGTATGTCAGGTTTTTATGTATGAAGCGTACTTAGATGGTATTAATTATTTATTCATTTACCTGATAATTTTATCTATATATATCTTTATACCATATACTTTTTGTTATACCCTCTCTAAACAGACCATTACTTTGAAAATACACTATCTATTATGAATACCCTCTTCCAGAGAAGTTTTTATTATGCTTAGTATTTTGCCCCCTGCACACTTTTAATGTACGGTCCTTTATTTTTATTGTTTTCGATGTTTCAATAAAAATATATATTTATTTTATATATTTATCTACCTGTGGCTATTCACTTCCCCCACCTCACTTTCGTGTAGTAATTTTTTACAAATTGAAAAGTTAAGAAATGTTTAAATACTACTACTACCAATTGTATATTAATTGTTCTACTTTATGTCCAAGGTAAATGAAAATTTGTTGTGCATTTATGAATTAGGCAAATCTTACTCCATTGTTTGCGGTAACTAAGACAGGAGTGAAAATACCAATCTTAATGAATCAGGCAAAAATTTCAGAATGTGATCTGGAGTTACTCGTTGTAAATTGTTAATTCATTATTGCATCTACACCTTTTTCTGTTTTTGTTTTTTTGGGGGGGTGTTTTCGTCTATTTTTCGGTTGTGCTTTATTCTTATATTACCGTATATTTCGGACAGTGAGACGCACTGTCCCCCCAAACTTTTTGGGGAAAATGGGACATGCATCTTATAGTCTGAATGTAGCTTCCTGGGGTGGAGTTTAAGGCAGTGCTGGGGCGGGATCACAGCAAGCAAGGTACCCTTCCTCAGTAAGCCAGTGGCTGCGAGCCCAGTGTCGGCGGAGAGGCAGAGCGGAGTGCATTGCTTTTCTGGTGGCCATTTTCCTTAAGCCGTGGGCCACCGGAGGCGGCACATGTGCAGACTGGGATCTCAACCGAGATCTAGATCCGATGGCCCGAGATCTCAGTCTGCGCATGTGTCGCCTCATGCGACCCATGGCTTCAGAAAAATAGCTGCCAGGAAAACAATGCACTCTGCTCTGCCATACCACTGACACTGGGCCCGCAGCATCCCACCACTGGGGCACCCACTTATACCACCCAGGGCCCGCAGCATTGCCCCACTTCATCACTGCCGCCCCCAGGTAACATACCTTAAATTTGGACTATAAGACGGACCCACTTTAAGATGTCAAAGTAACATTTTCTTCTCATCTAATCAAATAGTAAAATCTGACCCCAAGTTTATTTAGATGAGGATCTATTTGTTATTCTACGAGTCGCTGCAGCCGTCAGACTGATTGAAAAGCAAAATTTGTGGTTTACAGAGGAAGCAGATTTAGGAAAAGTCCACATTGCGGAGAGGAAACTTCATCTTGATGCATCAAAATTGTTATTGGTAATGGACTCACACAGCACGCTGTACCGATCCATGGATAATAAACAGGGTTTTGCAACATAGGAAGACACTTTAAGGCATTTAGAGCCATTGGCTGGGTCGTGGGACAAAGCCAGAGAAGAACATGGCTGAAGTCTTAGAATACTAACCAGTGTTAGGCCAGGGTCAGACATGCGAGAAACTCGCACGAGTCTCACATGTCAATACCGACACTGCTGCCGGCACTAGGGACAGCAGCGTGCGGCTGCATGTATTTCTGTGGAGCCGCACGCTGCGGTCCGAGTGCCGGGGGCAGTGTCGGGTATTGACATGCGAGACTTGTGCGAGTTTCTCGCATGTCTTACCCCGGTCTTAGGCTACGTTTACATATTGCGTTTTTGCTGCATTTTATCTGCAAATTTTAAGCTTTGTTTTACAGTACCAGCAAAAGCTATGAGAATTTAAGAAATCTCCTGCACACACCTTGTTTTTTTTTATTTCTGACTGAATTGGAAAACTGCTGCGCTTTTGAAAACTGTCGCATGCCACTTCTTTCAGCGTTTTTTCATCCAAAGAAAGCAATGAGTAAGTGCAAAAACGCAGCAAAAAACACAGGTGTCAGGCTTTGCTGCATTTTTGGTGCAAAAACCTAAGAAAGTTACATCATATATTTGGGGGTGGGGCAGTAAACGTTATCAGCATGCACAAGAGCCAAAAAAAAAAGCAGCAAAAACCTGCTTTTTTGTAGCAGCCGCTTTACTGCCAAGCAAGTTTTGCCTGCAGAAAAAAATGCAGCCAAAAGGCAAAGTATAATAGCCTTAGGGTACGTTTTCACGTACCGTAATCCCCGCGCTTTGGACAGAGCGGAAACCCCTCTCCACCTAAAGCCCCGCCCCCTTCTATACGCCCGGTGATTCCGGAAGTGCTCATTGAACACATCCGGAATCACCGCAGCGTAGCCATAGAGTAAGCTGTTTACCTTGCGGAGACTGAGTGTCTCCGCAAGGTAAACAGACATGCTGCGGTCTAAAAAGACGCGCCGCATGTCCGGTTTAGCGAGCGTGTAACCCGTATATTGGGACGCATAGTGGAGACGGGATTTCATAAAATCCCCTCCACTATGTTGGAACATCTGGCTGCTGCAGCAAATACTGAATGTTTCCGCTACGTGGAAACACACCCTTAGACTCCTTGATTGAACCCAGTGTACTTCACTTTGAAAAACTTAGTATCAGAGAATATACCGTTCCGCACTGATCAGTAGTTTGGACACCTTTTCATGCAATGGGTTTCCTTGTTCTTATTGGAATGTGCATATTGTAGATTCAGACTGAAGGCAGAAAAAGTAATGAAGGGAAACGTATGGAAACAAGGCGTAAAAAGATGTGTGATTCATTCCCCACAATCCCCACTTTTACTCCTATGACAGGTTTACACCGTTTTTGTATTCTCTCAAGAAGCTTCATCAGGTCACCTGGAATGGCTTCCAACAGTCATGTAGGAGTTCCCAGAGGTGCTGAGCGATTGTTGGCTGCTTTGTCTGTTGCACAGCTTCTGAATCCGCACCTTTGCAGTAGAAAACTTCACAGAGCAGGCTTCATGGGATAACAAGCTTTTACTTCTTGCAACATGAGGTAAAAGGAATAATGCACAGTCATTTTAGCATTGCATCAGGAAACAGGAACAAAACAAAAGTGAAACTACAAGTGAGACTATTTCTTATACAATACATTAAACAGAAGGAAACGTTACACAACATCGCCATCTATTGTCAGGTCAGCATAAAGTCCTCCTTTTACTTATAATAAGTCCTAATCTGTTGCATATGCCAACATTGTCTTCACCTTGTGGTTCCACCCATCCCAAGCCAATAAAAGCAAGAAGTCACTGCATGAACAGTTGTGTCCAAACTTTTGACCAGTACTGTGCATGGCAATGTGGTAATCAGTCTTTACTCTTGACAATCCCTTTTTGTTAAAGGGAACCTGTTACACTATTTACCTGCAGCATAGTAGATGTAGACTTACAGAGCTGAGGTCCTGGGTTCAAGTCCCACCAAGGACAACATCTGCAATGAGTTTTTCTGTTCTCTCCGTGTCTGCGTGGGTTTCCTCTGGTTTCCTCCCACACTCTGTGCATGTGCAGAGCGAGCTCTTAATCAAAATGTTGGGGCATTCTTACCACCACCACTCACAGTTGTTATGTTACGGTAGCTGAGGAGTGCAGGTAAAAAAGGCAATACACCAGAGCAGTTGGAATCTATGAGATTGCAGTACCCTGACTAACCACCACAACTAGAGGCAGCCGTGGAGCGTTCCTACGATGGTCCTAGACGCCTCGTCACAGCCTGAGAAACTAACTACACCTAAAGATAGAAATAGGAAAGCTATCTGCCCCGGAGCAGAACCCCAAAGATAATAGAAAGCCCCCAAACATATAATGGCGGTTAGACAAGAGGAAATACTGACACAGAAAGAAAATAGTATGAGCAAACGCTGGGGCCCAAACTATCTAAATAGAAAAGGACAGGAAGGGTACTTACTGCAATCCCAGAAAACCCTGAAAACACCAACATACTAATTTCAAAATCACCTGAGATCACACGACCTCTACCACCTAAATTAGTTCTCTGGTGTAACAAAAACAGCAGCCACTGAAAAAACTGCAAAAAGCAAAAGTACAAAACACAGTGGCTGGACTAAACTGAGAGGGCAAAAAGCCCCCGGAGGGGACCCAGAAGGCCCCCACAGAAGTGCAGGACAAAATGCAAAAATATAGCAAAAACACAAAATAAGAAATTGTCTTATCTGATAGCAGGAGATGCAGACACGACACAGCAGGCTACAAGGGAAACTGGAAAGAAGGATTCAGACCAGAACAATTGATCACCGGCAACCCTGATGGGAAAATGATTCCCTTAAATAAGACCAATCAGTAACACCTGATTCCCAATCCTCACTAGCACCGCTTGTAACCACCAGAGGGAGCCTCTGCTCAGAACTCATCTCAAACCCATTCACAACAGTACCCCCCCTTGAGGAGGGGTCACCGAACCCTCATTTGAGCAACCAGGTCGGTCAGGATGAGTTCTATGATACGCACGGATAAGTCTCCTAGCATGGATGTCCGAAGCAAACACCCAAGAATTATCTTCCTGACCATAACCTCTCCATTTAACCAAATACTGGAGTCTTCGTCTAGAAAAACGAGAATCCAATATTTTCTCAACCACATACTCCAGATTGCCCTCAACCAAAACAGGGTCAGGAGGCACAGCAGCAGGAACCACTGGCTCAACAAACCTCTTCAACAAGGACTTGTGGAACACGTTATGGATCTTAAATGTCCCTGGAAGAAGCAAACGAAAAGAAACAGGATTAATAATCTCCATGATCTTATAAGGTCCAATGAACCTAGGCTTAAATTTAGGAGATGCTACTCTCATAGGAATATTCTTTGAGGACAACCAGACCAAGTCCCCCACTTTAAACCGAGGACCATCAGTCCTATGCCGGTTAGCAAACCGCTGGGCCTTCTCCTGAGAGAGGGACAACCTCTCCACTACCTGGTCCCAAATCTGCTGCATACGCTCAACAACAGAGTCAACACCTGGACAGACAGAAGCCTCCGTCTGTCCTGAAGAAAATCGAGGGTGAAACCCAGAATTACAGAAAAACGGAGACATCAAAGTGGCAGAGCTAGCCCTATTATTAAGAGCAAACTCAGCCAAAGGCAAAAAAGAGACCCAGTCATCCTGATCAGCAGACACAAAGCATCTTAGATAAGTCTCCAATGTCTGGTTTGTTCTCTCAGTTTGACCATTGGTCTGAGGATGAAATGCCGAGGAGAAAGACAATTGAACACCCAGTTTAGAACAAAAAGTCCTCCAAAATCTGGAAACAAACTGGACTCCTCTGTCAGACACAATGTTCTCAGGAATGCCGTGTAAACGAACCACGTGCTGAAGGAACAACGGCACCAATTCAGAGGAGGAAGGCAACTTAGGTAATGGCACAAGATGTATCATTTTGGAAAACCTATCACAAATTACCCAGATGGTGGTCATTCTCTGAGAAACAGGAAGATCGGAAATGAAATCCATAGAGATATGGGTCCATGGTCTCTTGGGCACAGGCAATGGCATCAACAAACCACTAGAGCGAGAGCAAGGCTTGGAGCGAGAGCAAGTCCCGCAGGACTGCACAAATTCCCTGACATCGCGAGACAAGGTAGGCCACCAAAAGGACCGACTAACCAAGTCTCTGGTACCAAAAATTCCGGGATGCCCAGCCAATGCGGAACAATGAATCTCAGACATCACACTCTTTTTCCATTGGTCCGGGACAAACAATTTTCCAACAGGGCAGCGCTCGGGCCTATCCTCCTGACACCCCTCCAGAGCAAGTCTCAAATTAGGCGAGATGGCGGAAAGAACTACACCCTCCTTCAAAATAACAGAGGGATCAGATAGCTCAGGAGAGTCCGCAAGGAAACTCCTCGAGAGGGCATCCGCCTTAACATTCTTAGTGCCAGGAAGAAAGGAAACCACAAAATTAAAACGTGTGAAAAACAAGGCCCACCTGGCCTGTCTAGGATTGAGTCGCTTGGCAGATTCCAGATAGACCAGATTCTTATGGTCCGTAAGGACCACCACCTGATGTTTGGCTCCCTCCAGCCAATGTCTCCACTCTTCAAAAGCCCACTTCATGGCCAATAACTCCCGATTACCCACGTCATAATTACGTTCAGTAGGAGAAAATTTTCGAGAGAAAAAGGCACAAGGGTTACTTTTAGAGGTCTCTGGATCTTTTTGGGACAAAACGGCACCTGCCCCAATTTCAGAGGCATCAACCTCCACCTGAAATGGCAGAGAAACATCAGGCTGCCGTAGAACAGGAGCAGAAGTGAATCTCTGCTTAAGTTCCTGAAACGCAGAGACTGCCTCAGGAGGCCAATTCACCACATCAGAACCCTTTCTGGTCAAATCAGTTAATGGTTTAACAATAACAGAGAAATTACCAATAAATTTACGATAAAAATTGGCAAAACCCAAAAATCTCTGAAGAGCCTTTAATGAAGTAGGTTGGACCCAATCACAGATGGCCTGAACCTTGACCGGGTCCATTTCAATAACAGATGGGGACAAAATGAATCCCAGAAATGAGATCTTCTGTACGCCAAAAAGACACTTTGATCCCTTCACATACAGAGCATTCTGTCTCAAAATCTGGAATACAGTTCGAACATGTTTCACATGAGAGTCCCAGTCATTAGAAAAAATCAAGATATCATCCAAATAAACAATCAGAAACTTGTCCACAAAATCCCTGAAAATGTCATTCATGAAGGACTGGAAGACGGAAGGAGCATTAGTGAGCCCAAAGGGCATCACAAGGTACTCAAAATGCCCTTCAGGGGTGTTAAATGCCGTCTTCCATTCATCCCCGTGCTTAATGCGAATAAGGTTATACGCCCCCCTGAGGTCAAGCTTGGTAAACCAAGTAGCGTTTTTCACCCTGGAAAACAGGTCAGAAATCAAGGGTAACGGGTATTGATATTTCACAGTAATATTGTTCAAGAGACGATAATCAATACACGGCCTTAATGAACCATCTTTTTTGGCCACAAAGAAAAAACCGGCACCTAAGGGTGAAGAGGATGGTCTGATATGACCCTTCTCCAATGATTCCTTGATATAAGACCGCATAGCGTCATGTTCAGGTATAGACAAGTTAAAGAGGCGACCCTTAGGGAATTTACTACCTGGCACTAATTCAATAGCGCAGTCATAGCTCCTATGGGGAGGTAAGGATGCAGATTTACTTTCGCTAAACACATCAGAAAAATCAAACAAAAGTCAGGAACATCCTCAGCCTGGGGGGAGGCAGAAAAAACAGGAGTGTTGGTATTAACACATTGGCAGCCCCAACTGGTTACAGACACAGATTTCCAATCCAAAACAGGATTATGAGACTGTAACCAAGGGAAACCCAGCACGATAATGTCATGCAGATTATATAGAACCAAAAATTTGCAGCACTCCTGGTGATCAGGTTCAACCCTCATTATCACCTGAGTAGAAAACTGGGGTTTATTCTCAGCCAAAGGGGTAGAATCGATCCCCAGTAGGGAATAGACTTCTGTAGGGGTATCAAGGGAAATCCACAACGTTTAGCAAAATCATAATCCATCAGGTTAATAGCTGCTCCAGAATCAACGAAAGCCTGAGCAGAAAATGAGGACAGAGAGCATATCAGAGTGACAGTTAATAAAAACTTAGTCTGAACACTACCCAAGACAACTGAGCGTGCAAAACGTCTTCCCCGCTTAGGGCAGACTGAAATAGCATGAGAGGCATCACCACAGTAGAAACATAACCCATTGCGCTTTCGAAACTCATGACGCTGTGCCCCAGACACCACTCCATCACACTGCATGGGCTCAGCAGCTGGCTCACAAGGCAACACCACTCCACGCATACTTCTCCGCTCACGCAAACGTCTGTCAATTTGAATCGCTAATGACATAGAATCATTGAGACCAGAGGGGACAGGGAATCCCACCATAACATCCTTTACATTATCCGACAGACCCTTCCGGAAAAGGGCCGCCAAAGCGTCGTCATTCCATTTGGTCAGGACTGCCCACCTACGGAATCTCTGACAGTATAACTCAGCGTCATCAAGCCCCTGATTTAATGCCAACAAGGCTTTTTCAGCTTGATCAGTGATATTAGGCTCATCGTACAATAACCCCAAAGCCTGAAAAAATACATCAACATCACTCAAAACAGGATCCCCAGGTGTCAGGGAAAAAGCCCAATCCTGAGGATCGCCGCGCAGGAGAGAGATGACAATTTGAACCTGCTGCGCTGCGTTTCCTGAGGACTTAGATTTTAAGGCAAGAAACAATTTACAATTATTTTTGAAATTCTGAAACTTAGCTCGATCCCCTGAAAACAAATCTGGCATGGGGATCCTAGGTTCCACAACAGGCAACCTAGCAAGATATGCAGCAATACTCTGAACCTCAGTGGCAAGCTGATCCACACGGCCAGACAACTGTGCAAACTCCATTGGGAGAAAAGATCCTCCCCAGCACCCAGAGATACAGAGGGAAAAAAAAAAAAAAAAAAAAAAATGCAACAAACAGAAAAATATCTCTGACAACTTTTCTTCCTTCAAAATATTTTTTTTTTTTTCCCTTCTGTGAGTACCATACAATTTTTATGGCCGGTGATACTGTTATGTTACGGTAGCTGAGGAGTGCAGGTAAAAAAGGCAATACACCAGAGCAGTTGGAATCTATGAGATTGCAGTACCCTGACTAACCACCACAACTAGAGGCAGCCGTGGAGCGTTCCTACGATGGTCCTAGACGCCTCGTCACAGCCTGAGAAACTAACTACACCTAAAGATAGAAATAGGAAAGCTATCTGCCCCGGAGCAGAACCCCAAAGATAATAGAAAGCCCCCAAACATATAATGGCGGTTAGACAAGAGGAAATACTGACACAGAAAGAAAATAGTATGAGCAAACGCTGGGGCCCAAACTATCTAAATAGAAAAGGACAGGAAGGGTACTTACTGCAATCCCAGAAAACCCTGAAAAACACCAACATACTAATTTCAAAATCACCTGAGATCACACGACCTCTACCACCTAAATTAGTTCTCTGGTGTAACAAAAACAGCAGCCACTGAAAAAACTGCAAAAAGCAAAAGTACAAAACACAGTGGCTGGACTAAACTGAGAGGGCAAAAAGCCCCCGGAGGGGACCCAGAAGGCCCCCACAGAAGTGCAGGACAAAATGCAAAAATATAGCAAAAACACAAAATAAGAAATTGTCTTATCTGATAGCAGGAGATGCAGACACGACACAGCAGGCTACAAGGGAAACTGGAAAGAAGGATTCAGACCAGAACAATTGATCACCGGCAACCCTGATGGGAAAATGATTCCCTTAAATAAGACCAATCAGTAACACCTGATTCCCAATCCTCACTAGCACCGCTTGTAACCACCAGAGGGAGCCTCTGCTCAGAACTCATCTCAAACCCATTCACAACACACAGTGCTGTGTACTCCATGCATGCCAGCAGCTCATAGGGAGGAATAAAGTTCATTTTCTTCTGGTAGCTACACTTTTGCCAACACTTTTAAGGTGGCTAGGCAGCATTGTAATGCTTTTATGTGAAAATCAACCCCATATCTGCAGGTAAATAGTATTTTCCTAGCTGACAGGTTCCCTTTAAGCTAATTACAGAAAGTTCTCTTGCTGGGAGATCAATAGTAAGTGTTCCACTTCCCTGCAGTGCCCCTGCAGGGGAAATAAAGTATTACACATTTCCAATTTAAGTTTTCAACAACACAGGTTATGCGGTCTGTTATCGTCTCTCACTATTGTCATGGCTTGCCAGTATACAGTTCATCCTAAAGTGACCTCATTCACACTTCTGTGATTCACGTACCTGTTCTGTGTTTTTTGGGGGGATAGATCAAACATTTATTATAGACTATGTGGTTGCTCACTATATGAGTTTTTTAGAGAACCATATGTCTGTGAAAAAAATCACAGGGATGTGTCCAATTTTGATCAGAGTCACATATCAAAATCACCCGTACAAGTATATGGGTCTGTAAAAGTCACAGATAGCACATAGGTGGCTTCTGTGTCTGCTGTTAAAGGGGTCATCCAGGACTTTGTTTTTTGGCTGTGAAACCAAGAACTCACCAGCATGTAGTTGCTAACTACCTGCATGTTATACCTTGCAGTGATCAGTTCCGGCTCAGAGTGGTCACGAACCATTCTTGCCGGCTATACTTCGGGGATGTCATGTATGGTCATTAGCTCCTTCTTTTCTGCTCTGTTGATGGGATGTCTTTGCTGATGTCATTCAGATTATCATTCAGGCTCCCCGCTGCCTAACTGCGGGGAGTCAGCTGTTATCAGCATGTCGTTGGGAGTGATACCCCATCATCAGGGCTGAGTGGAAGAGAATCTGTCGACATGATGTCACAGGAAGCAGCAAAATCTCTGCTTGATCCAGGAGAGATCATCCTTGTACAGAAAAAGCAGGTCATTAGTGTGGTGCCCCAGAGGGTCCAGTCGTCACAGAGGTACTGCACCTCAGCCAAAAGTGTGGTACTTAGCTCTCGGGTAAGGAGGAGGTACTAGCCAGTGCTCACATATGTTCATTCAACACAGATCACATGACCTCAGGCTAGAGGGGAGGGGCCCCCAGCCCTGGGGGAAGGAGTGTGACAGTTAGAGGAAAGTAGTCAGTTAGAGACCAGAGGGAGAGTTGAGAGGACCTGTGGAGGAGTTGTGAGTTGGAGGAGAAGCTGTGAGGAGTGGAAAGGAGCAGTTTTGAGTAGAGAAGCTCCTGAGGAGAAACAGGAGGAGTCCTAGGGGCCAGTGAAGTGAGGAATCCAGCCATGGCACCTGAATCCAGCCTGACCAGAGTCTGAAAGAAGGAGCAGGTTGCAGTAGGGGACCGGCCCCAGACTAGTGGAGAATCTGTAAGACTCAGCTAGCAAACCAGAGGCTGTAGTAACAGCATATGCGATGGCCAAATCCACAACATTTGCTGA
Organism: Oophaga sylvatica; assembly: GCA_033576555.1. Lineage (NCBI taxonomy): Eukaryota > Metazoa > Chordata > Amphibia > Anura > Dendrobatidae > Oophaga > Oophaga sylvatica. Next base: position 423,850,170 of record JARQOD010000006.1, on the reverse strand, counting down.
AAAGGTAGCCGGATAGGATCAAAGGGACCAAGAGGACGTCGCCCGGCAGGATCTGAGGCTGCTGGCTTCTGACACTGTGTGTGAGGCGCAGGGCAGAAGTGGAGTGAGCCGGCACTGGGATAGACGACCAGTGAAAGGAACATAAGAAGGGGGTTCTGGCAAAGTGTTCCCCAAACTACCCGAGAGCTGGCTGGACCACCGACCCGGAGGACACAGCACCCCAGCTGGGGATTGTAACCTGAAAGACAGTGAGTAAAGTGTGAAGACTGCACCCTGCTGTGTCCTCAGATTAATTTACTGTGTCACCTACACTGCACTACACCCGTTACCATCACCATTAACCCTATAACTGCCCTGGGGCCTAGCTCTACCCGTGGAGAGCTATAACATCTCTGCTGCGTCACCAATTGCCCCAGTGGATCTGAATCGCAGCGTCGGCCATCTATTGCCGAACACCACTGGTGCTGTCATGAACTAATCCCCTATAAACTATTCCCTTTTACTTTTTCTTAACATTTTTATTGGACGCCCAGGGCCACAGACCAGGTCACTGCTGCCATGACTTCCCCTTTAAGAACTGCCTAGCCCGCTTCTAAGTGCCCCACGGCCCTGGCGGGCACTCCATTAGCAACTAAGTTCTTAGCCCCATAGCTAAAAAATCCCTAAGTCCTGGCTAACCCTTTTAACATTGCAATAATAAGAGAAGTTTTGCATTTATTTAATTTTTCTTACGAGAAAATCTGATGAAACACTGATCACAAAAAATAAACACATTGACCAAACACTAATGAAAACTGGACAGATTTTTGCACATGAGAAAAATCACTGATGTCTGAATGAGGCCTTAGTCTTTGTAGAGCTATATGGTGTGCATATGTGGACTTCAGCATCATGTGTGCATGTATGATATATGATGTATGTGTACACATATATACACTGCTCAAAAAAATTGAATCCAGAAAATTGTTTTCAATGCTTTTTGGGAGTGTTATATAACACCAAAATGGACCTCAGAGCACGTAATACACTGCTCAAAAAAATAAAGGGAACACTTAAACAACAGAATATAACTCCAAGTAAATCAAACTTCTGTGAAATCAAACTGTCCACTTAACCCCTTCATGACCCAGCCTATTTTGACCTTAAAGACCTTGCCATTTTTTGCAATTCTGACCAGTGTCCCTTTATGAGGTAATAACTCAGGAACGCTTCAACGGATCCTAGCGATTCTGAGATTGTTTTTCGTGACATATTGGGCTTCATGTTAGTGGTAAATTTAGGTCGATAATTTTTGCGTTTATTTGTGAAAAAAATGGAAATTTGGCGAAAATTTTGAAAATTTTGTAATTTTCCAATTTTTAATTTTAATTCTGTTAAACCAGAGAGTTATGTGACACAAAATAGTTAATGAATAACATTTCCCACATGTCTACTTTACATCAGCACAATTTTGGGAACAACATTTTTTTTTGTTAGGAAGTTATAAGGGTTAAAAGTTGACCAGCGATTTCTCATTTTTACAGCAAAATTTACAAAACCATTTTTTTTAGGGACCAACTCACATTTGAAGTCACTTTGAGGGGTCTATATGGCAGAAAATACCCAAAAGTGACATCTTTATAAAAACTGCACCCCTCAAGCTACTCAAAACTGCATTCAAGAAGATTATTAACCCTTCAGGTGCTTCACAGGAACTAAAGCAACGTGGAAGGAAAAAATGGACATTTTAATTTTTCCAACAAAAATTTTCTTTTAGCATCAATTTTTTCATTTTTACATGGGCAACAGGATAAAATGGATCCTAAAATTTGTTGGGCAATTTCTCCTGAGTACACAGATACCTCATATGTGGTCATAAACCACTGTTTGGGCGCACGGCAGGGCTCAAAAGGGGAAGGAGCACCATTTGACTTTTTGAATGGAAAATATGATGGAATATTTAGCGGTTGCCATGTTGCATTTGGAGAGTCCCTGTGTACCTAAACATTGGAGCTCCCCCACAAGTGACCCCATTTTGGAAACTAGACCCCCTAAGGAACTTATCTAGATGCATAGTGATCACTTTGAACCCCAAGGTGCTTCACAAATTGATCTGTAAAAAAAAGAAAGTACTTTTTTTTCACAAAAATTTTCTTTTAGCCTCAGTTTTTACATTTTCACATGGGCAACAGTATAAATTTTATCCTAAAATTTGTTGGGCAATTTCTCCTGAGTACACAGATACCTCATATGTGGTCATAAACCACTGTTTGGGCGCACGGCAGGGCTCAGAAGGGAAGGAGCGCCATTTGACTTTTTGAATGGAAAATATGCTGGAATATTTAGCGGTTGCCATGTCGCATTTGGAGAGTTCCTGTGTGCCTAAACATTGGAGCTCCCCCACAATTGACCTCATTTTGGAAAATAGACCCCCTAAGGAACTTATCTAGATGCATAGTGAGCACTTTGAACCCCAAGGTGCTTCACAGAAGTTTATAACGCAGAGCTGAAAAAAAAATCATTTTTTTTCTCAAAAAATGATTTTTTAGCCCACTATTTTTATTTTCACATGGTTATAGGAGAAATTGGACCCCAAAAGTTGTTGTCCAGTTTGTCCTGAGTATGCTAGTACCCCATATGTGGGGGGGAACCACTGTTTGGGCACACGTCAGGGCTCGGAAGGGATGTAGTGACGCTTTGAAATGCCGACTTGATGGAATGGTCTGCGGGCATCTTGTTACGTTTGCAGAGTCCCTGATGTGCCTAAACAGTAGAAACTCCCCACAAGTGACCCCATTTTGGAAACTAGATCCCCCAAGGAACTCCTCTAGATGTGTGGTGAGCACTTTGAATCTCCAAGTCCTTCACAGAAGTTTATACCGCAGAGCCGTGAAAATATAAAATCATTTTTTTTCCACAAAAATAATTTTTTAGTCCCCAATTTTTTTTCCCAATGTTAACAGGAGAAATTAGAACCCCCAAAGTTGTTGTGCAATTTTTCCCGAGTACGCTGATACCCCATATGTGGGGATAAACCACTGTTTGGGCATACGTCGGGGCTTGGAATAAAGGGAGCACTGTTTGACTTTTTGAACGCAAAATTTGCAGGAATCAATGGTGGCGCCATGTCGCGTATGGAGACCCCCTGATGTGCCTAAATAGTGGAAACCCCTCAATTCTAACTCCAACCCTAACCCCAACACACCCCTAACCCCAACCCTAACCCCTACACACACCTAACCCTAATACAAACCCTAACCATAACCCTAACCCCAACACACCCCTAACCCTAATCCCAACTCTAACCATAAACCTAACCACAAGCCTAACCCTAATTCCAACCCTAACCCTAATTCCAACCCTAACCTAATTCCAACCCTAACCCAAATTCCAACCCTAACCCTAATTCTAACCTTAACCCTAATGCTAACCCTAACCCTAGTTCTAACCCTAAGGCTTGGTTCATATTGCGTTTTACCAGCCCGTTCAACATGTGGCGTTGACTGGCTGGTAACGGCATAGCATAACGCGATCGCGTTGTGCTATACCGCTAGCGCAGATGAATCAGCAGATGATTCATCTGTGCTAGCGGTGACGGAGCCCAGACACTGCAGCCCGTGTCCGAGGCGCCGTCACTGAATGACGGCACATCGCGAACGCATGCCGCTTTACGGCATGCGTTGCGATGCGCACACAGATGGGGTGAATGGCAGCGTTAACGGACTGCGTTACACACCGCGTTATACCGCGGTGAAACGCAGTCCATCTAACGGACTGCCATAATGCAATATGAACCCAGCCTAACCCTGAGGCCCCGTGCACACATTGTCGGATTCACTTGCGGATTTTTCTTAAATCCGCAGATAAAATGACCTGCGTTTTACCTGCGAATTTAGCGCGGATTGCTGCGGTTTCCTGCGGTTTTACACCTATAATGGAATAGGTGTAAAACCGCTGCGGAATCCGCACAAAGAATTGACATGCTGCGGATTTAAAACCGCAGCAAATCCGCATGTACACAGCGTTTTTTTAACCATTTATTTGCATTGTACTGTACATGGTTTCTGGATCTGCTGTGGATCCGCAGCGCCAAATCCGCTGCGGATCTGCAGCAAAATCCGCCGCGGATCGCAGCAAAATCCGCCGCGGTATCAGCAGCAAAATCCGCCGCGGATCCCCAGCAAAATCCGCCGCGGATCCGCAGCAAAATCCGCCGCGGATCCGCAGCAAAATCCGCCGCGGATCAGCAGCAAAATCCGCCGCGGATCCCCAGCAAAATCCGCCGCGGATCCCCAGCAAAATCCGCCGCGGATCCAGCAGCAAAATCCGCCGCGGATCCCCAGCAAAATCCGCCGCGGATCCCCAGCAAAATCCGCCGCGGATCCCCAGCAAAATCCGCCACGGATCAGCAGCAAAATCCGCCGCGGATCAGCATTTACTTTTTTTTATTTTGATCACTGTGACAGTTTATCACAGTGATCAAAATAAATTTTTGTACACTGGAGGGCGCACTGCGCATGCGCCTGCCATTTTCCAAGATGTTCCAGGGACGTCGGTGGACCGGGAGAGGTGAGTAGGGGGGTCGGATGGTGAGGGGGGGATCGGAAGGTGGGGGCAGCGGATCGCAGGAGCAGGGGAGCAGATAGTGACGGCGGTGACCGATCACTGCCATCTTTCGGTGGCGGCGGCCGATCACCGCCGTGACTCGATGTGGGGGGGTCAGATCGCGGTCTCCAGCCATGGCCGATGCTATTGCAGCATCGGCCATGGCTGGATTGTAATATTTCACCAGTTTCATTGGTGAAATATTACAAATCGCTCTGATTGGCTGTTTCACTTTTAACAGCCAATCAGAGCGATCGTAACCACGTGGGGGTTAAGCCACCCCCACTGTGGTGATGCGCAAGGGGTCCTGTGCCTGCGGGTCGGGTGACCTTTCAGTGACCCTGGTCACCCGGCCCGCAGGAACATGATTTATAGCATGACGCCTACGTTGGCGTCATGGGTCGGGATGGCACAGGTTTTCATGACGCCAACGTAGGCGTCATGGGTCGGGAAGGGGTTAAGGGCCTTTTACATTTAGCGATGCATCAGCAATCCCGACTACGATACGACCCGGTCAGGATCGCTGGTGCATTGCTAAATGGTCGCTAGTGAGCTGCCACACAGGCAGATCTCACAGCGACTTAGCGATGCAGCAGCTGTCGTTACTTATCTTTCAGATGCGGCGATCCTGACGTCCTCCCGCCCGCTTCCACGCGTCGCTCGTCGGCGCCAGCAGGACGCCCAGCAGGAAGAGCCCAACGAGAAATGGAGCTGCACGATCTCGCGCCATCAGCGACAGACAGCGAGGGAGCCAGTCGGAGGTAAGTATCACACATAGCGCTATCGCTAGCAATATCGCTGCTGCATCACCAAATCGGTGATGCTTTAGCGATATTGCTGGCGATATCGCTATGTGTAAAGGCCCCTTTAGGAAACAACACTGATTGACAATCAATTTCACATGCTGTTGTGCAAATGGAATAGACAACAGATGGAAATTATTGGCAATTGTCAAGTTGGCCCAGGGTTCCTCCTAATGCAGGACAATGCTAGACCTCATGTGGCTGGAGTGTGTCAGCAGTTCCTGCAAGATGAAGGCATTGAAGCTATGGACTGGCCCGCCCGTTCCCCAGACCTGAATCCGATTGAGCACATCTGGGACATCATGTCTCGCTCCATCCACCAATGTCACATTGCACCACAGACTGTCCAGGAGTTGGCGGATGCTTTAGTCCAGGTCTGGGAGGAGATCCCTCAGGAGACCATCCGCCGCCTCATCAGGAGCATGCCCAGGTGTTGTAGGGAGGTCATACAGGCACAGGGAGGTCATACAGGCACGTGGAGGCCACACACTACTGAGCATCATTTTGACTTGTTTTAAGGACATTCCACTTTAATTTTGTGTGTGACTCCAAATCCAGGCCTCCATTGGTTAATAAATTTGATTTTCCATTGATGATTTTTGTGTGATTTTGTTGTCATCACATTCAACTTTGTTCAGAACAAAGTATTCAATGAGAATATTTCATTCATTTAGATCTAGGATGTGTTATTTGAGTGTTCCCTACCTCTTGAAGCTCATCAAGAGAATGCCAAGAGCATGTGTTGCGACCACGCACCACAATTGTGGATACCAGGGCTATGGGATACTCGGAGCCGAGCCCATGGAAGTCTATGGGAGTTGTCACTGGTAGCGGTGGCTCGGCGGTCGTGCAATGGGGGATATTTACAAGGGATTATTAGGATAGGTAGTTCGTGACGCCACCTGCGGTTTCTGGTAAATTGTACCAGCGCTGCTCTAAGGACTTTCACAGGGGATGTTATGGGGCAGCTTGGTAGTAAGTCTCCCACAGGTGAGACGGGTCCCTGGAAGTCTATGATGGTGATGATGCAGGGTGTAGTAATAATTCAGTCACACACAAGGTAGCTCCTTTTCATACCTTTTACTGATGATGGTTCAAGCAGATCCCGGGGAGCTGGTCGGGGTGGAGAGTGCACATTCCGGTAACAGCTGAGCAGGTTAGAGGCCTCCTTAACTTCAATTGTAAGTGAGTCCAACTTGCCTGAAGCGAAGTTAACTCCGAAACTCCAGCTTTCTCTATAGCTGAACTGCCCGGCCAACGTTGTGGTGGAGCCTTCTAGGCGATGAAACTAAGTCCTTACTTTTGTCTGCGCTTGACTCAAAGTCCCTGTTCCACCTGACTCTGGTTACGTATTGACACTTAGGGCTGCTCTCTGCGACCTGTAGTCCAGATGCCTCCGGTAATCTTGTTACTAAGCTTGAAACTGTAGCAACACCTCGGACTCCGGTGTCCGGCAATTTAGTGCAGGCAATCCAATACCTAAAGCACTTCTCTATCTTCTCCACTGCCCTTCGCCCTGCTCTCGCTCTTAGCACAAGCAATTGTAACTTCGATGGTAATGTCAGCTTTCTTCTAGAGCTCGCCGAGCAGCTCTCAGTAACCTCCTCCCTCCAGCTTCTGTTGAGGTACTGATTAAGGGTAGCTCTGACTAGGCTAGGATGATCCACTTCACCCGTACTAGCCTCCACTTGCTTGTCAGGTGAGCTACGTTAGCTCTGCGAGGATTCAGTCCTCCCTTCTCTCCTTCCAAGTCCAGACTCACTGGACTGAACTGCACTGTCCGAAGACAGGAAACTGACTGAACTGTCCTGAGACAGGAAGCTTGACTGAGCTCTGCTACATGTCACCACACCCTATACCCCTGATGGGTGTGTCTAAAAGTGTGAGTGAAGTGCATATCAAGCTTTTGCTGTTACCTTCCTGTGCACTCTCCTGGATTTTTATGTGTGCCTGCATAGCTGGGCTACACACATGCAAAGCAGTAATCAAAGCAAAAGGTGGCTACTTTGAAGAACCTAGAATATAAGACATATTTTTAGTTGTTTCACACTTTTTTGTTAAGTGTAATGTATAATTCCACATGTGTTAATTCATAGTTTTGATGCCTTCAGTGTGAATTTACAATTTTCATAGTCATGAAAATACAGAAAAATCTTTAAATAAGAAGGTGTGTCCAAATTTTTGGTCTGTACTGTATATATATATATACATACACACATATATATATATATATATATATATATATATATATATATATATACATACAATATAATATGTATTCATGTATGTTCTACAAACAGAAAAAAGCAAGAAATCAGCTCACGCTTGAGAATAAACCAGATACGTTACGGCAAAATGAAGCAGAGGATCACGTTGCTGCTAAACGACAGGTAAGTATGCAGAAAGAGAAGATCAAGCTTCATATATATATATATATATATATGGGTTAAAATTAATTTTCTTTTTCATTTAATAATTAAAATTTATTGTAATAAAGTCAACAGCAAAGTACTGGAGGGGAGGTATGTTTCACTGAGTGTGTTGGCTTCAGTGATAGCAACCTAGGAAAATTCACCAGCAGTACACACTAAAGGGTATGCCACACTAAACAGCGTCGCTAACGAGATCGCTAAAATACGTCACTATTTAGCGATCTCGTTAGTGACGCCGGTGTGTGTGGCATGCAGCAACGACGTGGCCCCTGCTGTGCCCCTGCTGTGATCTCGTTCATCGTTCACAGCGTTCTGGACCGTATTTTTATCGTTGGCGTCCCGCTGGTGAGTATATATCGCTGAGTGTGGCACCTTTTTTTTAGCGATGTGCGGTGTTTTTGTACCGCCAAAGTCGTTAAGGAGATCGCTAACCGCGATAGCGTCCTTAACGACATCGCTAAATTAGGCAGCTACTAGCGATATTAAAACGATCCCGCTAGCGATCGCATTAGTATGCGTCGTTATCGTGATCGCTAGCGGGAGCGTTTAGTGTGGCAGTACCTTTAGTGCTGAAAGGGGTTAATCAGCAATGTTTAGTGCTAGTAATGACAAGCCCAGCTGCATAATCAATGCTAGGGAAAAGAGCACCAGTGGTGGTCTACCCTATATAAACCAACACCAACTCCAAGATACATAGGAGATCGGGAGAAAGAAGGAGTACCCGGTGATAAAAAAACATATAAATTTTATTAAATAACAATCAATAAGCACACATTACAAAAAAGTAACACATATTTCAAGAGACGTATAGACAAGAAGGGGGTCACCCCATATACAAGTGCAAAAGATTGTTCACATATATAGAGCCATGCTGTTCAGGAAAACCCCCCAGGGACAGCCAAACCAACGATTAAGTATATAAATGTTGAGAGGTAACAAGTACAAGAAGTAAGGAAGAGGCTTACTAGTGTTTAGAGGCGAGTAAGGAGGGGACCTCAAGCCGGATGTCACCCCAACGCGCGTTTCACTTGCATACACTACCTTCTTTCTCCTGATCTCCTATGTTTAGTGCTAGGTTGATTGGGCAGCTGTAGAGTGGGAGGAGTCCAGAGGATAAATACCCAGCCTACTAGAGCATTCAGTGTGGGGTGGGCCTGGAAGTACAAGGGCTGGAGCTGTGTTTTCATGTTAAGGAAAGCCAAACCTTTTATTGTTTGTTCCTGAACGGGTGGATTCCTGTAGCAACACAGACTGGGCCATATGTTATATTTATTCGAACGTCCATGACAGCACTACAGAGAGAGGGGATCCGCCCCTTAGGAACAGGAAACCTACAGATACAAAAAGGGCGGCACCTCTCCCACGCATCAGTTGGTTTCCTGTTCCTAAAGGACGGGTTTCCTACAGATGAAGATCTTCAGGAGGACCCAGGCCGGCCGGTCGACCCAGGTAGCGGGGGCATTTCCTACCTACAACGGAGAGTTGTTGTCATGGGCGATTCCCTGTTGAGAGGAACAGAGGCCGCTATCTGCAGACCGGATATAACCTCAAGAGAAATGTGCTGTCTTCCAGGTGCAAAAATTAAAGATGTGTCTGACAGGAAATCAGGACTCTTCAGACCTAAAGATGACTACCCATTCCTGCTAATACATGTGGGGACAAATGACACCGCTAGAAACGACCTGGAAACCATCTGCAGTGACTTTGAAAACTTAGGTAAGAAAGTGAAAGAACTGGGAGCGCAGGTGGTCTTCTCTTCCATCCTCCCAGTGGATGGCCATGGAACAAGGAGGTGGAATAAGATTCTGCAGGTGAACAACTGGCTACGTCGATGGTGCCGTCAGCAAGGATTTGGATTTCTGGATCACGGAGTGAATTACCTATACGATGGACTACTTGCTAGAGATGGGGTGCACCTTACGAAGACTGGAAAACATGTATTTGGAAGTCGCCTTGCTACACTCATCAGGAGAGCTTTAAACTAGAACAATGTGGGAAGGGAAGCAAAACGCCAGCAAAAGCCATACACTTGACAAATAGTATTGAGATTTCTGCTATTAGAAGTGAAGGGGAAGAACAAAGACAAAAAAATCTACATAATAAAAATATTGAAGAAAGAGAAACCAATCACAAACTAAAGTGTTTCTATACGAATGCACAAAGCATGGGCAACAAACAAGGAGAACTGGAGCTACTAACGCAGGAGAAGAAATATGATGTCATTGGAATCACTGAGACTTGGTGGGACGATACACATGATTGGAATACAAGGCTAGAAGGATACAACTTATTTGCAAGAAACAGACTTGATAAACGAGGAGGAGGTGTTGCATTGTATGTTAGAAAAGCGTATATCTGCACAGAGATTGACGCTTCAAAGACTGGGAGTTCTGTGGAAACTGTTTGGGTAAGAATACAAGGACAGAACAATGGAAAGGACACCATTGTAGGCATTTACTACAGGCCGCCTGTGCAAGCTGAAGATATGGATGAACTCTTTATGCATCAAATGGCCAAGTTCTCCAAAAAATATGACATAGTGGTCATGGGAGATTTCAACTATCCAGACATTTGTTGGGAATCTCTCTCAGGCAAAACTAACAGGTCCAGGAAATTCTTATCCTCTCTTGCTGACAACTTTATCTTCCAAAAGGTAATGGAGAAAACAAGGGGATCTGCTACCTTGGATCTAATCCTCATAAACAGGGAGGAAATGGTGGAGGAGGTAAGAGTGGCTGGGACTCTAGGAGGTAGTGACCATGCTATTTTAGAATTTTGGATAACAAGAGGAGGAAGACCTGTGAAGACTCAGACGTCAAGGTTAGATTTCAGAAAGGCAGATTTTAAGGAACTCAGAAAGAGAATTGGAGGGATCCAATGGCTGGATATCCTTAAGGACAAAAATATCCAGGAAGGATGGAAAATCTTGAAAAATGAGATTCTCAAAGCACAATCGTTAACAATTCCGAAAAGAGGGAAGAATGGGAAGCATTTAAGGAAACCAGGATGGATGAACATAGAACTTAAACACATGCTAAAAAGGAAGAAAGAAATGTTTATCAAATGGAAAGAGGGAGGCATATCTAAAGAAGAATATAATGCCGTCTGCAGAACCTGCAGGGCACAAATCAGATTATCTAAAGCTGACAATGAATTAAGGCTTGCAAGTGACGTCAAAAGCAACAAAAAAGGATTTTGGGGATACGTCAAAAGTAAAAGAAAAGTCAAAGATGCTATAGGATTTTTACAGGATGAAAATGATAAAATGGTAAGTCAGGATGTTGAGAAGGCTGAACTTTTAAATTCCTATTTTGCATCTGTTTTCTCTCAGAAAGGAAATGTAACATCAACTGATCTTCACTGTCCTATTAAAGGAATAGAAGAATCCAGGATATCTATAAACAGAAAGACAGTGAGGAAACACTTAGCTAACATAAATGAATTCAAGTCTCCAGGTCCAGATGAATTACACCCAGGGTACTGAAGGAGATAGCAGAAGAAATTCTTGAACCACTGTCCATAATCTTTGAAAATTCTTGGAGAACAGGAGAAGTCCCAGAAGACTGGAGAAGAGCAAATGTTGTTCCTATCTTCAAAAAGGGGAAGAGGTGGACCCAGGGAACTACAGGCCGGTGAGTCTGACTTCTATACCAGGAAAGATCTTTGAACAAATTATTAAAGAACATGTATGCAAGTACCTGGATAAGAATGAAGTGATTAAACAGAGTCAGCATGGGTTTGTAACTAATAAGTCATGTCAGACTAACTTAATTTCCTTCTATGACAGAATCACTGACTGGGTGGATCAGGGAAATGCTGTAGATATAGTATATCTTGACTTCAGCAAAGCATTTGACAAAGTATCTCACACAATCCTTATTGAAAAAATGACTAAGTATGGAATGGACAAGGCAACTGTTAGGTGGATTCATAACTGGCTTAGTGATCAGGCCCAAAGAGTGGTTGTAAATGGCTGCACATCCAGTTGGAAGAATGTCTCAAGTGGGGTACCACAAGGCTCTGTTTTGGGCCCTGTATTGTTCAACATCTTTATCAATGATTTAGATGAAGGAATTGAGGGTAAACTGATCAAATTTGCTGATGACACAAAGCTAGGAGGGGTAGCTAATACTAGAGAAGAGAGAGAGAGGATTCAAAAAGATATACATAAACTGGAGCAGTGGGCAGCAACTAACAGAATGGATTTTAACAGGGAAAAATGCAAAGTACTACATCTGGGCAATAAAAATGAAAAAAGCATATACAAAATGGGAGGAATAGGGCTAAGTAACAGCACATGTGAAAAAGACTTGGGTATACTAATTGATCACAGACTTAACATAAGTCAACAGTGTGATGCAGCAGCAAAAAAGGCAAATGCAATTCTAGGATGTATCAACAGAAGCATACAGTCTAGATCACGTGAGGTCATTATTGCCCTCTACTCCTCTTTGGTCAGACCTCATCTGGAATACTGTGTCCAGTTTTGGGCACCACATTTTAAAAAAGACATCAACAAACTGGAGCAAGTTCAGAGAAGAGCCACCAGAATGGTGACCGGTCTGCAAACCATGTCCTATGAGGAACGGTTGCAGGATTTGGGAATGTTTAGCTTGCAAAAAAGAAGACTGAGAGGAGACTTAATAGCTGTCTACAAATATCTCAAGGGCTGTCACATTGTAGAAGGATCATCTTTATTCTCATTTGCACAAGGAAAGACTAGAAGCAATGGGATGAAACTGAATGGGAGGAGACACAGATTAGATATTAGAAAAAACTTTTTGACAGTTAGGGTGATCAATGAGTGGAACAGGCTGCCACAAGAGGTGGTGAGTTCTCCTTCAATGGAAGTCTTCAAACAGAGGCTGGATAGACATCTGTCTGGGATGATTTAGAGAATCCTGCTTTGAGCAGGGGGTTGGACCAGAAGGCCCAGGAGGTCCCTTCCAACTCTACCATTCTATGATTCTATGATTCTATGATTCTATGATTCTATGATTCTACCTCGGCCGGTGTGGAGCCCCTGGAAGCGCCACGGTGGGTCCGGGTAGGATTCCACGACAGTGTGCGGAGCAGGTGGAGCAGTATCCAGAGGATCCCTGTCTCCCAGCCAGCGCCGGTAGGTAAGTATCCCCCCCTCTCCCTGGTCCCGGTGCCTTCTCCTGTGGTCCTGTCATGGTGGGGGCCTCTTAAGGTGGTGCAGCCGTGGTTTTTTAAAAAAAAATAAAAAAATTATTTTTTGAAATTTGAATTTCCCGCCGCGTCACTGCTATGGACGGCGCGGCGGGCGGTTTTGAATTTCCCGCTGCGCGTCACTGTTATGGACGGCGCGGCGGGGGTTTTTTGAATTTCCCGCCGCGCGTCACTACTATGGACGACGCGGTGGGCGGTTTTGAATTTCCCGCCGCGCGTCGCTGCTATGGACGGTGCGGCGGGGTGTTTTGAATTTCTCGCCGCGCGTCACTACTATGGACGGCGCGGCGGGGTTTTTGAAATTTTAGCCGCGCGCCGCTTCTGCAGCGGCGCGGCTGGGTTTGGTTGAGATCTCCGCTCGTGTCCTGGCTAGAGGGGCGATGCGGCGGGAGACTATACTTGCCTCCATCGGTACGGCTGGGTCTGTAGGAGCGCGGGGAAAGGGGGCGGAGTCTCCACCGCCGGAACCGGAAGTGAGACGCCGGCCGGCGTTTTTGAAATTTTTGGCGGCTGCATCATCAGACGGCGCCTGCTGTGGGGACGGCGGGGAGGTGCAGGGGGGCCGTGGGACGGGGAGTAGGAGGGGGTGGACCCCTGGCCAGACCTGCTGACCCGGATATCCGGGGGAGGATATAAGGAGCCTAGGAAAGAGGTAAAGCGCTTCTGCCCCATTTTCGCGATGGACACTGCAGAAGCTCCCTCAGTGCAACAGGAGAGCCAGCAGCAGCAGACAGAGCGCTCCTCTTCAATGGCCAGGAGCACCAGCCGCAGAAGTTCCGCAGCTGAGAAAAAAGGCCCCTCCCCGTGATCCGGTACCTACTGCTGTATAATCTGGGTGAGAGATCGTCAGACTTAGAATACCCAGTAATGCAGTTTTTCCCCCATTCTGTGTCTGTTACTAGGGGAAGAAGTGTTCGGTGAAAAGCAAGCACAGGGAATGTTACTTTTGTGCTTGCCCTCTGCCTGACGCTTGCCCTAAAAGGTTGTGCCAGCCGTGCATGCAATGGACGGTAGGGCATTTGAGGGGGAAGGGCAGGGGCCTGGGATGAGATAGTAAACCCCCCCCTATGCCCCTTCCCTTTTTAGATAGCGGAGGAGACTCCAGATTTCACCGAAAGCCTGAAGGAGATAATAAGAGCAGAGATGAAAGCGTCCTCAAGACACGGAGAATCTTCCAGGCGTAGAACTGTACCAGTTTTATCTGATTCAGATTCACCTGCCGCCCATGACAGGGGTGAAGTTGTGTCAGGACCCTCCTCGCCTTCCTCTTCGGCTTCCTCCTCGTCTTCTACGGAAGACGCTACCCGTTTTTGTTTTCCCTTGGACCAGATGGACAAATTTGTCAAATCAGTTAGGTCCACCATGGGGGTAGAGGAGGCGAAACCAGAGCTCTCAGTACAGGATCTGATGTTCGGTGGTCTAGATCCAAAAAAACGGAGATCCTTTCCACTAAACAGTAGCATCCAAGGCCTTATAGACAGAGAGTGGAAGAAGCCTGAAAAAAGAGGCTCCTTACCCCAAGCGTTTACGCGGAGATATCCCTTTGAAGATCCCTTGACAGGTAGATGGGATAAGGCCCCGAAGCTGGATGCAGCAGTGGCGAAGGCTTCTAAAAAATCCTCCATCCCATTCGATGATATGGGGTCTTTGAAAGATCCACTAGACAAGAAGGCAGACTCCTTCTTGAAAGGGACATGGGAGATGTCGGCAGGTGCCCTGAGACCGGCGGTTGCAGCCACTTGTGCAGCCAGGTCAATGATGGTCTGGCTAGACCAGTTAGCATCCCAGTTAGCAGATGGAACCTCCAGGGGGTCAATTCGGAAGACCTTGCCGATAATTCAGAACGCGGCGGCTTTCCTGGCTGATTCCTCAGCGGACTCAGTAAGAATTGCTGCCAGAGCGGCAGGGCTGTCTAATGCAGCACGAAGGGCATTATGGCTGAAATGTTGGCCGGGCGATATTCAAGCCAGATCTCGCCTCTGCTCCATTCCGTGTGACGGCGAATATCTTTTTGGCCCGGTCCTGGACGAACTTTTAGAAAAGGCAGGGGACGACAAGAAAAAGTTTCCCAGTCTATCAACCCCTTTCTATAAAAGGCAGAAGGAGGTTCAGCCGCAGAAGGTCGTCCAGGGAACGAGCCAAATGGGATGAAAGGAGGCGAAGAGGTACAGGGTTTATGTTTAGGGGTCCACCTAGGGAAACAAAAAAACCCTCGCAATGACTATCAATGCCGGTAGGAGGCAGATTGAGGGCCTTCTACCCGGCCTGGTCGGAAATCTCAAGCAGTAGCTGGATCCTTAACATCATAGCTACAGGGCTGCGGTTAGAATTCTCCTCGGTACCTTGGGATAACTTTAAAGTTACCCCACTCAGGTCATCCCCATCGGAGCAGGCCGCTCTAGAGTTGGAGGTTCAGGAGCTTTGCGCTAAGAAAGTCTTAGTGGAGGTGCCAGAGGCAGAGCGGGGTAAGGGGTTTTACTCCCCTCTGTTTTTGATCCGTAAACCGGACGGGTCTTTTAGAACAATTATTAATTTGAAAGCCCTCAATAAGTTCCTGATTATTCACCCATTTAAAATGGAAACGGTCAGCTCAGCAATAAAGCTTCTGTTTGAAAATTGCTTTATGGTGGTGTTAGATCTGAAAGACGCTTATTACCACATACCAATCCATATGGAGCATCAGCGTTTCCTCAGAGTAGCAATCCAGATGGGGAATCGCTGCGACATTTTCAATATAGCGCCCTTCCTTTTGGCTTGGCGGTTGCCCCACGAGTGTTCACTAAGGTTATGTCGGAGGTCATGGCCCACTTACGTGAATCCAACATGCTTATAGTCCCCTACCTCGACGACTTTCTTATCATTGGGGAGACGACAGAGCATTGCCTAGAGCAACTGCAAAGAGCAATGTCTATTTTAGAGCGGCTGGGATGGCTAATAAATACCAAAAAGTCTCGTTTGAATCCGATGAGGGTCCAGCAGTTTCTAGGGCTAATTCTGGATTCGCGGAACCAGATCTGTAGTTTGCCGTCAGATAAGTTGGTTCGCTTACGGTACCAAGTCCTAAACGCTTCCAATAACCCCTCCATGTCGCTTAGGAAGGCCATGTCTCTTTTGGGCTCCCTCTCGTCCTGCATTCCCGCGGTTCGGTGGGCTCAATTTCACACAAGGACGCTGCAAGCTGAGGTCTTGCTGTATCAAAATTTGCTAGGTGGTTACCTGGAAGGCCAGCTATCCTTGTCCCAGGCTGCTATAAGATCCCTGGATTGGTGGAAGGATGAGACGAACCTGTCTAAGGGGGTTCCCTGGGAATATGAGATATCCCGAATAGTCACAACAGATGCTAGCCCCTCTGGGTGGGGGGCTCATATGGGGGACGTTATGGTTCAGGGCTTATGGGAGCAGGATCAAATTCAAATGTCTTCTAATATGAAGGAGTTAGCGGCGGTAGAGCTAGCAATTAAAAAGCTCCTTCTCTATCTACAGGGTCACCACGTTCGAGTGCTCTCCGACAATCGTGTCACAGTCGCTTACATCAACCACCAGGGTGGTACTCGTTCCGGTCCTCTCATGGAAGGGGCAAGGCGCCTACTCCAGATAGCAGAACGACACTTTCTTTCTCTAACGGCTCTACATATAAGGGGAGAAGAAAATACCAAGGCGGACTTCTTAAGCCGCAATCTCCTAAGTCAAGGAGAGTGGTCATTAAAGACTTCCATCTTCAACCTAATTGTGCGGAAATGGGGTCAACCGGAGGTAGATCTCTTTGCTACCAAAAGCAACAGGAAAGTGAGACAGTTCTGCTCTCTGAATCCCAAAGAACGCCCTCTGGCAGTGGACGCTCTTCTATTACAGTGGGATTTCAATCTAGCCTACGCCTTCCCTCCCCTGTCCTTACTCCCCTAGTATTGAGGAAGGTCAGGAAGGACAGGGCAAGGATAATAGTAGTCGCTCCTTTTTGGCCCAGGAGGGCATGGTTTTCATGTCTCAGAAACATGTCGATAGCCGACCCGTGGGTCCTGCCGGATATTCCCGATCTGCTCTCCCAGGGTCCAGTCTACCATCCTCGAGTAGCGGGCCTCCACCTGACGGCGTGGATTTTGAACGGTCGCTGCTGAGAGATAAGGGATTTTCTGCTAATGTAATTAATACTCTCCTTAAAAGCAGAAAAGAGGTTACAACTAGAATCTACGCTAGGACTTGGAAGAAATTTCTCCAGAGCTCGGGGGTGGTAGCAGGGGACCCAACACCGATAACCCAGATTCTAGAATTCCTACAAAAGGGTCTGGACTTAGGTCTCTCCACAAGCACCCTTAAGGTGCAAGTTTCAGCTTTGGGGGCACTCTTCAGTTGCAACATCGCCAATAATTACTGGGTCAGTAGATTCATTAAAGCTGCAGGTAGGTCGAGACCCATAGTGAAGGTGAGAATCATGCCATGGGACTTGAACCTTGTTCTCACTGCTTTAACAGAGCCCCCTTTTGAACCTATATCAGCAGCATCAATAAAAATTCTTTCCCTTAAAACCGCTTTCCTGGTAGCATTAACCTCGGCTAGGAGGGTAAGTGACATCCAGGCACTATCTAGACTGTCTCCTTACACTCGGGTCCTGAATGACAGAATAATTCTTAGACCTGATCCGGCATACCTACCTAAGGTGTCTTCCGCTTTCCACAGAACACAGGAAATTGTTCTCCCTTCGTTCATCTGAGTCGCACACACCAGGCGGTGTGGGTTCCAAGGCTATGGGGTACTCGGTACCGAGCCCATAGAAGTCTATGGGAGTTGTCACTGGCAGCGGGACTCGGTCCGTGGCCCTGGGCGATCATGCAATGGGGGATATTTACAGGGGATTTGTAGTTAGTTTGTGACGCCACCTGTGGTGTCTGATCAATTGGACCAGCGCTGCTATAAGGATCTTCACAGGGGATGTTATGGGGGCAGCTGGGTGGTAAGTCTCCCACAGGTGAGACGGGTCCCTGGAAGTCTATGGTGATGATGCAGGGTGTAGTTAAAAATTCAATCACACACAATGCAGCTTCTTTTCATACCTTTACTTGTAGGTGTTTCAGGCAGGTCCCGGGGAGCTGGTCGGGGTGGAGAATGCACATTCAGGATCACCGCTGAGCAGGTTAGAGGCCTCCTTTACTTCATATGTATGTGAGTCCAAACTTGCATGAAGCGAAGTTAACTCTGCAATCTCCAGCTTACTCAATAGCTGCAACGCCCGGCCGACATTGTGGTGGAGCCTTCTATGTCTCTGATTATCAGATGTTGAGAGAACTAAGTCCCTACTTTTGTAGCGTCCCACTCAAGGTCCTTGTTCCCCCTGACTCCGTTTACGTATCAGCGCTTAGGGCTACCTTCTGCGACCTGTAGTCCAGAAAGCCTCCGGTTATCCTGTTACTAGGCGTGAAGCGCTAGCAACGCTTCGGACCCCGGTGTCCGGTGAATTAGTGCAGGTAATCTGGTACCTGGTGCACTAGCATCTATCTTCTCCACTGTGCCCTTCGCCCTGCTCTCGCTCTTAACATAAGCACTTGTAGCTTTGATGGAAATGTCAGCCTTCTCCAGAGCTCACCGAACAGCTCTCAGTATCCTCCAAGTCCAGACTGAACTGACACTGAACTGCACTGTCCTAAGACAGGAAGCTATCTCAATGATCTCAACTGTCCTGAGACAGGAAACTGACTGATCTGAGCTCTTCTCAGACAGGAAACTATCTGACTCTGCTACGTGTCACTACCTCTTATACCCCTGGTGGGTGTGTCTGAAAGTGTGAGTGACGTGAATGGATAACAAGCTTTTCGATTACCTTCCTGTGCATTCTCCTGGATTATGTGTGTGTCGACCCGCCACCACAATTGTGGGTTACCAGGGCAATGGGGTACTCAGAGCCGAGCCCATGGAAGTCTATGGGGTTTGTCACAGGTAGCTGTGGCTCGGTCTGTGGCCCTGGCGGTCTGGCGTATGTTGGGGGAATATTTACAGGGGATTGATTTATGTACAGTTCGTGACGCCACCTGTAGTATTCTGGTAATTAGTACCAGCGCTGCTGTAGATCTCTGAGGGGATGGTGAGGCAGCTAGATGTCGGGTCCCCTACAGGTGGGACTGGTCCCTCAAAGTCTATGGGATTTGTGAAGTCGAGTGCAGATAAAGAACACAGTCTCACACGGTCAGCGTCTTTCCATACCTTTACTTGTAAGATGTTCAAGCAGGTCCCAGGGAGGCTGATCCAAGGAGGATGTATTTCAAGATAGCAGCTGGGCAAGTTAGGGGCCTCCTTTACTTCCAATATGACGAGTCCAACTAGCATGAAGCGTAGTTCCCTCCAATAAATCTGGTTCTTCTACCACCATGCATGAAGCTATGGTGATGCTTCGGTCCCAGTAACCGGTTAACAGTGCAGGACTTCCAATCCTAAAGCACTCACAATATCTACCACTGTGCCTTTCGCCTTGCCCGTGCTGGTAGCATAAGCATCCCTCACTTCACAGATATATATATCAGTCAGTTCCTTCTTAGTTCCTTCCAGAGCTTGCTAGCAGAATACCAGTAATACTTTTAGGCAGGAGCACGTCTCTGAACCTCTACCGTCCTCTAGACAGGCGTCTGAATTATCTGCAGCTCACTCCTCTCTCCTGCACAGACTTCTCGCTGACTGACTGTCTCCTCAGACAAACTGAACTGACTGAAGACAGGACACTCTCTGACTGAACACTCCCTGCTGATGTCACAAGCTTATAAACCTGTGGGCGTGTCTAAGTGCATGTTGGAATGAATGTTCATTTAGCATTAAACTGCTATCTCTCCACACATCCTCCAGGGTACTGCGTGTGCCTTCACACACCAGGGCTACACATTCCCCCATGGTAAAAGACAGCACTCCCGGGCTGTGAAATACAAGAAGACAGAAAATTTTGTTTATGCATAACAACAAACATTAACTTCTTCCCATCCGGGAGGTACGAATATCTTGAACGTTGCATTAAACATAGAAAAATACACAAAGTATTAAATAGACATTTTTCATATTAACGGTACAAACTACTTTCACTTTTATAAAAACTTATATACATCTTCTCAGCTGCGGTAAACCCTGTCTGGGTCCTACCGTTCTTCACATCTCTTTATTAATTTCTGTTACACTTTCCATCCCGGGGGCTGGAACAATGCGATGATCCCTAGATCTCATGACGAACAGATCATGTGCTGCGATCAGAGTCTGGGTCGCAACAGTCTTTGTATGAACCATCAGGGGCGCAACGGGTATCTCTTTCTCGTGAGACGCCGACTGCGTCTCAATTTGCGTTGCAGGGGGCGATTCAGCTGTAACCGCAGTTTGCGATGTAGATTGGGTCGCCGATTGCGATGCAGAGGTGTACGCAGGGGGCGATGCGGAATAGGACGCACAATGCTGGTGTGATGCAGAGCAGGAAGCAGGTGTGCGCAATGGCTCAATTGAGGACGCACTAACCTGCTGCTGTCGCTGCTCCATCTCTTCCCAGTCGCTCTCCATCATTGACGGCTGGGTCCCCGCCGGTGTCCCTACCAGGAATTGATCATCTGCTGCGGCCTCCTGGCCGGGCGGGCGTTCCGGAACTGGCGGTACCTCCTCAACCTCCTTTGCCTCCACCGCTCCATCGGTGGGATCAGGATCGGTACTTTTGGGGGCAGCCTCCGGTTTCTCTTCAGCTTCCTCAGCAGGGAACTTGGGAATTCAGGAGACGGCATTATGCTTGTAGGAGAGAACACTGCGTCCCTCAGCAGCCGCTGTTTCAGGGCACGCCAGCGTCTCTCTATCTCCTTCATTCCTTTTCGGTGGAGACAGGACCTTCGTCGCAGGCGCTCTGATGTCAGAGCGTTCACTTCCTGTCGCAGGACCTGCCGATGAGTCAGAGCCGGGGGCGGAGCCAGGCAACAGCGCGCTTTTACAGGTACGCCCACCTTCTTCTCCAGCGCCTGAGGGCGCGAATATGGCGGCAAAATGGCGGATTTTAGCGCCAAAAATAGCAAACAGTCTTTTTCACTAAAACAATTCCATAGGCACGCAGGGCTCGCAATTTTGCGAGTTTCGCATCCTGTTCGTGACGCCAAGTTTTTGTGTCGACCCGCCACCACAATTGTGGGTTACCAGGGCAATGGGGTACTCAGAGCCGAGCCCATGGAAGTCTATGGGGTTTGTCACAGGTAGCTGTGGCTCGGTCTGTGGCCCTGGCGGTCTGGCGTATGTTGGGGGAATATTTACAGGGGATTGATTTATGTACAGTTCGTGACGCCACCTGTAGTATTCTGGTAATTAGTACCAGCGCTGCTGTAGATCTCTGAGGGGATGGTGAGGCAGCTAGATGTCGGGTCCCCTACAGGTGGGACTGGTCCCTCAAAGTCTATGGGATTTGTGAAGTCGAGTGCAGATAAAGAACACAGTCTCACACGGTCAGCGTCTTTCCATACCTTTACTTGTAAGATGTTCAAGCAGGTCCCAGGGAGGCTGATCCAAGGAGGATGTATTTCAAGATAGCAGCTGGGCAAGTTAGGGGCCTCCTTTACTTCCAATATGACGAGTCCAACTAGCATGAAGCGTAGTTCCCTCCAATAAATCTGGTTCTTCTACCACCATGCATGAAGCTATGTGATGCTTCGGTCCCAGTAACCGGTTAACAGTGCAGGACTTCCAATCCTAAAGCACTCACAATATCTACCACTGTGCCTTTCGCCTTGCCCGTGCTGGTAGCATAAGCATCCCTCACTTCACAGATATATATATCAGTCAGTTCCTTCTTAGTTCCTTCCAGAGCTTGCTAGCAGAATACCAGTAATACTTTTAGGCAGGAGCACGTCTCTGAACCTCTACCGTCCTCTAGACAGGCGTCTGAATTATCTGCAGCTCACTCCTCTCTCCTGCACAGACTTCTCGCTGACTGACTGTCTCCTCAGACAAACTGAACTGACTGAAGACAGGACACTCTCTGACTGAACACTCCCTGCTGATGTCACAAGCTTATAAACCTGTGGGCGTGTGTAAGTGCATGTTGGAATGAATGTTCATTTAGCATTAAACTGCTATCTCTCCACACATCCTCCAGGGTACTGCGTGTGCCTTCACACACCAGGGCTACACATGTGTGCCTGACATAGCTGGGCCACACACATCCCTAATCCATCTAATCAAAAAGAGATAAAACTCTACACTTTAGATGTTAGAAGATGTCTGCTGCAATATTTGGCAGTCACTGATCCCTGGAAAAGGGACAATGCATTGTTTGTCTCTTTTCAAGGAATTAACAAAGGCCGCAGATTAACGAAGAGCTCATTGGCCAGATGGATTAGGGAAGCAATTTCTCTGGCATACACCTTGAGGGGCAAGCCGGCACCTGAGAGGCTAAGGGCGCATTCCACCCGAGCTGTGGCGACTTCATGGGCAGAGAGGGCAGAAGTCTCCATTGACCAGATATGTAAGGCAGCTACGTGGTCTTCTCCACACACGTTTTACACTCATTATAGATTAGATTTGGGTGCTTCCTCAGACCTTTCTTTCGGACTAAGGGTGCTGCAGGCTGTAGTCCCTCCCTAAGTAGTTATTACTCTCTGTAATTCTCTCTGTAGTGCTGTCATGGACGTTCGAATAAAGTCTAAGTTACTTACCGTTAACGGTATTTTTCGAAGTCCATGACAGCACCCTTACATTCCCACCCGGGTTCTATGTGCACTTCTTCCTCTTATATAGTCCACATGTAATAAACAATTGATTAATGTTACTGTGTGATGCATACATTTTTTTGCTGTATACCATTTAACCTTGGTAGTCCTCTTATGCTCTGTAATCCAACTGATGTGTGGGAGAGGTGCCGCCCTTTTTGTATCTGTAGGTTTCCTGTTCCTAAGGGGCGGATCCCCTCTCTCTGTAGTGCTGTCATGGACTTCGAAAAATACCGTTAATGGTAAGTAACTTAGACTTTTTCTGTTAGACCAGGAAGGCCGGGTTTGTTTTTGCTAATGATGCACTGGTTTATACAGTACTTATAATAAACCAGTGGAAGACTTAGAGACAGTGCCATTGTGTCTACCTCTATGCATGCAAGTGAGCTGATCTGCCACAGTATACCGTATTTTTCGGACTATAAGACGCACCGGACCATAAGATGCACCTCAAATTTTCAGAAGGAAAATAGGGAAAAAAAATAATGTGTTAAATGGGGGTCCGTCTTACAGTCCGAATTCAGCTTACCAGCGAAGGGATCAGCACAGGTAGAGGAGTGGTCACAGGGGTCGTTCGGTGGTCCAGGCTGGTGCGGTGGTGGTGCTCTGTGTTTCAGGGGTGCTCTGTGGGGTGTCTGTGCTCTGTGGGGTGTCTGTGCTCTGTGGGGTGGCTGTGCTCTGTGGGGTGGCAATATACTTACAAGTCCCGTGACGGTGGTCCCGTGGCAGTGGTCCCATGGCGGTGGTTTCAATGCAGCCTTCCTGTGCTCTGTGGTGCGGTGGTGTCGGGGCTCTGTAGTGTAGCTGCAGCAGGCTCTGTGCTGCGTGGGGGGCTCCGCCGGCATTTCGTCATAGCCAGAAAGCCCCCCACAGTTCCGTTGCACGTGCTGGCAGGCGGAGGCCTCTGGAAAGATGGCTGCCTGGGGCCTCCGGAAAGATGGCCGCGCATGCTCAGCGTCAGATCTCCGCAACGAGATCTTGCCCCGAGATCTCGGGAGACGAGATCTCGGGACGAGATCTCGTTTGCCGAGATTTGAATTTGAGTATGCGCGTCCATCTTTCTGGAGGCCACCGTGTTGCAGCAAGTGCAACGGAGCTGCTGGGGGATTTCTGGCTATAATAAAATGCCGGTTGAGCCCCCTACGCAGCACAGAGCTGCAACCACACTACAGAGCCCCAACACCACCGAGCACAGGGAGGCTCATCGGGACCGCCGCCACCGAATTTGTGAGTCTGTTGTGACCATACGATGCACCCCATTTTCCCAAAAAATTTTTGGGAAAAAGTGCGTCTTATGGTCCGAAAAATATGGTACATAAAAGGCAATACTATATACATAAGTCTAAGAATGCTTAGAGCATTTGAAACACGTTCTTTTTTTCTCCTCTGCATCCCTCATCCCCAATTGCACCTATGCCTAGGTGCTATACAGTGTTGCCTTTATGAACACATTTTTAATTATTAAATAAAGGAAGAAGAGATTTTAATTTCATGCATCTCTATTTGAAGCTAGATCTTTTTTTCTGCATGCTCTACAAACACATAGATACATTATCTGTCAGATCCATTTTGAGCCCTCTCTCATATAAACCACATACGAAGCAAGAGTGCCCTCTAGAGTCAAGTCTAACAGTAGTGCAGGTGTGATGATAATGAATGTAAATTTAATTAATTGGAGATTATGATTCGAAGGTCAAGTTCACATTTGGTCGGTATTTTACATCAGTATTTGTAGGCCAAAACCAGGAGTGGAACATTCAGAAGAAGTTTAATAGAAACACGTCACCACTCACCACTTCTGCATTTTTCACCCTCTCATGATTTTGGCTCACAAATGCTGATGTAAAATACTGAACATGTGAACGTGGCCTAAGAATTATTTCAGCACCTATTTTTTCTGGTCCTGGCCTCTCGGGAGATGATCAGTTCCAGATGGTATTGATCAGATGGAATTATGGTACATAATGAGAAAAAGATTTTGTAAATGTACCGTAAGCTATGGCTCTACAATAGATGTATGTTCTATTATTTTGCATGACTGTCCCATGAAACAGACCGCAAAGAAGTGGTGCATGCACAAATATACCTGAAAGTGAGCTTCTCTGTGTGTTCTGGGTAAGCACAGGATGGCAAGTGAACATCTCCTCTGCAGAAGCCCACCATTGCCCTCCCTCCGTTATCCAAATTGGCGAGACGTTGCAGGAGTAACTCCCAATCTGGTGGACGAGGCTTGACCATGCAGATGATGACCCTGGTTAGAATCTATCTGCAGAGAATCTATCAGCAGAACTCTACATTTGCCAGGTAGCGAGGCCCAGACCTGTAAGCCATCCTACCATTACATCATTAGTAATTTAATGATACATTTCAATATACGCTTTTATTTGGGAGGTTATCAGGGATTTTGTGACCTAGCTGGTAAAACCAATGAAATATAGATATTATCAAATCATGAACAGGGTAGGCAGCACTCCTATGGTTTGTTGTGTAGGTTATGGTGGGTGATAGCTCCTACAGAGTTGACTACTTTCTGCTATTATTATTATTATTATTATACATTTTTATAGCCCATTTATTCCATGGCACTTTACATGTGAAAAAGGGGCATACATAGACAAGTATAATAAACATGAGCAGTACAAGGCACACACAAGTACAGAAGGAGAGAGGACCCTGCCCGCAGGGCTCACTGTCTACAGAATTAGCATATGCTAATATAATTAACTATTACAGCACCTCTTTCCAATATGCCTCACAGCTAATAGGCCAGAGGAACGCTAAACCCTTTCAATGCCACAAGAAACCTATTAACTCATGAATGACCATGAACATTTAAAGAGGACCTGTGTTCAGCTAATTGCTGCAATCTGCTAATCTCAGATATACCACAGGTCCAGCAGATTGTGGCACATTCATGGCACTGTGCTTGTTTTCCAGGGGGTATTGCAGTCTCTCCTTCTAATTTTTGACAGCACTTGCACTTAGTGCATAGGCTTTATTAGAAGGATTTATTAGTGTAGGGCTAGCTGCTGAAGAAAGGATAGTTTAGCATTAGAGGCATATAGGTAGGATTTATTGCCTTCCAGTCCTTGCTGCTGCAAGCTAAAACCACAAGTCCTTTTTAGAGCTACATCTATTATTTTCCATATTAATACTGCTGTTACCTGCAATGATTGTAGGGAGAGTTGTTCCAGGAGGGATATTATAGTATTAGAGACATATAGGCAAGGCTTATTGGCGTCCACTCGTTTCATAGGTGTACTGCTGCAGGAAACTTAACACAAAAGTCCTTTTCAGGGCTTCATATTTTATTTTCCAAAATAATACTAGTTTGCAGACATTTATTATCTAAATAATTTAAAATGTGCAAGGCGTGTGGTAAGAGAAGGGTAAGTGGACGTCCTGCTGATGGTGGTGCAGCAGAGGCCGTGGGCCATGGCTATCTGTGCCAGCTGCAGGATCGGGTCTAGGAGTTCAATTCTTTTTAAAAAATGTAAAAAAAATTTTGAGACCTTCCTGTATATCTCTTCCAGGGTGTATGGCAATCCCTCCTTTACATTTTTGCCTGGCCTTGCACTAAGTGCATAGGCTTTAGCAGAGTAGGAGTCTCACTCTGTTAAAACTTTTCTCTCGGACATGAGCCTCTGAGAAAATGGCCACGGACAGTGACTCACCACGCACTAACAGTGTGCGTAGGTCCTCCTCTTCCAGGGTCGGTTGTCTGATGCTCTGCCAGTCACTCTCTTCAACTGAACTGCTCTGACCCTCTGCTATTTACTAGTTACAGTGAATGCGGCCTTCTCCATCTCGTCGTTATTTTGGGATGTTTCTTCAATTTTTAATACAGTAATGGTGGTAAGATCTTCACTTTCCACATAGTCTTCACTCAGCACATCAACAGCTTTAGTTTCATTCAAGTCAAGTTCTTGATTTTTCCCATCATGTTCTATTTCTCGTTGTATCATGTCATTATCATCTGATGGAAATGAGTGCTCCTTCTGGTCACATAGAGCTCTTCCACAGTCCACAACATGATAACTTCTTTCCACGCATTCATTGACAAATTCTGTCTCTTTGTACAATCTTTTTAAAATTCTAAGAAAATTTATTCTGAGGCCATCCTCTGCGTCCTGAGTATTGCAATCCTTTCTTTAAAATTTTGATAGCACTAGCATTTAGTGCATATTTGACGCCCCTGAGTGTCCAGTCGCCACAGAGGTACTGCATCTCAGCCAGAGATGTGGTATCCCATCTTTCAGGTAAGATGGAGACACTAAACCTGGCTCTGACAGCACTGCATCCATCACCCACACTAGCTCAGTTCCAATAGCAAGCCTGTAGCTAAGAAAGGGTGTCAGATGGTGGGTGGAGCTTGTGGGTCAGAGCAGGAGTTAGAGGGAAGTAAGAGTGAGTCTTACACAGGTGGCATTACGAACACTTTACTATAAACTCTATCATCCCCTGTAAATATTCCCCTTTTATTGGACGCCCAGGGCCACAGACCGGGTCACTGCCGCTGTGACACATCCCTTTAAGACACAGGCCCGGTACCGAGTATCCCACTGCCCTGGCGGGTGATCCAACTTGGCGTCACGAACAGGATATCGAAGCCCGGTATCACAGGGTCCTGTGTGCCTATATTGAACTGTTTATCGTGATAGAG
Organism: Oophaga sylvatica; assembly: GCA_033576555.1. Lineage (NCBI taxonomy): Eukaryota > Metazoa > Chordata > Amphibia > Anura > Dendrobatidae > Oophaga > Oophaga sylvatica. The sequence continues at coordinate 423,822,797 of JARQOD010000006.1, read as the reverse complement.
ACTTTGCTGAAAATTGTGAATGACTACCGCCATATTTGCAAGGAGAAGGGCGTGCCGTCGTGGGCGGTACCCAGCAGTGAGGAGCGAAAGTCATGGCCACCCACTCTAAGTGTTATTGTACATGGATAACTTGTCTATCAGCTAGTAAGATCCATCTCTTGATCATCGATGGCGGGAAAAGGAAGAAGGCCCGCACACAGAAGAAAGAGCAGGAACGCGACAGAGGTGCAGCAGAGGAGCTGGAGGACAAGATGGTGGGCGGTGGTGACCCGAGGTGTGGAGGAGCAGGAGGGAGCCTCCCCAGCTGACAGAGTCCGAACCCGGGACCGCCAGCAGTCATGGACCCAGAGCTTATGAGCACACAGGTGAAGGAGCTGTCACCAGCTCCTAGGTGTGCAGCTGACCGTGGTGGAGAAGTGGAAGTTGGCTCTGCCAGAAAAGAAGAAACTGGAGAAGCAGCGTCCCATTCGGTGGCCCCTGATCTCAGCGGAGGAGATGACTGATACCGAAATGACACCACAAACAGGTACTGCCACCGACCCTGCCCCGATAGTTGAGGAGCTTTTTGTGGGCCCATTTACCATGCCGCCAGTCTGTTCACTAACCTCCTCAGCACCTGCAGTAGTAACAAGTCCACCAGCACGAGAGGTGGAACCGGTACCTCCTACATTGTCCACAGCTGCATTTCCAGCCAATCCCAAAATGCTCGATCGGGCCACCCAAACCCTGGTGGCAGGACGTGATCTTATAGTGTACAGCTTCATTGACCCTGAACTCTTTGAGTCACTTATTGTGACCACCCTAAGAGATGCTTCTTCTCAGTCTGGAAGATGCACCACACAGCAAGAATAAAGTAAAGTAATCCAAACGTGACTGTAAATAGTTAACCCCAGGGGGGTTCCTGCTCAAATGTTTTAAAAGTTATTTTGATTTTCTAGTAGTGATCAGGAAAAGACTAAGAGATCAAGAACAATGTATGATCCAAAACTTTCCCTTGTAAATAGTTCTGCACCGCTTAGGTGCTCCTTCTTGGTTTTACATGCACTTTCAGTAGAATAAGGTCCCATCATTGCACAACTACAGATCCGAAGAAAAACCCGTTAGGTGTGACTGAAGATGAGGTCTTTGGGGGAGACAAGTTATGTCTTGCAGCCCACCCAAGACCAACGTTGGAGGTTTTGAGCGGGTCCTCCACAAAGTACAAGGACATTAGAAGATACCCCGGCTGGGATAGCATCTGCCACCTACCTCAATTGATGACAGCTTTTGATTGTGTATTAATAAAATATTATTATACTTGTATATTATGCTTAAAATGAAGTAAGAATTGTTTTATATTGCAGAGTTATTGAATAGCACTTATAGATAAAGGTCATGACAATTGTTGGTAACAGGTATTACTTAATTACTGAAAGCACTTTTATAGAATATGTTCTAGGACTAATAGTAAGAAGAAAAGTATTGTTGCAGGGACAAGATGTCCAGATTAGGTAGCGAACCTAGTAGCAACGGTTGCTATCCAGAGAATACCCCGGATGGCTTTTGCACTAGAAGAAAAGAATGAGAGTAATGGCCGGAGCAGAGCCTCCCTCCCCTCAAGAAAGAGGCGTGGGCGGAGGCCGGCATGACGGGGGTTTGGAGGGGTTTAAAATGAGGGAGGAACATTTAAATAAGGGGGGGGAGTGGTTGGGGGGAGTTTTATAAGGCAGAGATGGGGCGGTCCCAGGGCAGTTCCTGTCTTGCCCCATCAGTAGTAAGACGCAGTACAACTTACCATGTCTGCAAATGCGGCGATCGAACGCCTCAGGGCTGTGGCCTCGTCGCAGCCTCCTGGATGGCTGGAAGCGCAGGTGGCGATTCTCGTTCAAGGAGAGTCTGGTCCGTCGTCTGGGGCATCGCAAAGGGAGAGGCGGCCAAGAAGAGTGAGGCCTCCTGAAAGACTGTCGCCGGATCAGGCTCCTCGGGCCTCGCGTCGGCGCAGGAGCCCCTCACGGGCCCCTCCAGGCCAGGCGGCGCGCGGAGCTCGCGTTAGCAGGCCTCGGCCTGGGAGGAATCCACCAAGCCAGCGAGGCCCTGCGGCGGTAACTTCTCCTCCGCCGAGTGCACGTCGGGGGGTGGAGTCTTTGCACGCCGGTCGTCAAGCGAGAGCTGCGTCCTCGGGAGGTCGCAGTGGTGAGCGATCCTTTTTGCGGCCTGTTTCAGATAGCAGCGCGGGTGCGTCGGCGTTGGTGTCTCCAAGCGCCGGGCGTCGTGGAAGATCTGCGTCCTCGGGGGGTCGCAGTGCCGAGTTACCTGCTGTGCGACCTGCTTCCGATCGTACTGCGGGTGCGTCGTCTTTGGAGCCGGTATGTCCCGGGCGTCGCGGGAGAATTGCGTCTTCGGGAGGTCGCAGTGGCGAGGGACCTGCTGGGCGGCCTGCCTCAGGAAGCATCGGAGATGCGTCGTCGTTGGAGCTGCTAAGCGATGGGCGTTTTTTGAGAGCTGCGTCAGCGAGCGGTCGCAGTTGCGATCGGCTTGCATTGCGATCTGTTCCGGATAGTCATGCAGGTGCGTTGTCAAATTACGGAACGGCCGGCTCATCAGACCAGCAATTGTCCCCCCTTGGTGACGGCGGGGTTCCAGGTTCGTCGGGGGGTCGCAGTTTTTCTGCACTGCGGCCTGCCTCTGTGGACGGCTTCAGAATTTCGGCGGCCGTGGCATCGGTCGGCACAGGTCAGCAGCTTTTACCCCCCATAGGCGGAGGGTTTCCAGAGGGATCGGAGGGCCGTTGCTGTGGGGTGAACACGGGGCGGCTTGGTTTTGCTGCTGCTGCTAATCCTTTATCGGGTGCTGCTGCGACCCAGTCTTCAATGTTGTTTCAGGATCAGCGGGCTGGATCCCCAATGGGGTTTAGGCCTTCTTCATCTGGAAGTCACGGAGCGGTTTCCGGACGTCAGGAGCAGATCAGCGGAGTCGTGGTGCCAGATCAAGGCAGTGGTGACGCACCTTTGGAACCAGGTTATCCGGCTGGAGGGCTCACAGCTCCCTCGCAGCCCGGTGAGTATAATTCTATGTTAAGCGTTGGTCATTCATTTGTGTCTTCTTCACCGTTTGGGGTAGCTCGGTCGGGAGTTAGTAATAGTGTTGGGGGGGCGGCCGAGGTAGCCTGGGTTACGGATATGCTGGTAGATGTGCGGAATTTGCTATCCCGATTAGAGAAGGGTATAGGTTCTCCGTCTCCAGTGACGGCGTGGGTCGGGTCACAGGTTGGGGGGCAGATAGTGGCGAGCGTGTCGGAACAGGAAGGGCTTAGTGCTGAACCGGTGTCTGTGTCGGTGCAGACAGAGAAGGAAAAGGAGTGTCGGGTGCGTTTGGATGATAGGGCTCACGGGGAGGTATATGTTTGTTTTGAGGGCCCCTTGGGGGCTCATTTGAAGAAGGAGGTTAAGGAGCGTATTTGGAAGGATGAGTACGTTGAAATATTCTCATTGTTGCCTTTGGAGAAGTTTAACTTAGATAAAAGTAAAAAGGAAGATAGTAAGAAGGAGGAGGAGAAACGGAGGTGGCGATTAATTCCTCAGACGTTCGTCAACTGGCAACAAGCGTTTGCTATTTTAGCAAGTGTTATCGGGGAGAAAGCTTCAGACAACTGCTCGGCTTTGTTTTGTTATTTTGATGCTATCGGGGAGGCGTATAGGGTGTATGGGGGACAGGCTTGGCTGCGGTATGATGAGCAGTTCAGGCAAAGGAAGGCTGTGAGTCCGGCGATTCGTTGGGATCAGAAGGACATTGGTCTGTGGATGAGAGTCATTGCACAGAATAAGTTTGGGCATTCCTTTCTCGGGAGAACTGGGGGCGCCGGCCAGAGTGGAAATACCGCTGGGGCAGCGGGAGGAAGTGGTCAAGGCCAAGGAGGTGGGAACAAATTTGGGGTGTGCTGGCAGTTTAATGACGGCCAGTGTAAGTTTGGGGCGGGGTGTACATTTAAGCATGTCTGCTCCAATTGCAACGGCGCCTCCCATGGAGCGTCTAAGTGTTTTAAAAAAGGGAAGCAGAAGCCTGGGGGTGGTAATTCCCAAGGGAGAGACTCCGGTGAGTCTGGAAAGGATGGTCCCTTATCTAAATAGATACGGTGACAGGGAAAAGGCGACGTTACTGTTTAATGGTTTTAAGGATGGTTTTGTTATCCGCATCCTCCGTTTGTTATCCCGCGGGTACTTAAGAATTTGCATTCGGCTTTATTGCATAAGGAGGTGGTCAGTGAGAAATTGGCAAAAGAGGTTTTGTTGGGTCGTATGGCGGGCCCTTTCTCGTCGCCACCTTTTCAGGACTTAGTGGTTTCCCCGTTGGGCGTTGTTCCCAAGAAGGAGCCGAACAAGTTTCGGCTTATTCAGCATCTTTCTTACCCACGGGGGAGGTCGGTGAACGATGGCATTGATCCGGAGATTTGTTCGGTCATTTATTCCTCTTTTGACGAGGCTGCGCGGTGGGTGAGGAAGTGCGGTCGAGGGGCCCTTATGGCTAAGACTGACATTGAATCTGCTTTTCGACTTTTGCCGGTTCATCCTGATAGTTTGAAGCTGTTGGGTTGTTTTTGGGAGGGGGAGTTCTTTGTTGACAGATGTTTGCCGATGGTCTGTTCTTTATCATGTGCTTATTTTGAGGCTTTTAGTTCCTTTTTGGAGTGGGTGGTGCGAGAGGTGTCCGGTTGTGAATCAGTTATTCATTACTTGGACGATTTTCTGTGTGTAGGCCCAGCAAATTCTTCATGCTGCCATGGGATCTTGAAAACTGTTGAGTGGGTGGCGGAGCATTTTGGGGTTCCTTTGGCGCCAGGCAAAACTGTGGGCCCATCTTCTTGTTTGTGTTTTCTGGGAATAGTCATCGACACGGTGGCATGGGAGTTCAGATTGCCCGAGGAAAAGTTGTTGGCTTTACGGGCTGAAGTAGGTAGAGCGCGCCGGGTGAAGAAGTTGTCGTTGCGTGATTTGCAGTCGTTGCTAGGGAAGTTGAATTTCGCATGTCGAGTGATGCCGATGGGGCGAGTTTTTTCACGTAGGCTGGCTAGCGCTACGGCAGGGATTAAAGCCCCTCATCACTTCATACGGTTGTCTGGGGAACTTAAGGCGGATTTGGCTGTTTGGGATTCCTTTCTAGAAGGATATAACGGGCGCTCTTTGGTCATGGCCGAGGTTGTTGGGAGTGATGTGTTGGAGTTGTTTAGTGACGCGGCCGGTGGGGTTGGTTTTGGAGCCTATTTCAGGGGGCAATGGTGTGCGTCTCGTTGGCCTGCAGAGTGGGTGGCTGAGGGCTTAGTTCGGAACATAACATTATTGGAAATTTTTCCGATTCTGGTGGCGGTGCATTTATGGGGAAGTGAGTTTCGTGATCGCAGGGTGCGTTTTAATTGTGACAACATGGGAGTTGTTTGCGCGATTAATGGGCTTACCTCGTCCTCTCCTCCTGTCGTGCGAGTTTTGCAACGTTTGGTCTTGTTATGTTTGGAATTGAATGCACACGTGACGGCGACGCACGTGCTGGGTGTGAAGAATGACATAGCTGATTCTCTTTCTCGTTCACAGTGGGATCGTTTTCGCTCATTGGCCCCGGAAGCGGAGTGCGAGGGTCTAGCCTGCCCGGAGGAGTTGTGGAAGGTGGTTTACGGTCTGCAGAGTCACTGATTAGGGCATCGTTGGCTCCGAAAACTTGGGCGGCTTATCGGGCAGTGTGGTGTAACTGGGAAGAGTTTTTAATGACAATTCCAGTTCTGGGGGATGGGGTGGATTTACAAAGGGCCTTGTTGGCTTGGTTGGGGCAAGGGGCGAGGGAAGGATGGTCTTGTGCCAAAGTGTCGCGGGTTTTAGCAGCACTATCTTTTGGTTTTCGTTTGCGGGGGATTAGTGATGTGTCGAAGACCTTTTTGGTGCAGCAGGCGGCAAAGGGTTTTCGTCGAAATAAGGGGTTGGGTGATACGAGGCGCACGGTATCCTTCGCTTTGCTAGAGCGATTGGGTTTTATTTTGGACACGACGTGTTCTTCTCGTTTTGAAGTTCTGTTATTCCGTCTGGCTTTTTCGTTGGCATTCTTTGGGGCTTTGCGGGTAGGTGAGCTGGTTTCGGGTAATAGACAGGCGGCGGGGGGTTTGTTGGCTAAGGATGTATTATTGACGGCGGGTGGTGTTGAGTTTTGGCTGCGTAAATCCAAGACGGATCAAGAGGGGAGGGGCCGTCGGGTAGTGTTGGGTAGTGTATCAGGGTACCCGATGTGTCCGGTGTTATGTTTGCAGCGCTTTTGGGAGTTGGGCCCCGGGTTGGGGGGCTCATTGTTGTGCCATGCCGATGGCGGTAGCCTGTCCAGGTATCAGTTCAACGCCATTTTCAAAAAGTCCATTCGAGCATTAGGTCTCGATGATTCTCGTTTTGGGACGCATTCAGTTCGGATTGGGGCGGCGACTGAGGCGGCAGATAGGGGTTTGGGTGCGGCATCAATACAACGTATTGGACGTTGGAAGTCTAATCGATTTAGGAGTTATATTAGGCCTTGATTTTTCGAGGTGGGGTATTTGGTTGTTCTGAGGGCCGGCGTGGGAAGATTGGAGTTGGTTAAGGTTGATCCTTTGGGATGTTTAGTATTGTTTTCTCGTTTCAGGTTCCCTTCCTCTGCTGATTTGGATTTTTGGTCACTCCTTCGTCCACTGGGGAGCGTTGCGAGCCGACGTCAGGACTGATGGTCAGCAACTGGGATTTCCCCGGTCTATGGCGGTAGTGCGATGGCTCGGTTTTCGAGGAATGCAGTGGAGAAGGGTGTTGCCCGAAATTCATGCGTGCGCCTGCTTGGACCGTGCTCCCGATGTTTTGGTACTCAATGTCGGGGGGAATGATCTTCCGGTGCGCCCTTTTCGTGAGTTAGTGCGAGACATCAAGCAGGATTGCTTGCGGTTATGGGTGTTGTATCCGGGGGTCATTTTAGTTTGGTCTGACATTGTGCTACGCAGACGTTGGAGGAACATGAGGTCCTGGTTAAAATCAATAAGGCCAGGATAAAGGTTAACAGGGCTGTGTCTTCATTCATGGCTCGGAATGGTAATGTGTCGGTGCGGCATTTGGATTTGGAGAAGGGGGAAGGGGATTTTTGGTTGGCCGATGGGGTTCATCTGAATGCTGTTGGTTCAGATATGTGGGCACTAGGTATTCAGGAAGGTATTGAAAGGGCCATGGCTTTGCGGTCTTAGGGGGTCTCGGGCCATTGAGGTTTTCAATGGGCCCTCAGTTGTGGCGGCTCAAGGGGGTGGGGAGAGAGTCCTTGAAGTTGGTGGAAATTGGTTTGTGGGGACTCTGTTTAGGGTCTCCACTGTTTGAAGTTATGTGGTGGTGATCTGGTGAATGGTGGAAGGGGAGTTCACACGGAGTGTGCGGATCCCCAGGTGGTTGGGTGAACAGCACACCTCAATGGTGGTGCTCCCGAGCCTGTGGGGTAATGGCTGGGAGTAAGAGGTGGGGTGTTGTTCACAGGATATTGGTTCAATTCACCATGATCTTTGTAGCTTCAAAGACTCCTCCCTGATGTGTTATTGGTAGATATATATATATTGTTATATATATTGTTATATATTGTTATTTATTGTTATTGTTGTTTGTACTTAAATAAAGGCTGCTGTGGCCATACATATTCCAAAGAATTACTGTAACTCGTTATTGGGGTATGGATAACTGGGGTATATTGATAAGGGTAAAGGGGGCTCAGTTCTAGAGTCCTGGGTTTCGTACGAGTAAACAACTCGACTATACCAACGTCATGTTAATATAGTGACAGTACTTTTGTAAGGGAAAGAAGTCAATGTAAATATAATGGTATTTCTGCAGGGAAATTATGCCCTGTCCTGGTTGGGAACTTCAAAGTTTTAACAGTTGCTGCCAATAGCACTTTTAGAGTAAATAATGTAAGTTAATGTTATTATGTAACGTTTAAAGTACAAGTGCCTCCCATAAAGGGAAGTTGAGTTTTAAATTATTTTTCTACCTGTTGTGATGCATCACTAAAAATTTTTGTATGTTTCCTGAAACATCATTTACTCTGTTTCAGCCCGCGGACTTGCTGCGTTTAACAGGGGGAGTATGTGGCCCCTGAGTGTCCAGTCGCCACAGAGGTACTGCAGCTCATCCAGAGATGTGGTATCCCATCTTTCAGGTAAGATGGAGACACTTAACCTGGCTCTGACAGCACTGCATCCATCACACACACTAGCTCAGTTCCAATAGCAAGCCTGTAGCTAGGAAATGGTGTCAGATGGTGGGTGGAGCTTGTGGGTCAGAGCAGGAGTTAGAGGGAAGTAAGAGTGAGTCTTCCCGGAGGGGAAGAAGAAGAAGAACATGCATAGGCAGCCCTCCTGTAGGTGAGGAGGGAAGAGATAGAAACGTGTAGCAGGTTCCTGGTCCTGAGGAGCTGCTCACAGATAGAAATACAGAAGAAGGTCCCCTGGAAGGGAAAAGGGATTTCTCAGAGACACGGCTGAGCAGAAGGCTACCCGTGGGGCTCGTTCCAGACTGACGGACGTCAGCTGGGAGAATCCAGGTCGCAGAAGGGACTCGGCCCCTAGACTAGTGGAGCGTACAACAGGACTCAGCTAGCAAGCAGACAGCTGTGATAACTTTAGGGGTCACAGGCAACAACCTTGAGCATCTTCTCCGGGAAGCAAAGCTATATAGAATCAAGGAAACGCCTGGGTCACGTTGTCCGACAGGATTCGCAGCTACTGGACTGGGACACTGTTTGTGAGGTGCTGGGAAAGAAGCAGGAGTGGGAATCAGCACAGTGAGATGGCCAGGGAAGGCATATACTGACAGGGAGCTTTGGACTGGTGTTCCCCATCTACCTGGGAGTTGGCTGGATTCCTTTCCTGGAGGACGTGCCACTAAGCGGGCACCTGTACTGCAGACAGAACTGTGAGTAAAGCCTTTGGAACTGCATCTGAATGTGTCTCCTCCAATTTTTCCTGCAGCACCCACTCCACACTGCTACATCTCCCAGCACCATTACTTTCTACATCATCTCTCTGCCCTGGGACAACAAGCTTCACCTGTGGGAAGCTTTACCAACTCTGCTGCATCACACCATCTGTCCCAGAGGATCTGCACTGCAGCACTGGTCACCTCTGACCAGAAACCACAGGTGGCGTCACGAACACTTTACTATAAACTATATCATCCCCTGTAAATATTCCCCTTTTATTGGACGCCCAGGGCCACAGACCGGGTCACTGCCGCTGTGACACATCCCTTTAAGACACCGGCCCGGTACCGAGTATCCCACTGCCCTGGCGGGCGATCCACATAGGTTTAACAGTGTTGGAGTTCCACCCTTTAATAATGGGAAATAAAGGTTTTCTGAAGCCCTCCTCTACATGTCTTCCAGGCTGCATTGCAGTCCCGCCTTCAAACTTTTAGCAGCCCTTGCACGTAGTGCATAGGTTTTATGAGTCTAGTAGTCATCCCACTAGGTAACAATTTTAACAGAATGTGTATGAGATCTAATGCAGGGTGTATCGGAGTCCCTCTTCTTTCTAATTTTTGGCAATTCTTGCATTGTCCGCATAGGCTTTGAGAGTTTCAGAATGCCTCCTTAATAAATTAAATGGAATGTGTCTGACCACAGGCCCAGATAAGGTAGTAAAAAGTTAAAATGTTAAAGTACATTTACCGGTGAATGTATTTTCACCATTGAAAGCATTGACAAAGTGCAAAAATGCTACGTGTGAACATAGCCTAAGGGGTGGAGGAAGCTTTTTTTTCTCTCTTTTTTAATTTGACATATATACAAGTCAATATACAGGAAAGAATGTTTCCTAACATTTTTTCCTGTAAAATCCATTTTATCTTCGGATTTGGATGCTTTATTGTCAACCCTAAAAAGTGGCGTAATACTCAGACACCATTGTTCTCAGCAGCGACCTGGGAGTCAGAGAAGTGTCCAGGCATCTTCCCCATGCTGTTCCCATTCAATTTAAGTGCTGTTTCCATCCATTTCAGTGATTTTCCTGCGACTCCTCCTCAGAACTCCTGTTAGGGTCTTCCAGACAAATGCTCACGTTTCCCAGGCAAAGGACTGATCCGGCTACCGGACTCCGTTTTCTTCCTCTCCGCATGCCTGGAACTACGAAATCAAGGTCTCTCTCTCATCAGTTTTTTTGGCAATCTGCGCTGAATCCATCTTTTTACACATTGGACGGATTGTGCCTGACAGCGAAAAACTAATGTGTGAAAGTAGTCTAAAGAGTCAAATAAGAAACAAAACCCAAACTGAGCTTTTACTAATCTCCCAGACCCCAGCACTACCTTTTGCTGCTGCTGTTAACAGACTGCAATGGAAATGTCATGAAGACAAAGCTGCAGTCAATCATTGAGCTCAGCTGTTTATCCTGTCTACATAGTCAGGGCCGCTAAGCTCAATGATTGGCTGCAGCAGTCAGTTTTGATGTGATGTCACCACTTTAGCTCATACGCTTTGAACATAGCAGCGGTAAGAGGAAGTGCTAGACCCCAGAAGGGTGAGTAAAAGCTTAGTTTCTTTTTTTCCCCCTCCCTGAGTCTATGGAGCAATAATCTGTAAAAGGAGTCAACCCTTCATGACAACTTTTTCAAATAATTTTTTATGAAAATTTTTAAATATATAACAGTAAAATATTACAACCAATAAAACAAGTTGAATATAATACCTAATCTATATACTAACAGTTTTGTATTTCGATGCAATTAGGGTATCAAACCCCTCTCCTTCATGACAACTGACATCTCATAACATGAACATATGCTATGCACACTGATACGGCTCCTTGTCTTCCGATCTATGGCCTGTTTTCTCATCATTCATTCTGTAAGATGGCAGCCATTTTTTGTTTTTGCATTTTGATTAGACTGGTGCGGCTACACCACACACAGGTACCAGTGCAAGTGAAGGGGCCGCATTGTGATCGGCAAGGTTACTGCACCGCGACCTGCAACTAGTTCCGACCTTTTGAGACTTGCTTGCACCAATGCGACTTCATTTACCTACACTTTACTGAGCAGCCGCATACAGCGACTATTATGACCTATTTACCAGCAAAAGTTGAATTGCACCCCCTGCCTTATAGAGAGTGCACCCAGCTTAAGGCTTAACAAATAATAGTGCAGAAGTGCGTTGATCAAATTTGCACGTATTTTCATATAAACTGAACAACAGAATAAAAGCTGCCATTAATGGAAGACAGGAGCGACAGATATAGTGACATATAATATATGTCACACTATCTGCTTTCTGCACAGCTTACTATACAGACTGTTCTTACCTCTTCTCCTAGTCTCCACATGGTACATCACCAGCTTTCTGCACAGCTTACTGCACAGCTTACTATACAGACTGTTCTTACCTCTTCTCCTAGTCTCCACATGGTACATCACCCAGCTTTCTGCACAGCTTACTGCACAGCTTACTATACAGACTGTTCTTACCTCTTCTCCTAGTCTCCACATGGTACATCACCAGCTTTCTGCACAGCTTACTGCACAGCTTACTATACAGACTGTTCTTACCTCTTCTCCTAGTCTCCACATGGTACATCACCCAGCTTTCTGCACAGCTTACTGCACAGCTTACTATACAGACTGTTCTTACCTCTTCTCCTAGTCTCCACATGGTACATCACCCAGCTTTCTGCACAGCTTACTGCACAGCTTACTATACAGACTGTTCTTACCTCTTCTCCTAGTCTCCACATGGTACATCACCCAGCTTTCTGCACAGCTTACTGCACAGCTTACTATACAGACTGTTCTTACCTCTTCTCCTAGTCTCCACATGGTACATCACCCAGCTTTCTGCACAGCTTACTGCACAGCTTACTATACAGACTGTTCTTACCTCTTCTCCTAGTCTCCACATGTATGTCTTTAAACTAACCCCTCCTTTACCCCTGGGTTATTTATGACTTTGCTTACTTTGGCTTGATCATATGCATCTGGTGGACTCTTAATTGTCTGACCAAGATGAGCACAGACCACTCCTCTGTGCTTCACACCTGATTGCACTTTGTAGCAAATATATTGCATAGCACAAGTCTGCCAAGAATTAGTCTGCAGTGTGTATCCTATAAGTGTTTATCTTACAAGTGTGAGATAGAAAAATATTTAGACTTGAGAGTCCTCAGTGGTTGATACCTTTTAATGGCTAACTGAAAAGATGGTAACAAATTGCAAGCTTTCGAGACTACTCAGGTCTCTTCATCAGGCATAGACTAATACAACATCTGAAGAATCACATATTTATACACAAAATAGCACAGAAAAAATGCAATAGGTAGGACAAGTGACATGAAGCAGAACTGTCATTATGGCAGAGGGATTAACATAAATATGACTAGTTCATAGATAAGGAGTGAAGGTTTTATTACCCTCTGATTGGGGTCTGGTATTGTGTTGTGATGACCCTAAAAGGTCAGGGAGGCAGATTCCTTAATTGTTGTAGAACGACATAAAACTCTGGGATATATTCATCCCAGCACTAAGAGTGTCAAAGGTCATCATAAGTTTATATTCCCAGACTTTTCTATCCTTCTCAGATTTGAAGTTAGATTTTAATACAAGTAATTCCATATCTGTCATGCTATGACCGGGCATACAAAAGTGTTTGGCCACAGGTAAATCCATTCTTTTTTCTCTTATCGTGTGGCGATGAGAATTCATCCTTGTTCTCAGTTTTTGCCCGGTCTCCCCACATACAGACCCCCAGTTGGACATTTAGTACATATAATTAGGTACACCACATTAGATGTGATGCAGCTGAAAGTACCTGGTATCTTGTAGTCCTGATGGGATGGGAAAAAAGTGTGAGATATGAATTCACAGTCTGTATACATCGTTCTGGATTAATTCATATCTCACACTTGTAAGATACACACTGCAGACTAATTCTATGGGCTCATACTGTATATAGGGGGCTGTGTGGGTGCTTATACTGTTTATAAGGAGGGGGTGTGGGGCTCATACTGTATGTAGGGGGCTATGTGTGGGCTCATACTGTATATAGGGGTTGTTTGTGGGTTCATACTGTAAGGGAGCTCTATGTAGGCTCATACTGTATATGAGGGGACTGTGTGTGAGCCCATACTGTATATAGGGAGGCTGTGTGGGGCTTATACTGTATACGAGTAGGCTGTGTGCGGGCTCATACAACATATAGTGGGGTGTCAGCATACTTAATTCTGCTCAATATTAAGTGATCTTGTAGACTGTGAGCCCTCGCGGGCCGGATCCTCTCTCCTCCTGTACCAGTCGTGACTTGTATTGTTTAAGATTACTTTACTCGTTTTTATTATGTACACCCCTTTTCACATATAAAGCGCCATGGAATAAATGGCGCTATAATAATAATAATAATAATAATAATAAGAAGAAGAATACAATTAATATTAAGATAAAAAGGTAATTATAATATTAATATTGAGCAGAATTAATTCGACCAATTTGTTCTGCCCTCCTCAACATTCACAGTTTCTCATATGGCCCCTTGGGAAAATTAATTGCCCACCCATGTTCTCATAGATTCGTTTTGGTTCACATCACACACATGATGTATGGGACTATACAATTGTATATAATCAAAAAACAGTAAACATATAATGTCTGATTTATTAGAAAAAATAAAAATTTGTTTTACATAATATTTAGAAATATATAAACAAATTATTTCCCCAACAAGACGCCGTTCAATGTACAAAACTATACACAAGGGACGAATGATGATATAAACTAGAAAAATCAGCATTGACGAATATCAGCACCCACAGTGACAACCCCACGTGTAAACCTAATAATATATTATTTAATAGTTCCCTGGTTTTATTTAGTTATATCCCTGAATTGTAGATCTACGTTTCCCAGCATCCTGGTAAATCTGATTAGATATTCCTAGGTCCGATATGACCGCATAAATATATTGTTATATGGATATAGGTTTCTCTCATATAAGGTCATGTTCACACTTCGGTGTAAAATCAGTCCACATCCTTGGATTTATGATCTGGGTTTGCTGTCAGCCTTAGATTCGACACATGTGAACATGCCCTAAGGATGATATCCTCAATATGAGCTGTAAAAACAGCCATATTGGTTGTCATCCAGCCGGACAGGACAGTGATATTGGTTGTCATCCAGCTGGACAGGACAGTGATATTGGTCGTCATCCAGCTGGACAGGACATATTAGGACCTATTATATACAGGTGACTGCTTTGATCTTAGGTGGAAATTCAGTATAATCCACAGAGTAGAGGATATACAATTTATGGATAATAATATTTGATGTTGTAACTATCCTGAGATATTCGGCAATATATAAAAATTTACAATATTTACAGGTAAAAAAAAAGTCCACAAATCATTAATCTTATAAAACATTGTACAAAAGTCACAAATGTACAAGAAACACAATTAGAAGTTCATTTGGCTCCTTGAGATCAGAAAGATGACATTTCTACATCTCAGGACACAATTGCTTTTCTTCCTTTACCTCTTGTCTTTGATGTTTTTCATTATTTCTTATCCTATTTTCTTCTGCTTCCTGCTGCCTATGAGGAAGGGATTTAAAACAAGTCTGTGCAGCAGAGAGAGGCAGTGTACTGTACAGCAGATGAAACTTCCCGTGAAACCAGGTACAGTCACATAGTTCATAGGTAAACTGAAGTACCACGTTGGCAGTGGAAGACTATGAGGAAAGAAGTGACTCAGCAGAAGTCTGATACAGTAAAGATGTATATCTTTGTACCGTGTTAGCCAGTAGATAGAAAAATATTTAGAGTTGAGAGTCCTCAGTGGTTGATACCTTTTAATGGCTAACTGAAAAGATGGTAACAAATTGCAAGCTTTCGAGACTACTCAGGTCTCTTCATCAGGCAAAGACTAATACAACATCTGAAGAATCACATATTTATACACAAAATAGCACAGGAATAATGCAATAGGTAAGACAAGTGACGTGAAGCAGAATAGTCATTATGGCAGAGGGATGAGCATAAATATTGGAACAGTTCATAGATAAGAAGTGTGAAACTTTCACACTCCTTATCTATGAACTGTTCCAATATTTATGCTCATCCCTCTGCCATAATGACTATTCTGCTTCACGTCACTTGTCTTACCTATTGCATTTTTTCTGTGCTATTTTGTGTATAAATATGTGATTCTTCAGATTTTGTATTAGTTTTAGCCTGATGAAGAGACCTGAGTAGTCTCGAAAGCTTGCAATTTGTTACCATCTTTTCAGTTAGCCATTAAAAGGTATCAACCACTGAGGACTCTCAACTCTAAATATTTTTCTCAGCAGAAGTCTGTAATACTAAATACATTATGGGTGGTGCAGTATGGCTTTTAGGTCCCCTTACACACACCCTAGTATATTCTCAGGTTGGGGAACTTGGCATTGTCAGTCTGGAGGAGGCTGCTATCCCTGGGGCAGTTATTATGGCAGACACATGTGTTGATGAACATCACTTGCTTCTTTATTACTCTGTTATTAGGACAGAGAAACTCCACTTGGGGGGTCCTGGTGCTGTGGGGGGTACAGCATCGCCCATCGGTGCATTCACCACAGAACTTGGGCTTGTAGCTGTGCACGCTGACACATTTATTGTATTCAAAATGGACGGCTTTCTCGGATTTTCTCACCCGCATGCATTTTTTCCCTTTCTGGAAGAGAACAAAAGAACGAGAACTTTAGTCAAATATTTATTGCATTAATGAGAAAATTTATGCCGACCGTATATAGTGGATCATCACCATATTAAAAGATTTACCCTCCCACCAGAATGAACACTTATCCATGGGCTTAGTGGCTACATTTCCACAGATCACTTGATCGGTGGTTTCTCGTCCTCCTTGTTCCTTTACTCCTCGATGTCTTTGGGGCACTCGGCTGCATCATCGCCCTTATAAAAATGGATAGCAGGGTACATGGGTGACCTCACTGCTCCCACCATGAAGGGTTCTG
>JARQOD010000006.1:423701027-423806702 GCA_033576555.1 Oophaga sylvatica | reverse complement strand
AGACTGTTAGAATTTGTACTATGACAAGAAAAAAGCAGCTAAGTAAAGAAAAACGAGTGGCCATGATTACTTTAAGAAATGAAGGTCAGTCAGTCCGAAAAATTTAGAAATCTTTGAAAGTGTCCCCAAGTGCAGTTGCAAAAACCATCAAGCGTTACAAAGAAACTGGCTCACATGAGGACTGCCCCAGGAAAGGAAGACCAAGAGTCACCTCTGCTTCTGAGGATAAGTTTATCCGAGTCACCAGCCTCAGAAATCGCAGGTTTACAGCAGCTCAGATTAGAGACCAGGTCAATGCCACACAGAGTTCTAGCAGCAGATACATCTCTACAACAACTGTTAAGAGGATACTTTGTGCAGCAGGCCTTCATGGTAAAATAGCTGCTAGGAAACCACTGCTAAGGACAGGCAACAAGCAGAAGAGACTTGTTTGGGCTAAAGAATATAAGGAATGGACATTAGACCAGTGGAAATCTGTGCTTTGGTCTGATGAGTCCAAATTTGAGATCTTTGGTTCCAACCACCGTGTCTTTGGGCGACGCAGAAAAGGTGAAAGGATGGACTGTACATGCCTGGTTCCCACCGTGAAGCATGGAGGAGGAGGTGTGATGGTGTGGGGGTGCTTTGCTGGTGACACTGTTGGGGATTTATTGAAAATTGAAGGCATACTGAACCAGCATGGCTACCACAGCATCTTGCAGCAGCATGCTATTCCATCCGGTTTGCGTTTAGTTGGACCATCATTTATTTTTCAACAGGACAATGACCCCAAACACACCTCCAGGCTGTGTAAGGGCTATTTGACCAATAAGGAGAGTGATGAGGTGCTATGCCAGATTACCTGGCCTCCACAGTCACCAGACCTGAACCCAATCGAGATGGTTTGGGGTGAGCTGGACCGCAGAGTGAAGGCAAAAGGGCCAACAAGTGCTAAGAATCTCTGGGAACTCCTTCAAGATTGTTGGAAGACCATTTCCGGTGACTACTGTTATGATATGGTAGCTGAGGAGGATAGTAACAAAAATAGCCAAGGCAGCCAGTCAACCCAGAGAGGTTGGTAACTAATGGATTGCAGACCCCTAAACTAACCACACAACTAGAAGCAGCAGTGGGACGTACCTACGATGACCTAGACGCCTCGACACAGCCGTAGAGTTAGCTAAGCCTAAATATAGAAAGGGGAAAGCTAACTGCCCCGGAGTAGCGCCCCAAAGGAATAGGTAGACCTCACACATATATTGGCGGTGAGACTAGGTGAAATACAAACACAGGCAGAAAAGTAAGCAAACGCTGGGGCCCAAAACTGTCTAGATAGGACAGGACAGAACAGAATACTTTCTGCAATCCAGCAAAACCCTAGGAAAAATTCCAACACTTCTGATTCCAAAAAAATACTGAGACCGCACCATCTCTCCCCTCAATATCAGAAGTCTGGTGTGAACAGGTAGCTACCCAGCAGCTACTGAAATAACAGGGACTGAACAAATGAACAGAGATAACTGAGAAACAAAGACCAGCGCAGGCCCCAGAAGGGGGACCCGGCTGACCTCACTCAGAAGGCAGAAAAACAAAAGAAAACAAATCCACAGAAACAAGCAGAAAATAGCTTATCTGAAAGTTGCAGGAGATCGCAGCAAGACGACTTCCAAGCTGGACCAGGAAGAGACAACTAATCACCGGCGAGGATCATGGGAAAGTTACTCCCTTAAATCTCCCAGTCATCAATGCCAATCGTCCGCAGCTGAATCCTCAGCTGAAGGGCCTCTGTCATTGAGGCCAACTCAGAATCCAGTGCATTCACAACAGACTACCTCTTGAAGCTCATCAAGAGAATGCCAAGAGTGTGCAACGCAGTCATGAAAGCAAAAGGTGGCTACTTTGAAGAACCTAGAATATAAGACATATTTTCAGTTGTTTCACACTTTTTTGTTAAGTCTATAATTCCACATGTGTTAATACATAGTTTTGATGCCTTCAGTGTGAATGTACAATTTTCATAGTCATGAAAATACAGAAAAATCTTTAAATGAGAAGGTGTGTCCAAACTTTTGGTCTGTACTGTATATATTTTTGGGGTAAGAATGAAGGGAGGCCAAAATGAAATGTTTGCTTTGGAACCCCATAACTTTTATGTTTGCCCTTGTCTGGAAAACACAGTGAGCACTTTTTCCATGTCTCCTGGCTTGTACTGTGCCTGCCTCAGTCAGACTGCATGGTTGTCTATAGGTGTCTCACTGAAATGGTCACTATATGTTCTCGGCCATAGGGCAGGCAGACGGCTACATCAGCAGCGCTGCCCGTCTCCCTCATAAGAACGGTCCGATTGTGTGTAATGTTATGAGTGCTCCTCAGAATGGGCTCCCCAGTCTCCTACTGGACGGACTATATCATTAGCAGCAATCAGAAGGCAAGTGATCAGGATCTATGGGTGATCCTGACCGAAAAATTAAGACATTTTTGAAAAGCTTAATTTTTTTTCAAAAATCTTTTACACTGAATAGATTTTTTATCATAAGAATAAAATCCTTTAATGAAACTCACAATTTTCCTACTAGTCTTGAAACCTCCCTACATTTTTCCACTTTCATCTCCATCTAAGAACTCAACTGTGACTGTCATCTCCATCAGTAAGACTTCTCCCTTGCTGCACCTTATCTGTAGAACTCACTTTCTATGGACTTTTCGACTTACTCCTAACATTCCCAATTTCTTCCAGATCTCTGCCCGATATGATCGATATAGACATATGTTATGATTTGGTAGCTTAGGAGAGCAGGCAAAAAAGGAAATACACCAGAGCAGTTGGAAACTATGAGATTGCAGTACCCTGACTAACCACCACAACTAGAGGCAGCCGTGGAGCGTTCCTACGTTGGTCCTAGACGCCTCGTCACAGCCTGAGAAACTAACTACACCTAAAGATAGAAAGAGGAAAGCTATCTGCCCCGGAGCAGATCCCCAAAGAACATAGAAAGCCCCCAAACATGTAATGGCGGTTAGACAAGAAGAAATACTGACACAGACAGAAAATAGTATGAGCAAACGTTGGGGCCCAAACTTACTAAATAGAAAAGGATAGGAAGGGCACTTACTGCAATCCCAAAAAACCCTGAAAAGCACCAACTCTACTAATTTCAAAAACACCTGAGATCACACGACCTCTACCACCTAAATTAGTTCTCTGGTGTGACCAAAAACAAAACAGCAGCCACTGAAAAAACTGGAAAAAGCAAATGTACAAACATCAGTGGCTGAACTGAACTGAGAGGCAAAAGCCCCCAGAGGGACCCTGAAGGCCCCCACAGAAGTGCAGGACAAAATGCAAAAATCAAGCACAAAAACAAAAAGAAGAAAATGTCTTATCTGTTAGCAGGAGATTCAGACACGACACAGCAGGCTACCAAGGAAACAGGAATCAAGGATTGAGACCAGAACAATTGATCACCGGCAACCCTGATGGGAAGGTGACTCCCTTATATAAGACCAGTCAGTAACACCTGATTCCCAATCCTCACAATCTTCACTGGACAGTCCAGTACCGTTTGTAACCACCAGAGGGAGTTTCTGCTCAGAACTCATTTCCAGCCTATTCACAACAGTACCCCCCCCTTGAGAAGTGGGTCACCGAACCCTCATTTGAGCAACCAGGTCGGTCAGGATGAATTCTATGATACGCACGGATGAGTCTCCTAGCATGGATGTCCGAAGCAAACACCCAAGAATTGTCTTCCTGACCATAACCTCTCCATTTAACCAAATACTGGAGTTTCCGTCTAGAAAAACGAGAATTCAATATTTTCTCAACCACATACTCCAGATTGCCCTCAACCAAAACAGGGTCAGGAGGCACAGTAGTAGGAACCACTGGCTCAACAAACCTCTTCAACAAGGACTTGTGGAACACGTTATGGATATTAAATGTCCCTGGAAGAAGCAAACGAAAAGAAACAGGGTTAAGAATCTCCATGATCTTATAAGGTCCAATGAACCTAGGCTTAAATTTAGGAGATGCCACTCTCATAGGAATATTTCTTGAGGACAACCAGACCAAGTCCCCCACTTTAAACCGAGGACCATCAGTCCTATGCCGGTTAGCAAACCGCTGGGCCCTCTCCTGAGAGAGGGACAACCTCTCCACTACCTGGTCCCAAATCTGTTGCATACGCTCCACAACAGAGTCAACACCTGGGCAGACAGAAGCCTCCATCTGTCCAGAAGAAAATCGAGGGTGAAACCCAGAATTACAGAAAAATGGAGACATCAAAGTGGCAGAGCTAGCCCTATTATTAAGAGCAAACTCAGCCAAAGGCAAAAAAGAGACCCAGTCATCCTGATCAGCAGACACAAAGCATCTTAGATAAGTCTTCAATGTCTGGTTTGTTCTCTCAGTTTGACCATTGGTCTGAGGATGAAACGCCGAGGAGAAAGACAATTGAACACCAATTTTAGAACAAATGGTCCTCCAAAATCTGGAAACAAACTGGACTCCTCTGTCAGACACAATGTTCTCAGGAATGCCGTGTAAACGAACCACGTGCTGAAGGAACAAAGGCACCAATTCAGAGGAGGAAGGCAACTTAGGTAATGGCACAAGATGTATCATCTTGGAAAACCTATCGCAAATCACCCAGATGACGGTCATTCTCTGAGAAACAGGGAGGTCGGAAATGAAATCCATAGAGATATGGGTCCATGGTCTCTTGGGCACCGGTAATGGCATCAACAAACCACTAGAACGAGAGCAAGGCTTGGAGCGAGAGCAAGTCCCGCAGGACTGCACAAACTCCCTGACATCACGAGACAAGGTAGGCCACCAAAAGGACCGACCAACCAAGTCCCTGGTACCAAAATTCCGGGATGACCGGCCAATGCGGAACAATGAATCTCAGACATTACACTCTTTTTCCACTGGTCCGGGACAAACAATTTCCCAACAGGGCAGCGCTCGGGCTTATCCTCCTGGCACCCCTCCAGAGCCAGTCTCAAATTGGGCGAGATGGCAGAAAGAACTACACCCTCTTTCAAAATAACAGAAGGATCAGATAACTCAGGAGAGTCCGCCAGGAAACTCCTCGAGAGGGCATCTGCCTTAACATTTTTAGTGCCAGGAAGAAATGAAACCACAAAATTAAAACGTGTGAAAAACAAGGCCCACCTGGCCTGTTTAGGATTAAGTCGCTTGGCAGATTCCAGATAAACTAGATTCTTATGGTCAGTAAGGACCACCACCTGATGTTTGGCTCCCTCCAGCCAATGTCTCCACTCTTCAAAAGCCCACTTCATGGCTAATAACTCCCGATTACCCACGTCATAATTACGTTCAGTGGGAGAAAATTTTCGAGAGAAAAAGGCACAAGGGTTACTTTTAGAGGTCTCTGGATCTCTTTGGGACAAAACGGCACCTGCCCCAATTTCAGAGGCATCAACCTCCACCTGAAATGGTAGAGAAACATCAGGCTGCCGTAGAACAGGAGCAGAAGTGAATCTCTGCTTAAGTTCCTGAAATGCAGAGACTGCCTCAGGAGGCCAATTCACCACATCAGAACCCTTCTTGGTCAAATCAGTTAATGGTTTAACAATAACAGAGAAATTACCAATAAATTTACGAAAAAAATTGGCAAAACCCAAGAATGTTTGAAGAGCCTTTAAAGAAGTAGGTTGGACCCAATCACAGATAGCCTGAACTTTGACCGGGTCCATTTCAATAACAGATGGGGACAAAATGAAACCCAGAAATGAGATCCTCTGAACGCCAAAAAGACACTTTGATCCCTTCACATACAGAGCATTCTCTCTCAAAATCTGGAACACAGTCCGAACATGTTTTACATGAGAGTCCCAGTCATTGGAAAAAATCAAGATATCATCCAAATAAACAATCAGAAATTTATCCACAAAATCCCTGAAAATGTCATTCATGAAGGACTGGAAGACAGAAGGAGCATTAGTGAGCCCAAAGGGCATCACAAGGTACTCAAAATGCCCTTCAGGGGTATTAAATGCCGTCTTCCATTCATCCCCGTGCTTAATGCGAATAAGGTTATATGCCCCCCTGAGGTCAAGCTTGGTAAACCAAGTAGCGTTTTTCACCCTGGAAAACAGATCAGAGATCAAGGGTAACGGATATTGATATTTCACAGTAATATTGTTCAAGAGACGATAATCAATACACGGCCTTAATGAACCATCCTTTTTGGCCACAAAGAAAAAAACGGCATCTAAGGGTGAAGAGGATGGTCTGATATGACCCTTCTCCAATGACTCCTTGATATAAGACCGCATAGTGTCATGTTCAGGTACAGACAAGTTAAAAAGGCGACCTTTAGGGAATTTACTACCAGGCACTAATTCAATAGCGCAGTCATAGCTCCTATGGGGAGGTAAGGATGCAGATTTACTTTCGCTAAACACATCAGAAAAATCAATCAAAAAGTCAGGAACATCCTGAGCCTGGGGGAGGCAGAAAAAACAGGAGTGTTGGTATTAACACATTGACAGCCCCAACTGGTAACAGACACAGATTTCCAATCCAAAACAGGATTATGAGACTGTAACCAAGGGAAACCCAGTACGATAATGTCATGCAGATTATACAGAACCAAAAATTTGCAACTCTCCTGATGATCAGGTTCTACCCTCATTATCACCTGAGTAGAGAACTGAGGTTTATTCTCAGCCAAAGGGGTAGAATCGATCCCCAGTAGGGGAATAGACTTCCGTAGGGGTATCAAGGGAAACCCACAACGTTTAGCAAAATCAAAATCCATCAGGTTAATAGCTGCTCCAGAATCAACAAAAGCCTGAGCAGAAAATGAGGACAGAGAGCATATCAGGGTAACAGTTAACAAAAACTTAGTCTGAACACTACCCAAGACAACTTAGCGAGCAAAACGTCTTCCCCGCTTAGGGCAGACAGAAATAGCATGAGAGGCATCACCACAGTAGAAACATAAC
Organism: Oophaga sylvatica; assembly: GCA_033576555.1. Lineage (NCBI taxonomy): Eukaryota > Metazoa > Chordata > Amphibia > Anura > Dendrobatidae > Oophaga > Oophaga sylvatica. The sequence continues at coordinate 423,799,748 of JARQOD010000006.1, read as the reverse complement.
CCATTGCGCTTTCGAAATTCATGACGCTGTGCCCCAGAAACCACTCTATCACACTGCATGGATTCAGAAGCAGGTTCACAAGGCAACATTATTCCACGCATACCTTTCCGCTCACGCAAACGTCTGTCAATTTGAATCTCTAATGACATAGAATCATTGAGACCAGAGGGAACAGGGAATCCCACCATAACATCCTTTACATTATCTGACAGTCCCTTCCGAAAAAGAGCTGCCAAAGCGTCGTCATTCCATTTGGTTAGGACTGCCCATCTACGGAATCTCTGACAGTATAACTCAGCGTCCTCAAGCTCCTGACTTAATGCCAACAAAGTTTTTTCAGCTTGATCAGTGACATTAGGCTCATCGTACAATAACCCCAAAGCCTGAAAAAACGCATCAACATCACTCAAAACAGGATCCCCAGGTGTCAGGGAAAAAGCCCAATCCTGAGGATCGCCGCGCAGGAGAGAGATGACAATTTGAACCTGCTGCGCTGCGTTCCCTGAGGACTTAGATTTTAAGGCAAAAAACAATTTACAGTTATTTTTGAAATTCAGAAACTTAGCTCGATCCCCTAAAAACAAATCTGGCATGGGAATCCTAGGTTCCACAACAGGCAACCTAGCAAGATAGGTAGCAATACTCCGAACTTCAGTGGCAAGCTGATCCACACGGCCAGACAACTGTGCAAACTCCATTGGAGAAAAAAAATCCTCCCCAGCACCCAGAGATACAGAGGAAAAAAAAAAAAAATGCAACAAACAGAAAAAAAAAAAAAAAAAATCTCTGACAACTCTGACAACTTTTTTCTTTCACAATATTTTTCCCTTCTGTGAGTACCATATAATTTTCAGTTTAGGCCGGTGATACTGTTATGATTTGGTAGCTGAGGAGAGCAGGCAAAAAAGGAAATACACCAGAGCAGTTGGAAACTATGAGATTGCAGTACCCTGACTAACCACCACAACTAGAGGCAGCCGTGGAGCGTTCCTACGTTGGTCCTAGACGCCTCGTCACAGCCTGAGAAACTAACTACACCTAAAGATAGAAAGAGGAAAGCTATCTGCCCCGGAGCAGATCCCCAAAGAACATAGAAAGCCCCCAAACATGTAATGGCGGTTAGACAAGAAGAAATACTGACACAGACAGAAAATAGTATGAGCAAACGTTGGGGCCCAAACTTACTAAATAGAAAAGGATAGGAAGGGCACTTACTGCAATCCCAAAAAACCCTGAAAAGCACCAACTCTACTAATTTCAAAAACACCTGAGATCACACGACCTCTACCACCTAAATTAGTTCTCTGGTGTGACCAAAAACAAAACAGCAGCCACTGAAAAAACTGGAAAAAGCAAATGTACAAACATCAGTGGCTGAACTGAACTGAGAGGCAAAAGCCCCCAGAGGGGACCCTGAAGGCCCCCACAGAAGTGCAGGACAAAATGCAAAAATCAAGCACAAAAACAAAAAGAAGAAAATGTCTTATCTGTTAGCAGGAGATTCAGACACGACACAGCAGGCTACCAAGGAAACAGGAATCAAGGATTGAGACCAGAACAATTGATCACCGGCAACCCTGATGGGAAGGTGACTCCCTTATATAAGACCAGTCAGTAACACCTGATTCCCAATCCTCACAATCTTCACTGGACAGTCCAGTACCGTTTGTAACCACCAGAGGGAGCTTCTGCTCAGAACTCATTTCCAGCCTATTCACAACAGACATATCTGTGAGCCCGATAGGTATTGACATACAGTGGAATTTTCCATTTCACTCGCATGGGACATATTTGGAGAAAATCACATATACAATTTTTCTCTTGATGAAGCCAAGGCAGTGAAACGCGCGTCAAGGTTCCAGCTGTGTTCCACCTGCACTTTTCAAGATAAAAATATTTTACGTTATTGGGTCCTAATTTGGACATGATCTCTACCCTGGGACATTGATTCTAGGTTCTAACATTAAGCCAGAGCTTTGTGTCTTTTCAAAGACACTGCTATCTGATTCAATAGGTCTATATTTTCCATCATTGATCTTTATGTTTTTACCACACTAGCATAGATTCCTTACACTGTATGTGGTTGGAGCACTAGTGGGACACTCTTCTTTTCTCTCTGATGTGATGTAAATTCTTCCATCTGTCCCCACATCAATTTTTAGCTGCTTTTCTCTCTTACTTTACAATCTTGTCATTGTCAGATATTTAATGTTTAATAAAATTGAATATTTTTGGTAAACCCCTCGTGTTTGATCAACTCGTCATTTATGAGCTACATTATTTAGATCATATTATTTCCAACTTCTGGATTCATTAACTGAGAGATTTCTTCTTTGGTTGGACAATTTTCTTTATTTGCTGTATAGCTGAATTTTACATAGAAGAGGAAAAATTACATTTTTGAATTTTCGGGGGCCCATGTATGTGTCGTTATTTCTCGTGAAGAAAGCCTGGTACCCCACTGCAATATCCATGCTTGCTTTACTTAAAAATAATTGATTGCCGGCGTAATCGTATTAGAAGGAAGCAATTGAAAGCATTCATCCTCGCCTGCCTTCACCTCTTCAGACGCAGCGGCACTTGATTCATTACAAAGACTGAGGTTTCAGACACAGCACAAAGAAAGACCTGGTGGAATGAAATATGCCATTTGTTCTTTCATCCCGCACCTGGAACCTTTCCAGGCCATGTGGTCGCTGCCTTCGAGGATCGGGCCTCTGTGATTGTCTGCATTTCCTGCATTCAATTTAACTTTTCCTCCTTGGCAACTTTGAAGAATGAATAGTTACGTTTTTCAATACTTGGCTGTTTCCAGTAAGGACGGCAGAAGAAGTCATTTACTGCTGATTAAATGGGGGGGCTATCAATTACACAAGAGGAAAGTATGGTGGGTGCTGGATAAACAAATATGTTTCACGGCTTGAAACCTGACAAAGCTTGGCTTTTCCAGATTGCTGGATCGGGGTTACAGCATGCCGATGTAGCAGAGCTGAGCTTGTCAGATGTAGCAGAGCTGAGCTTGTCAGATGTAGCGGAGCTGAGCTTGTCAGATGTAGCAGAGCTGAGCTTGTCGATGTAGCAGAGCTGTTGATACATATGGAATGTGGAGGTATCGGTCACCCTTGAAGGGTTGGGGTTGTTTTCATCATGACATCTCCTTTTTTAACAATTAAAGCCAATCTGGGGCCTTTGGGGACCATTTAAGGCCTCTTTCACACATCAGTTTTTTTACTTCAGGCGCGATCCGGCGTGTTGTTAAAAAAACTGATCCAGTACCGGATGCGTTTTTTAGTAATTGACTTTCATTAGCGCCGGATCGCGCCTGATGTCATTGCGTTACATCTGTTTTTGTCCGGATCCGGACAAAAGGGTCACTGCAACGTTTTTTTTTTTTTCCGGAACCCCCTGATAGTGCCTGAAGCAGGGCATCAGGCGGCCAGAAAAAATACAAGTGTATGGAACCGGACCAGTCTTTTGTGCAATCCGTCAAAAGACTGATCCGGATTCTGGAAACCAAGGTCTCTCTTTCTCTCCTCGGTCTGGACATGCGTACCTGCATTTTCCGGCTGCAAAACTTCTTTTTCCGGGTTCAAAAATTCAGGTCGGATCCAGCAAAAAAACTGATCCTTTGCATCAGTTTTTTCATTTCAGCGCCGGATCCGTCCCTTCAGGTATTCGACGGATTATGCCTGACACAAAAAAAATGATGTGTGAAAGAGGCCTAAGACTAATATATAATTTTTTTGCAGAAGAAAGACATCTTAGATATAGCTCTTAGCTAGATTCGGCAAGATACAATCAAATGATCTCGTAATCATTACAACCGTTAATCAGCCTCTATATATGAGACCTGTCATACATCCTTACATAGAGGTTAGTGATATTATTTCTATACTACCCCTAGTGGTCTATCCTCTATGAAGATTCTACGGTGGCAGTGAGTGAGTGGTAATGTGATTGCATGTATGTGATTTGCATACTTCTGGCCACATTCCTACTAGACGTTTCTGGCCTCGCTCAATACACATTGAACAAGGCTGCTCATGTCTAGTTGGCACGTGACCGCATGTATGCAAATGGTATACTCGCAGTCACGCGCCAGCCGAGTGCGTGCACTGTGAGAATTCACAAGTCTGCAGTCTCTCGAAAGAGGCAATTCGCCCGGCCTCCTTTTAGTAATGATAGCGTTGAGGTCCTGAGACTCCCGCCAATCGTTCAAACCAGTAGCATAAGCTTCAAGCGTATCAATGTGCACAAACAAAGCAGTGTACGCGCTCATAAGACCACATACACCTTAGACAGCTGTCGGTGAGTCGCCCGTAGCCACGGCCTATGGGGTACTCGGCACCGAGCCCGTTCACTTCAATGGGGGATGTCACGGGTAGCACAGCTCGGTCCGTTGCCCTGGGGGCTCACCTCAATAAAAGGGGGATATTTACAGGGGATTATAGGTTTGTAGAAATGTTCGTGACGCCACCTGTGGTACCTGGTCAGGATGACCAGCGCTGCAGGGTAGATTCTCTGAGGGGTTGTTACTGGGCAGCAAGGTGTTAAGTCTTCCACAGGCAAGACTGATCCCTCAGGGTATATGGCGGTGTAGGGGTGCAGAATCAATAAGGCAGACACACACACGAAAGTCTCTTTCGGTACCTTTACTGATGGTATAGTTGCAGGCACGTCCCGGGAAGCTGTCAGGGTGGAGGATGCGCTTCCAGTAATCCCACTGAGTAGGTGTAGGGCCTCCGTTCTCCTGTATGTGTGTGAGTTTCTGACCTGTATAGAACAAAGTCTAACTCTGTCTTCTCATATACGCCCGGCTGACGTTGTGGTGAGGCCTTCTCTGGGACAGAACAGTGTCTCTAATGGTTGGCCGACCAGACTCCTGTCTTCCTGACCCCGGCTACGTATCAACACTTGTGGGCCCCTGCGACTTGAAGTCCCACAGGGTCTCCGGTATCTCCTACTAGTCGTGTAGATGCTAGCAAGCTCGGACCCGGCGTCCGGTGGTTCAGAGTAGAGGTAAGCGATCAATGCTGTTCCAACCTCTATCACTCTCTTCTTTCTTCCACTCGCCTTTTGTCCTACTCTCACCTTTATCATAAGCACACACTAGCAGTAGATAGCAGCTTTTCCTTCTCTTCACCGCTCTCAAAGCGTCGGCACGCTTACTCACTGAAGGTACTCTCAGTGGACTCAGTTCTGACCAGACTTAAGTGGCTATCTCCCTCCACTCTTACTGGACTCCACAAAGTAAACTGAGTATACGCTGAAGTCTTCAGGCTTTCTGTACTCTCTCAAGCTAATCTCTCCCTCTCAGCTCGTCTGAGGTGACTAGACTCACTGTCTGAGGTAACTCGAGATCTGATGTTCTCTGGTAACTAGGCTGTTCTCTGGTTGTTCTGAGATGTTCTGAGGTAACTCACATATCTACACTGCCTTATATACTGCGGATGGGCTCCCTCTGGTGGATATAGGGAAAAGTGCAGATGTGTTGTGTGCATATGGGTCATTGTGGGTTTACCTTGGTTGCATCCTCCTGGGAACATGTGGCTCCAGTCACAGCTGGGCTACACATCGGCACTGCCAACAGAGATCTCTCCCGCTCCCTCATACACAGGAAGGCTTGGCTCGGCAGAGCGCTCCTGTGCTCTCTATAAGAAAGCCACCGCCAAACTCTTCTGGCCGAACAATAAGATCACCCATTGCAATTCAACAGGCCGCATTCTTCCAGATCAAGTTGAGTTGAGAAGCCGCCATACCATTAGCTAGTTGGCCGAAAACACCAAAATCGGCGCATTCGACTGACGTTAGTCCAATGTGTATGGAGGCCAATAGAGTTTCGTACACCGCTTTGGATTGGCCACATCTTAGAATAATATATACAGTATACCGGTATATATATTTTTCCTTTACTTAAATGCATTTATTTGGCGTTAAAAATCATTTTAACAACTGGGCTTCATTAACAATGTTGCACCAGCGCAACACAGAGGCTATTGGAGGCAAACGATGCAACATTTTTATTGAAAACCAATTACAAAAATTATATTGAGCCCCAATTACATACAGAGAAGAAAAAAATGAACTTTATAAAGATAGGATGAGAGTTTCTGCCCCGTAGATTGAGTGATGAATGGGGGACTCTAGGACCCGTTTGCTGAGCCGACGTGGAAACAAGACATCACCAGGACTTTTGACTCTCTAAATGACTCCACAGCCTCACGTAGGAGCCTAATTGTGAGCCTTATGAATTGTTTTGTCACCGGCCGTGACACAGCGATGCAGCAGCCATTACTAATATTGAACCTCCGCTAGGTGCGTTAGTAATTCAGACTCGTGTCTCAGTTCTCCTCTTACCCCCATTTACAATCCTCTTGAAGTTGTTCCTAAAATGTTTTCCTTCAGTCCTAAACGTCAGAGACAGACATGAAGTCAGGGGTAGAATTAATCCTAATTAGGCTCCATGTATATGTGTAATGTAGGGCAGAGAGGCTAAATGTTACATGCTGGAAATCACGGGGTATTACTCACAGGGATGATGGAAAACGCTGATCTACAGCTAATACGAAGTGGACCAATTATCCTGCACCCCGAGACCTTGACTCAAGTCTCTTCATGCCCTTATTTCACTTTTTCTTCATTAAGTATGGATGTAGCAGAGCTGACTGTTATTTAAATGGGTTGTCTCAAGTTCTTCAATGGGTAAACTTGCAAAATTATTGCAAAAATTAGCAACTTAATTTACCTTTTATTAAAAATCCTTTCCATTACCAAGACGGGAGGCATGAGTCTGGACGAGAGACATGAGTCAGCTTCTCCTTTCTTGTAGAGATAAATGTGCCGCATCTGGCAGCCTAGAAGAGCGCTCAGACCAGCAGTGCAACCGCCGCTGATCAGAAGCATAATGGTCGTAGTCGTAGAGGGTTCGACTGGACCCCGTGCGGGAGGAGGGGCCTCCGAGGTCAGTGCACAGATTCGCTGGATCCCAATCAGAGGCCATCAGCAGGTGTTGTCTTGCTCATCATGGGCGCCGCATGGCAGTGATGCAGGGGTGAACCTAGCCTCTCTGCTGCCTGAGGCGAACTGCAAAACGGCGCCCCCCCCATTGTAAAATCAGTACAAATAAATCTGGTTTACTCTTACTAGCCTAACGTGACGCACATGTGAAATACATACACTTTTAGGGTATGTGCAGACGTTGCAGAATCTGCTGTGGAATTTTCAGCCCAGATTTTGCTAAATCCGCAGGTAAAATGACCTGCGTTTTACCTGCGGATTTAGTGCGGATTTGCCGCGGTTTTTGTGCGGACTTCCCCTGCGTTTTGAGACCTGCGGATTCCTATTTAGAGAATGTCTCAAAATGCTGCGGAACTGCACAAAAAAAGTGACATGCTGCGGATTTAAATCCGCACCAAATCCGCACGGAAAAATCGGCAGCATGTGCACTGCTTTTTTTTATTTCCATTGAATATAATGGTACTGTACATCACTTGCAGTTCTGCTGCGGATCTGCAGCGGCAAATCTGCTGCGGATCCGCAGCAGATTCCGCAACGTGTGCACAGACCCTTAAATACGAATATGTTTGAAACATCGATTTTTATATTTGTTAAAGTTCTCTATAAGTAGTACACCTTGTAAACACATGGCTCCACTCCGTAAACCTTGTACACATGCGGCTTTGCACCATACACACGCGACTCTGCTCCGTACACACACACGGCTCAAGCACGGCGCCCTGTGTGTACGGAGCTGAGCGGCTCCGCTCCGCACACCTCGTACACACGCGGCTCCGCTCTGTACACCTCGTACACACATAGCTCCGCTCCGTACACCTCGCACACACGCGGCTCCGCTCCGTACACTTCATACACACGCGGCTCCGCTCCATACACTTCGTACACACGCGGCTCCGCTCCGTACACTTCGTACACACGCGGCTCCGCTCCGTACACTTCGTACACACGCGGCTCCGCTCCGTACACTTCGTACACACGCGGCTCCGCTCCGTACACCCCGTACACACACGGCTCTGTTCCGTACATCTCGTACACACTGCTCCGCTCCGAAAACTTCGTACACACACAGCTCCACTCCGTACACTTCGTACACACACGGCTCCGCTCCGTACACCTCGTACACACAGCTCTGCTCCGTAAACCTCGTACACACAGCTGTGCTACATCCACACTGTAAACCCCTCCTGATCCCAAACATAAACTTACCTTCATCCAGCACCATGACGACCAGAACAGCAGAGTCCTGCACGCAGAGAGCCTGACCATGTGACCTCTGACTCCTCCCCCTCCTGTGACATCATCTCAGGTCCTGCTGGCACATAAGAGGACAGCACAGCAACGGGACTCCTGGCTGCGCGAAGCTAAAGTGGAAAGGTGGGAGGGTGAGGAAGGGGTGCATGGGGGCGTGGCTGCTTCTCACTGCAGGACACATAGCACAGTGCACAGGAGTGTAAGACTCAGCAGGGATTAAGGAGAGCCAGCACCACACCACGTGTTCTGAGTTGCGCTCTGCTGCCCCCTAGCTGCCGCCGCCTGAGACAGAAGGCTCAACTCGCCTCATTATAGGTGCGCCACTGCAGTGATGTTATGCGTTGCCTGAGCTAGCATGCTGAAGTTAGCTGCCGGCTTCTGCACCAGCTGTAGAGGAGGACGCTGCAGGTTGTCAAATCGTTATTCTTTTTAAAATGTACTGGAGAAGAATGGAAGGGGCCCAGGATGGGGGACATTATACCAGGAAGGGGCCATTATACCAGGAACAGGATCAGGATGGGGGACATTATACCAGGACCGGGCCCAGGATGGGGGACATTATACCAGGAGGGGCCATAGGATTGGAGACATTATACCTGGAAGGGGCCTAGGATGGGCGGCATTATACCAGGAAAGGGCCATTATACCAGGAACAGGCCCAGGATGGGGGACATTATACCAGGACCGGGCCCAGGATGGGGGACATTATACCAGGAAGGGGCCTAGGATGGGAGAAATTATACCAGGAACAGGCCCAGGATGTGGGACATTAAACCAGGAGTGGGCCCAGGATGGGGGACTTTGTTATAAGAAGGGGCTCAGGACGGGGGGGCATTATACCAGGAAGGGGCCCAAGATGGGGGACATTATACCAGGAACGGGCCCAGGACGGGGGCATTATACCAGGAAAGGGTCCAGGATGGGAGACATTATACCAGGAAGGGGCCTAGTATGGGAGACATTATACCAGGAACAGGCCCAGGATGTGGGACATTATACCAGGAATGGGCCCAGGAAGGGGGGCATTATGCCAGGAAGGGGTCCAAGATGGCGGACATTATACCAGTAAAGGGCACAGGATGGGGGACATTATACCAGGAACGGGCCCAGGACGGGGGGCATTATACCAGGAAAGGGCCCAGGATGGGAGACATTATACCAGGAAGGGGTCCAGGATGGGGGGACATTATACCAGAAAGGGGCCCAGGATGGAAGACATTATACCAGAAAGAGGCCCCGATGTGGGACATTGTATCAGGAAGAGGCCCAGGATGAGGGACATTGTTATAGGAAGGGGTTCAGGATGGAGGACATTGTAATAGGAAGGGGCCCAGGACAGGTGACATTATACCAGGAAGGGGCCCAGGATGAGGGACTTTGACATAGGAAGGTGCCTAAAATGGGTTGCATTCTTAAAAAAAAGACTAGGATGGGGTATATTATTACACAATAGGTAATATTATACCAGGAAGAGGTCCATGATGGGAGGATATTGTTATAGCATGGGGCCCAGGATGGTGGGCTGTTATGATTTGGTAGCTGAGGAGAGCAAGCAAAAAAGGAAATACACCAGAGAGGTTGGAATCTATGGGATTGCAGTACCCTGACTAACCACCACAACTAAAGGCAGCCGTGGAGCGTACCTACGTTGGTCCTAGACGCCTCGTCACAGCCTGAGAAGCTAACTACACCTAAAGACAGAAAGAGGAAAACTATCTGCCCCGGAGCAGATCCCCAAAGAACATAGAAAGCCCCCAAACATGTAATGGCGGTTAGACAAGAAGAAATACAGACACAGACAGAAAATAGTATGAGCAAACGTTGGGGCCCAAACTTCCTAAATAGAAAAGGATAGGAAGGACACTTACTGCAACCCCAAAAAACCCTGAAAAGTACCAACTCTACTAATTACAAAAACACCTGAGATCACACGACCTCTACCACCTAAATTAGTTCTCTGGTGTAACAAAAACTAAACAGCAGCCACTGAAATAACTGGAAAAGGCAAATGAACAAACAACAGTGGCTGAACTAAACCGAGAGGAGCACAAGCCCCCGGAGGGGACCCGGCAGACCCCCACAGAAGTGCAGGACAAAATGTAAAAAGCAAGCACAAAAAACAAAAAGAAGAAAATGTCTTATCTGTTAGCAGAAGATGCAGGCACGAAACAGCAGGCTACAAAGTGAACAGAAATCAAAGATGAGACCAGAACAATTGATCACCGGCAACCCTGATGGGAGGGAACCTCCCTTATATAAGACCAGTCAGTAACACCTGATCGCCAATCTTCACAATCTTCATTGGATAGTTCAGTACTGTTTGTAACCACCAGAGGGAGCTTCTGCTCAGAATTCATTTCTAGCACATTCACAACAGTACCCCCCCTTGAGGAGGGGTCACCAAACCCTCATTTGAGCAACCAGGTCGGTCAGGATGAGCTCTGTGATACGCACGGATCAGTCTCCTAGCATGGATGTCCGAAGCAAACACCCAAGAATTGTCCTCCTGACCATAACCTCTCCACTTAACCAAATACTGGACTTTCCGTCTAGAAAAACGAGAATTCAATATTTTCTCAACCGCATACTCCAGACTGCCCTCAACCAAAACAGGGTCATGAGGCACAGCCATAGGAACCACTGGCTCGACAAACCTCTTCAATTAGGACTTGTGGAACACGTTATGGATCTTAAATGTCCCTGGAAGAAGTAAACGAAAGGAAACAGGATTAAGAATCTCCATGATCTTATAAGGTCCAATGAACCTAGGCTTAAACTTAGGAGATGCAACTCTCATAGGGATATTTCTTGAGGACAACCAGACCAAGTCCCCCACTTCAAACCGAGGACCATCAGGCCTATGCCGGTTGGCAAACCGCTGGGCCCTCTCCTGAGAGAGGGACAACCTCTCCACTACCTGATCCCAAATCTGCTGCATACGCTCCACAACAGAGTCAACACCTGGACAGACAGAAGCCTCCGTCTGTCCCGAAGAAAATCGAGGGTGAAACCCAAAATTGCAGAAAAATGGAGACATCAAAGTGGCAGAGCTAGCCCTATTATTAAGAGCAAACTCAGCCAAAGGCAAAAAAGAGACCCAGTCATCCTGATCAGCAGACACAAAGCATCTCAGATAAGTCTCCAATGTCTGGTTTGTTCTCTCAGTTTGTCCATTGGTCTGAGGATGAAAAGCCTAGGAGAAAGACAATTGAACACCAAGTTTAGAACAAAAAGTCCTCCAAAATCTGGAAACAAACTGGACTCCTCTGTCAGACATAATGTTCTCAGGAATGCCGTGTAACCGAACCACGTGCTGAAGGAACAAAGGCACCAATTCAGAGGAGGAAGGCAACTTAGGTAATGGCACAAGATGTATCATTTTGGAAAACCTATCACAAATCACCCAGATAACGGTCATTCTCTGAGAAACAGGGAGTTCGGAAATGAAATCCATAGAGATTGTCATGTGTGCATTGCCACGAAGATCGTCGCGGTTGCACATTTTGACTTCTCACAGCTGATCTGCTGTTTCTTTGTGTTTGGCAGCTAGGGAGTTAATTCTGTCTGTGCTCGGTGCTGGGACTGGGTGCAGTTTCTCCCGGCTGCAATTGATTATTTGTTGATTGGTTTCCTTTAAATTCCTGGTTGTCTGCTTGGGGAGTTGCCAGTGAAAACCTTCATGCAGACCACAGATAGGAATGAATCTGTATAGACTTTAGTTGTGAGCTCCTTAGTTGTTCTAAGCTCAACTTGGTTAGAGTTTATTTCCCAGACCATTTATGTTCCTTTGGTGTTTGAGTGTGTATGCAAGCGAGTGTTATCCTGTCTGTCTTATATGTCTAATCTGTGTATTTAGCTGAGATCAGCCCATATCCCTTTGGTGGTAGTCAGGATCCTTCTTAGGACTGATTACAGGGTTCAGGGTCTGATAGGAGACAGGGTTAGGTTGGAGACTTGGACCTCTGAACCATTATCAGTACCTCCAAGGTGAGGGATTAGTTAGGACCCCAGTTTAGGGTCAGGTTAGATCCCGGTCCACCTCTTTCCTGTTTCAGCTCATCAAGTCCTCAAGATTAACCCTGAGTTCAGCAGATATCGTGTCAGGTAAATCTATTCTATACTTACATGCTTATGTTGCTATACTAGTTGTTGTATAGAGTGTTGTTCCTGTATTAATAGTTTACTGACATTGTATACATATCATTAGACAGCGTGACATTTTCACTGGCCATAAAAATTATCTCCAGTTACCATGGATCCAGTAGCCCAGCTGGCTCTGCAGTTGCAGGGATTATCCATGGAGCTGACGGACATTAAGTCCTAAGTTTTGTCTCCCCTGGAGCAAACCAGAGTTGAACCTAAGGTGGCTCTTCCAGATAGGTTCACTGGTGGGCGAGACAAATTTTCACCTTCCGGGAGGCATGTAAATTGTATTTTCGGCTTCGGCCTCGATCATCAGGGAGTGATGAGCAGAGAGTGGGAATTGTTATCTCACTTCTGCAAGGGGACCCTCAATCCTGGGCATTTTCCCTTCCTCCGGGATCCCCGGCTCTACTGTCTGTAGATCAATTTTTTACTGCCCTGGGATTGGTATATGATGACCCAGATCGGGTCTCTCTTGCTGAGACAAAATTACGTAAGATACAGCAGGGAGATCGTCCTGCAGAGGAATTTGCTTCTGAGTTTCGTAGATGGGCCACAGATACTCAGTGGAATGACCCAGCTCTTAGGAGCCAGTTTTGTCATGGGCTTTCTGATAAATTAAAAGACGTTTTGGCTCAGTATGAGTCTCCTCCTTCTCTGGAGGCTGCTATGGCCTTAGCTATCCGTACTGATAGACGGCTTCGGAGAGGGGTGAGGTAACCCCACTCCCTGTTGTTTCTCCACCTACCACTAAAGTCCCTTATGTTGAGGTTCCCCTTGTCTGTTCGGATGAGCCTATGCAGTTGGGAGGGACATCATTTCGTAGGAGGGGATTGGCGGTACGCCGCAGGACTAGAAGATGTTTTTTCTGCGGGAAAGAGGGACATTTTGTTGGAGAATGTCCATCCCGTGCCTTGTTGAGCCAAAAGTCGCCGGAAAACTGTTAATCCCAGGTTGTGTGGTGGACGACAACCTGGGAGTATGTATTTCATCCGCCAGTTCTTCTCAGTTCCTTGTACCAGTGGAGGTGGTGGTTGGTACGAGAGTGGAGAGATTGTCTGTTCTTCTTGATAGTGGTTCCGGGGCTAATCTGGTTGACGCTCAGTTTGCTCAGGCTCAAGGTATGCATCTGAGTGTATTGGTCAAACCGATCCCTATATTCTCCATTAACGCCAGGCCTCTCGGCCAAGGTAGCTTTGTTCATGAGGTTCATAACATTGACCTTCGGGTAGGGGCAATACATAGGGAACAATTATCTTGTTATGTGTTGGAGGGTCTACCTACTCCCATTGTGTTGGGACTTCCTTGGTTGGTTAAACATAACCCTGTGATTAATTGGCAGTCCAGAGAAATAAGCCAATGGGGTGAGTTTTGCAAAAGCAACTGCATGAACACAGTCATCAGTGCGGTCGTGCCTAGTACATTGCCTCCTTTTTTGGAGGATTTTGGGGATGTTTTCTCTGAGGAGGGGTGTCAGGAGTTGCCTCCTCATCGCGTGTATGACTGCTCTATTAATCTCCTTCCTGATGCTAAATTGCCTAAAGCTAGGTTGTATAATCTTTCTGGTCCTGAGAGGCAGGCTATGAAAGATTATATTTCTGAAAGTCTGGCCAAAGGGCATATTAGACCTTCATCTTCCCCAGTAGCCGCGGGGTTCTTCTTTGTGAAGAAGAAAGATGGAGGCCTACGCCCTTGCTTGGATTTCCGCGAACTTAATCGGATTACTGTTCGAGATCCGTATCCACTCCCTCTTATTCCTGATCTCTTCAATCAAATTGTTGGCGCCAAATGGTTCTCTAAATTGGATCTCAGGGGGGCGTATAATCTGATTAGGATAAAAGAGGGGGATGAGTGGAAAACGGCGTTTAACACGCCGGAGGGACATTATGAGAACCTTGTCATGCCTTTTGGTCTGACTACTGCACCAGCAGTATTCCAACATTTTGTTAATGACATTTTTCGTCACCTTGTGGGGCTGTTTGTGGTTGTATATTTGGACGACATTTTAATTTACTCGCCAGATCTTGTGTCTCATCAGGAGCATGTGAGACAGGTGTTGCAGATCTTGCGAGACAATAAACTATACGCCAAACTGGAGAAGTGTGTATTTGCCGTACAGGAACTTCAGTTTTTGGGTTTTTTGGTGTCAGCCTCCGGTTTCCGTATGGACCCTGAAAAGGTGAGAGCAGTGCTTGAATAGGATCAGCCAGGGTGCTTAAGGCTCTGCAGCGTTTTTTGGGGTTTGCTAACTACTACCGGAAATTTATTTGTAATTTCTCATCTGTCGTCAAACCTCTCACTGATATGACAAGAAAAGGGACGGATTTTTCTAAATGGTCGGACAAAGCTTGCCAAGCCTTTTCCTCTTTGAAGAAATGTTTTGCTTCGGCACCCGTTCTCATCCAACCAGATGCATCTCAGCCGTTCATTGTGGAGGTGGATGCGTCTGACGTAGGGGTGGGTGCTATATTGTCCCAGGGTCCGTCCCCTGGTAAATGGCATCCGTGCGCTTTCTTTTCTAAGAAATTGTCGTCCGCCGAAAGGAATTATGATATCGGCAATAGGGAACTTTTGGCCATTAAGTTAGCTTTTGAAGAATGGCGTCACTTTTTGGAGGGGGCAGTCCACCCGGTTACCGTTATTACTGATCACAAGAACCTGTTGTATTTGGAATCCGCTAAGCGTCTGAATTCCAGACAAGCTCGATGGTCGTTGTTTTTTACCAGGTTTAATTTTGTCGTCACTTATCGCCCGGGGTCTAAGAATGTAAAGGCTGATGCCTTGTCTCGCAGTTTCCCAGGGGCCGGGAAAACGGATGACCCGAGTCCTATCCTTCAGGAGGGGGTGGTAGTGTCGGCTGTATTTTCTGAGCTTGAGGAGGAGGTGTTAGAGGCTCAGGGGGACGCCCCTGCAGGACCTCCAGGGAGACTGTTTGTCCCAAATCTGTTGAGACAAAAGGTTATTGAGGCACATCATAATTCTGCTCTAGCAGGACATCCAGGGAGTAAGGCTACTTTAGATCTCCTTTCTCGCCGGTTTTGGTGGCCTAATGCTAATAAAGATGTTATAACTTTTGTCGCGTCATGTGGGGTGTGTGCTCGCTCTAAAACCCCTCATACCCGTCCGTCTGGGACCCTTTTACCCTTGAAACTTCCGGAGCGTCCATGGACTCATTTATCTATGGACTTCATTACGGACCTTCCTCCGTCGTCAGGGAATACTGTCATACTGGTGGTTGTTGGCAGGTTCAGTAAGATGGCACATTTCGTTGCTCTTCCTGCACTCCCTAATGCTAAAACTCTGGCGCAGGTGTTCATTAGGGAGATCGTTAGACTTCATGGGTTGCCTTCTGATGTGGTGTCAGATAGGGGTCTCAGTTTGTGTCCAAATTTTGGAGGGCATTTTGTTTACGTCGGGGGATGCAATTGTCATTTTCCTCGGCTTTTCATCCGCAGACCAATGGTCAGACAGAGCGTCTGAATCAGAGCTTAGAGACATATCTCCGGTGTTTTGTTTCAGAGAACCAAGAGGACTGGTCTTCTTTCTTGCCTCTGGCAGAGTTCGCTCTTAACAACAGGCGGAGCGAGTCCACTGGTAAGTCCCCGTTTTTTGGGGCATATGGTTTCCATCCCCAGTTTTGTACTTTCAATGGGGGGGGCCCTTCTGGGGTTCCTGAGGAGGAGCGTTTCTCGTCGTCACTTGCTTCTGTGTGGAGAGGTGTATTGAATAATCTGAGTGCGATGGGGAACCGTTACAAACGTATGGCTGATAGGAGGAGAGTTTCTGGTCCAGATCTGAATGTGAACGATCTGGTATGGTTGTCTACCAGGAATATAAAACTTAAGGTGCCCTCCTGGAAACTGGGTCCCAGATTCATCGGGCCGTACAGGATCAGTTCCATAATTAATCCTGTGGCATTTCGTCTGGACCTCCCTCCTACGTTTAAAATTCATAATGTGTTCCACAAGTCATTACTTAAAAGGTATGTGGCACCAGTCATACCGTCACCTCTACCTCCTCCTCCTGTGTTGGTCAATGGTAACTTGGAATTTCAAGTATCAAAGATCATTGACTCACGTCTGAATCGCCGGTCCCTTCAGTACTTGGTGCATTGGAAGGGGTATGGTCCAGAGGAGAGGACGTGGGTCCCTGCGTCTGATGTTAATTCAGATCGTTTGGTTCGGACCTTCCACAGAACTCACCCGGGCAGGCCTGGCCCTGAGGGTCTGGAGGCCCCTCGTAGAAGGGGGGGTACTGTCATGTGTGCATTGCCACGAAGATCGTCGCGGTTGCACATTTTGACTTCTCACAGCTGATCTGCTGTTTCTTTGTGTTTGGAAGCTAGGGAGTTAATTCTGTCTGTGCTCGGTGCTGGGACTGGGTGCAGTTTCTCCCGGCTGCAATTGATTATTTGTTGATTGGTTTCCTTTAAATTCCTGGTTGTCTGCTTGGGGAGTTGCCAGTGAAAACCTTCATGCAGACCACAGATAGGAATGAATCTGTATAGACTTTAGTTGTGAGCTCCTTAGTTGTTCTAAGCTCAACTTGGTTAGAGTTTATTTCCCAGACCATTTATGTTCCTTTGGTGTTTGAGTGTGTATGCAAGCGAGTGTTATCCTGTCTGTCTTATATGTCTAATCTGTGTATTTAGCTGAGATCAGCCCATATCCCTTTGGTGGTAGTCAGGATCCTTCTTAGGACTGATTACAGGGTTCAGGGTCTGATAGGAGACAGGGTTAGGTTGGAGACTTGGACCTCTGAACCATTATCAGTACCTCCAAGGTGAGGGATTAGTTAGGACCCCAGTTTAGGGTCAGGTTAGATCCCGGTCCACCTCTTTCCTGTTTCAGCTCATCAAGTCCTCAAGATTAACCCTGAGTTCAGCAGATATCGTGTCAGGTAAATCTATTCTATACTTACATGCTTATGTTGCTATACTAGTTGTTGTATAGAGTGTTGTTCCTGTATTAATAGTTTACTGACATTGTATACATATCATTAGACAGCGTGACAGAGATATGGGTCCATGGTCTCTTGGGCACAGGCAATGACATCAACAAACCACTAGAGCGAGAGCAAGGCTTGGAGCGAGAGCAAGTCCCGCAGGACTGCACAAATTCCCTGACGTCACGAGACAAAGTAGGCCACCAAAAGGACCGACTAACCAAGTCTCTGGTACCAAAAATTCCGGGATGACCGGCCAACGCGGAACAATGAATCTCAGACATTACACTCTTTTTCCATCGGTCTGGGACAAACAATTTCCCAATAGGGCAGCGCTCGGGTTTATCCTCCTGACACCCTTCCAGAGCCAGTCTCAAATTGGGCGAGATGGCGGAAAGAACTACACCCTCTTTCAAAATAACAGCAGGATCAGATAACTCAGGAGAGTCCGCAAGGAAACTCCTCGAGAGGGCATCCGCCTTAACATTCTTAGTGCCAGGAAGAAAGGAAACCACAAAATTAAAACGTGTGAAAAACAAGGCCCACCTGGCCTGTCTAGGATTAAGTAGCTTGGCTGATTCCAGATAAACCAGATTCTTATGGTCCGTGAGGACCATCACCTGATGTTTGGCTCCCTCCAGCCAATGTCTCCACTCTTCAAAAGCCCACTTCATGGCCAATAACTCCCGATTACCCACGTCATGATTACGTTCAGTTGGAGAAAATTTTCGAGAGAAAAAGGCACAAGGGTTACTTTTAGAGGTCTCTGGATCTCTTTGGGACAAAACGGCACCTGCCCCAATTTCAGAGGCATCAACCTCCACCTGAAATGGCAGAGAAACATCAGGCTGCCGTAGAACAGGAGCAGAAGTGAATCTCTGCTTAAGTTCCTGAAACGCAGAGACTGCCTCAGGAGGCCAATTCACCACATCAGAACCCTTTTTGGTCAAATCAGTCAATGGTTTAACAATAACAGAGAAATTACCAATAAATTTACGATAAAAATTGGCAAAACCCAAGAATCTTTGAAGAGCCTTTAATGAAGTAGGTTGGACCCAATCACAGATGGCCTGAACCTTGACCGGGTCCATTTCAATAACAGATGGGGACAAAATGAATCCCAGAAATGAGATCCTCTGTACGCCAAAAAGACACTTTGATCCCTTCACATACAGAGCATTCTCTCTCAAAATCTGGAACACAGTCCGAACATGTTTCACATGAGAGTCCCAGTCATTGGAAAAAATCAAGATATCATCCAAATAAACAATCAGAAATTTATCCACAAAATCCCTGAAAATGTCATTCATGAAGGACTGGAAGACAGAAGGAGCATTAGTGAGCCCAAATGGCATCACTAGGTACTCAAAATGCCCCTCTGGGGTATTAAATGCCGTCTTCCATTCATCCCCGTGCTTAATGCGAATAAGGTTATATGCCCCCCTGAGGTCAAGCTTGGTAAACCAAGTAGCACTTTTCACCCTGGAAAACAGGTCAGAAATCAAGGGTAACGGATATTGATATTTCACAGTGATATTGTTCAAGAGACGATAATCAATACACGGCCTTAATGAACCATCCTTTTTGGCCACAAAGAAAAAACCGGCACCCAAGGGTGAAGAGGATGGTCTGATATGACCCTTCTCCAATGACTCCTTGATATAAGACCGCATAGCGTCATGTTCAGGTACAGACAAGTTAAAAAGGCGACCTTTAGGGAATTTACTACCAGGCACTAATTCAATAGCGCAGTCATAGCTCCTATGGGGGGGCAAGGATGCAGATTTACTTTCGCTAAACACATCAGAAAAATCAGTCAAAAAGTCAGGAACATCCTGAGCCTGGGGGGAGGCAGAAAAAACAGGAGTGTTGGTATTAACACATTGGCAGCCCCAACTGGTTACAGACACAGATTTCCAATCCAAAACAGGATTATGAGACTGTAACCAAGGGAAACCCAGTACGATAATGTCATGCAGATTATACAGCACCAAAAATTTGCAACTCTCCTGATGATCAGGTTCAACCCTCATTATCACCTGAGTAGAGAACTGAGGTTTATTCTCAGCCAAAGGGTAGAATCGATCCCCAGTAGGGGAATAGACTTCCGTAGGGGTATCAAGGGAAACCCACAATGTTTAGCAAAATCAAAATCCATCAGGTTAATAGCTGCTCCCGAATCAACGAAAGCCTGAGCAGAAAATGTGGACAGGGAGCAAATCAGGGTAACAGTCAACAAAAATTTAGTCTGAACACTAACTAAGACAACTGAGCGTGCAAAACGTCTTCCCCGCTTAGGGAAGACTGAAATAGCATGAGAGGCATCACCACAGTAGAAACATAACCCACTGCGTTTTCGAAACTCATGACGCTGTGCCCCAGAAGCCACTCTATAACACTGCATGGGTTCAGAAGCTGGTTCACAAGGCAACACTATTCCACGCATACCTCTACGCTCACGCAAACATCTGTCAATTTGAATCGCTAATGACATAGAATCATTGAGACCAGAGGGGACAGGGAATCCCACCATAACATCCTTTACATTCTCTGACAGACCCTTCCGAAAAAGGGCTGCCAAAGCATCGTCATTCCATTTGGTCAGGACTGCCCACCTTCGGAATCTCTGACAGTATAACTCAGCGTCCTCAAGCCCCTGATTTAATGTCAACAAAGCTTTTTCAGCTTGATCAGTGACATTAGGCTCATCGTACAATAACCCCAGAGCCTGAAAAAATGCATCAACATTACTCAAAACAGGATCCCCAGGTGTCAGGGAAAAAGCCCAATCCTGAGGATCGCCGCGCAGGAGAGAGATGACAATTTGAACCTGCTGCGCTGCGTTCCTGAGGACTTAGATTTCAAGGCAAAAAACAACTTACAGTTATTTTTGAAATTAAGAAATTTAGCTCGATCCCCTAAAAACAAATCTGGCATGGGAATCCTAGGTTCCACAACAGGCAACCCTGCAAGATAGATAGCAATACTCCGAACTTCAGTGGCAAGCTGATCCACACGGCCAGACAACTGTGCAAACTCCATTGAGAGAAAAAAAAAAATCCTCCTCAGCACCCAGAGATACAGAGGGAGAAAAAAAAAATCTCTGACAACTCTGACAATCTTCTTTCTTTAACACTATTTTTCCCTTCTGTGAGTACCATACAAATATCAGTTTTTTAGGCCGGTGATACAGTTATGATTTGGTAGCTGAGGAGAGCAAGCAAAAAAGGAAATACACCAGAGAGGTTGGAATCTATGGGATTGCAGTACCCTGACTAACCACCACAACTAAAGGCAGCCGTGGAGCGTACCTACGTTGGTCCTAGACGCCTCATCACAGCCTGAGAAGCTAACTACACCTAAAGACAGAAAGAGGAAAACTATCTGCCCCGGAGCAGATCCCCAAAGAACATAGAAAGCCCCCAAACATGTAATGGCGGTTAGACAAGAAGAAATACAGACACAGACAGAAAATAGTATGAGCAAACGTTGGGGCCCAAACTTCCTAAATAGAAAAGGATAGGAAGGACACTTACTGCAACCCAAAAAACCCTGAAAAGTACCAACTCTACTAATTACAAAAACACCTGAGATCACACGACCTCTACCACCTAAATTAGTTCTCTGGTGTAACAAAAACTAAACAGCAGCCACTGAAAAAACTGGAAAAGGCAAATGAACAAACAACAGTGGCTGAACTAAACCGAGAGGAGCACAAGCCCCCGGAGGGGACCCGGCAGACCCCCACAGAAGTGCAGGACAAAATGCAAAAAGCAAGCACAAAAAAACAAAAAGAAGAAAATGTCTTATCTGTTAGCAGAAGATGCAGGCACGAAACAGCAGGCTACAAAGTGAACAGGAATCAAAGATGAGACCAGAACAATTGATCACCGGCAACCCTGATGGGAGGGAACCTCCCTTATATAAGACCAGTCAGTAACACCTGATCGCCAATCTTCACAATCTTCATTGGATAGTTCAGTACTGTTTGTAACCACCAGAGGGAGCTTCTGCTCAGAATTCATTTCTAGCACATTCACAACAGTGGGCATTATTACTGGAAGGGCAAAGGACGGGGGATATTATTACTGGAAAGGGACATTATTATTGGAAGGGGCCTAGAATAGGGGACATTATTACTGGAAGGGGCCCAGGATGGAGGACATTATTACTGGAAGGAGACAGGATGGGGGACATTATTACAGGATAAGGCCAAGACAGGGGACAATATTACATTGGGGGCAAACACACATGTCTTTATAGAATCTAGAATGCTACAAGGGCCAAGACATTTGGCCAACATGCAGATTTTGTCTAAATATAAATTTACAGTTGGTTCGGAAAGTATTCAGACCCCTTTACATTTTTCACTCTTTGTTCCATTGCAGCCATTTGGTAAATGCAAAAATATTCATTTTTTTCAGTAATGTACACTCTGCACCCCATCTTGATTGATAGAAACCGGAAATGTAGAAATTTTTGCAAATTTATTAAAAGAGAAAAACTGAAATATCACATGGTCATAAGTATTCAGACCCTTTGCTCAGACACTCATATATAAGTCACATGCTGTCCATTTCCTTGTGATCCTCCTCGAGATGGTTCTACTCCTTCATTAGAGTCCAGCTGTGTTTAATTAAACTGATAGGACTTGATTTTTAAAGGCACAAACCTGTCTATATAAGACCTCACAGCTCACAGTGCATTTCAGACCAAATGAGAATCATGAGGTCAAAGGAACTGGCCAAGGAGCTCAGAGACAGAATTGTGGCAAGGCACAGATCTGGCCAAGGTTACAAAAGAATTTCTACAGTACTTGAGGTTCCTAAGAGCACAGTGACCTCCATAATCCGTAAATGGAAGAAGTTTAAGACCACCAGAAGTCTTCCTAGACCAGGCCATCCAGCCAAACTGAGCAATCGTGGGAGAAGAGCCTTGGTGAGAGAGGTAAAGAAGAACCCCAAGATCACTGTCGCTGAGCTCCACAGATGCAGTAGGGAGATGGAAAAAAGTTCCACAAAGTCAACTATCACTGTAGCCCTCCACCAGTTGGGCCTTTATGGCAGAGTGGCCTGACAGAAGTCTCTCCTCAGCGCCAGACATATGAAATCGCCAGACTGTTGCACAGCTTCTGAATCCACACCTTTGCAGTAGAAAACTTCACAGAGCAGGCTGCATGGGATAACAAGCTTTTACTTCTAACAACATGAGGTAAAAGAAGAATGCACAGTCATTTCAGCATTGCATCAGGAAACAGGAACAAAATGAAAGTGAAACTACAAGTGAGACTATTTCTTATACAATACATTAAACAGAAGGAAACGTTACACAACATCGCCATCTACTGTCAGGTCAGCATAAAGTCCTCCTTTTACTTATAATAAGTCCTAATCTGTTGCATATGCCAACACAGACATATGAAAGCCTGCATAGAGTTTGCTAAAAAAAACACATGAAGGACTCCCAGACTATGAGAAATAAGATTCTCTGGTCTGATGAGTTGAAGATAGAACTTTTTGGTGATAATTGTAAGTGGTATGTGTGGAGAAAACCAGGCACTGCTCATCAACTGCCCAATACAATCCCAACAGTGAAACATGGTGGTGGCAGCATCATGCTATGGGGGTGTTTTTCAGCTGCAGGGACAGGACGACTGATTGCAATTGAAGGAAACATGAATGCGGCCAAGTACAGAGATATCCTGGATGAAAACCTCTTCCAGAGTGCTCTGAACCTCAGACTTGGCCGAAGGTTCACCTTCCAACAAGACAATGACCCTAAGCACAAAGCTAAAAATAACAGAGGAGTGGCTTCAGAACAACTCTGTGACCATTCTTGACTGGCCCAGCCAGAGCCCTGACCTAAACTCAATTGAGCATCTCTGGAGAAACCTGAAAATGGCTGTCCACCAACGTTCACCATCCAACCTGACGGAACTGGAGAGGATCTGCAAGGAAGAAAGGCAGAGGATCCCCAAATCCTGGTGTGAAAAACTTGTTGCATCATTCCCAAGAAGACTCATGGCTGTACTAGCTCAAAAGGTGCTTCTACTCAATACTGAGCAAAGGGTCTGAATACTTATGACCATGTGATATTTCAGTTTTTCTTTTTAATAAATTTGCAAAAATTTCTACATTTCTGTTTTTTTTCAGTAAAGATGGGGTGCAGAGTGTACATTAATGAGAAAAAATGAACTTTTTTTGCATTTACCAAATGGCTGCAATGAAACAAAGAGTGAAAAATTTAAAGGGGTCTGAATACTTTCCAAACCTCCTGTAAATACAGTCTGAAGATGGATAAATCGCTGAACATAGTTACTCCTTCCTCAAATTTCTACCACTGTAAGGAGGTCAAGGGTATTAACCCTTGAAATATTTCATTCTCTGATGTGTGTAAATGTATGTATTATATTTACTGTATGCTGTGTTATGTCTGACTAGTGGTGTGTATAGATATAGGTAGACAGTGCATCCTGAGGGTCAGTAGAGGAGGGCACTTGTAGTGTAGTATATACTGTATATGTGGAGTAGATATAGCTTCGCGAGGGATCACTAATTGGGGGCATGTTAGAGATCTAGTTAGGAAGTTATAAAATAAGTCAATGCAGTACATGGGTAGGACGATAGGTGGGGGCATTGAGCAAATCCAGTCCAGTAGGGACAAGTGGTTAGAGACTTTATTAGAATATAGATTTCCTCATAGCGGATGTCAAGGACTTTGAGAGAGAAGAGATTTCCTCGTAGCGGAAGTCAGTTAGTTAGTCAGTCGGGGGTGGACCTTGCTAGAGTAAGGACGTCCACGTTCCTGGGCCCTATAGCAGAGACAAGAAGTTTGAAAGGTACCAGCAACCTCAGAGCAGCCGTTGAAGGATTCAGGCCGGCGTCACACTTGCGAGTGTGATGCGAGTAAGTCGCACGACTTTCTCGCATCAACACCCGGCACGGCCGCCCGCTCTCGGACCCGAGTGTGCGGCTGCATGTATTTCTTACCGTGGTAACGTTGGCCAAAGACTGTGGGCTGACGTAGAAGAAGTGCCAGTGAAAGGATTCACTGTGGGAACACTCAGCAGAAGTGTGCGTGCATGAGCGTAGTAGCGAGTGGGCCACTAGCAAGTATCCAGGCAGTATAACCAGAAGGGGGTGGACGACCTAGTAGATGTGTATTTCTATACTGGATTGAAGTGTCTCCAGGGAAAGAGATCAAAGTGCTGTTTTCACCGGGCTTCTCGTCCCGTCAATACTTTGTGGTCCATTCTGGTGTAGCAGAGGAGATGAAGCGGAGTTGTGAAGAATGTATTGGTGGTACTGTATAAGACGTGCTTATGGTGTCTTGGATGTGCTATGTCCAGAGAAAAATAAAGCAGAACTGTTTGACGTGATACTGGACTCTGATTCTAATTATTCCATATACTCTGTCACGGGGGAAGAACACCCCAGGAAAATAGAGGTAACCGGAGTGAAGAATGCAGCTGTCTCCGGTAAGTCCACCCCTCGGCCAACCCTCTATACCACTTCACTTAGGCCTCTTTCACACATCCGTTTTGCGCCTGACGGCGCCCTCCGGCATTTTTTTGTCCAACCGCATCCGGCGTAATGTAATGCCGGATGCGTTTTTTTTTTCCATTGACTTACATTAGTGCCGGATGGCGCCGCATGTCCCTGCGGCGTGTCCGGTTTGTGCCGGATGCGGTGTCTGGTCGCCGTCCGGTGTCTGGAAAAATCGTTGCATGTCACATTTTTTGTCTGCGGCGAAAAAGCCGGAAGCGCCGGATGCGGCGCATCCGGCTTTTTTTACAATGAAAGTCTATGGACGCCGCAATGCGCCGCATCCGGCAAGAGCCGGATCCGGTAGCCGCATCCAGTTTTTTAATTGAGATACCAGCCCACAGCAAACAGATACCAGCCCTCAGCAAACATATAAAAAAGCATTTTGTGGGACATCAGACACATCCACATGAACAAGAAACACAGAGAGACACGCAGCCACCAAGAGACGCAGCCACCAAGAGACGCAGCCACCAAGTGACGCAGCCACCAAGAGACGCAGTCACTGACGCAGCCACCTGAGACTTGCAGCCAGGATCCGCACCATGGAGCGCCAGGAAAACAGACGGTAAATATGACCCCCCCAAATCCAAAATTTACAATGCATATGTCACCAATGCTGTGTGAGCTACTGTTTTTTTTTGTCACCCTTGTACATTTTAAAATGAATGTCTTTTCTGTGATGGGGATTGTTTCCCCTGGTACTGTACGAAATTAAATTTCCGCTGATGGGGTGGGTCCCCCTGCTAGTGTTTAAAATACGTATGTTTGGGAACTTATTGTGTATCCCTGCTACTGTTGTGAATGTGTTTCATTGATAATGTCGATCTACTGGTACTGTATTTTTGCAGTGATGTGCTTGGTATCCCTGCGACAATATGAAATGTGGATGTATTTGTGTATCATTATGTTTTTTGTTTTTTTTTTAATTTTTTTTGGCCCTGTGATGTGGTTGCCTGTCCTGCTACTATCTGAAATGTTCATGTTTTTAGTATCCTAATGTTTATGTAGTGTTTCATTGTTTTTAAATATTTTTTTGGTGGCCTGTCACGGTTTAGTATCTACTCATGAAGCTATGTGAAATGTGCATTTTTTTGTTATCAGAATGCTGTTTTTTTAAAAACTTTTTAAAACATTTTCTTGTCCCTGTGATGCTTTTGCTACTCCTCATGCTATCTGAAATGTGCATTTGTTTAGTATCCTAATGTTGACCTTTTTTTTTTTTTTTAATTTTTTTTTGGTGCCTGTGATGGTTTATCTACTCATGCTGCTATCTTACATTTGCATGTGTTTAGTATCCTAATGTTGATCTACTTGCATTTTTTTTGCAATGTTTTTTTTGGGGCCTATCACGGTTTATCTACTCATGCTGCTATCTTACATTTGCATGTGTTTAGTATCCTAATGTTGACCTTTTTTTTTTTTTTTTAAATGTTTTTTTTTGTCTTCGGTTTATCTACTCATGCTGCTATCTTACATTTGCATGTGTTTAGTATCCTAATGTTGATCTATTTGCATTTTTTTTGCAATGTTTTTTTTTTTGGGGCCTGTCACGGTTTATCTACTCATGCTGCTACTCAGGGCCGGCTCCAGGTTTTTATGGGCCCCGGGCGAAAGAGCCTCAGTGGGCCCCTTTAACACAGACCACGATTCATAATGCACAGATACAGCAGAGAAATATGGGTACAGTACAGTGCCAAACACTTCACTTCTTCCATTACATGACCGATGCCTATTGTAAATTGTACAATAGCTCAAAAACCGCCAAATCCTCACAGCGCACAGAACAGACTGGACAGTACAGTCCTTCATACAATATTATGGGCACCACAGTCTCCCCCTCATCACCCATATAATACCCCATGCAGGATGTCACCCCTCATATAATGCTCCATACAGAATACTGGACCCAAAATAATGCTCCATACAGAATACAGGACACAATATAATGCTCCATACAGGATACTGGTCCCCATATAATGCTCCATACAGGATACTGGTCCCATATAATGCTCCATACAAAATATGGAGCTCTCCTCTGCGCTGTACTGCGTTCTGCACTGTTACGGCTCAGGAAAGGGCGCTGTGGAAAGACTCCCCATTATCATCATGATTTCCTCCTCATCATCATTATTGTCTCCTTATCATCATCATTGTCTCCCCATCATCATCATGGCCTCCCCATTATCATCAATGCCTGCCCATCATCATCATCTCCTCCCCATCATCATCAATGCCTGCCCATCATCATCATCTCCTCCCCATCATCAATGCCTGCCCATTATCATCATGGCCTCCCCATCATCATCATGGCCTCCCCATCATCATCATGGCCTCCCCATTATCATCAATGCCTGCCCATCATCATCTTCTCCCCATCATCAATGCCTGCCCATTATCATCAATGCCTGCCCATTATCATCATCTTCTCCCCATCATCATCAATGCCTCCCCATTATCAGCAATGCCTGCCCATCATCACACACAGACAGCACACAAGCACTCTCTCACATACATACATACACACACACATACACACACACACACAAAGCACCGCACTACATACACACAGACACACACACACAGAGACACACACACGTCTCACCCGTCCAGCGTCCGCGCTCTCTGCCACAGCCGGCCGCTGAATGATGACGTCATTCAGCGGCGCTGCTGTGAGAGGAAGCGCCGGCGCCCCCTGGAGCCCGGAGCTGCGGCAGCGGAGGCAATGGGAGAGGAAAGTATTGTGCCAGCTGATGCCGGGGCCCTGAGCAAGCGGGGGGGGGCAGTGGCGGCGCTGACACCGCTCTCCTCCGCTAACGGGCGCGGGGTGCCAGACGGCGAGTGGGCCCCCCCCGCCTGCTCAGGGCCCCGGCCTTGCTGCTACTCATGCTCATGTGTTCGGTAAAACATCAAGCTGAATAATGTCCATGTTTCAATGTTATATTTTAAAACAGGGACAATCAATATGTGTAGCCCAGCTACGCAGGCACACATAAAATCCAGGAGAATGCACAGGAAGGTAATCGCAAAAGCTTGCTATTCATGCACTTCACTTACACTTTCAGACACACCCATCAGGTGTATAGGAGGTAGTGACACGTAGCAGAGTGAGTCTGTTTCCTGTCTCAGGACAGTGCAGATCAGGTAGTTTCCTGTCTTCAGACAGTGCAGTTCAGTGCCAGTTCAGTCTGGACTTGGAGAGGAGAGAGGACTGAATCCTCGCAGAGCTAGCGTAGCTCACCTGACAGAGAAGTGGAGGCTAGTACGGGTGAAGTGCATCATCCTAGCCTAGTCAGAGCTACGCTTAATCAGTACCTCAGTAGAAGCTGAAACAAGGAGGAAACTGAGAGCTGCTCAGCGAGCTCGGAAGAAAGCTGACTATTTCCATCGAAAGCTACAAGTGCTTATGCAAAGAGCAGAAGCAGGGCGAAGGGCGCAGTGGAGAAGTTAGAGAAGTGCTTTAGGTATTGGATTACCTGCACTAAATTGCCGGACACCGGGGTCCGAAGCGTTGCTACAGTTTCAAGCTTAGTAACAAGAGAACCGGAGGCATCTGGACTACAGGTCGCAGAGAGCAGCCCTAAGTGTCAATACGTAACCGGAGACAGGGAAAACAGGAGTCTAGCCTGATCAGCAAATATAGACTTAGTTTTCACCACTTAGAAGTTTCCACCACAAGGTTGGCCGGGCAGTATAGCTATTGAGAAAGCTGGAGATTCAGAGTTAACTTCGCTTCAGGCAAGTTGGACTCACCTACATTCGAAGTAAAGGAGGCCTCTAACCTGCTCAGCGGTTACCCGAATGTGCATTCCACCCCGACCAGCTCCCCGGGATCTACGTGAACCATCTACCAGTAAAAGGTATGAAAAGAAGCTATTTCGTGTGTGACTGAATTATTATCTATACCCTGCATCATCATCACCATAGACTTCCAGGGACCCGTCTCACCTGTGGGAGACTACCACCCAGCTGCCCCCATAACATCCCCTGTGAAAGTCCTTATAGCAGCGCTGGTTCAATTAACCAGATACCACAGGTGGCGTCACGAACTACCTATCCTAAATATCCCCTGTAAATATTCCCCATTGGATGAGCGCCCAGGGCCACGGACCGAGCCACCGCTACCAGTGACAACTCCCATAGATTTCCATGGGCTCGGCTCCGAGTACCCCATTGCCCTGGTACTAAGTGCGACTCAATCTTTGGCGTCACGAACAGGATGCGAAACTTGCAATTGTGAGTCCTGTGTGCCTTTATTGAACTGTTTGGTGAAAAAGACTGTTTGCTGTATTTGGCGCCAAATACCGCCATTTTGGCCGCCATATTCGCGCCCTCAGGCGCTGGTGAAGAAGGGGGGCGTACCTAAAATAACGCGCAGTTTCCTGGACACGCCCCCAACCTGCATCCCAATCTGCATCGCGAGCCGCATCACAAACTGCATCGCAATCTGCATCGCGAGCCGCATCGCAAACTGCATCACAATCTGCATCGCGAGTCGCATCACAAACTGCATCGCAATCTGCATCACAATCCGCATCGCAAACTGCATCACAATCTGCATTGCAATCGCATCGCAAACTGCATCACAATCTGCATTGCAATCCGCATCGCAAACTGCATCCCAAGATACTGCGGCATCATCAGAGCGCCAGCGACAAAGGTCCTGTCTCCACCGCTGCAGCCTGTAAAAGAGGTAGGCTCAGATTAACCAAGGGGGCATCAATATGTCGCAGCAACCGGCAGACGGAGCGGCCCCCGCCGGAGGCCCCAATAGCCCACCGCTTGGCGTCGTGCCGCAGGATGGGGGTGCAGGCCCCTCACCTGGCCCGGTGGTCCCGCTCATGCCGCTAACCCTCCCATACATGCCTGGAGCGAAGTGGCTCCCCCAGTACAGCGGCGAGCCAAGCACCCTGCCAGGATTTAAACGGAAGATATGTAGTATTTTAGATATGTACTCAATGACTGAAAAGCAAAAACCTGCTGTGGTAATAGGACAGTTAGCTGGTGCGGCTGAGAGAGAAGTAGAGACTTGGCCCATTGCAGACCAGGAGTCGGTACCTGCGATTCTCTTAAAGCTACAGGCCATCTTTGAGGACCGCACAGAAACGGATCTCCGGATGGCATTTTATCAGTGCTTCCAGAGACCGGGTGACAGTATTAGGGACTACGCCTGCCGACTACAGGGGGCCCTGCG
Organism: Oophaga sylvatica; assembly: GCA_033576555.1. Lineage (NCBI taxonomy): Eukaryota > Metazoa > Chordata > Amphibia > Anura > Dendrobatidae > Oophaga > Oophaga sylvatica. The sequence goes on along the minus strand of JARQOD010000006.1, from coordinate 423,769,655 downwards.
AGCTCTTAAACAGGCTAACCCCACAAGTCCCATTGATGAGAGCCAAATGTTAAAAGAGCAATTCGTGCGGGGACTGAGGTCTCCAGAGGAAAGGAGGACTGTAAACTGGTGGTCCTTGGATCATCCAGATGCCACTTTTGATGCTCTAAAGGACATGGCAATAAAGGGACTGCGACCCCTGGAAAAGCCTGAGGTGGCAAATCAGTATCACCCGGGTGAAGCCATTCTAAAGCCGGCAGTACCCACCTTTTCCCCGCAGGTGGCAGAAGCTACAATGCAGGTGGCGCCCCCTAGTGAGTTGGAATGTCTGCGCTCAGAAGTGCGCCAGCTGACTAAGAACTTGGCCACTGTAATGGAGGCCCTGCAACTGCGGAAAGAGGAAGGAGGGAAGATCCTACTAGCCGACTGTCCGGAGGATGTCCCTTGGATGAACCGGAGGAAATGGAGGACGTCGCCACACCGGAGGAGGACCACCCCACCCCCAGGAGCGACTCCGGAGCAACACCATCCTCGCCGGGAGATCGTCTGCTACCGCTGCAACCAAAAAGGTCATATGGCTCAGCAATGTCCTTTAAACGAGCCGATCCTGGGTCAGAGGGCCAACACCCAGGAGTAGACTCATCAGGCCCCTTAGACTGGAATCGCAGGTTCGTGGGTGGACGGCCCTACCTGTCCATGATTCTGGACGGGATTGCAATCCCTGCACTGCTGGACACTGGATCTCAGGTGACCATCATACCTGACGTCCTTTACAGTAAATTTTGGTCCATGGACAGTCTCCAGCCCCCGAGCCCTGACTTGACAGTGTACGCCACCAATGGTCTCCCTGTTGAAGTAATTGGAGCCAAAAACGTAAATGTAAAAGTGGGCAGGGTGGAGCTGAAGGATCAGGGACTCCTAGTAGTCAGGACTGTAAATGAGGAAAATGGCCTAAATGTGATATTAGGTACTAACATTATCAGTAACTGTTTGGGAGAAGTTGTGTTTTTGCTCCAACAGCTCGCTGAAGTTGCCAAGCCAAAGCAGAAGGGAGTGATCCAGAGGGAGATCCGGGCCCTGATGTGCCAGCAGCAAGCGAAGCTTACAGATGGTGAAATCGGTAATGTACGGGTCACAGACTCGAACCCCATTGTAGTACCCCCAATGAGTGAAATGTTAATATGGTGTAGAGCAGCCATAGGTCTGAGAGGACAGAACTACCAAGCAGTAGTAGAACCCCATCGCTCAGAACACAGACCTACACTCATGATTGCTAGAGGGGTAGTGGAAGTAGTAAATGGGAGAGTACCAGTACGACTTCTCAACTGGGGGGACGACGAAGTAAATTTACCACGTTATGCCACAGTTGCTAAATTACATGCCGTAGATAACAATTCTATCCTCACAACCGAGTCCTTAGCCTCCCGCCAACCAGCGGAGGATAATGATCCGGCAACCCCGGTAGCGGACTGGTGTCAGCAGCTTCATATAGGGACAGACACCACTTCCGTCCACCAGAAACAGGGGGTACTACGGGTGGTACAAGAGTACGCACAAGTATTTAGCAAGCACCCACTTGACTTTGGGACCATTAAGGGAGTACAGCATCATATCCCTACAGGCAGTCATCCTCCCATCAAAGAGCGGTACAGGCCTATACCTCCAGCCCACTATCAGAAAGCTAAGGAAATGCTGCATGACATGAAGAAAGCCGGGGTGATAAGGGATAGTTGTAGCCCCTGGGCAGCACCTCTGGTTCTAGTGAAGAAAAAGGATGGTAGCATGCGAATGTGTGTAGATTATAGGCAAGTAAATCGTATAACACATAAAGATGCTTACCCATTACCAGGCATTGAGGAATCCTTAGCTGCTCTGAAAACGGCTAACTACTTTTCTACCCTCGACCTTACTAGTGGGTACTGGCAAGTGGCTGTGGCTGAGGAGGACCAGGAGAAAACTGCTTTCACCACCCCAATGGGACTCTGCGAGTTCGACAGGATGCCGTTTGGTCTCAGCAGTGCCCCAGGAACATTCCAGAGGGTGATGGAGAGCTGTCTAGGACATCTCAACTTCGAAACTGTGCTGCTGTACTTGGACGACGTAATTGTGTACTCTAAGACATATGAAGATCATCTGAAGCACCTGGCGGAGGTATTTGAGTCATTGTCCAAGTTTGGGATGAAACTAAAGCCCTCTAAATGCCACCTGCTCAAACGGAAGGTACAGTACTTGGGACACATTGTCAGTTCCGAAGGAGTAGCGCCGGACCCCGAGAAGGTCACAGCTATTCAGAATGGCCAGAGCCGAAGAACTTAAAAGAGGTGCGTCAGTTCCTGGGATTAACAGGTTACTACAGGAGGTTCGTGAAAGATTACACTAAGAAGGCGGCGCCTTTGCAGGACCTCCTGGTAGGACAACCTCTTAAGAGCAGAAACCTTCCATTCAGTTGGGGAAAAGAACAAGCTGAGGCATTCAAAGAGATGAAAGAGATCCTTACCGGCGATGAAATCATAAGGTACTGCCACACTAAACAATCCCGCTAGCGATCACGATAACGACGCATACTAATGCGATCGCTAGCGGGATTGTTTCTATATCGCTAAATGCGGCCACATTTAGCGATATAGTTAACGACGCTATCGCCGTTAGCGATCTTCTTAACGACTTTAGCGGTACAAAAGTACCGCTAAATCGCTAAGAAAAGGTGCCACACAGCGATTAGATACTCACCCAGCGGGAGCGCCAGCGATGAAATAGGGTCCGGAGCGATTCCAGCGACGAGCGAGATCACAGCAGGAAGCTCGTCGCTGGAAGCTGCCGCACTGAACAATATCGCTAACGGGATCGCTAAATAGTGACGTTTTTTAGCGATCTCGTTAGCGATATTGTTTAGTGTGGCATACCCTTTAGCCTACCCAGATTACAGCCAACCGTTCCTGCTATACACAGATGCCAGTAACGAAGGATTAGGAGCGGTCCTCAGTCAGAAGCAGAACGGCCAAGAAAAAGTCATCGCATATGCCAGCCGAAAACTCAGGCCAACTGAGAGGAATCCGGAAAACTATAGCAGCTTCAAACTGGAGTTCCTGGCGCTGGTCTGGGCCATTACCGAAAGATTTAAACATTACCTTGCCTCCAACAGGTTCACTGTGTTTACAGACAATAACCCCTTGACGCACCTTGAAACAGCCAAGCTGGGAGCCATGGAGCAACGTTGGATGGCTCGGTTGTCAAATTACCAGTTTACCATCAAGTACAGGGCAGGCCGTAAAAATGCCAACGCGGACGCCTTGTCCAGAATGCCGCATGAATCTGACACAGAGGAAGAGTCAGACGATCTGGAAGAAATTGACTACCTGCGTTCCACCGAAATGGGATGGTCCAAGAGCAACGAGTCTACAGAAAGCGGTGTGGTGAGATGTTGAACCCTTTACCTCATCACAGCTGGAAAGAGACTCAGGACAGCGATCCCGTGGTCAGCCGTGTTAAGGAGCTGATAAAACAGGAAGGTTCCTCCTTGGAGAAAGATGCATCCATGCCAGCAAAGCTCCTGTGGAATGAAAGAAGCCGGTTGTTCATATACCGAGAGAAGTTGTGCAGGAGATACGTCGACCCAAGGACCCATGAAATGGTTTGGCAGATAGTGGTCCCCAAAGCAGACATCCAAATGGTGTTGGAAGCTTACCACGATCAAGCAGGACACTTTGGCTGGAAAAAGCTGGAGACCCTGTTGAGGTGTCGGTTCTACTGGGTAGGGATGCGCAGCTCCATCGAGAAGTGGTGCCGGAACTGTGGACCCTGTGGTCTCAGACGAAAAGACTATCATAGTCAGAGAGCACCCTTGCAGCCTATCCGGACGACTCGTCCTCTGGAGATCGTAGCATTGGATCACGTTAAGTTGTCCCCAAGCAGGTCAGGATATTCGTATGCCCTGACCATGGTGGATCATTATTCCAAATTCCTGGTGGTCGCCCCTGTCAAAGATCTGACAGCAGAGACAGCAGCCAAGGTCTTCCAAGCAAGTTTCTGTAGACCACACGGATATCCCGAGCAGGTACTGACTGATCGAGGTCCTGCATTCGAAGCTGAACTGTTTCAGGAATTCTGTCAATTGTATGGATGTAAAAAGATCAGAACAACACCATACCACCCTCAGACCAACGGCCTTTGTGAAAAGATGAATCACATTGTAATGGATTTACTGAAAACTGTACCACTGGAAGAAAGAAATCGGTGGCCAGACTTGTTACCTGACCTGGTTGACTTGTACAACCACATACCAGTAAGTTCCACCAACTGCACTCCAGCTTACCTTATGAGAGCAAGACCTGGAAGACTGCCAATGGATTTGGAGCTGGGAGTGGTAGAACCAGAGGCTGATGACAGTGTTGAAGATTGGGACACAACTCGACAGGAACAGTACAAGAGAGTACAAGCCTGTGTGGAAGACAGTCTCAATAGAGTAAGAGAAACACAAGAGAAGAACTATAACAAAAATGCTCCCGCTAAGCCTTTAATGCCTGAGAAATGGTGCTCAAAAGGAAAAGAAGAACACACAAGTTGGATGATCAGTGGGAACAGGAGCCATACGTCGTGCAAAATTCCAATTTTGATAACAGAAAGGTCTGTACCATTAGTAAGGATGGAGGAAAAACGACGGCAACGGTGTCTAGAGATCATTTAAAGTTGTGTCCTGGCCCATTAAAGCTCCGTGAAGAAAACCCTGTTGTCCATCAAGAAGAAAATGACGAAGCGGTCATACACACGGATTTGGGAGATTTACCTGCGGATTGGCTCAGATTGGGAGACGCTGTAATTATTCCTGTGCTGCAGTTTTATCAACCGCAAGAGGAGTCTCTACAACCGGTCATACCAATTGTGCCAGTTGAGCCAGTTCCAGAAGAACCTGTTCCGGCAGACCCTCAACCATCAGAACCCCAAGCAGCGGACCCGCAAGAAGCAGCACCACAAGAAGTGGAGTCCTCTGGTGAAGCTGGTGAAGCAGTACCGCCTCCTCCAGTCGCTAGCATGCTTGCCAGGTCCCTAGAGAGGTGGAGTCGTGTCTATAGTTTGCCGTTACGCAGAACAGAAAGGTTAGAGACTACCATACCTGACGCTACCCCACGTAGGTCAGAACGTATCACTAAAGGTAAACTACCTATTCGCTATCAGGAGTAGTCCTAGTAAACTAGTTAGCAAGACCCAGACAGGGTTTATTGCATCTGAAAAATTGTATAAAGTTTGAAAAAGTATTAATGTAATTATTTGAAATGTGTTTTAACCATGCCAATGGACTGCGTGGCTGTGGACTGTGCCAGCCCAAGAACTTGTCTTGTAAATAGTTGCGCTTCGGTGCATTATCTTGGTTTGACATGAAACCATTACTATCAACCTCTGAAGAAAAACCCGTATGGTGTGGCCTAGAGTGAGGTCTGCAGTCAGAAGTCCTGCAGCCCACCCAGGACCCACGTGGGAGGTTTTTGGTGCGGGTCCTCCACAAGTATCTTGTATATATGAACACGTTTGATATCTTGATATTTTGATACTTTTGTATTTTCCTATTGTACAAATTGTAACGTTCAAGAATTCGTACCTCCCGGATGGGAAGAGTTATAATGTTGTTGTTAATGCAAAACAAAATGTTCTTTTTGTCTTTTACAGCCCGGGAGTGCTGTGTTTTACCAAGGGGGGATGTGTAGCCCAGCTACGCAGGCACACATAAAATCCAGGAGAATGCACAGGAAGGTAATCGCAAAAGCTTGCTATTCATGCACTTCACTTACACTTTCAGACACACCCATCAGGTGTATAGGAGGTAGTGACACGTAGCAGAGTGAGTCTGTTTCCTGTCTCAGGACAGTGCAGATCAGTTAGTTTCCTGTCTTCAGACAGTGCAGTTCAGTGCCAGTTCAGTCTGGACTTGGAGAGGAGAGAGGACTGAATCCTCGCAGAGCTAGCGTAGCTCACCTGACAGAGAAGTGGAAGCTAGTACGGGTGAAGTGCATCATCCTAGCCTAGTCAGAGCTACCCTTAATCAGTACCTCAGTAGAAGCTGAAACAAGGAGGAAACTGAGAGCTGCTCAGCGAGCTCGGAAGAAAGCTGACTATTTCCATCGAAAGCTACAAGTGCTTATGCAAAGAGCAGAAGCAGGGCAAAGGGCGCAGTGGAGAAGTTAGAAAAGTGCTTTAGGTATTGGATTACCTGCACTAAATTGCCGGACACCGGGGTCCGAAGCGTTGCTACAGTTTCAAGCTTAGTAACAAGAGAACCGGAGGCATCTGGACTACAGGTCGCAGAGAGCAGCCCTAAGTGTCAATACGTAACCGGAGACAGGGAAAACAGGAGTCTAGCCTGATCAGCAAATATAGACTTAGTTTTCACCACTTAGAAGTTTCCACCACAAGGTTGGCCGGGCAGTATAGCTATTGAGAAAGCTGGAGATTCAGAGTTAACTTCGCTTCAGGCAAGTTGGACTCACCTACATTCGAAGTAAAGGAGGCCTCTAACCTGCTCAGCGGTTACCCGAATGTGCATTCTCCACCCCGACCAGCTCCCCGGGATCTACGTGAACCATCTACCAGTAAAAGGTATGAAAAGAAGCTATTTCGTGTGTGACTGAATTATTATCTATACCCTGCATCATCATCACCATAGACTTCCAGGGACCCGTCTCACCTGTGGGAGACTACCACCCAGCTGCCCCCATAACATCCCCTGTGAAAGTCCTTATAGCAGCGCTGGTTCAATTAACCAGATACCACAGGTGGCGTCACGAACTACCTATCCTAAATATCCCCTGTAAATATTCCCCATTGGATGAGCGCCCAGGGCCACGGACCGAGCCACCGCTACCAGTGACAACTCCCATAGATTTCCATGGGCTCGGCTCCGAGTACCCCATTGCCCTGGTACTAAGTGCGACTCAAATACATATAAACACAATTCCTTTTTGTCTGTTAATTCCACAGCAGAAGAAGTGATTCTGGAGATGCAAGGGCGCAGGAGATCCTGGATGCAAGGAGGCAATCCAGTAGAAAGTAAATATGACATCCCCATGTCCCTAAAAATTACATGTTTGTTTTTCTCTTTCAGCCAGGGACAACGACTCAACACATATATTCACTGTCCCTTTTTGTGTCCTTACTCAACAGCAGAAGACGTGAACGAGAGGCGGCGGCGGCGGCTGAAGTAGAGCAGAGGGGAGGCGAGGACCTCCAAGCGCGGAGGATAGCCAGCAGAAAGTAACTATGACATCCCGCATTTTGCTCAAAATTACATGTTTGTTTTTCTTTCAGCCATGGACAAGGAATAGTAAATTCACAGTCCCTTTTTACTCAACAGCAAAAGATGGGAACAACAGGCGGCGGCGGAGGCGTCACAGAGACGAGAGGAGGAGAGGCGGGCTAGGAGGGAAGCCAGCAGAAAGTAAATATTACATCCCCCATTTCCCTAAAAAATTAAATGTTTTTCTCTTGCAGCCAGGGACAAGGAATCTAGAAATATATTCACTGTCCCTTTTTGTTTCTTCCACAGCAGAGAGCGTCAAACAGCTGCTGCAGCTGCCGCAATGGCGGCCTTGGCGGAAGAGGCGGCGGCGGAAGCAGCAGCGGCGGCGGCAGCACAAGCCGCATCGCCATCTCCTCCCTCCCAGCCAGAGCCAGAACGGGAGACATCTTCTTCTGGGAGCCCTCCTACCCATCGTCAGCAATTGGCGGTAAAAATATCTATTTATTTTTTTCTATGCACAATCCATCTGTGGGCTATATGTCTTGATTGTCTTTTTTTAATAACAGGAATCGCAAGATGACGAGGAGCTCCCAGAGGAAGAAGGACGGGGTGGAGAGATACCCGGAGTGGGCTCACAATTCGTAAGTATCCTGCATCAATTGCAGAAACACAACATCACACTACACCCAACACATACAAAACCATTTATTACATACTTCACACAGCGGCCAACACCTGCCAATATCCTAATTTTTATTTTCATTTTTAGTCTCTTGGATCTGGCAGCCAGAGGGTTTCTCCCAGCGCCTCCCAGAGTCGTCGTCGTGAGACTGTCGGCGGTTCTCAACGTGTAAGTTTTTTTTTAAATTTTTTTTTTTTTAATTTAATTTTTTTTGTTTTAAACGTAATTTTTTTTTTGGGGTCGTTTTCTGAAAATGTAATTATTTTTTTAAACAATTTTTTTAGCTATCTAACATTTTTGGTAGCATTTTCTATAATTATTAATGTTTCCAAAACAGGTTATCTCTAAATTTTTGGTGCAGTAAGTTTTCCAGTTTAACATCTATAATTTTGAAATTTTGAAACAATGTGTCTGATCATTTTCTTTTTTTTTTTTTTAATTTCACAGGCTTCACAGCGTGCTCCCGACTCGGACACGGAGGAGGGACTGGATGTCGAGTTGATGATAGACCTGGTCCGAGAAAGGGAGCCGCTGTGGAACATGGGGACCGCCGGCATTCGGATCAAATTGTGACACGACGGCTCTGGGAGGAAGTGGCAGCGGGATTGATGCAACGCTGGGAGGACCTCAATCCTAGGTCCCAGACTAAATTACGTAAGTATAGTTCATGTGCTGACTGTAAAGGTGTTTTTACAAAAACTTCTGTCCTCGTGTCACCCACGCTTCATGTTTTCATGATTTCCTTTTGTGAAACACTATGGAAATAATGAAAACATGAACTCTGGGGGACACAAGGACTGAAGTGTGGTAAACACTGATGTTGTATAGTAACCAATGTGTGCTTTCTCGTTTCAGGGGAGAGAATTGTGAAGCGGTGGCGGTCTGTGAGGGATCGCTTTAAGAAGGAATTCAACAAGGAGATGCGGGCCCCGAGTGGCTCTTTAGGACGCCAGAGCAAGTACAAATATGCACAAGCTCTGGCGTTCCTGCGTGAAACCATGGTCACCAGAAGGTAAATATTACCATCAAATGTTAACTTTTTTTTTTTTTGCAGCCAGGGCCATTCCACATCTGTATATTAATTTTATGTTTTTGTTTCTCCCACAGCATGGTGACCAGCACTCGGGCGCCCGCAGAGTTGGCACCTTCTAGAGCGATCCCTCAGGAGACTGACACCGAGGGACACTTTGACCGACCCTCCACATCTGCACCTTCACAGCCTTCCGACACAGTTGATCCCGCAGTCCCCTCCACCAGCGCTGGAGCAGCGTGGCCGGCTGCATTACATGAATCTGCTGGTCAGGATATAGCCTTCCCTTTACCCCACCCTTCTGACCCTGCCACCTCTAGTACAGCTGCGGGTACTGGGCGGCAGCGTCAGAGGGGTCAGGAAAAGAACTATGCGCCCGAGTTCTTACACATGAAAGCATCTTTCCAGAACTGCCTTAAGGTGCTATCTGAACAAGTTGCCGCAGGCGTTAGTCAGATAACCTCCCTAGTTGGTGAGGTGAAGACACTTCTGGAAACTGTGCGTTCAGAGTTAAGAGGATCCCCGAACCACAGTTTTTTTCGGTCGGTTGCGGAGCGCATAGATCCGCTATCTTCTGACCAGCAGATGTATGTGATGCACACATGCCACGCTGCTCTAGCGCAGGTTGTCTCCCATCCTCAATCCACCCCAGTCGTTCCTCCACCTCCCCCCCCTACAGCCGCCGTACATCTTCCCCCCCTCCACCTGCCATCCCTCCTTCCCCTCCTATTCAATACCACCCACCTCCCCAGGTCCATCAACCTCCCCAATTCCAACAACCTTCCCAGTACCAACCACCTCCCCAACTGCAGTCACCTCCCCAGTACCAGCATCCTACCCACTACCAGCCACCTCCCACGTACCACACTCCTTCCACCTTCCAATTGTCTACCATCTCACCTGCTCCTCCTGCCAACCCTCCACTCCACCACCACCCACCTGTTCTGCCTTGTCTTCCCATTTTAGTCTTTCCACCCCTTCACCTCTTCCTGTTCCTTCCACACCACCATCCCGGTCGTCCCTTCACACTCCCACGGTCGAAGTGTCCCGCAGCCCCTCCAGCAGTATTTCCACCCCACACTACACTGACCTGTAGTTTTTTTTTTTTTTAATTTTATTTAATAATCTTGTTTGGAAAAATAAAGTTGAGAAAAATAAAAATTTATTCCAAAAAATATATTTGAAAAAAAAAAAGGTTAATAAAAAATAACGTTTACTTCATTCTTGAAACCGCGACTGTACTGCGAGTGGTAATGTTGCTGTAGTCGTGCAAAGTTGTTTCTTCATTGTGGTCCTCCATAGAAATCGGTTCCTTGGTTAGGACAAAATTATGTAGGACCACGCACGCTTTAACATCATCGACAGTCTCGGTCTTCAAGTTAATTGCAGTCAAAAGGACACGCCATTTTGCGGTCATAATGCCAAAGGCACACTCCACCATCCGTCTGGCTCTTGTGAGGCGGTAGTTAAATATCCGCTTTGTATGTGTCAATGCTCTGCTGGCGTACGGCTTCAATAGGTGTTCGGACAGCTGGAATGCCTCATCACCTACACAAACAAATGTGTTATGTTTCGGTAGCTGAGGAGTGCAGGTAAAAAAGGCAATACACCAGAGCAGTTGGAATCTATGAGATTGCAGTACCCTGACTAACCACCACAACTAGAGGCAGCCGTGGAGCGTTCCTACGTTGGTCCTAGACGCCTCGTCACAGCCTGAGAAACTAACTACACCTAAAGATAGAAATAGGAAAGCTATCTGCCCCGGAGCAGAACCCCAAAGATAATAGAAAGCCCCCAAACAAGTAATGGCGGTTAGACAAGAAGATATACTGACACAGAAAGAAAATAGTATGAGCAAACGCTGGGGCCCAAACTAACTAAATAGAAAAGGATAGGAAGGGTACTTACTGCAATCCCAGAAAACCCTGAAAAGCACCAACTCTACTAATTTCAAAATCACCTGAGATCACACGACCTCTACCACCTAAATTAGTTCTCTGGTGTAACAAAATCAAAACAGCAGCCACTGAAAAAACTGGAAAAAGCAAAAGTACAAACATCAGTGGCTGAACTAAACTGAGAGGGCAAAAGCCCCGGAAGGGGACCCAGAAGGCCCCCAAAGAAGTGCAGGACAAAATGCAAAAATATAGTACAAAAACAAAAAGAAGAAAATGTCTTATCTGTTAGCAGGAGATGCAGACACGACACAGCAGGCTACAAGGGAAACAGGAATGAAGGATTCAGACCAGAACAATTGATCACCGGCAACCCTGATGGGAAGGTGACTCCCTTATATAAGACCAGTCAGTAACACCTGATTCCCAGTCCTCACAATCTTCACTGAACAGACCAGTACCGCTTGTAACCACCAGAGGGAGTCTCTGCTCAGAACTCATCTCAAACCCATTCACAACAGTACCCCCCCCTTGAGGAGGGGTCACCGAACCCTCATTTGAGCAACCAGGTCGGTCAGGATGAGTTCTATGATACGCACGGATGAGTCACCTAGCATGGATGTCCGAAGCAAACACCCAAGAATTGTCTTCCTGACCATAACCTCTCCACTTAACCAAATACTGGAGTTTCCGTCTAGAAAAACGAGAATCTAATATTTTCTCAACCACATACTCCAGATTGCCCTCAACCAAAACAGGTCAAGGAGGCACAGCAGCAGGAACCACTGGCTCAACAAACCTCTTCAACAAGGACTTGTGGAACACGTTATGGATCTTAAATGTCCCTGGAAGAAGCAAACGAAAAGAAACAGGATTAAGAATCTCAATGATCTTATAAGGTCCAATAAACCTAGGCTTAAATTTAGGAGATGCTACTCTCATAGGAATATTCTTTGAGGACAACCAGACCAAGTCCCCCACTTTAAACCGAGGACCATCAGTCCTATGCCGGTTAGCAAACCGCTGGGCCTTCTCCTGAGAGAGGACAACCTCTCCACTACCTGGTCCCAAATCTGTTGCATACGCTCCACAACAGAGTCAACACCTGGACAGACAGAAGCCTCCGTCTGTCCCGAAGAAAATCGAGGGTGAAACCCAAAATTGCAGAAAAATGGAGACATCAAAGTGGCAGAGCTAGCCCTATTATTAAGAGCAAACTCAGCCAAAGGCAAAAAAGAGACCCAGTCATCCTGATCAGCAGACACAAAGCATCTCAGATAAGTCTCCAATGTCTGGTTTGTTCTGTCAGTTTGTCCATTGGTCTGAGGATGAAAAGCCTAGGAGAAAGACAATTGAACACCAAGTTTAGAACAAAAAGTCCTCCAAAATCTGGAAACAAACTGGACTCCTCTGTCAGACATAATGTTCTCAGGAATGCCGTGTAACCGAACCACGTGCTGAAGGAACAAAGGCACCAATTCAGAGGAGGAAGGCAACTTAGGTAATGGCACAAGATGTATCATTTTGGAAAACCTATCACAAATTACCCAGATGGTGGTCATTCTCTGAGAAACAGGAAGGTCGGAAATGAAATCCATAGAGATATGGGTCCATGGTCTCTTGGGCACAGGCAATGGCATCAACAAACCACTAGAGCGAGAGCAAGGCTTGGAGCGAGAGCAAGTCCCGCAGGACTGCACAAATTCCCTGACATCACGAGACAAGGTAGGCCACCAAAAGGACTGACTAACCAAGTCTCTGGTACCAAAAATTCCGGGATGCCCAGCCAATGCGGAACAATGAATCTCAGACATCACACTCTTTTTCCACTGGTCCGGGACAAACAATTTTCCAACAGGGCAGCACTCGGGCCTATCCTCCTGACACCCCTCCAGAGCAAGTCTCAAATTGGGCGAGATGGCGGAAAGAACTACACCCTCTTTCAAAATAACAGAAGGATCAGATAACTCAGGAGAGTCCGCAAGGAAACTCCTCGAGAGGGCATCCGCCTTAACATTCTTAGTGCCAGGAAGAAAGGAAACCACAAAATTAAAACGTGTGAAAAACAAGGCCCACCTGGCCTGTCTAGGATTGAGTCGCTTGGCAGATTCCAGATAGACCAGATTCTTATGGTCCGTAAGGACCACCACCTGATGTTTGGCTCCCTCCAGCCAATGTCTCCACTCTTCAAAAGCCCACTTCATGGCCAATAACTCCCGATTACCCACGTCATAATTACATTCAGTAGGAGAAAATTTTCGAGAGAAAAAGGCACAAGGGTTACTTTTAGAGGTCTCTGGATCTCTTTGGGACAAAACGGCACCTGCCCCAATTTCAGAGGCATCAACCTCCACCTGAAATGGCAGAGAAACATCAGGCTGCCGTAGAACAGGAGCAGAAGTGAATCTCTGCTTAAGTTCCTGAAACGCAGAGACTGCCTCAGGAGGCCAATTCACCACATCAGAACCCTTTCTGGTCAAATCAGTTAATGGTTTAACAATAACCGAGAAATTACCAATAAATTTACGATAAAAATTGGCAAAACCCAAAAATCTCTGAAGAGCCTTTAATGAAGTAGGTTGGACCCAATCACAGATGGCCTGAACCTTGACCGGGTCCATTTCAATAACAGATGGGGACAAAATGAATCCCAGAAATGAGATCCTCTGTACGCCAAAAAGACACTTTGATCCCTTCACATACAGAGCATTCTCTCTCAAAATCTGGAACACAGTTCGAACATGTTTCACATGAGAGTCCCAGTCATTAGAAAAAATCAAGATATCATCCAAATAAACAATCAGAAATTTGTCCACAAAATCCCTGAAAATGTCATTCAAGAAGGACTGGAAGATGGAAGGAGCATTAGTGAGCCCAAAGGGCATCACTAGGTACTCAAAATGCCCCTCTGGGGTATTGAATGCCGTCTTCCATTCATCCCCGTGCTTAATGCGAATAAGGTTATACGCCCCCCTGAGGTCAAGCTTGGTAAACCAAGTAGCGTTTTCACCCTGGAAAACAGGTCAGAAATCAAGGGTAACGGGTATTGATATTTCACAGTAATATTGTTCAAGAGACGATAATCAATACACGGCCTTAATGAACCATCTTTTTTGGCCACAAAGAAAAAACCGGCACCTAAGGGTGAAGAGGATGGTCTGATATGACCCTTCTCCAATGATTCCTTGATATAAGACCGCATAGCGTCATGTTCAGGTACAGACAAGTTAAAAAGGCGACCTTTAGGGAATTTACTACCCGGCACTAATTCAATAGCGCAGTCATAGTTCCTATGGGGAGGCAAGGATGCAGATTTACTTTCGCTAAACACATCAGAAAAATCAATCAAAAAGTCAGGAACATCCTGAGCCTGGGGGAGGCAGAAAAAACAGGAGTGTTGGTATTAACACATTGGCAGCCCCAACTGGTTACAGACACAGATTTCCAATCCAAAACAGGATTATGAGACTGTAACCATGGGAAACCCAGCACGATAATGTCATGCAGATTATACAGAACCAAAAATTTGCAGCACTCCTGGTGATCAGGTTCAACCCTCATTATCACCTGAGTAGAAAACTGGGGTTTATTCTCAGCCAAAGGGGTAGAATCGATCCCCAGTAGGGGAATAGACTTCTGTAGGGGTATCAAGGGAAACCCACAACGTTTAGCAAAATCATAATCCATCAGGTTAATAGCTGCTCCAGAATCAACGAAAGCCTGAGCAGAAAATGAGGACAGAGAGCATATCAGAGTGACAGTTAATAAAAACTTAGTCTGAACACTACCCAAGACAACTGAGCGTGCAAAACGTCTTCCCCGCTTAGGGCAGACTGAAATAGCATGAGAGGCATCACCATAGTAGAAACATAACCCATTGCGCTTTCGAAACTCATGACGCTGTGTCCCAGACACCACTCTATCACACTGCATGGGTTCAGAAGCTGGTTCACAAGGCAACACCATTCCACGCATACTTCTCCGCTCACGGAAACGTCTGTCAATTTGAATCGCTAATGACATAGAATCATTGAGACCAGAGGGGACAGGGAATCCCACCATAACATCCTTTACATTATCTGACAGACCCTTCCGGAAAAGGGCTGCCAAAGCGTCGTCATTCCATTTGGTCAGGACTGTCCACCTACGGAATCTCTGACAGTATAACTCAGCGTCATCAAGCCCCTGATTTAATGCCAACAAGGCTTTTTCAGCTTGATCAGTGACATTAGGCTCATCGTACAATAACCCCGAAGCCTGAAAAAATGCATCAACATCACTCAAAACAGGATCCCCAGGTGTCAGGGAAAAAGCCCAATCCTGAGGATCGCCGCGCAGTAGAGAGATGATAATTTGAACCTGCTGCGCTGCGTTCCCTGAGGACTTAGATTTTAAGGCAAGAAACAATTTACAATTATTTTTGAAATTCTGAAACTTAGCTCGATCCCCCAAAAACAAATCTGGCATGGGGATCCTAGGTTCCACAACAGGCAACCTAGCAAGATATGCAGCAATACTCTGAACCTCAGTGGCAAGCTGATCCACACGGCCAGACAACCGTGCAAACTCCATTGGGAGAAAAGATCCTCCCCAGCACCCAGAGATACAGAGGGAAAAAAAAATGCAACAAATAGAAAAATATCTCTGACAACTCTGACAACCTTTTTTCTTTCACAATATTTTTTCCCTACTGTGAGTACCATACAATTTTCAATTTTTAGGCCGGTGATACTGTTATGTTTCGGTAGCTGAGGAGTGCAGGTAAAAAAGGCAATACACCAGAGCAGTTGGAATCTATGAGATTGCAGTACCCTGACTAACCACCACAACTAGAGGCAGCCGTGGAGCGTTCCTACGTTGGTCCTAGATGCCTCGTCACAGCCTGAGAAACTAACTACACCTAAAGATAGAAATAGGAAAGCTATCTGCCCCGGAGCAGAACCCCAAAGATAATAGAAAGCCCCCAAACAAGTAATGGCGGTTAGAAAAGAAGAAAAACTGACACAGAAAGAAAATAGTATGAGCAAACGCTGGGGCCCAAACTAACTAAATAGAAAAGGATAGGAAGGGTACTTACTGCAATCCCAGAAAACCCTGAAAAGCACCAACTCTACTAATTTCAAAATCACCTGAGATCACACGACCTCTTCCACCTAAATTAGCTCTCTGGTGTAACAAAATCAAAACAGCAGCCACTGAAAAAACTGGAAAAAGCAAAAGTACAAACATCAGTGGCTGAACTAAACTGAGAGGGCAAAAGCCCCCGAAGGGGACCCAGAAGGCCCCCAAAGAAGTGCAGGACAAAATGCAAAAATATAGTACAAAAACAAAAAGAAGAAAATGTCTTATCTGTTAGCAGGAGATGCAGACACGACACAGCAGGCTACAAGGGAAACAGGAATGAAGGATTCAGACCAGAACAATTGATCACCGGCAACCCTGATGGGAAGGTGACTCCCTTATATAAGACCAGTCAGTAACACCTGATTCCCAGTCCTCACAATCTTCACTGAACAGACCAGTACCGCTTGTAACCACCAGAGGGAGTCTCTGCTCAGAATTCATCTCAAACCCATTCACAACACAAATGGCATCGGTGGGCCTGAGGTTTGAGGCAGTGGCCTAGGGGGGGAAACTGAAAACTGTTTCCATACAGTTTACGGCCCATGGCAGATAGTTTAAACACTTGCGAGTCATTGGACCGTCCATAAGACCCAATGTCCACCGCGATAAACTTGTAGTGCGCATCTGCAATAGCCATCAGGACGACTGAGAAATATTTTTTATAGTTAAAGAATTCTGATCCAGTTCCTTTAGGCTTTTGAATGCGGATGTGCTTTCCATCAACGGCGCCCAGGCAATTGGGGAACTGGCAGATACAGAGAAACTGGTCCACTATTTGAAGCCACCGCTCTGTTGTTGGCTCAGGAAGGAATTCTCCAACCAAACTATCCCACAGAGCACGACAAGTGTACTTTATTATCCCGGATATTGTGGAGATTCCCAGCCGATACTGAAAATGGAGCGATGACAGAGTTTCGCCAGTTGCCAGAAATCTGAAAACAAAATAGAAAATACAAATTATTTCAGAAACGCAGCATTACATACCAGAACTCAGCTACAACTATTGGAGATACCAAAAATAATAACATCAATGAGAAACACTGTTTAATAACTAAATTTTGGACTACTGATATGGTTTCCTAGTTGTTCTGTGATGTTAAATGAATGATAAAATTACAAGTGTGCTGAAGAAAACAGATCCAATACATATAGCTTACCTTATAGTCACCATGAGACGCTCCGCCGGAGATATCGAGAACCGACAGTAGGTGTCCGATTTTTTAATTTGGTCTCCAACACGCTCCAGCAAATCATCAAAGTTTTCTTTGTTGATCCGCAGATAGGCAAAAAACTTCTCTGGATTTTGTCGAAGCTCCATGTTCAGTGTAGAATAGACACCACGAGTTAATCTCTGTGCCGTGATGGGGTGGATCCACATCCGTCGTCGTCTTCGCAGGCGCTGACGCCTAATGCGCTGCTCCTCAAACTTTCGCTCCTTCTCCATAACTATAAACCTCAAGCGATTCATCTCCGCAGTAAAATCAACAAGATTCCTGAAGATATTGCCGATAATGACATCCATGTTCGCCAATCACTTGCTACTTGCTCTTCTCTCCAACCTGCACTTGCTCCTCTACAACCTGTCAAAGATGGGATGTAGGAGCAGTGTATATATAGGATTACAGTAGCCAATCATGTTTGGAACCCCAAAAATGGGCGTTTTTAAAAACCGGATCTGGCGCATTACGGCGTCAACGATGCCAAACCGGATACACCGGATGAGGTTTTTGAATCCGGTTTTCATACTGGACGTCGGATGCGACGCTGCGGCAAAATGCCGGGGGCGCCGTCAGGCGCACAACGGATGTGTGAAAGAGGCCTTACATTACACTGTCTTGAGTCTCTCCTGCAGTCAGTCACGTTACAGGTGCTGACCCTGGCACCACTAAGGCTCGGTGTACTGTAGGAGAGCAATAAATAGTACAACATATTCTTTTATTACAATATTAACACTCTGGAAACATCAGCGTCATCGCCAAAGCTTCTAATCAATAAGCTTACTATTCTTTTCCATGGAGCTTGCACTTCCTTTTGCTCTCCCTTCCTCCCTGAACACAACATCCCCAGTCATTCAAAACTTGCTGATCACTGACCATGACCCCAAGGACATTACTGTTCACAACACATTGCGAGAGCCGCTGCTGAGTACTGCCTTTTGTATGCAGAGCTGTGCTTGACTGACTGGCTAGGTTCTGTCTAAAGCACAGATTAGAAATCTCTGTACTGTAGTGGAAGTAAGGAGCTGGAGGGCACAAAACCACATATGACAGCTCAGGAACAAAGCAGAATATGAACTGTGTATGGGAAAACTCCTTTAAATTGTTCTTGTTTTATTAGGTAATTACAAACAGCAGAAAGTTTGTCAATGTAGGTAGTAAACCTAATTTGCAAGGTGTGGTTGAATAATTTTGGTAACAACTATACAACGGGTGAAATAAGTACAGAAAACGTCACCAATTTTAAAGTAAATATATTTCTAAAGGTGCTATTGACATGAAATTCTTGCCAGATGTTGGTAACAAAACCCATCAAATCCACAAAGACAAAGAAATCCTACCATAGATGTCCATAAATTATTTATGCATGATAATGAGAAATGATACAGGGAAAAAGCATTGAACATATGAAGAAAAAGAAGTGCAGGAGGGCCTTAATCAAAGAGGTAGCACAGAGACTATGTATGGGCAGATAGATACTCCAGTCTCTGCAGAGTTCCCAAGCAGAGACTGGAGTATCTGACCATACGGTCACATTAAGCCGTACACTCCATAGAGGTGGCCTTTATGGGAGAGTGGGAAGAAAAAAAGCCTTTACTTACACACAATAACTGTAAGGCTCGTTTAGAGTTTGCCAAAAGACATGTGGGAGACTCCCCAAATGTATGGAGGAAGGTGCTGTGGTCATATGAGACCAAAATTGAATTTTTTGGCCACCAAGGTAAACGCTATGTCTGGCACCATACCAACACAACTCATCACTCCAACAACAGCAACCCCACAGTGAAACATGGTGGTGGCAGAATCATGCTACAGGGTTGCTTTTCAGCAGCAACAACAGGGAAAATGGTCCGAGTCGAGGGAATTCAGAAGTAAAATAAGGAAAAAAAAATTAATGCATCAAATGGGGTTTCATCTTACAGTCCGAATTCAGCTTACCAGGGGGTGGGGCGATCAGCAGTGCTGGTGGAGCGGAGTCACAGGGGGTGTTTGGTGGTTCAGCGATGATCTAACTCACATCCCAGCAGTGCTCGATGGTGCAGGAGCTCCGCTGACATCTTGTGAAAGCCCGGAGCCCCCACACATATGAGTCGCACAACACCAGGGTTATGGGGTACTCGGCACCGAGCCCATTGAAGTCTATGGGGAATGTCACAAGTAGCACAGCTCGGTCTGTTGCCCTGGGCGCTCATACAAAGGGGGATTATTTACAGGGGATTGTAGTAATAGTTCGTGACGCCACCTGTGGTTTCTAATCAGGGTGACCAGCGCTGCAGGGTGTATCCTCTGAGGGTTGGGGCAGCAAGGTGTTAAGTCTCCCACAGGCGAGACTGGATGGATCCCTCAGGTTGATATGGCGGTGCAGGGGTGCAGGCAATAAGTCAGTCACACACAAGTCAGTCTCTTTCCATACCTTTACTGGTGGTTTTTGCAGGTATGTCCCGGGAAGCTGCTCAGGGTGGAGAATGCACATCCAGGTAATCACTGAGTAGGTTTAAGGCCTCAATTTTTATAATAACATCAACATAACTCTTCCCTTGCGGGTGGTAAGGACACTTTAACGTTACATTGTGTACAAATGGCAAAAGAAAAATATCAAAATACTTTTCACATCAATAAATACAAGACAAGATTCTTGTGGAGGACCCGCACCAAACCTCCCACGTGGGTCCTGGGTGGGCTGCAGGACTTCTCTGCTGCTAACCTCACTCAAGGCCACACCATACGGGTTTTTCTTCTGAGGTAGTATGGCTTTATGTAAAACCAAGATGGGGCACCGAAGTGCGAACTATTTACAAATAAAGTTCTGTGCTGCAAGAGTCCTCAGCACGCAGTCCTTCATAAACACATTTCACATTTTACTTCACATTAATACTTCACATTAATACTTCACATTAATACTTCAAATTATGCATACTATGCAAACATCATCACATATTATCAATAAAGTGCAAATCTTCTTTTAACTTTTTACAGTTGCAGTAAACCCTGTCTGGGTCCTACTGTTCTTCTTTGCAAATAGCAGTGACTTCTTCCACACCTGGGGCTGGAAGTATGTGGTGCGCTCTGGAACGCATCACAAAAAGATCATGACTAGCCCCCAGCCGCCGCTGCCCCTGCACAGTACCTCTCATCTGCTGCATCCGCTGCTGGGACAGGCGGCGCTCAGCACATCCAGGTGCGGGAGTCGGCTCGTCCCGGTTCTCCAGGCCGCAGGGCCTGTCCTCCTCCGGCGATGCTGGTGGCAGGCACGGATCTTGTGCAGGCGGCGTGAAAAGACGTTCCACTGTGGGCTCCTCCGTGGAGCCGGGTGCCTCCGCTGTGGTGCCAGCTTCGATGTCGGGATCCTCCTCTCCTCTAGCCGCGTCCTCGGCGGGGTCAGGTACAGCTCTTCCAGGATCAGCCTCCGGCCAGATCTCAGACTCTGCTTCAGGTGGCACCGGTGGCAGACACGCAGGCGGTGTAGGGAGCGGTCGGCTCTGCTGCAGCCGCAGCTTCAGAGCCCTCCAGGTTCGCTCCATTTCCTCCACTTCAGCGCGGTGCCGGGCCAGATACAGCAGGGCAGCATCCACTTCTTCTTCAAAGGAGAGGGTCAGCTTCTCCAGGTCACAACGGATCTCTCTTGCAGTAGGGCAGGCTCTCACATTGTAATAGCACTTAGACAGGGCGCCCATAGCTTTCGCGCCACAGGGAGGGGGTACGCCCACAAATGCACGCCCACCTTCTTCACCAGCGCTTCAGGGCGTGAATATGGCGGCAAAATGGCGGAAAATGGCGCCAAAAATTACAAAAACTGCACACAGTCATTTTGCACAAAACAGTCCAATTCAAGGCACACAGGACTCACAAATAGTAAGCTTCGTATCCTGTTCGTGACGCCAAAAATGAGTCGCACAACACCAGGGTTATGGGGTACTCGGCACCGAGCCCATTGAAGTCTATGGGGAATGTCACAAGTAGCACAGCTCGGTCCGTTGCCCTGGGCGCTCATACAAAGGGGGATTATTTACAGGGGATTGTAGTAATAGTTCGTGACGCCACCTGTGGTTTCTGATCAGGGTGACCAGCGCTGCAGGGTGTATCCTCTGAGGGTTGGGGCAGCAAGGTGTTAAGTCTCCCACAGGCGAGACTGGATGGATCCCTCAGGTTGATATGGCGGTGCAGGGGTGCAGGAAATAAGTCAGTCACACACAAGTCAGTCTCTTTCCATACCTTTACTGGTGGTTTTTGCAGGTATGTCCCGGGAAGCTGCTCAGGGTGGAGAATGCACATCCAGGTAATCACTAAGTAGGTTTAAGGCCTCCTTTCTTCTTAATGTATGTGAGTTTCCAACCTGCGTGAAGCGAAGTTCAACTCTGTATAGAACAGCTACACCCGGCTGACATTGTGGTGGAGCCTTCTTTTGGCAAGAACTAAGTCTATAGCTGATCAGGCCCGACTCCTGTTCTCCCTGACTCCGGTTACGTATCAGCACTATAGGGCCCTTCTGCGACTTGAAGTCCAGCAGGGATTCCGGTGTTTCTCCCACTAGCCGTGAAGGTTTTAGCAAGTCTTCGGACCCGGTGTCCGGTTAGCAGAGTGGAGGTGCTATGTCACCTATGTCACTCTTTCTCTTGTCACCACTCGCCCGTCGCCCTACTCTCACCCTTAACATAAGCACGGGTAGCAGTAGGTGTAGTCGTCAGCTTCCTTCCTTCCCAACTCACTGACCATTTCTCAGTTAACTCGATGTTCTGACAACTGTAGTCCCCTTCCTTCTTTTCCTTCATAGACTCTGTCCAGAGCGGCTATCAGGACCTTCCGTCAGACTGATTTCATGCTCACTCCGAGAGTCACTTTCCACATTCGTTGGGAACTAACAGTCAAGATGTTCTGAGATCACAGCTTGCAATCTTTCCTCCTCTGTCTCATCTGACAGGAAATCTCCGTCTCTGTCTCTCCTCTCTCTAGCTCAGACTGAGCTCTGACAGGAATCCTCTCACTCTGGTGTCCTGAGGAGATCTGATCTGTCTAAGGTACAACCAACAACTAGACTAGCTGTCTGGCTAGAATGCCTACTGCTGCATTTCTCCACACCCCTAAATACCTGAATCTAAAGGGCTCCCTCTGGTGGCTCCTGGGAAATGTGTGAGATGTGAATGAATATCAGGTTTTCGTAATTACCTTTCTGTACATTTTCCTGGGAACATGTGTACCAAGTGCAGCTGGGCCACACACATACACTGCTGTAATGTGGTAGCCTCTGGGAAAATGACCGCCGGAGGTGGCGCATGCGCAGATTGAGATCTCGGAACCACCAGTCACCAATTCTCAGCTGCCCTCTGGTTTTTATGTGTGTGTTTGACAGATGTTTTTATCACAGACAGAAATATAATAATTGCAAACATATGAGTAACAAAAGCTTATATTGACAGAATGAGTTAATGCAGCAAGTCAATATTTGCAGTGTTGACCCTTCTACTTCAGGACCTCTGCAATTCTCCCTGGCATGCTCTCAATCAACTTCTGGACCAAAACCTGACTGATGGCAGCCCATTCTTGCACAATCAATGCTTTCATTTTGTCAGAATTTTTAGGTTTTTGTTTGTCCACCCGTCTCTTGATGATTGACCACAAGTTCTCAAGGGGATTAAATTCTGGGGAGTTTCCAGGCCATGGACCCAAAATCTCTATGTTTTGTTCCCTGAGCCATTTAGTTATCACCTTTGCTTTATGGCAAGGTGCTCCATCATGCTGGAAAAGGCATTGTTGATCGCCAAACTGCTCTTGGAGGGTTGGGAGAAGTTGCTCTTGGAGGACATTCTGGTACCATTCTTTATTCATGGCTGTGTTTTTAGGCAAGACTGTGAGAGAGCCGATTCCCTTGCCTGAGAAGCAACCCCACACATGAATGGTTTCAGGATGCTTAACAGTTGGCATGAGACAAGACTGGTGGTAGCGCTCACCTTGTCTTCTCCGAATGAGGCATTTTCCTGATGTCCCAAACAATCGAAAAGGGGATTCATCAGAGAAAATAACTTTGCCCTAGTCCTCAGCAGTCCACTGCCTGTACCTTTTGCAGAATATCAGTCTGTCCATGATGTTTTTTCTGGAGAGAAGTGGCTTCTTTGCTGCCCTCCTTGAGACCAGGCCTTGCTCCAAGAGTCTCCGCCTCACAGTGCGTGCAGATGCACTCACACCTGCCTGCTGCCATTCCTGAGCAAGCTCTGCACTGCTGGTAGCCGGTCCCGCAGCTGAAACACTTTTAAGAGACGGTCCTGGCGCTTGCTGGTCTTTCTTGGGCGCCCTGGAGCCTTTTTGGCAACAATGGAACCTCTCTCCTTGAAGTTCTTGATGATGCGAAAGATTGTTGACTGAGGTGCAATCTTTCTAGCTGCGATACTCTTCCCTGTTAAGCCATTTTTGTGCATTGTAATGATGACTGCACGTGTTTCTTTAGAGATAACCATGGTTAACAGAAGAGAAACAATGATGCCAAGCACCAGCCTCCTTTTAAAGTGTCCAGTGGTGTCATTCTTACTTAATCATGACAGATTGATCTCCAGCCATGTCCTCATCAACACCCACACCTGTGTTAATGGAGCAATCACTGAAAAGAGGTTAGCTGGTCCTTTTAAGGCAGGGCTGCAATGATGTTGAAATGTGTTTTGGGGGATAAAGTTCATTTTCTAGCCAAATATTGACTTTGCAAGTAATTGCTGTTAAGCTGATCACTCTTTATAACATTCTGGAGTATATGCAAATTGCCATTAGAAAAAGTGAAGCAGTAGACTTTGTAAAAATTAATATTTGTGTCATTCTCAAAACTTTTGGCCATGACTGTACATTCCGACTATAAGACGCACCCCCATTTTCACCCTAAATTATTTGGGGAAAAAGTGTGTCTTATAGTTTGAAAAATACAATATTTTGTTCCATTTGTTGTTTGCTGGAAGAAATGAAGCATTGTTTATAAACCCTTTAAGTCTGAATTTTGTAAATTATATAGGGTTATTCTGCGACTGAACTTTATTAAATCCTTCACCCCTTCTCCATTGTTATAATAGTAGGCGTTCAGTTTACTTCATTTGCTTACTGTCCATTTTATTTGTCAGCGTTGGCTCTCAGCTATCACATCTGCGTTTCTCATCTTCCTCCCAGCATCAGTTTTCTTTACTTGCATCCAATATCACATAATATGAATGGGATTCCTGCCGTGAAGAGATGGGAAATTGGACGAGCTCTCAGATTTTGACATGTACAGAATTCAAACGACTGTTAAAAAAACGATGTAACTAAGTTATTATCATACTGGTTCTGCCCAACATTAAATTGGCCGCTGGACAGGTCCTTGAGGGGAGATATGTATCATCGTGGTTAGTAGCTTCGTTGTTGTGAGCTTGGAAAGCATGCTCCAGCACATATAGTGCTGAGAGAGTTATTAGGCCATTCCAGGGCCGGGTTTTATGAGCTGTCAAAAGAGATGGGTGGGAGTGACCGCTCACATATTTCCACCCCAGAGGCGTGGTTTGGCAGATAAAATTGAGACTGAGTGTCTCATTCAGTGTCTGGGTCTGGAGATTTGTGTTTCTCCTGTGTGTTGGTCTGTGCTAAGGCCTAAAGAACCAGACACTATCCTGAGTGGGTGGACCCCCAATATTGTATGGACTTTCTACATTGTGTTTTCACTTTGTGAAGGAAAAGGCTGTTCTTTTGTTTGGATACCTGAGCGGTTTATGCAGTTCTAATAAACCAGCCTGGACATTTTAATGAAATCACTACTTGTGCTTACCTGAACCGCAACACGTGAGTAGAAACCCTACAATATACAGTACAGACCAAAAGTTTGGACACATCTTCTCATTCAAAGATTTTTCTGTATTTTCATGGCTATGAAAATTGTAGAATCACACTGAAGGCATCAAAACTATGAATTAACACATGTGGAATTATACATTACACTTTACAAAAAAGTGTGAAACAACTGAAAATATGTCTTATATTCTAGGTGCTTCAAAGTAGCCACCTTTTGCTTTGATTACTGCTTTGCACGCAGAAAAGGTGAACGGATGGACTCTACATGCCTGGTTCCCACCGTGAAGCATGGAGGAGGTGGTGTGATGGTGTGGGGGTGCTTTGCTGGTGACACTGTTGGGGATTTATTCAAAATTGAAGGCATAGTGAACCAGCACGGCTACTACACCTCCAGGCTGTGTAAGGGCTATTTGACCAAGAAGGAGGGTGTTGGGGTGCTACGCTAGATGACCTGGCCTCCACAGTCACCAGACCTGAACCCAATCGAGATGGTTTGGGGTGAGCTGGACCGCTCACCGCTTCAATTTTGAATAAATCCCCAACAGTGTCACCAGCAAAGCACCCCCACACCATCACACCACCTCCTCCATGCTTCACGGTGGGAACCAGGCATGTAGAGTCCATCCATTCACCTTTTCTGCGTGCAAAGCAGTAATCAAAGCTAAAGGTGGCTACTTTGAAGAACCTAGAATATAAGACATATTTTCAGTTGTTTCACACTGTTTTGTAAAGTGTAATGTATAATTCCACATGTGTTAATTCATAGTTTTGATGCCTTCAGTGTGATTCTACAATTTTCATAGTCATGAAAATACAGAAATATCTTTGAATTAGAAGGTGTGTCCAAACTTTTGGTCTGTACTGTATATATATATATATATATATTTATAGTTATATTTAATAATATATGCAGTTTTGTATTGTAAAAACACTGTGCCAAATCAGCTTTAAAGGGATTTTCCCATTACAAACATTGAGATATATTGATGACATACAGTGCCTACAAGTAGTATTCAACCCCCTGCAGATTTAGCTGGTTTGATAAGATGCAAATAAGTTAGAGCCTTCAAACTGCAAACGAGAGTAGGATTTATTAACAGAAGCATAAATCTTACAAAACAAAAAGTTATGTTGCTCAGTTGAATTTAATAAATTTTAAACATAAAAGTGTGGGTCAATTATTATACAACCCCTATGTTTAATATTTCGTGGAATAACCCTTGTTTGCAATTACAGCTAATAATCGTCTTTTATAAGACCTGATCAGGCCGGCACAGGTCTGTGGAGTTATCTTGGCCCACTCCTCCATGCATATCTTCTCCAAGTTATCTAGGTTCTTTGAGGGGTCTCATGTGGACTTTAATCTTGAGCTCCTTCCACAAGTTTTCAATTGGGTTAAGGTCAGGAGACTGACTAGGCCACTCCAACACCTTGACTTTTTCCCTCTTGAACCAGGCCTTGGTTTTCTTGGCTGTGTGCTTTGGGTCGTTGTCTTGTTGGAAGATGAAATTACGACCCATCTTAAGATCCTTGATGGAGGAGCGGAGGTTCTTGGCCAAAATCTCCAGGTAGGCCGTGCTATCCATCCTCCCATGGATGCGGACCAGATGGCCAGGCCCCTTGGCTGAGAAACAGCCCCACAGCATGATGCTGCCACCACCATGCTTGACTGTAGGGATGGTATTCTTGGGGTCGTATGCAGTGCCATCCAGTCTCCAAACGTCACGTGTGTGGTTGGCACCAAAGATCTCGATCTTGGTCTCATCAGACCATAGAACCTTGAACCAGTCTGTCTCAGAGTCCTCCAAGTGATCATGACCAAACTGTAGACAAGCCTTGACATGACGCTTTGAAAGTAAAGGTACCTTACTGGCTCGTCTGGAACGGAGACCATTGCGGTGGAGTACGTTACTTATGGTATTGACTGAAACCAATGTCCCCACTGCCATGAGATCTTCCCGGAGCTCCTTCCTTGTTGTCCTTGGGTTAGCCTTGACTCTTCGGACAAGCCTGGCCTCGGCACGGGAGGAAACTTTCAAAGGCTGTCCAGGCTGTGGAAGGCTAACAGTGGTTCCATAAGCCTTCCACTTACGGATGATGCTCCCAACAGTGGAGACAGGTAGGGCCAACTCCTTGGAAAGGGTTTTGTACCCCTTGCCAGCCTTGTGACCCTCCACGATCTTGTCTCTGATGGCCTTGGAATGCTCCTTTGTCTTTCCCATGTTGACCATGTATGAGTGCTGTTCACAAGTTTGGGGAGGGTCAGAAAAGGCTGGCAAAAGAGATCATTAATCCACACATGTGAAGCTCATTATTCTTGGTGCCTGAACTACTTCTTAATACTTTAGGGGGACCAAACAGAATTCTTGTGGTTTGAGGGGTTGAATAATAAATGACACTCTGAATTAACTTTTAACGTTTTTAACCCCTTACTGCCATCGGACGTACTATCCCGTCCATGGTACCTGGGCCCGTATTACCATGGACGGGATAGTACGTCTCGTGCGATTATCACAGCTGACACCCGGCACTATGTGTCAGGAGCGGTCACGGACCGCTCCCGGCACATTAACCCCTAGCACACCGCGATCAAACATGATCGCGGTGTACTGGGGGCACAGGGGAGGATCGCGCATGGAGGGGGCTCCGTGCGCGCCCCCCTGAGACCCTCAGAGCAGCGCGATGTGTCGCGCTGTTCCGAGGGTCCTTCCTCCCTGCATCCAAGATGTCGCCGGGGTCCATCCGGGTCCTGCAGGGAGGCGGCTTCCTCAGTGCCTGCTGAGAGCAGGCACTGAGAAGCCTGCAGCGATGCCAGAGCGATCGCTGGTGTGACAGAGTGCTGTGCACCCTGTCACACCAGCGATCTGCTAAAATACAGTGATGTCCCACCCTGGGACAAAGTAAAAAAGTTAAAAAAAATAAAAATAAAAATTGTTTAAAAAAAAATCATAAAAAAAAATAAAAATATTCCCCAATAAATTCATTTTTTCCTGTAAATAAAAAAACCAAAACAATAAAAGTACATATATTTGGTATCGCCGCGTCCGTAACAACCCCCCCTATAAAACTGTCCCACTAGTTAACCCCTTTAGTGAACCCCTTAAAAAAAAAAAAAAAACTAAGCAAAAAATCAATGCTTTATCATCATACCGCCAAACAAAAAGTTTGGTACCGCTGAAAACGTCATCTTGTCCCGCAAAAAACGAGCCGCCATACAGCATCATCAGTGAAAAAATAAAAAAGTTATAGCTCGCAGAATAAAGCGATGCAAAAATAATAATTTTTTATATAAAATTGTTTTTATTGTACAAAAGCGCCAAAACATAAAAAAATGACATAAATGAGATATCGCCGTAATCGTACTGACCCGAAGAATAAAACTGCTTTATCAATTTTACCACACGCGGAACGGTATAAACGCCTCCCCCAAAAGAAATTCATGAATTGCTGATTTTTGTTCATTCTAACCTCCCAAAAATCGAAATAAAAAGCGATCAAAAAAGTCACATGCTCAAAAATGATACCAATAAAAACGTCAACTCGTACCGCAAAAAATAAGACCTCACTTGACTCTGTGGGCCAAAATATGCAAAAATTATAGCTCTCAAAATGTGGTGATGCAAAAACTATTTTTTGCAATAAAAAGCGTCTTTTAGCGTGACAGCTGCCAATCATAAAAACCCGCTATAAATAGTAAATCAAACCCCCCTTTATCACCCCTTTAGTTAGGGAAAAATAATAAAATTTAAAAAAAGTATTTATTTCCATTTTCCCATTAGGGTTAGGGTTGCGGCTAAAGTTAGGGTTAGGGTTGGCGCTAAAGTTAGGATTAGGGTTAGGGTTGGGATTATGGTTATGGGTGTGTTAGGGTTAGGTTTGTGGTTAGGGTTGGGACTAGGGTTAGGGGTGTGTTGGGGTTAGGGTTGGAGTTAGAATTGGGAGGTTTCCGCTGTTTAGGCACATCAGGGGCTCTCCAAATGTGACATGGCGTCTGATCTCAATTCCAGCCAATTCTGCATTGAAAAAGTCAAACGGTGCTCCTTCACTTCTGAGCTCTGCCATGCGCCCAAACAGTAGTTTACCCCCGCATATGGGGTATCAGCGTACTCTGGACCCCAAGAGTTATTGTGCAATTTGTCCTATTTCTTCTGTTACCCTTGGGAAAATAAAAAACTGGTGGTAAAAATATCATTTTTTTAAAAAAAAAATGATTTTTTTGTTTTTACGACTACGTTATAAACTTCTGTGAAGCACTTGGGGCTTCATAGCGCTCACCACACATTTAGATAAGTTCCTTGTGGGGTCTATTTTCCAAAATGGGATCACTTGTGGGGGGTTTCCACTGTTTAGGCGCATCAGGGGCTCTCCAAATGTGACATGACACCCCAGACCATTCTATCAAAGTCTGCAATCCAAAACGTCACTACTTCCCTTCCGAGCCCCGACGTGTGCCCATACAGTAGTTTTCTCCCACATATTGGGTATCAGCGTACTCATGACAAATTGGACAACAACTTTTGGGGTCCAATTTCTCCTGTTACCCTTGTGAAAATAAAATATTGGGGGCGAAAAAAATCATTTTTGTAAAAAAAAAGGATTTTTTATTTTTACGGCTGTACGTTATAAACTTCTGTGAAGCACTTCGGGGTTCAAAGTGCTCACCACACATCTAGATAAGTTCCTTGTGGGGTCTATTTTCCAAAATGGGGTCACTTGTGGGGGTTTCCACTGTTTAGGCGCATCAGGGGCTCTCCAAATGTGACATGACACCCCCAGACCATTCCATCAAAGTCTGCAATCCAAAACATCACTACTTCCCTTCCGAGCCCCGACGTTCGCCCATACAGTAGTTTACGCCCACATATTGGGTATCAGCGTACTCAGGACAAATTGGAAAACAACTTTTGGGGTCCAATTTCTCCTGTTACCCTTGTGAAAATAAAATATTGGGGACGAAAAAATCATTTTTGTAAAAAAAAAAAAGATTTTTATTTTACAGCTGTACGTTATAAACTTCTGTGAAGCATTTCGGGGTTCAAAGTGCTCACCACACATCTAGATAAGTTCCTTGAGGGGTCTAGTTTCCAAAATGGTGTCATTTGTTGGGGATTTCCACTGTTTAGGCAGATCAGGAGCTCTCCAAACACAACATGGCATCCAGCCAATTCTGTGTTGAAAAAGTCGAACGGCGCTCCTTCCCTTCCAAACTCTGCCATGCACCTAAACAGTGGTTTACCCCCACATATGGGGTATCAGCGTACTCAGGACAAATTGCACAATAACTTTTGGAGTCTTGTTACCCTTGGGGAAAATAAAAATTGGGGTGAAAAGATCATTTTTGTGGAAAAAATATGATTTTTTAATTTTACGGCTCTACGTTATAAACTTGTGTGAAGCACTTTGGGGTTCAAATTGCTCACCAAAGATCTAGATAAGTTCCTTAGGGGGTCTAGTTTCCCAAATGGGGTCACTTGTGGGGGTTTCCACTGTTTAGGCACATCAGAGGCTCTCCAAATGCAACATGGCGTCTAATCTCAATTCCAGCCAATTTTGTTTGGAAAAAGTCAAATGGTGCTCCTTCCATTCCGAGCTCTGCTGTGCACCCAAACAGTGGTTCCCCCCCACATATGGGGTATCAGCGTACTCAGAAAAAATTGGACATCAACTTTTGTGGTCCAATTTCTCCTGTTACCCTTGGGAAAATAAAAAATTAGTGACTAAAAGATAATTTTTGTGGGAAAAAAATAGGATTTTTTTATTTTCATGCTCGGGCATTATAAACTTGTGTGAAGCACTTGGGGGTTCAAAGTGCTCACCAAAGATCTAGATAAGCTCCTTAGGGGGTCTAGTTTCCAAAATGGGGTCACTTGTGGGGGGTTTCCACTGTTTAGGCACATCTGGGGGACTGCAAACGGAACATGACCCCCATCAACGTCTGCATTCCAAAACGTTACTACTTTCTTTCCAAGCCCTGTCGTGCGCCCAAACAGTTTCCCCCCCCCCACATATGGGGTATCAGCGTACTCAGGACAAATTGGACAACAACTTTTGGGGTCCAATTTCCTTGGGAAAAATCAAAAATTTGGGACTAAAAAATCATTTTTGTGGAAAATTGTTTTTTTTATTTTTCAGACCCAGGCATTATAAACTTTTGTGAAACACTTGGGGGTTCAAAGTGCTCAAAACAGATCTAGATAAGTTCCTTAGGGGTCTAGTTTCCAAAATGGTGTCACTTGTGGGGGGTTTCCACTGTTTAGGCACATCAGGGGCTCTCCAAACACGACATGGCGTCCAATCTCAATTCCAGCCAATTTTAGTTTGAAAAAGTCAAACAGCGCTCCTTCCCTTACGAGCTCTGCCGTGTGCCCAAACAGTGGTTTTCCTCCACATATTGGCTATTGGCGTACTCAGGAGAAATTGCACAACAACCTTATCTGTCCATTTGCTTCTTTTACCCTTGTGAAAATAAAAAAAAAGTTTGTAAAAGATCATTTTTGTGGCTAAAAAGTTAAATATTAATTTTTTCCTTCCACGTTGCTTCAGCTCCTGTGAAGCACCTGAAGGGTTAATAAACTCCTTGAATGTGGTTTTGAGTACCTTGAGGGGTGCAGTTTTTAGAATGGTGTCACTTTTGGGTATTTTCTGCCATATAGACCCCTCAAAGTGACTTCAAATGTGAGGTGGTCCCTAAAAAAAATGGCTTTGTAAATTTTGTTGTAAAAATGAGAAATCGCTGGTCAATTTTTAACCCTTATAACTTCCTAACAAAAAAAAATTTTGGTTCCAAAATTGTGCTGATGTAAAGTAGACATGTGGGAAATGTTATTTAGTAACTATTTTGTGTGATATATTTCTCTGTTTTAAGGGAATAAAAATTAAAATTTTGAAAATTGCAAAATTTTAAAAATTTTCGCCATATTTGCGTTTTTTTCAAAAATAAACGCAAGTTATATCGATGAAATTTTACTTCTAACGTGAAGTACAATATGTCACGAGAAAATAATCTCAGAATCGCGAAGATCCGTCGAAGCGTTCCAGAGTTATAACCTCATAAAGAGACAGTGGTCAGAATTGTAAAAATTGGCCCAGTCATTAACGTGCAAACCACCCTTGGGGGTGAAGGGGTTAAAAAAAAAATTTAAAACAAAAATTTTTGCTGCAGTGCATTTCCCACTTCCAGCTGATCTACAGTACAAATGTCACAATGCCAAGTTAATTCCGCATGTGTCAACCAGTTAAATCTGCAGGGGGTTGAATACTACTTGTAGGCACTGTATGTATACATGTTAGGGATGCAATGTCTGGATGGAAGGAATTCTTCATCTATAGCTTCTTGTGGGGTATGAACGTTACCTTGTGAATCCAAATCCTCACAAGAAGATCTGAAGAAGAGAGGGTGGAAGATGCGGGGACAACAAATCGCACTCAATCTGTGATAAACCATGGTCAGGGGGCCGGCTTGCATAATAAGACATGACTGAGGGAGTTTGGTGTGGAAGGACAAGACCAACCGGACCTCAACCCCATCCAACACCTTTGGGATGAACTAGAACGGAGATTGTGATCCCGGCCTCCCCCCAACATCAACGCCTTAGGCCGGCGTCACACACAACGACAAAAAATCGGTCCGTTTTAGACGGTCGATTGTCGGATCAAAATACAAACATCACACATCCTTCTGGCATCCGATTTTCCTTCAAAGATGCGATTTAGTCGCATGTGTGTGTACCTGTCACGCTGTATAGCAGATATATATATGTGATGACAATAATCTATATCAAAAGGGCAACATACTATATAACATGCGCATAGCTATATGATAACATAGAATTACCTGACAGAAAGTCCAGTGGGTCAAAACGGAATCCGTTATACGCTGTCTCCGGCTAGAGGGTGACCGGGGTCTAAGCTGACCCTAAACTGGGGTCCTAACTAATCCCTCAACCTGGAGGTACTGTTAAAGGTACAGAGGTCCAGGCCACCAGCGTAAACCCTGTCTCCTATCAATCCCTGCCAACTGTATTCTAGTCCTAAGAAGGACCCTGAATACCACCAAAGGGAATGAACAGGTAACGGTTAATGAACAGAAAGACATACAAGAAAGACAAGAAATAAAGTAAATAAAGTCTTACATACAACACTCACACACAGTAGGAACACCTAAGGTCTCAGAGATAAACTATAAGCTGTAAGAGTAAAAACAACTAAGGAGCTCTTAGCTTAAGTATTCTCAGAACCGCTCCAGTCTGCTAAACTATATGAATGCTTTCACCGGCATCAAACACCCAGACTGGCAGGAATATAAAGGAAACTAATTAGAACATAATCCAAAGCAGCCGGGCGAGGCTGGACCTAGTCTTAGCAAAGAGCTAGGTAAAATTAACTCTCTCATTACCAAACACAAAGAAACAGCAGCTCAGCTGTGAGAAGTCAGAATGTGCAATCGTGACGATCTTCGTGGCGATGCACCCATGACAGTACCCCCCCTTCTACGAGGGGCCTCCGGACCCTCATGACCAGGTCTGTCCGGGTAAATTGTGTGAAAGGTCCGAACCAATCGATCTGCGTTATCATCAGACGCAGGGACCCACGTCCTCTCCTCAGGACCATACCCCCTCCAATGAACTTCCACGTTATCATTGACTACCACTGAAGGAGGAGGTAGAGGTGACGGTATGACTGGTGCCACATACTTTTTAAGTAATGACTTGTGAAACACATTATGAATTTTAAACGTAGGAGGGAGGTCCAGACGAAATGCCACAGGATTAATTATGGAACTGATCCTGTATGGCCCGATGAATCTGGGACCCAACCTCCAGGAGGGAACTTTAAGTTTTATATTCCTGGTAGACAACCACACCAGATCGTTCACCCTCAGATCTAGACCAGAAACTCTCCTCCTATCAGCCATCCGTTTGTAAGGGTTCTCCGTAACCTTCAGTCTTAAGCGATCTGGAACTATCAGTCTCCCTGGAAGTCCCACAGGGGCGTCCCCTGAGCCCCCAATACCTCCCCCTCAAGCTCAGAGCATACAGCTGACACTACAACTCCCTCCTGAGGAATAGGAACCGGATCATCCGTCTTCCCGACCCCTGGGAAAGTACGAGATAAGGCATCAGGAAGCAACTTTATTGAGCAGTCATATGTGCGATGAGGAGGTAACTCTTTACACCCCTCCTCTGAGAACTTCTCCAAAAAGTCCTCCAGAAAAGGAGGCAAAGTCCTAGGCACAACCGCACCGATGACCGTGCTCATGCAGTTATTCTTGCAAAATTCACCCCACTGGCTTATCTTTCTGGATTGCCAATCAATCACTGGGTTATGTTTAGCCAACCAAGGAAGTCCCAACACAATAGGAGCAGGCAGACCCTCCAACACATAACAAGACAATTGCTCTTTATGTATTGCCCCTACTCGAAGATCTATGTTATGAACAGCTTGTACCAAGCTACCTTGACCAAGAGGTCTAGAATCAATAGAGAGTATAGGGACCGGTTTGGCCAATACACTCAGTTGCATACCATGCACCTGGGCAAACCGAGTGTCCACCAAATTAGCCCCGGACCCACTATCAAGAAAAACAGAAATCCTCTCAGTTCTAGTACCAATCACCACCTCCGCAGGCACGAGAAACTGAGAGGGATTTGGGGACGAAATACACACTCCCAGGTTAACTCCTTGGTTCAAAGAGGTCCGGGATGGACACCCCCCAACAAAATGTCCCTCTCTCCCGCAAAAGAAACACCTTCTAGTCTTGCGGCGCACCGCTGATTCCCTCCTACAAAATGATGTCCCTCCCAACTGCATGGGTTCCTCAGAACAGACCAGGGGAACCTCAGTATAAGGACTTTAGTAGTAGGTGGAGTCATCACGGGGGCGGAGTTACCTCGCGTCTTCCCCGAAGACGTCTATCAATGCGAATAGCGAGGGCCATAGCAGCCTCCAGTGATGGAGGAGAATCATACTGAGCCAACACATCTTTTAATTTGTCAGACAACCCTTGACAAAACTGGCTCCTAAGAGCTGGGTCATTCCACTGAGTATCTGTTGCCCATCTACGGAACTCAGAAGAATATTCCTCCGCTGGACGATTTCCTTGCCGTATTTTACGTAACCTTGTTTCAGCAAAGGAAACTCGATCCGGATCATCATATACCAGACCCAGGGCAGTAAAAAATCGATCCACTGACTGGAGATCTGGGGAGCCTGGAGGAATAGAGAACGCCCAAGATTGAGGATCCCCTTGTAAGAGCGAGATAACAATTCCCACCCTCTGCTCTTCACTCCCAGATGACCGAGGCCGCAGCCGAAAGTACAATTTACATGCCTCCCGGAAAGTAAAAAATTTGTCCCGCCCACCAGTGAACCTGTCCGGGAGAGCAACCTTAGGTTCAGATCTGGTTTGCTCCGGGGGGGACAAAACCTTGGACTTAATGTCTGCCAACTCCATGGACAATCCCTGCAACTGTCGGGCCAGCTGGGCTACTGGATCCATGATAGCTGGGGAGAATCTTTAGTATGGGCCGGTGAAAATGTCACGCTGTATAGCAGATATATATATGTGATGACAATAATCTATATCAAAAGGGCAACATACTATATAACATGCGCATAGCTATATGATAACATAGATTTACCTGACAGAAAGTCCAGTGGGTCAAAACGGAATCCGTTATACGCTGTCTCCGGCTAGAGGGTGACCGGGGTCTAAGCTGACCCTAAACTGGGGTCCTAACTAATCCCTCAACCTGGAGGTACTGTTAAAGGTACAGAGGTCCAGGCCACCAGCGTAAACCCTGTCTCCTATCAATCCCTGCCAACTGTATTCTAGTCCTAAGAAGGACCCTGAATACCACCAAGGGAATGAACAGGTAACGGTTAATGAACAGAAAGACATACAAGAAAGACAAGAAATAAAGTAAATAAAGTCTTACATACAACACTCACACACAGTAGGAACACCTAAGGTCTCAGAGATAAACTATAAGCTGTAAGAGTAAAAACAACTAAGGAGCTCTTAGCTTAAGTATTCTCAGAACCGCTCCAGTCTGCTAAACTATATGAATGCTTTCACCGGCATCAAACACCCAGACTGGCAGGAATATAAAGGAAACTAATTAGAACATAATCCAAAGCAGCTGGGCGAGGCTGGACCTAGTCTTAGCAAAGAGCTAGGTAAAATTAACTCTCTCATTACCAAACACAAAGAAACAGCAGCTCAGCTGTGAGAAGTCAGAATGTGCAATCGCGACGATCTTCGTGGCGATGCACCCATGACAGTACCTTGTAACATCCGATTTTCATCCGACTTGCGAGATTTTATCGCAGGCTTGCAAAACTGACATATAATGGATCCAAAAGAATAGTATTTAAATCACAAAAGAAAGAATAGATATATACACATAGAACACATATATATATATCATGTCATTGTGACATGTATATATACATATATTTATAGTTCATACACTTCTACATACTGTTATAGCCGCTAATTCAATTGCCGGCTTTTGTGAAATCACAGAAGCCGACATGAAATGATACATTGTTTCCACACAGTTAACCATGTAATTTCCTGTATTTTGATATTTGTTTAGAACTTACAATTACATGAGTGTATTTGTGCAAAATTTCAGACATGTAGGGTTAATTA
Organism: Oophaga sylvatica; assembly: GCA_033576555.1. Lineage (NCBI taxonomy): Eukaryota > Metazoa > Chordata > Amphibia > Anura > Dendrobatidae > Oophaga > Oophaga sylvatica. The sequence goes on along the minus strand of JARQOD010000006.1, from coordinate 423,733,050 downwards.
AAGGTGTAATTTCGTTGAAAAAAAATGCGTGGGCTCCCGCTGTATTTTCTCCACCAGACAGACAAAGCAAGCGAGTGGGGGCAGATAATAACAGCCTAGGGAGGGTACATTTTTTGTGCCCCCACTGGCTACTAACATCTGCCCCCAGACACCCCAGAAAGGGCAAATGTATAATTAGATTCGCCCTTTCTGGCACTTTGCCCGTCTATTCCCATTGCCCTGTAGCGGTGGCGAATGGGTTAATAATCTCACCTTAATGTGACCTTAGTATTGAAAGGTGACCTTAAGGCAGGTTAATAATTGAGAGCTGTCAATTAGACAACTATCAATTATTAATCCTATTGTATGATAGAAAAATCAAACACACACAGTTTAATAAAAAATAAGTTTAATGAAATAATCACACAGTTTTTGACAATATTTTATTTTCCTGCTAAAACCATTTCCTGTAATAAAAATAAAATAAAAAAGCAAAATGATTCTTACCAATCCGAAGTACAGTCAGGTCCCACGCTGTAATCCATCAGAAAGGGTTAACAGGTTACAGGTCGCAGAGAGCTAATAATGCTGTCTCAGACCTGTATTCCCCTGAATGAATCAGTTACTCTCCCAGCGAAAGGAGAGGAATAGATTCATGAATGGAGCTTAATTGATTTATTACAACTTTCACTTGAGTGACCTGACCTAAGGTGAAAGTGGATACAATCAATTAAGCTTCATTCATTAATCACATCCTCTCCTGTGGCAGGAGATAAGCTCATTCATTCAGGAGCTATCAGATGAGCATGCAGGATTACTTGCGCTGCTTATCTGATTGCTAGTTAACCCTTTGTGAAGGATTACATCGTGGGACGTGACAGATTGCCAGATAGGTAAGAATAATGTTGTTTTATTATTTTATATTTATTTTAGAACAAGGGCTTCGAACGGATTAAGACTTAAATTAAAGATGGTCAAAAATATGTGTTTTTATTTCATTAAAATTATTTATTCTTAAAGTGTGTGTGTGTTTTTTTATTTACTTCAATAGGATTAATAATTGATAGTTGTCTAATTGACAGCTCTCAATTATTAACCTGCCTTAAGGTCACCTTTCAATACTAAGGTGACATTAAGGTGAGATTATTAACCCATTCGCCACCGCTACAGGGCAATGGGAATAGACAGGCAAAGTGCCAGAAAGGGCGAATCTAATTATAGATTTGCCCTTTCTGGGGAGTCTGGGGGCTGATGTTAGTAGCCAGAGGGGGCACAAAAAAAAAGTACCCTCCCTAGGCTATTATTATCTGCCCCCACTCGCTTGCTTTGTCTGTCTGGTGGAGAAAATACAGCGTGAGCCCACGCATTTTTTTGTCAACGAATTTACACCTTTAATTAACCCCTACATGTCTGAAATTTAGCACAAATACACTCATGTAATTGTAAGTTCTAAACAAATATCAAAATACAGGAAATGACATGGTTAACTGTGTGGAAACAATGTATCATTTCATGTCGGCTTCTGTGATTTCACAGAAGCCGGCAATTGAATTTGCGGCTATTACAGTATGTAGAAGTGTAGGAACTATAAATATATATATATATATACATGTCACAATTACATATATATATATATATATATATATATATATATGTATTCTATGTGTATATATCTATTCTTTCTAGTCTTTATTAAAGCTGTCAGTGTGATTTTACAGTATAGCCAGGGATGAATTGCCGGCTTTTCTAAAGGACACCGGTGCGATTTAATCGCAAGTCACACATGCAGTCCGTTTGTAATCAGATTTTTCATCGCTCCCATAGACTTGCATTGGCGATAGTCGACCCACAATCGGTGACAATCGCAGCATGCTGCGATTGCACACGGACGTTTAAAACGGACCACAAAAAATCTGATACTGGGAGCTGCTCCATAGATTAACATAGGCAGACTGCAATACGATTTTTCATCGCATTGCAGTCGTCCGATTCTGTCGCCAGTGTGACGCCGGCCTTAACCTCAAAAATGATCTTTTGGATGAAGAAGCAAAAATTCCCACTGACACCTTCAAAATCTTGTCGAAAGCCTTCCCAGAAGAGCGGAAGTGATATCATAAAATATCCTATAGGTGTAATGCGGAAGGGGCACAATACTTTTTCTGTAAAATTTCAATGCATTGATAAAACTATAGGAGAACATTGTTTCTGAGCTGTAACCACAGAAGAAAGCATATTCAATCCAGGACCCCACGTAGGTAGGTGATAATGTTTACCATTGGATAACCCCTCAAATTCTACAGTATGAGAACACAGACAACTCTATATCTGATCATCTCCGTCCTCTGCATTGCTATTTGGGTACATGATACCAACTTGCTGGTTACTGAAGATTTATAAGAACCAGATGCAGATACATAAAAATGAGATGTATAGTAAGAGCTCTGTATCTGTGGTCATGTTTGCTAATGCAGACCACATGTTTCTATACAATCCCGTGAGAATAGATTTCCATTTCATTCACAGAAGCTTGGAACAGTTTCTATCTATTCTGCAGGGTTTTCAGCATTGAGAAAGGATTATGCGTTGATGCGCAATGCACAATTTTCTACTTACGGATGCTCATTGGTTTGTAAGATAAAGGCTACATGGCAAAACCGTTGAGTAGTGAAAAAAAAGAAAAATTTTGAAAAAAGTTTTTGCCTGGGTTACGATTATTCTTCCACACCTTAAAGTTTTGGGATGCAATCAGTTTGTTTGATCTTTTGCGTTACAATTGACACAGTGCCAGCTCCCGGTAAACCTAGGAAAGTGGCCCACTCTGTCCAGGCTTCAACTTGGGACATCCGTCATACATATAGAGTGGATGTGCGCACTGTGACTGTGCTATACAGCCAGCACCCGAGTCTAACTGCTGCAAATGGAGGCAGGGGCCAATAGCAGCAATTTCACTTTCTTGATGCCACTATCAATCATGACAATGGCAGTTAAGTAGTTGAAAATAGTGAATGGTGTTTCTTCCAACCCCCTTGCAACATAATTTCAGGGTGCCGATGGCATCATCAAGGCAGCCAAGGGCCATATGAAGCCCAATATTTGTACATCTTGCTTGATAACTTGTACAGTACACTGCAATACCAAAGTATTGCAGTGTACTGTACAAGTTATCAAGTGACACAAGTTAAATCCCCCTAGGATACAAGTAAAAAAATGATATATATTTATAAAAAAGTAAAAAATTATATAAAAGTTCATGTCATCCCGTTTCCTAAAATATAAATAAAATGTAAAAATAAAAAAAAGTTTTGTATCGCCACATATAATAATACTTACCCCACATAGTGAACACCGAAAAGTGAAAATGCCAAATACGCTGTATTTTAGTTACATTTACCTCCCAAAAAGAGAATAAAAGAGATCAGAAAGTTGTATGGACCCCAAAATGGTTATAATACCACAACCCCACATCCCCACCCCCGAAAAATAAAAAAGTTTTTGTTTTTTGAAGGCAAGAAGGAAAAAAAGTCAAAATTGAAGGGAGGACAATTGGTATTGTGTTGCCCAAGAGCTCGTCTAAACCTGGAGTCGGTCATGATTGAGACACTCATCTCTGCTACTATTGACTGACTCAGAATGGATCATCTGTCATAAGAGTTCTGGAAAGAATTAAACCCCTCCCCTCTAACAAATACTTTGGTTTTACTACACACAATGATTGAGTCAAAAGATTAACCTAGTCTTAGAGCTCCAAAGGTCTTCTCACAAGATACTCAATATCATGAAATGTCTGCGATGGTGATCCATGGCTCTGCTATGTCTATATGATATCCGTCCTGAGAGATGCTTATCTCATATCTCTGTAATCAGAGTTTGCTTCCATATGATCATGCCTTCTGACATACTCAACAAGATATATTACCTTATTGGTGACGGCAAGAAACGTCAAATCTTGGATCTCAGGACTTTATACCATGTTAAACCACACCATGAAAGTGAAAGGTGAACGTATTACAGAAAACCATTACATTGGTGGACAACAAATCATCAAGACCCTCAGATTTTTTTTTGTTTTGCAATTTATCATTTTTGAACAATTATTTGGCTGAAATTCTTAATTATTTACTACTTCATGGGAGCCAAGACAAGTGCTATGGTCCGTTTCTGACTTCTCTTCTACCTGAAGCCCACCTTCTAAACGGGAATCTGACATATGTGTGTTGTGCTGTGGGATTCGTTCTGTACTCACTTTTGGTCCAACTTAACAGGTTTGGCTTTACTACTTAATTCGGATACAGAGTCCCTTCCGGTTGGTGTTCGCTTTGCCCAGTATACTATCAGTTATTGCCTCCGTTCTGCCCGACGTGTCTCCACCTCAACAGACTCTTTTGGTTCCAGGGGCTTCCTATCCGGCATTACAGTGTCCCTGAGGTCCACCACCTTTTTTGCCGTGACCTGACCAATACTTAAGGGAGAAAGAGCCATGGAATCTGATGCCTCTTCTAGGCCCTGGACTGCCCAGGATCTGCAAGAAACTTCAGGTCTGCTATCATGCTGTGAGGGAAACTTGAGACTCACAGGACATTTAGGCCTATTGTACCCACTGACCTTGAACCTATCACTCCTCACACTGTCTGAGACTGTCTTTCTCTCTCTCTCTTTAGGCTGGGTCTCACATAGCAATACACCAGCGATCCCGACAACGATATGCACTTGTCAGGATCGCTGGTGTATCGCTATATTATCGCTGCTGAGCTGCCAAACAGGCAGCTCAGGGCAGCGATCAGCACAAGGACACTGCGGGTAACGTCGCTTAGTTACCCGCAGTGTACCTTGGATACCAGCGCCCTGATGCAGGGAGCTGGTATCCAAGGTACACAGCGGGTTTCCAAGCGCTGCGCGGTGCCTGGAAACCCGCTGTGTACCTTGGATACCAGCTCCCTGCATCAGGGCGCTGGTATCCAAGGTACACAGCGGGTTTCTAGGCACAGCCCTGCGCCTGGAAACCCGCTGTGTACCTTGGTTACCAGCGGATCGCTGGTCTCCCGCCTGTCACACGCAGCGATGCGTGCCTGTCAGCGGGAGACCAGCGATCAAAAAAATGTCCTGACATTTCAGCGACGATCAGCGATACCCGGCAGGGGGGCTGATCGTCGCTGAATGTCACACACAGCGATATCGCTGGTGAGCTCGCTGCTGCGTCACAAAACTAGTGACTCAGCAGCGATCTCGGTCGGTAGCGATATCGCTATGTGAGACGGGCCCTTTAAACTGGTTCCCCTATGGACAGCCCTCCCCAATCCTCGGGGACGGCCTTGAGGTCAAACCTCCAGGAAACCGAGACTTAACCCCCTTTCCGACATCGGGCGTAATACTACGTCGATGTCGGACTCCCTCCTTTTAATGTGGGCTTCGGCGCTGAGCCCACATCTTTCCCGGCACATGTCAGCTGTTTTGATCCACCCACAGCTGTTAACCTGTTAAATGCCGCTGTCAAACTCTGACAGCGACATTTAACATGCGCTTCCAGCAAGCACGCTGGAAATCCCGCCCATCCGTGAACCCCGTCACGTGAAAGCGGGTCACTGATGGGTTAGCATGACAACCAGAGGTCTCCTGCAGACCTCTATGGTTGTCACTGCCAGAATGCTATGAGCGCCGCCCGGTAGTCGGCGCTCATAGCAAGTGAGCAATTCTGTTACATACAGGTGATCTGATCATCACCTGTATGTAGCAGAGCTGATCGGGTTATGGCAGCTTCTAATCCCCATGGAGACTACTGAAGCATGCCAAAAGTAAAAAATTTTTTTTTAAATATAAAAAAATAAAAAAATATGAAAGTTCAAATCAGCTCCTTTTGCCCCATTCAAAATAAAACAATAAAAAATCAAACACACACATATTTAGTATCGCCACGTTCATAATCGCCTGATCTATCAATATAGAAAAAGAACTAACCCGATCGCTTAACGGTGTAACAAGAAAAAAGTCAAAACGTCAGAATTCCGTTTTTTTGGTCGCCGCAACATTGCATTCAAATTCAATAACGGGCGATCAAAAGAATGTATCTGCAGCAAAATGGTGTCCTTAAAAATATCAGCTCGGCACATAAAAAATAAGCCCTCACCCAACCCGAGATCACAAAAAATGGAGACGCTATGGGTATTGGAAAATTGCGCAAACAAACTTTTGGGATCTTTTTTCACCACTTAGATAAAAAAGAACCTAGACATGTTTGGTGTCTATGAACTCGTAATGACATGGAGAATCATAATGGCAGGTCAGTTTAAGCATTTAGTGAACATAGTAAAAAGGCAAAACAAAAAAACAATTGTGTAATTGCACTTTTTTGCAATTTCACCGTTCTTTGAATTTCTTCCCATTTCCCAGTACACAATATGTTAAAACCAATGGTGTCGTTCAAAAGTACAACTCATCCCGCAAAAAAACGAGCCCTCACATGGCCATATTAACTGAAAAATAAAAAAGTTATCGCTCTGGGAAGAAGGGGAGCAAAAAGCGAAAGTGCAAAAACGTAAATACCTCTGTCATGAAGGGGTTAAACTTTCCATATAAAATGCAGATTCATTTAAAAAGCTTATAACAATAAAACATTACTATACTTTTCAGCTCCCTCTTGACACGGCGTCTTCTTCTCAACCCCTGAAAGTCAAAATGATCTTTTGATATGTCATAGATGCATGAGAAGATCATGTGGGTGAAGACCCTATTGGCAGATCACCACTGATATAAGAAGAGCAGAGCTTTACAGAGAGGTAGCAGTCAGGGGTGTAAGTTTAGTGGTGCGGTGGTTGCAATCACATCCGGACCATAAGAGGACACAAAATTTCCCTTGAGGCCATATGAGAAGACATACATTATTAAAACCCTGTGGTAGTTGGGGGCTCTGTTGAAAATATTGTATGGGAGCCCATGACCTTCAAGTTACGCCACCGGTAACATTGTGCGCCCTGTGAGGATTCACAAGTCTGTAGTGACGTTTTTTATAGGTGTACAAAATGCCAGTGTGCACCTAAGAGCAAAATTTGGAATGGCCACCCCACCACTGCAGGAACAAAAAATGAAAATTGGAGACCACCGTAAGCAGCTTGGTTATTGCTTTATTTTGTCTCAATTAAGAAGACTGTCTAAAACAATAAAGCTGTCTTAGCTGACTATGTCAACCAATTGTAGCTCAGCTTTCATTTTACCAGCGCAGGTTATGAAATGAAAGCTGAGCTCTGATTTGTTGCTAGCAACCTGTCTTTTAGAAAATTTTTGTTAAATGAGACTCAATGTGGGGGATTGGGGATTTTATTACTCTCTGGAATAAGATGTGCAATGGGTTAAAGTAGATTTTCACTATAGTTTATGACAATTTTTGGCAAAAAAAAAAAAGTAGTCACTGGCTAAATTGTGAGAAGAAAAGTATCTAGCTCTCCCTTGTAATATCATATTTGACCAGCAGTTGGTGCTGTTTGCTTGCAGACACTCTGTTAGGCCGGGGTCACACTTGCTAGTGCAACGCGAGACACTCGCCTCAATACCCGGCACTGCCGCCGGCACTCGGAACCGGAATGTACGGCAGCATGTATTTCTATGCAGCTGACTGCTCCGGTCCCGAGTGCCGGCGGCAGTGCCGGGTATTGAGGCGAGTGTCTCGCATTGCACTAGCAAGTGTGACCCCGGCTATAGGCATTAGCTGCGTGCGTCTTCACACTTGTCCATCTCCTTACATAGAACTATGTTTAATGCCCTCCTTTATATAGTTCTGCTGAACCCACAGATGAAAATAGTCGACCTCTGCAGTATATGGGAGCCTCCTGACTAACCCCACACCCCTCAATGAAAGGGCAACATTTCTGTGAGGGCTTGTTTTATGTCTGCTGAACTCTACTGTTAAATGGTTCCATTTTTATCCTGGTACATATGATGTTTTGATAACTTTTTTTGCTGTATTTTTTGGAGTGGGTGGAGTAGTGACCAAAAGAAGCTAATTTTGATGCATTCATTTTTTTTTCTTACTGTGAATGTATTTGAATTTTGAATAGTTATGACTTTTCCTTTTTTCTCATATTTATTTATTTTTTTAATTTCTTTATTTTTGGTTTGGGAAAATGGGATGGTTAAAACTTTTAATTATTTTTAAGTTTTTACGAGTTTTTTTATTTTAAAATTTTTATTTTTTTTAATTATCTTTCACAAACCACGTCTCTTGTGATTGCCCACTAGTGATGAGTGAGTATACTCATTGCTCGGGTGTCCTTCGAGTATTTTGGCGTGCTTGGAGATTTAGTTTCTGTCGACGCAGCTGCATGATTTGTGGCTGCTAGACAGCCTGAATACATGTGTGGATTCCCTAACAAACAAGCATTCCTCACATGTATTCAGGCTGTCTAGCAGCCACAAATCATGCAGCTGCGTCGACAGAAACTAAATCTCCAAGCACACCAAAATACTTGCAGGATACCCGAGCAATGAGTGTACTCGCTCATCACTGTTGCCCACCTTTTCACAATCGTAGGGTGGTGCTTGCTGGGTGCTGGATTATAAAGCAGTGATCAGAGGTAGCTGCAAGCACTGTTGTTAGGCTATGTGCACACGTTGCGGATTCTTAGAGTTTTTGCCGCCGCTTACCCAACGCAACTCATTATATCCTATGGGATTCCGCAATGCTGTGCACATGTTGCGTGTTTTTCCGTGGCAGAATCGCATCGCGGAAAAATAAGCAGCATGCTCATTCTTTTTCAGGAATCGCGGTGATTCCGCCGCCATAGGAATGCATTGAACCGATTACTTTCCGCATGTGGCTATGCCCACCATGCGCAAAGTAAGCGGTTCATGTGGGGATGGTACCCAGGGTCTGGAGGAGAGGAGACTCTGCCCTGGGTACCATATCCCTGGTAAAACAATAATTAAAATAATAAATAATGATATTCTCACCTTCCGGCGGCCCCCGCAGCTTTCCCGCCTCTCAGCGACGCTCCCGGCCAATCCCGTTCCCAGTAATGCATTGCGAGAATCTCCCCAGATGACGTAGCGGTCTCGCGTGATGCTACGTCATCTGGGGTGATTCTCGCAATGCATCCTTGGGAACGGGATTGGCCGGGAGCGTCGCTGAGAGGTGGGAAAGCTGCGGAGGCCGCCGGAAGGTGAGAATATCATTAATTTTTTTTTTTTTTAGTATTTTTAACATTAGATCTTTTTACTATTGATGCGGCATAGGCGGCATCAATAGTAAAAAGTTGGTCACACTTGTCAAACACTATGTGTGACAAGTGTGACCAACCTGTCAATCAGCTTTCCAAGCGATGCTACAGATCGCTAGGAAAACGCTAGTTTCTGGCGGGAATATGCATACCTATAAAATGCCTATTTCCCGCACGCGACATTGAGGAGCGGGATTGCTGCGGAAATTTCCGCGACAATTCCGCAACGTGTGCACATAGCCTTAGAGTCAGGCGATGGCTCTTTGACACTCTAGATAATTGCTTCTGGATCCAGGAACAGCCGCACATAAACCAGACGACACCCGGTTCTACTGAACCAGCACAACTTAACCTAACAGTCTCAGTTCAGTAGATGGCATCATGCGATATTGGGCACAACCTTCATTTCCGTTACTATGTTCTCTGGCACAGTACACATTCACATTCTCCTTTCTTTCAGCCTGTTCTATCCCTCGCTTATTTTCTGATGGGCTGCACAGTACTCACAGGATCTGTCATGTCCCTCTCGCGCGTTTCCTCGTCGATCTTCCACGTTATGGCCACTGACTTGAGCCTGAGGTTCTGGACGAACCAGGAATATCTGCAGGGAGTTCCACAGGATCCCATCCCGCCTGAACAATAGGTACTTCTTGTGCTGTGTCGACCACGCACCACAATTGTGGGTTTCCAGGGCAATGGGGTACTCAGAGCCGAGCCCGTAGAAGTCTATGGGATTGTCACAGGTAGCGGTGGCTCGGTCTGTGGCCCTGGCGGTCAGGCGTATGTTGGGGGAATATTTACAGGGGATAGATTTATATACAGTTCGTGACGCCACCTGTAGTCTTCTGGTAATTTATACCAGCGCTGCTGTAGATCTCTGAGGGGATGGTGAGGCAGCTAGATGTCGGGTCCCCTACAGGTGGGACTGGTCCCTCAAAGTCTATGAAGTTAGTGAAGTCGGGTGCAGATAAATAACACAGTCTCACACGGTCAGCGTCTTTCCATACCTTTACTTGTAAGATGTTCAGGCAGGTCCCAGGGAGGCTGATCCAAGGAGAGTGTATTTTGAGACAGCAGCTGGACAAGTTAGGGGCCTCCTTTACTTTCAACACGATGAGTACAACCAGCCTGAAGCGTAGTTCCCTCAATAACTCCAGCTAATCCATAGCTGTACTGCCCAGTCAGTTTTGTGGTAGGAGCCTTCCTGTGAGAGAGCTGAATTCCTGTCTTGTCGTGCACTGACTCAAAGTCTTCACTCCCCCTGACCCCAGTTACGTACTGACTATTTGGGGCTGTTTGCCGCGACCTAAGGTCCGGTAAATCTCTGGTTTTCTTACCACTATGCTTGAAGCTAATAGTGATCCTTCGGTCCCCAGTGACCGGTTACAACGTGCAGGACTTCTTCAATCCAAAAGCACTTTTCAAATAATCCTTTCCACTGTGCCTTTCGCCTTGTCCTCGCTGGTAGCATAAACACTCACACTTGCAAAAAGTCATGTAATCACTCCCTTCTTCTCTTCCTTTAGAGTTAGTTCCAGATTCTCAGTTATCCACTAGGCAGGAGCACGTCTCTGAACCTTTCACTGTCCTTGAGACAGGTGACTGAAGTATTTCTGCACTAAGCTCTTCTTTCTTTGTCAGTGTCTTCAAGTGAGGTACAGCTCTGACTAGGCTGAGGTGAACTAGCTCACCTGTACTAGCCTCCACTTTCTGAACTGATGAAGAACCAGGCTGGACTGCTTCCTCCCTCCTAGTCCCAGCTAGACTCCACACGTCTGCTCTGTCCGAAGACAGGAAACTGACTATTCTAAAATCACTCAACCAATATACACCCTGACCACTCCCTAACAAGTAACTACACTACCCTAAGGGGTGTCTAGTGTATGTTGAGTGAATGGGTATTGAGCATTAAACTGCTGTCTCGCCACACACTCTCCAGGGTACTGCGTGTGCCTAACACCAGGGCTACACATTCCCCCATGGTAAAAGACAGCACTCCCGGGCTGTAAAATACAAAGAGACATTTTGTTTATGCATGAAAACATTAAACATTAAACATGAACATTAATTCGTCCCATCCGGGAGGTGAGGATATCTTAAACGTTGCAAACAACAAAACATTATAGAAAAATACAAAAGTATTAAGGCATCAAAACATTCAATAAATATACAGTATTCTTGTGAAGGACCCGCACCAAACCTTCAACGTGGGTCCTGGGTGGGCTGCAGGACATCCGAATGCAGACCTCACTCAGTGCCACACCACACGGGTTTTGTATTCAGAGGTAGTTGTGCTGGTTTTATGTAAAACCAAGATAAAGCACCGAAGCGCAACTATATACAAATAAGTTCTGGGCTGGCACAGTCCTCAACCTCAAAGTCCATTGTAAAACCAAAGACACAGATATAATATCACATTATAATAATACTAAAGTGCAAACTTTTTCTCTGTTTACCCAGCCGGGCATTCTACTGTTAGAAATATATATATACGTTATATACACATTTAACTTGTGCAAAAATTGGCAAACTTCTTAAACTTTTTACAACATTACTTATGGTAGACCCCTATCTGGATCTCACCGATTCTTCTTTACTGTTTAATTATTCATTTATTTCAAGTACACTTTCCACCCCGGGGGCTGGAACAATGCGATGGTCCCTAGATCCCATTACTAACAAGTCATGCGCTGCTATTAGGGTCTGGGTCGCCACAGTTCTCGTGCGAACCTCTAGGGGCGCAACGGGTACATTCTCCTCACGAGACACCGATTGCGTTTCAATCACAGTTAACGATATGGACCGTGTCATGGATTGCGATGGAAACTGGGTCGCATGTTGCGATGTAGATGTGGCTTTCCTTTGCGATGAACCTGCAGGGGGCGATGCTGGGGCACGGCCGGATACTGCTTGAGCTGGAGACGGGGACGCTGCGGTAGTGATGCCGTTACCTGCGTCTGGGACGGGGTCACGGACGATGGTGACGTTAAGGGCATACCATCCCTTCATTCCCCAGTGCCGTGTGTACGTGACAATGTCTCCATTAACTAAGTCCCTCCCGGGATGGCCTTGCGGTAGGTGGGATTCTACGTCCCTGCGACTAACAAAGACCCCTGGGTAGAGGCCCGGTTCACGGATGAAGCCCCAGCCCTTCCGGAGCTGGAACTCAGTCACACACCCCTGCCGCCGCGGTTCCCTCAGGGTACCTTTCTCTCTCCGGACACTCTCCTTGTCCGCGATCAGCTCTGCATGTTGTCGCTGACGATTCCGCTGAGCTTCCCGCTCTTCCTCCTGCTGGCGTTTCTGCTTCTCCTCACGACGCTGCCACTCATATTCCCACTGGGCAGTGTAGGCGACGTCATCCAGGCGCGCCATCTCGTCCCAGTCGACGTCTGGTAACGACGGACAGGACCCCTCCGGTGTCCCTGTCGGGACCGATCATCTGCTGCGGCCTCCTGGCCGGGCGGGCGTTCCGGAACTGGCGGTACCTCCTCAACCTCCTTCGCCTCCACTGCTTCACCGGTGGGATCAGGATCGGTACTTTCGGGGGCAGCCTCCGGTTGCTCCTTCGCCTTGGGCAGCAGAATCTTCGGTAACTCGAATCGTGGGGGGTCGTTGAGGGGAGAGATCACCGTGTCCCACAGCCTCCGCTGCTCCAGGGTACGCCGGCGTCTCTCGATCTCTTCAAATCCAGGTTGGTACTGGACCATCTTCTTCAGGCGTGCATTTTCTTCCTGAATTTCTAGCAACGCCTGCTGCAGGTGCAGGACCACGGATAACTCCGGTGCTGGTGGCAGCTTGGCTGGGGCACGGGGCCTGCCTTCCTCCGCTTCCCTGCTCGGCTGCACACGTCCTGCTTCCATGATGTTCCAGAAGATTCTTTCTTCTTCCTCCAGAGACATCCGGTCTCTTCCGTGGAGGCGGGGTTTGCGTCTCCTCCTCCTCGCAGGGAAGGTGAAGAGGAGGCGGACCTCCTTTGCTGTAGGGCAGGATCGCATGTTGTAATAGCACTTTGAGAGGGCAGGCATTTTCTTCGCGCCACAGGGGGGTACACGCCCACGAAGGTACACCCACCTTCTTCTCCAGCGCCTGAGGGCGCGAATATGGCGACAAAGATGGCGATTTTGGCGCCAAAAGTGCAAACAGTCCTTTTTCACAAAAACAATTCCATAGGCACACAGGGCTCGCAATTTTGCGAGTTTCGTATCCTGTTCGTGACGCCAATTTTGTGTCGACCACGCACCACAATTGTGGGTTTCCAGGGCAATGGGGTACTCAGAGCCGAGCCCGTAGAAGTCTATGGGATTGTCACAGGTAGCGGTGGCTCGGTCTGTGGCCCTGGCGGTCAGGCGTATGTTGGGGGAATATTTACAGGGGATAGATTTATATACAGTTCGTGACGCCACCTGTAGTCTTCTGGTAATTTATACCAGCGCTGCTGTAGATCTCTGAGGGGATGGTGAGGCAGCTAGATGTCGGGTCCCCTACAGGTGGGACTGGTCCCTCAAAGTCTATGAAGTTAGTGAAGTCGGGTGCAGATAAATAACACAGTCTCACACGGTCAGCGTCTTTCCATACCTTTACTTGTAAGATGTTCAGGCAGGTCCCAGGGAGGCTGATCCAAGGAGAGTGTATTTTGAGACAGCAGCTGGACAAGTTAGGGGCCTCCTTTACTTTCAACACGATGAGTACAACCAGCCTGAAGCGTAGTTCCCTCAATAACTCCAGCTAATCCATAGCTGTACTGCCCAGTCAGTTTTGTGGTAGGAGCCTTCCTGTGAGAGAGCTGAATTCCTGTCTTGTCGTGCACTGACTCAAAGTCTTCACTCCCCCTGACCCAGTTACGTACTGACTATTTGGGGCTGTTTGCCGCGACCTAAGGTCCGGTAAATCTCTGGTTTTCTTACCACTATGCTTGAAGCTAATAGTGATCCTTCGGTCCCCAGTGACCGGTTACAACGTGCAGGACTTCTTCAATCCAAAAGCACTTTTCAAATAATCCTTTCCACTGTGCCTTTCGCCTTGTCCTCGCTGGTAGCATAAACACTCACACTTGCAAAAAGTCATGTAATCACTCCCTTCTTCTCTTCCTTTAGAGTTAGTTCCAGATTCTCAGTTATCCACTAGGCAGGAGCACGTCTCTGAACCTTTCACTGTCCTTGAGACAGGTGACTGAAGTATTTCTGCACTAAGCTCTTCTTTCTTTGTCAGTGTCTTCAAGTGAGGTACAGCTCTGACTAGGCTGAGGTGAACTAGCTCACCTGTACTAGCCTCCACTTTCTGAACTGATGAAGAACCAGGCTGGACTGCTTCCTCCCTCCTAGTCCCAGCTAGACTCCACACGTCTGCTCTGTCCGAAGACAGGAAACTGACTATTCTAAAATCACTCAACCAATATACACCCTGACCACTCCCTAACAAGTAACTACACTACCCTAAGGGTGTGTCTAGTGTATGTTGAGTGAATGGGTATTGAGCATTAAACTGCTGTCTCGCCACACACTCTCCAGGGTACTGCGTGTGCCTAACACCAGGGCTACACAGTGCCTCCAGCCCACTACCCTTAAACTTCACTTTTCTTCTTACTAACACTGAACTCTCACATTATCTAATCTAATCAGGAAATGTTTCTCCTTTTTGTCTGACCTTGCCCCCTCCCCTGCTGGCTGGTCCCAACCATATTATCTGCATGCTAACCTGCACACCCACTTCCCATATCTAATATACCCACAACTGCAGCTTTCCCTTTTCTAACTTAATCGCTTTGTCCAGTGCTATACCTATGTCCTATACTTAACCCTGTACTTTCCTTATATACTACACATCAGTTACATTATACATTAATCACAAAACATTACATTAATGGCATCACTTAGTGCCTATAGAACTCTATGCTGAACATTTATATGTACGGAGTCTGGGGAGATAGTCATCAGCCAAATGAGCGTTCTTCCAACAGCTGGTTCCATATGTTGATCCAATGTTACCGCCATTACTGCTGCTACTAACAGAGTGGTATATTTTATTTTTGAGCAGTTACTGGAACATTCAGAAAAAAAGGCAAAAATAAAAAAAGGGCGAAATTCCAGTGTCTACTAATGGCTGTATGTTTGTACATATAAATCATAAGCAGGGCGTATCATCTCTGAGCGGTTGCTAAATAGTCAATTGATGTTCTTATATGACATCTGTAAAGTACAGCTGGGCTGAACGCTGCATTATGCTCCAGGCGAGTAAACTTCATTAGCAGTGAGGTAAATGTGGTAGACCAAAAAAATGCAATAAAGAGCAATTTTCAAACAATGGTGGAGTCAAAACAAAGGCTTTAAGGCTTTCAGCTAAATTGTCGTTGGCGCTGGAATGTAAAAAAAAAAGAAAAAGACATTTGGCCTTGACACAAAGTAACCGTATCGTTGCAGAGAGAAGATCGTTATTATTGCAGAATCTATAGGGCCAAACCGACTTGGCCAACTGGTGCTCACAGCCCGCTCACTGCCTCCTCTGTCTCCACAGGATGAGAAGGAAGGTCAGGCAAAAGGTTGACGAGATGCAGTCATAGGATTTGTCACCTGAAAAGTTCTCTATGGTGACCCTATAATGCACGAAAGGGATCATGAACACTACTCAGAGGCATGACCTCCACTGTGCTCCTTGCCGGGGAGCTGCTGTAAAGATCATGAACACTACTCAGAGGCATGACCTCCACTGTGCTCCTTGCCGGGGAGCTGCTGTAAAGATCATGAACACTACTCAGAGGCATGACCTCCACTGTGCTCCTTGCCGGGAGCTGCTGTAAAGATCATGAACACTACTCAGGGGCATGACCTCCACTGTGCTCCTTGCCGGGGAGCTGCTGTAAAGATCATGAACACTACTCAGAGGCATGACCTCCACTGTGCTCCTTGCCGGGGAGCTGCTGTAAAGATCATGAACACTACTCAGAGGCATGACCTCCACTGTGCTCCTTGCCGGGGAGCTGCTGTAAAGATCATGAACACTACTCAGAGGCATGACCTCCACTGTGCTCCTTGCCGGGAGCTGCTGTAAAGATCCAAAGTCCCATAGACAATGAATGAAGAAGAGGTCAAGCATGCACACCTCTGCTCTTTTAAGGATGGGGCTGCAAAGTCTGGTTCTAGAGTTCCAGAGCCCTGATCTTGAGATTATTTGGGGTCCCAGCGGTTAGACCGCCACCGATAAGCAAATTATCACCTACCCTGGCTCATCCCCCCAATAGTTCACAGAACAGAGAACCATCGTAATTCAGTTCCTTCAAGCTAGAAGTCAGAATGGACCTGGTGGCGGCACGTGCACCCTCCCACTACGGCTTTTTGTCATACCCATGGACATTAAACGGAGTGACATACCTCATGTGTGAGCACAGCTCTCTTCTAAACTTTCCTAGTCAGGGTCTTTCAGAAGGTGAAAAAGAACTCAGATCCTCTGTTTTGGTGATTGGTAGGAGTTACATGTCCCATTGTTGGGGCATCATCATTGCCGTAGAGACCCGTGAGGATTGAGCAGCATCAGAATGAGAACTGCCAGTAAAGCCATGGTGGCAACTGGGTGGTGGAGGCCCCTCTGATTGTCATTGTGTTGGGATATTTGCTCTTTTGGCTTATGCTTTAAAGAGGTTTTCCAAACTAAATATTTTTAACTATTGAAACAGCTCTGAATGGTGAACAAAAATATACAACATGCTATCCTGACCTCACCGATCCTTCACCTCTCACTTTGCCATGCTGCATGGTTCCCCACGGGTCTCCACGTTGTGTTGAAGAGGTGATTGGCTGAAGCAGTGAGAAGGTAAAGGGCCTAATTCACTATTACACTTGCGCCTATTTGTTATCTAGTTTTACCTGTATTAAAGGGGTTGTTCAGGTTTGGCACAAAAGTCTACAGTTACTCTATGTGACTGCAAACTTGTGAATCCCCACAGTGTTGACGGTGCACACATATCTGGATTTTTCGGTGTTGCCGCCAGGAGCAGACGGACATTGAGCGAGGCTGCACATGTCTAGCCAAAATGTGGCCAAGAGTATGCATATGGTATACTTCCGGTCACATGCCCGCCCACTCCTGGCTCCTGCACCGGTGAATCCTGACAGCACGTGCCGTGAACACTGTGTTGATTCACAAGTCTGCAGTCACAGAGGGCCTGCAGACTTTTGTTCCAAACCTGGAAAACCCCTTTATGTCTGTTTATTGTTTTCCTTCAAATTCTTTTAAGTTGCACCTATTTTGATTTCCATTTTCAACTTGTTCGTCTGTTTTTTCTCTGCCACTGTGACCGTTTTTTTTAGCAGCTGACGATACATTATTTAGGACTTTTTAAAAAGTCTATAAATTTCTGGGCAAATGTTCTCCAGTTTCCCTCTGAATTACCTTTTTTGTCGTTGAGAATTTTTTTTTTTGCGCAAATGTTGCATGCGACATATTAATGGATCAGGAGACTTTTTGCTTTATAAATAAAGTAAAAAAGGATAAAAGACAAAAATAAAGAGGATTTTTGATATGGCACAAAATTCATGAACCCACATGCACATGCATTTTGAAGAATTTGGTGCTAAAAACGGTAAGGAATATCACATAAGAAAATAGAAAAGTGACTTAAAAAAATTTCTGCAAATAATAAATCGGTCTCTAAATGTCAGGATGTCATCACTGAACCAGGAACTAGAGACCATGATGGAATGGGAGCGAAAGGAACAGTCAGGTCACTTTGCCTTTTTTTTATTTTTCAACACCAAATAAAGTGTAATATACTGTGTATAGCACAAATCCAATATTGGAAGCTAAAAAAATATTTTGCTTCTTCCGAAAAATACAAAATGATATAAAACTGAAAATTTTAAATACCCTACAACACATCATCTATTAAATTTTAACTTCTCCATTAAGTTGCCATCACGACCACCTCCATAGTTGACTCCCACCAACAACTAACTTGACCCTGGGAACGAATTACAGATGTCACAACAGTCAGGTTTCAGCACAGAGAACCTTGATACCTAAATCCTCGCCCAGCAAGAATGCAGACATTTTATAAAAGAAAAAGAAGTGAAATTTCCAACAGAACAAATGTTTTACTTACTAATCCGAGCTAAAACTGTAGCCCGCTAGACAGTTGTGCTGAACATGGGACACACAATTTTTCAGAACTGGAGGAAATGGCTTTCTATACTTTTGGTTGGTAACTGATACTCTTGCTGCAGCTTAAGTGACCATAAGGTTAGAGGGAAGGATGAATATGTTATTATTTTCCACATATGTTTGCAGTTGTGGCCGTTAGAAGGATCTGCCATAATTATCCTGGACACACTGCTGGCTGAGACTTTGCGATTTTTCATCCTACCTATCCGTCTGTATTAATGTGAAGCATATACCGGCCCCTGTGCTCTATTGATGTTCTTGAGAGATTTATAGATAATGACCCCCACGGTAGGACTTTTTAGAAAAGTCCTAAGGGTTTTTCAGTTTACTGGGATAATAAAGTAAAAGAGTTCCACTATGTACTTGATTTGTTCCTGGGAATAAGATAAGAATCAGAAACTTTTAACATTCATACAAATGAAAGTAGAATTTTTTTTAAGGGTTTGTCTGATTTAGTAAATAAAGGAGAGGTCCTGTTTCAGGACTGTAATTCAGTGGCCTTAGGATTGAACCTAGTTTGGAAAATCCAAGATGACCACTGGCAACTCAGTGATTTCAATAAAATTTAATTGTTTAATGCACAACTTCTCCTTCGGGGGCACTGTGGGGAGACTGAATAGTTATCGCTGATTGTCCACAGACTACAGCTGGTCACCGGGGTTTCCGGTAGCAGAACACCTTGTGAATATAATCAATTAAACATCAGGATACCTGTATCTATCTATCTATCTATCTATCTATCTATCTATCTATCTATCTATCTATCTATCTATTTATCTAACTATTATCTATCTTTTATATATATATATATATGTATATACAGCTCTAGCAAAAATTAAGAGACCACTGCACAGTTTTATAAAAATCCGCTTCTCTCCATGTCTGACAGCCATTCCATTCCAGTGTCAGTTGAATTCCAACCAGAGTTCACCTCATTCTACTTAATGTGCTTCTGATTAGGTGATCACCTGAACCAAATCTTATTTAACGAAGGAAAGTATAAAAAACCCTGCTATGCTGTTCACAATCCTCTTGCAATAGGACAAGCTGGATGGCAAAACAAGTGCTAGTAATATCCCAAAAGTAATAGGAATGAAAAAATAACTTTTAACCATGCCAAAGGAGTTGAAAAGAAAAGTCTTGAGTGAGGAAAAGAAGGGCTCATTTCTGGCTTTACTAGCAGAGGGATACAGGGAGCGTCATGTTGCCTCCACCCTTAAAATTTCTAAGACGGCAGTCCATTACAACAAGGTCAAGCAGCAGACATTGGGGACAACAAAGCTAACAGACCGGCAGAGGGCAAAAACGACTCTCCACTGACCGGAATGACCGTCATCTTATTCGAGTGTCATTCAGCAACCGCAGTATAACATCAAGTGACCTACAAAAGCAATGGCAAATGGCAGCTGGGGTGAAGTGCACGGCAAGAACAGTTCATAAC
This sequence comes from Oophaga sylvatica, assembly GCA_033576555.1. Taxonomy (NCBI): domain Eukaryota; kingdom Metazoa; phylum Chordata; class Amphibia; order Anura; family Dendrobatidae; genus Oophaga; species Oophaga sylvatica. The sequence continues at coordinate 423,713,274 of JARQOD010000006.1, read as the reverse complement.
AGGCTCCTAGAGGCAGGGCTCAAGTCATGTAAAGCTAGAAAAAAGCTTTTCATCAATGAGAAGCAAAGGAGACCCAGGCTGAAGTTTGCCAAAGACCATAAGGATTGGACCATAGAGGACTGGAGTAAGGTAATCTTCCCTGATGAGTCTAATTTTTTAGCTTTGCCCAACACCTGGTCGTCTAATGGTTAGATGGAGACCTGGAGAGGCGCACAAGCCACAATGTCTTGCACCCACTGTGAAATTTGGTGGAGGATCGGTGATGATCTGGGGATGCTTCAGCAAGGCTGGATTTGGGCAGGTTAATATTTGCGAAGGACGTATGAATCAAGCCGCATACAAGGTTATCCTGGAAAAAAAGTTGATTCCTTCTGCTCAGGCAATGTTCCCCAACTCTGAGGACTGGTTTTCAAGCAGGACAATGCGCTGCGCCACACAGCTAGGTCAATTAATGTGTGGATGAAGGACCACTGCATCAAATCCCTGTCATGGCCAGCCCAATCTCCAGACCTGAACCCCATTGAAAACCCTGGAATGTAATCAAGAGGAAGATGGATAGTCACAAGCAATCAAACAAAGAAGAACTGCTTACATTTTTGTACTAGGAGTGGCATAAGGTCACACAAAAGTAGTGTGAAAGACTGGTGGAAAGCATGCCAAGACCCATGAAAGCTGTTATGATTTGGTAGCCGGGGAGGACAGTAACAAAAATAGCCAAGGCAGCCCGACACCCAGAGAGGTTGGGAACTAATGGATTGCAGACCCCTAAACTAACCGCACAACTAGAAGCAGCCGTGGAACGTACCTACCATGACCTAGACCCCTCGACACAGCCGGAGAGTTAGCTAAGCCTAAAGATAGAAAGGGGAAAGCTAACTGCCCGGTAGTAGTGCCCCAAAGGAATAGGTAGCCCCCACACAAATATTGACGGTGAGACAAGATGAAATACACACGAAGGCAGAAAATAGAGTAAGCAGACGTTGGGGCCCAAAACTATCTTGATAGGACAGGACAGGAAAGAATACTGTCTGCAATCCAGCAAAACCCTAGGAAAAATTCCAACACTTCTGATTCCAAAAATACTGAGACCACACGATCTCTCCCCCGCTAGATCAGAACACTGGTGTGAACAAGTAGCTACCCAGCAGGCACTGAAATAACAGGGACTGAACAAATAAACCGAGATAAATGAGAAACAGAAACCAGCGCAGGCCCCAGCAGGGGAACCCGGCTGACCTCACTTCAGAAGGGCAAAAAAACAAAGGAAAACAAAACCACAGAAACAAGCAGAAAATAACTTATCTGAAAGTTGCAGGAGACAGCAGCAAGCTGATTTCCAAACTGGACCAGGAAGAAACAACTAATCACCGGCGAGGATCATGGGAAGGTTACTCCCTTAAATCTCCCCAGTCAAGACTCAAAGATTGCCAATCGTCCACAGCTGAATCCTCAGTTGAAGGGCCTCTGTCAGTCAAGGCAGCTTCATTACTATCAGCAGCCACCAGAGCGAGCCCCAACTCAGAATCCAGAGCGTTCACAACAGAAAGCTGTGATTAAAAATCATGGTTATTCCACAAAATATTGATTTCTGAACTCTTCCTGAGTTAAAACATTAGTATTGTTGTTTCTAAATGATTGTGAACTAGTTTTCTTTGCATTAGTTGAGGTCTGCAAGCACTGCATTTTTTTTGTTATTTTGACCATTTCTTATTTTCTGAAAATAAATACAAAATTTACTGGTTGGAAATTCGGATACATGTGAGTAGTTTATAGAATAAAAGAGCAATTTACATTTTACTCAAAAAATATACCCATAAAGAGAAAAATCAGACAAACTGAAAATTTTGCAGTGGTCTCTTCATTTTTGCCAGAGCTGTATATGTATGGATGTATAAAGAGATAGATATATATTAAAATGGGCTTTATGTACAATCTCTATATTTTTTTTTAGAAAGGTAGGTATCCTTTCTAAAATCAGCTGTAGTCCGTGGGCAATCAGCTATAACTATTCAGTCTCCCCACAGTGCCCCCGATGGAGAAGTTATGCATTACACAATTCAATTTTATTGAAATCACTGAGTATTTATACTCTATTCAATATCCTCTTTTCTTAACCAGAGTAAGGAGCATTTATATTGAGTGGTTCTTGCTCTGGATGAGCTATCATGTGTCCATTACTGAGATAAACCAATAATTTGAATATGCACTTGTAATGCTTAACCTCCTCTGTGGGAAAATTGAAATCTTATCGTCAATTTTTGATCACTGATCGCCGAAGCTTCCAGCAAGGGATGTTTTCTATGCACTTTCTTATTATCAAGGACCCTATAATGGATTTTTCAAAGTAGGAAAAACTGCTTTCAAGTGGTAGGATTTGGAAAGCCCAACTCAAAAGCAGTTGCTTCTCGGTGTTTTGGGTACATTCCTGGAGCGCTACTTTAATTTTACCTACTGAAATGTTGGTAAATGAGTTAGACATGCCCCTTAAAAGGGACCTGTCACTTCAAATAAATGTTTTTTATTTACCTGGTGTAAATTCCGCTGTTATCCTGAATTCAGCAGTTTTTCTTTTGTTTCTGAACGTGTCCATTCCTGAAATAAGGCCCTCTCTCCTTCATATATAAGTCCAGTCTTATGAACAACTGGGTGTGGTCTGCAAGAAGACGCCCACAGAAAGGAGTTGACCATGCATAGTTGCCTAAATAGACTAGATTTATATACAGGGGAAGAGGAGGCCATATTTCAGGAACGGAGAGGAGCAGAAACAACAGAAAAACATCTCCGGATTCAGGAGAACAGCGGCGTTTACAGCAGGGAAAAAGTACATACTTATGGCAAGTGACAGGCCTCTAAAATTAGACAGAAAGGCAGTTTACTATTGATAATAAGGTTATAATGTGCCGATATAGTCACTAAATAAAGTTATGGATATAAAATATTTTGTGCTTCCTCTAAATATTGATTAAACTTTGCAAGAACAAGCTGGTTGCCCCACAGAGTCCACAAACCTTTCCACAAGCCTGGGAATCATTAGTATTTGGGCTGTATATAAAATCCAGATTTTCAGTACAGGAGAACTTTTGCTCCTTTGAACATTATCCTGGCTGTCAAAGCTTTGATAGATTCTTTTATATTTTAAAGAAGTTGTCCGGCAGTAAAAATATTAATATATTTTTTTAATCATGGATTGTTTGAAAATCACAAATGGAGAGATACTCACCTTCCAAGGTCCCCGTTCATCCAGCGCAGACCACTCTGGAGATCTTCACCGACAACGGAAGTGATGTCAGCTCTGTTTCGAAGTCAACTCTGCAACCAGTGATTGTGTTTAGTGTTTAATTGAGAAGAAGCCATCATCAACCAATATTTCTCCGATGACATTGTGACTTTCGAATGAAGTAGACACCGAATCCAAAAGAGTGGATCCATTGGGGGCCTAGAAGGTGAGTTTGCTTCCGTTTGTAATTTTTAAACAATCCATGCCCTGGAAATATATACAGTACAGACCAAAAGTTTGGACACACCTTCTCATTCAATGATTTTTCTGTATTTTCATGGCTATGAAAATTGTAGAATCACACTGAAGGCATCAAAACTATGAATTAACAAATGTGGAATTATACATTACACTTTACAAAAAAGTGTGAAACAACTGAAAATATGTCTTATATTCTAGCTTCTTCAAAGTAGCCACCTTTTGCTTTGATTACTGCTTTGCACGCAGAAAAGGTGAACGGATGGACTCTACATGGCTGGTTCCCACCGTGAAGCATGGAGGAGGTGGTGTGATGATGTGGGGGTGCTTTGCTGGTGACACTGTTGGGGATTTATTCAAAATTGAAGGCATAGTGAACCAGCATGGCTACCACAGCATCTTGCAGCAGCATGCTATTCCATCCAGTTTGCGTTTAGTTTGACCATCATTTATTTTTCAACAGGACAATGACCCCAAACACACCTCCAGACTGTGTAAGGGCTATTTGACCAAGAAGGAGAGTGATGGGGTGCTACGCGAGATGACCTGGCCTCCACAGTCACCAGACCTGAACCCAATCGAGATGGTTTGGGGTGAGCTGGACCGCTCACCGCTTCAATTTTGAATAAATCCCTAACAGTGTCACCAGCAAAGCACCCCCACACCATCACACCACCTCCTCCATGCTTCACGGTGGGAACCAGGCATGTAGAGTCCATCCGTTCACCTTTTCTGCGTGCAAAGTGAGTCGCACTTAGTACCAGGGCAATGGGGTACTCGGCACCGAGCCCATGAAAGTCTATGGGATTTGTCACTGGCAGCAGGACTCGGTCCGTGGCCCTGGGCGCTCATACAATGGGGGATATTTACAGGGGATTATAAGGATAGGTAGTTCGTGACGCCACCTGTGGTATCTGATCAATTGGACCAGCGCTGCTATAAGGATCTTCACAGGGGATGTTATGGGGCAGCTGGGTGGTAAGTCTCCCACAGGTGAGACGGGTCCCTGGAAGTCTATGGTGATGATGCAGGGTGTAGTTAAGAATTCAGTCACACACAATGCAGCTTCTTTTCATACCTTTACTGGTAGATGGTTCAAGCAGATCCCGGGGAGCTGGTCGGGGTGGAGAATGCACATTCGGGTAACCGCTGAGCAGGTTAGAGGCCTCCTTTACTTCAAATATAAGTGAGTCCAAACTTGCCTGAAGCGAAGTTAACTCTGCAATCTCCAGCTTTCTCAATAGCTGCCAAGCCCGGCCGACATTGTGGTAGAGCCTTTTCGATGGTAGAACTAAGTCTATGTCTGCAGCGTCCCGCTAGACTCCTGTTCTCCTGACTCCAGTTACGTATCGACACATTGGGCTGCCTTCTGCGACCTGTAGTCCAGAAAGCCTCCGGTTTTCTTATCACTAAGCATGAAGCTCTAGCAATGCCTCGGACTCCGGTGTCCGGTGAATTAGTGCAGGTAATCTGGTACCTGAAGCACTTCTCTGTCCTTCTCCACTGCGCCCTTCGCCCTGCTTTCACTCTTAGCATAAGCACTTGTAGCTTTTGATGGAAATGTCAGCTTTCTCCAGAGCTCGCTGAGAAGCTCTCAGTATCCTCCTTGTTTCAGCTTCTGCTGAGGTACTGATTAAGGGTAGCTCTGACTAGGCTAGGATGACTCACTTCACCCGTACTAGCCTCCACTTCTTTGTCAGGTGAGCTACGCTAGCTCTGCGAGGATTCAGTCCTCTCTCCTCTCCCTCCAAGTCCAGACTGAACTGGCACTGAACTGCACTGTCCGAAGACAGGAAAACTGACGGATCTGCACTGTCCTAAGACAGGAAGCTTGAATGCTGACTGCTACGTGTCACTCCCTTTTATACCCCTAGTGGGTGTGTCTGAAAGTGTGAGTGAAGTGAATGGATAGCAAGCTTTTGCGGTTACCTTCCTGTGCATTCTCCTGGATTATTTGTGTGCCTGACATAGCTGGGCCACACAAAAGCAGTAATCAAAGCAAAAGGTGGCTACTTTGAAGAACCTAGAATATAAGAAAAATATTTAGACTTGAGAGTCCTCAGTGGTTGATACCTTTTAATGGCTAACTGAAAAGATGGTAACAAATTGCAAGCTTTCGAGACTACTCAGGTCTCTTCATCAGGCAAAGACCACCATCTTTTCAGTTAGCCATTAAAAGGTATCAACCACTGAGAACTCTCAAGTCTAAATATTTTTCTATCTACTGGCTAACACGGTACGAAGATACACATCTTTCCTATATAGAATATAAGACATATTTTCAGTTGTTTCACACTTTTTTGTAAAGTGTAATGTATAATTCCACATGTGTTATTTCATAGTTTTGATGCCTTCAGTGTGAATTTACAATTTTCATAGTCATGAAAATACAGAAAAATCATTGAATGAGAAGGTGTGTCCAAACTTTTGGTCTGTACTGTATATGTATATTTTACTGTCGGAACACCCCTTTAACTTTTCCACTTTTGTCACCTTTTTAGAGTATTTTATTAACCCAATGCACTGGTCTCCAACCCAAAAATTTACTGTTATAGAGAAACTACGCCTCCAGTTATGGTCTGATGGCTTTTTTTTTGCACAGTTGCATACACTCAGGTCCTTTTGAGGTTCATTTGTAGAGCACAAGTTGTTTGATGTTGCTATCAAAATGTGGTCCCTTCTAGAACCAGAAGTAAGGGGGAGAAACTCATATTCCAGCAATCTGCCTTCGTATTCTTATTCCTCTCTCATAATGGCTGACCCCTTACACTAGACTCAATTCTTACTACCTAATAACAGGAGGTTTCTCCCATTCTCATGTGACTCTTACAGCTGCAGTCGTTGGCTGACTGCCCAAGGGAGTTTGTTCCAGCTCTTTTGCAAAATTCGGTCACATGAAGACCCTTCATTGGCTTCCTATTGCCCAGAGGCTTCAGTTCAAAACCCTAACCATGACATACAAAGCCATCCACAACCTTTCTCCTCCATACATTTGTGACATGGTCTCCCGCTACCTACCTACACGCAACCTTCGATCCTCTCAAGATCTCCTTCTCGACTCCCCCCTCATCTCTTCTTCCCACAACCGCATACAAAACTTCTCCCGGGCTTCCCCATACTCTGGAACTCTCTGCCGCAAAACATCAGACTTTCACCAACAACGGAGACCTTCAAGAAGAACCTGAAGACCCACCTGTTCTGACAAGCCTACAACCTACAATGATCCTCAGTCTACTGAACCATCGCACGACCAGCTCTACTTTCTCCTAGTGTATCCTCACCCATCCCTGTAGACTGTGAGCCCTCGCGGGCAGGGTCCTCTCTCCTTCTGTACTTGTGTGTCCCTTGTCTAGCACATGTTTATTGTACCTGTCTATATTTTTCCTTTTCATATCTAAAGCGCCATTGAATAAATGGCGCTATATAAATGTGTAATAATAATAATAATAAAATGAACAAGCCCCTGTGGGGTAAGATTAACCTTTTGAGTGCTGCCTGTCAGCAGTTCCCACAATATGTTACAACATACAGTTTACACAGAAATCACAGCTTTTACATGGAACACAGTATACATCCGGTATCCCATGGAAATTGCATCTTTGTAGGATACCACATATTCATACGTTCCACATGACAAAGGGAATTCCAATGTCATCTCAAGGTGATGGGTTTTTCATAGGTGCAGCACTGAAAACTATTCCCTCACCTTACGATCAACAATACTGGCTCATTAATGCTCACTTTTAAGTGACAATGAAGTGATATCACCACTCATATTGAGGTCACACTACACTCATATTAATGTCATTAAAAGTGCATTGGTAACACACACTGCCTTCATGCTGATGTTCTTCGCAGTGCACTGTAAAAGTTTTGGCTTTAAATGCTCATTTATCACGTATGCACTGCACTGGTAATAAATTTATGATGGCTGCCGGCTCTACCACTGGGGCTTTCTCCTATGACTACAATGAGGGTCCTAAGCTTCTATTCCTACATTACTACAGACGTCATTATGGCAGGATGCACACACATGTTGCTTTCTCCTATGACTACAATGAGGGTCCTAAGCTTCTATTCCTACATTACTACAGACGTCATTATGGCAGGATGCACACACATGTTGCTTTCTCCTATGACTACAATGAGGGTTCTAAGCTTCTATTCCTACATTACTACAGACGTCATTATGGCAGGATGCACATGTGTAGCCCTGGTACACAATACCAGGAGGATGAGTGGAGAGGTAAAGGTTAAGTGTTCTTCATGTCATCATGTACCTTCAAACACGCCCAGTAGGGGTGTGGAAGGGAGTGTCAGTAGGAGAGTGTGTCCAGACTTAGGAGAGACAAGACGTCTTAGGGACTCTGCTCTATCTTCAGCTTCAAATTGTGGAGTCTAGTATAGGTACTTTAACGTACCCGAGCCTAGTCAAAGCTGTGCCCACTGGAGACAGGCTGAAATATCTCCTGAGAACTGAGCAAGTCGAAGGGCAAAAGTGGAAGAAAGCAAGGAAGTGCTATAGGTGAAGAATACCTGCACGAATCTACCGGTTACTGGGGACCGAAGGATCATCTTTGTTCCAAGCAAGGTGATAAGATAGCCAGAAATCTACCGGACCCTAGGTCGCGGCGGATAAGCCCATATAGTCAGTACGTAACTGGGGTCAGAGGGAAGTGAGGACCGTGAGTCAGTGCACGACAATATAGGAAATCATCTTTCTCACAAAAAGGCTCCAACCACAACACTGATCGGGCAGAACAGCTAAAGGTTAGCTGGAATTATAGAGAGGACTACGCTTCATGCTGGTCGTACTCAGCTTCATTGGAGTTAAAGGAGGCCCCTAACTTGCTTAACCGTTTGCCTCAAAGCTCATCCTCCATCAACCCCATCAGCCTCCCTGGGACCTGCCTTATCATCCTGCAAGTAAAGGTATGGAAAGACGTTGACTGTGTGAGACTGAGTTATTATTGCATGCCTGCACAATCCCTACCTAACTACCGACCTGAGGGAAGAGTCCCACCTGTAGGGGACCCGACATCTAGCTGCATCACCATCCCCTCAGAGATCTACAGCAGCGCTGTACAAATTACCAGAATACTACAGGTGGCGTCACGAACTGTACATACATCAATCCCCTGTAAATATATCCCCAACATACGCCAGACCGCCCGGGCCACAGACCGAGCCACAGCTACCTGTGACAAAATCCCCATAGACTTCTACGGGCTCGGCTCTGAGTACCCCATTGCCCTGGTAACCCACAATTGTGGTGGCGGGTCGACACAACAATTTGGCGTCACGAACAGGATACGAAACTTGCAGCATTGCGAGCCCTGTGTGCCTGTGGATTGTTTTTGTGAAAAAGGACTGTTTGCTATTTTTGGCGCTAAAATCCGCCATTTTGCCGCCATATTCGCGCCCTCAGGCGCTGGAGAAGAAGGTGGGCGGACCTGAAAAAAGCGCGCAGAGTCTTGGACACGCCCCCAACCTGCACCCCAAACCGCATCGCAAACTGCATAGCAATCTGCATCGCAAACTGCATAGCAATCTGCATCGCAAACTGCATAGCAATCTGCATCGCAAACCGCATAGCGAACTGCATAGCAATCTGCATCGCAAACCGCATAGCGAACTGCATAGCAATCTGCATCGCAAACCGCATCGCAATCCGCATAGCAAACTGCATCACAATCTGCATTGCAATCCGCATAGCAAATTGCATCGCAAAATAGAGCGGCAGGTCCTGCAACAGGAAGTGAACGCTCTGACATCAGAGCGCCTGCGACGAAGGTCCTATTCCCACTGCGGTGCCTGTGAAGAAGCAGCATCTGAAACCGGTAGGCTCCGTTTAACCAAGGGGGAGCAAGGATGTCACAACAACAGGCTGACAGTGCGGCCCCGGCCGGAGGGCTTAATCCCGCACCGTCTGGTATTGTAGCGCCAGATGGAGGCGCAGGCCCAGCACCTAGTCCGGTAGTCCCGATCATGCCACTAACGCTTCCATATATGCCTGGGGCGAAATGGCTTCCCCAGTACAGCGGTGAGCCAGGCACATTAGCAGGCTTCAAGCGGAAGTTATGCAGCATCCTAGAAATGTACTCCATGCCTGAGAGACAAAAAGCTGCTGTGCTAATAGGGCAGCTAACTGGCGCTGCTGAGAGGGAAGTGGAGACTTGGGATACCGTTGATCAGGAGTCGGTACCTGCGATCTTCCTTAAGCTACATGCCATATTTGAAGACCGCACAGAAACGGATCTCCGGATGGCCTTCTATCACTGTTCACAACAGCCAGGTGACAGCATCCGGGACTATGCTTGCCGACTACAGGGAGCCCTGAGAGCCCTCAAGCAAATTAACAATTTAAATGCTATCGACGAGAATAGAATGCTGAAAGAACAATTTATACAGGGATTGAGATCCCCAGAGGAACGCAGAACTGTAAATTGGTGGTCCTTAGATCATCCGGATGCTACCTTTGATGCCCTAAAGGACATGGCAATAAAAGGGCTGCGGCCCCTGGGCAAACCCGAGGTGGCCACCCAACATCATCAGGGTGAAGTCACTCTGGAACCGGCAGTAACCCCCTGTTCCCCGCTAGTGGCAGAAACCAAAACGCAGGTGACACCTCCTAGTGAATTGGACTGTCTGCGCTCAGAGGTGCGCCAGCTGACTAAAAATCTGGCCGCTGTGATGAGTGCCCTACAGCTGCGGAAAGAAGAGGAAGGGAAGATCTTGCTAGCTGACTGCCCAGAGGACGTTCCGTGGATGCACCGGAGAAGAAAGAAGACGTCGCCCCCCCGGAGGAGGACAACGCCACCCCCAGGAGCAACCTCTGATCAACACCCTTCTCGTCGAGAGATCATCTGTTATCGCTGCAACCGGAAAGGTCATCTGTCTACACAGTGTCCTTTAAACGGGCAGAACCTGGGTCCAAGGGCCAACACCCAGGAGAATACCCGTCAGGCCCCCTAGACTGGAACCGCAGGTATGTGGGCGGGCGACCCTACCTGTCTATTATTCTAGATGGTATTGCTGTTCCAGCATTGTTAGACACTGGTCCCAGGTGACCCTAATACCTGATGCTCTATATACCAAGTACTGGTCAATGGACAGTCTTAAACCTCCGAGCCTTGACTTTACTGTGTATGCTTCGAATGGTCTTCCTGTAGAAGTACTCGGAACAAAATGTGTAGATGTAAAGGTGGGCAGAGAGGAGTTGAAAGACCAAGGGCTTCTGGTAGTAAAGACTGTAAATGAGGAGAACGGTTTAAATATCATTTTGGGTACTAACATTATCGGTAATTGTTTGGGAGAAGTTGTGTTCTTACTCCAACAGCTCGCTGAGATTGCCCGACCAAGGCAGAGAGGAGTAATCCAAAGAGAGATCCGGGCCCTGGTGTGTCAGCAGCAAGCGAAGCTTACCGACGGCGAAATTGGTAATGTACGGGTCACTGACTCAGTTCCTATTGTGATACCCCCAATGAGTGAAATGATCATTTGGTGCAGGGCAGCCATAGGTCTGAGAGGACAGAATTACCAAGCTGTAGTAGAACCCCACCATTCAGAACATAGACCTACACTTATGACTGCTAGAGGAGTAGTAGAAGTGGTGAATGGAAGAGTACCTGTACGGCTTCTCAATTGGGGAGATGATGAGGTAAATTTACCCCGTTATGCAACCATTGCTAAACTACATGCTGTCGACAATAATTCTATTCTCCCGGCTGAGTCCTTAGACTCCTGTCAAATAGAGGAGGACAATGACCCAGCAACTCAGGTGGCGGAATGGTGTCAGCAACTCCATGTTGGGACGGACACCACTCCCGCTCACCAGAAGCAAGGGGTATTACGGGTGGTGCAAGAGTACGCCCAAGTGTTTAGCAAAAATCCACTTGATTTTGGGATCATTAAGGGAGTACAACATCATATCCCTACAGGCAGTCATCCTCCCATCAAAGAGCGGTATAGGCCCATACCTCCAGCTCATTATCAGAAGGCTAAAGAAATGTTGAATGATATGAAGAAAGCCGGGGTGATAAGGGATAGTTGTAGTCCCTGGGCAGCCCCTCTAGTTCTGGTTAAAAAGAGAAGATGGTAGTATGAGAATGTGTGTGGATTACAGGCAGGTGAACCGCATAACACACAAGGATGCATACCCGCTACCACGCATAGAGGAATCATTAGCTGCTCTGAAAACGGCTAACTACTTTTCTACCCTTGATCTGACTAGTGGTTACTGGCAAGTGGCTGTGGCTGAGGAGGATCGTGAGAAAACGGCTTTCACCACCCCAATGGGGCTCTGTGAGTTCGACAGAATGCCGTTTGGGCTCAGCAGTGCCCCAGGAACATTTCAGAGAGTGATGGAAAACTGTCTGGGACATCTCAATTTTGAAACCGTGCTGCTATAACCTAGACGACGTTATCGTGTATTCCAAAACATATGAGGACCATCTGAAGCACCTGGCAGAAGTGTTTGAGTCCCTGTCCAGGTACGGGATGAAGTTGAAACCCTCAAAATGCCATCTACTCAAGCAGAAGGTACAATACTTGGGGCACATCGTCAGTTCGGAAGGAGTAGCGCCAGACCCAGAGAAAGTCACTGCCATCCAGAAGTGGCCGGAGCCGAAAAACCTTAAGGAAGTGCGACAGTTCCTGGGGCTAACGGGTTACTACAGGAGATTCGTGAAAGATTACACGAAGAAGGCAGCTCCTTTACAGGACCTCCTGGTAGGACAATCCTTAAAGAGCAGAAACCCTCCCTTTAATTGG
>JARQOD010000006.1:423642944-423700927 GCA_033576555.1 Oophaga sylvatica | reverse complement strand
CCGGGCGTGTACTGCACAGAAGTGACAGCAAAGCAGGGAAAGAAAAGGAAACAAGTGCAACCCATAATGTACCAACTGTGGATGTAATGTGTGAAGTGTTAAGTAAAGAGAATGTTCAAGTTATCCTGGACTATGTCTCCTGTTGTGAACGCTCTGGATCTGAAATCTGAGTTTGGGCTCCCTCTGGTGGCTGCTGATAGTAATGAAGCTGCTTTGGCTAACAGAGGTCTTTCAGCTGGGGACGATGAGTGGCAATCAGGGGTTGCTGACTGGGGAGATATAAGTGAGCAACCATGATCCTTGCTGGTGATTTGTTGCTTCCTGGTCTCTTTTGGAAGTCAGCTTGCTTCCTGCTTTGTCCTGCAAATTTCAGATAAGTTATTTGCTGTTTATTTCTGTGGCTTTTGATTTTGTCTATCTCAGTTTTCTGCCCTTTTGGATTTGTGCAGCCAGGTTCCCCTGCGGGGGCCTGCGCTGGACACTGTTTCTCATTTGCCACTGTTTATGTATTTTCAGTTCCCTGTTATTTCTGCATCCGCTGATTTGCTACCAGTTCACACCAGAGACAGTTTATGTATTTTCAGTTCCCTGTTATCTCAGTATCTGCTGATTTGCTACCAGTGCACACCAGAGTCTGATCTAGCGGGGGAGAGATCGTGTGGTCTCAGTATTTTTTGCATATCAGACGGGTTGGAGTTTTTGCTGGATTGCAGACAGTATTCTTTCCTATCCTTTTCTGTCTAGGCAGTTTGGGCCCCAGCATTTGCTTGTGCTATTTTCTGCCAGTGTTTGTATTTCATCTTGTCTCACCCCCAATATGTGTTTGGGGGCTGCCTATTCCTTTGGGGTCTACTCCGGGCAGTTAGCCTTCCCCTTTCTCTCTTTAGGCTTAGTTAACTCTCCGGCTGTGTAGAGGCATCTAGGGCACCGTAGGCACGTCCCACAGCTACTTCTATTTGTGCTGGCAGTTTAGGGGTCTGCAATCCGCTAGTTACCAACCTCTCTGGGTGTCTGGTTGTTAAGCCTATTTTTGCTACCGTCCTCCTCGGCTACCAAATCATAACAGTCTCCATTACTGGGGGTTGCCTGAAAGAGGGACCGTCACCGCCTGGGAAGTGCCCAGGGGAAGCTGAACTTGGAGATGCAGGTACGCTAAAGAGAAGAGTACAGTCTCATGTAGGGGAAGGACTGGACATAGATGTTGCAGTAATTCAGGTCACGACTACAGTCCCTTCCCTCCTTTACAAAGACACAACATTGTGGTGGCAACTAGCTTTGGAGAAGGATACCAAACTTACTAAGATTCAGAACACAAAATTTGGAACATTTAAGCTCCCCTTCAATGATGGCCAAGAAACCCCCCTTTTGGACTGTGATTTGCTAAACTGTATCCCTATAGTTACTAGTGGTCTTCATATGGGAGAGAGTAGTTACTCAGAAACCTTGAATATTCACTCTTGTAATGCAGTAGATTAAATAGGAGTTGTAGAAGGGGTTGGTAAAGAAAATTTTTTCAGAAATAGGACTACATGTATAAGCAACTATGCAACTGTGTAAATAACCAACAATTGTGTTGTGCAAGTGGAACTATGAGTATTTATTGAATTATGTCAAGATCTGGAGATATGTGTGAAGGCAACACTGATCTGAAGTCTGCGTCAAGTTACCGATGACCTGTCCAAATTTAGAGAGCATTTATTTATAACAAATCTATTCTTTAGAATGTTCATATGTTCTTTTTCACCTCTGATGACCAGCAACTTTGAAGAATAGTAGCATAGAAACATTTAATGTGTATTGCAGCCAACTAGATTTTTGTACCTATCACTGAATTGTAACTACCTAGAGCTTTGTGCCCCGGTCATTTGAAGAAATAAAACATAAATTGTTCTATTTCACCAATACAGTCCCCGAAATTAGTGAAATCCTTCACCAACCTTTCTTCCAGAATATTTCACATAAATAACATGTTTCGTCAAGACCCAAGTACTTGTATGTGCATTATATATTTGTTACATTTGCTATGGAAGTGTTGACATTAGCGGGGTTTTCTCATGTTGTTTCTTCAGGAGCACACCGCTCCCCTGTCTCCTGATTTCCTGCTTGCCGGTTGTGGTGATTTACAGTTGAGTATGGTCGCACCGTTGGTCTGAACTGAGGGCTCTCGCAGGCTGCAAGAAGACTCAGCTTTTCATCTGCAACATAGAAAAAGCACAGGTGACTGAGGCTGGTCGAATACAGAGAACTGACCATTTTCAGAGTGGCACTTGTAGGATGTATGGCATTCTTGACAAATGGAGAGCATTTTAATAAGAATCAAAATTTGGTAAAACTATCAAGCACTTTGCGATTTTACTCATTTAAGAAGTTGAGACAACTACTTTAGCATGCATAAATAGATTTGGGGTAAAGCTTATTAACAACACCACCGCAGACTGAGTAGCCCTAATTCCTTAATTGGAGGCTCCAGTATCAGCGTCAGACACTGCTACCATACCTATAACCCAAATCCACCATTGTTTTGTAACACACAGACGTTGCTGTAAATCCTGAACTTCCTGGTGGAAATATGGAACTATGAGAAGAGGAGATCCAGCCTTGTGGCCATTGGTGCAGAGTATTGGCAGGGAAATATCAGGTGCAATATGATTAGGAGCTGCTTTGTACATTTTGGCAGTGGTCTCTACACTTTAAATGAAGTTGTGGTGTTCCGGCTGCCAATAACAGCGGGTCGGTGGAGGTGATCAGTGTTGGACCCCCACCAACCTGATACTGAACACCTATTCTAAGAATAGGTCATCAATGTTAGAAGCCAGGACAACAAAGGGGGCTTAATGTCTGGACAATCATTGGTCCTGACTCCCAACGAAAAATCTATAACAGGACCCCAACCTACCAAGGGGTAGGTTTATAACACTGCTGTCTTCTTTCGTGGCAGATGGGCCTTTAAGCCTTTTAGGAACCAAGGCCTGGATGCAACTGCTACCTGTGTACCCGTTATAGCCATGTCCCTGTGTGCATTGTCACCCTGCTGTCTCCTCTGTACGGACCGGACCTGTGTACAAGCTTCACCGGCTACACTCTGGTTAATAAAATGCACATACAGTATGTCTGGCTTGTGGGCGCTGGAAGAGACACATGTAATGCACAATCTGTGCTCCAGAGAAATAAACATGGCCTTACATTAAATATACAAAAAATAAAAACAGAGGCGTGAGGTCAGAAACAAAAGAGTCTTGATTTACAAGAACAATGTAATGGAGGGAAAATAAATAAGATAGAGAGTACAGACCACCCGGATGGATGAAGGACCAATGTGAGATGCTGGTGGTATTGTCTGAGGAGATTATTGGTGATTACTGAGGGTGGTCAATGTAGTAAGGGGACACTTGTAGCTTTATGATCATGTGCACCACTTCAAACTACTGGAAAAAAATATTGTATAGCAAGGGTTTTGTTACCATTCACATGCCCATATCCCAAATATCGCACATTTATGGGTATAAAATCCACATACAGGTTATTTTATGGAACAATTGAGGCTAATAAAAACAAACTTAATTTAGTAATTATATGTACAAAATCAGATGAGTCATGGTCATTGACTTTATAGGGTTCTCGTCATTTTACACAAAGCCTGTAAAACCATATGCTCTTCCCAAACAACCAGATAATACTGTTTTTTCTGCACATAATGGTCTAATATGTCCAAGAACTGTCCTGATTCTCATGCTGTGTAACTTACCAACTGTGATTTCTCTTCATTTTATCATTTTGTGTGTTGGAATGTCCTTTGTCCTCACTTCCCAGCATGCACTGCTCCTGCCATTTTCCAGTAGCTTGCTTGACCTGACTTGAAAGCCCACTTCTCTGTTATACTTCTATACAGTTTGATAGACAGGAGAGCAGCAGCTGAGAGAAAAAGAGTTACAACAACTTCCTACAGAGACATAAATTCACCCTCACTTACTGTAGAGGCTATCTGTCTTTATAGGTATACAACCTAGAGTGACAAAGACCCTTATCCACTTTTAGTAGAAATACTAACCACACCTCCACTAATGCGACAAAGCCTGCCTCCGCATCTGGTAAAGAGATGACGTGCCTCCTCCAATTGCTGCAGAACTAAAACCCCACTTCCTACAGAGATATAATGACCTCACTTCCTGTAATAAAATAAAGACCCTCCCCCAATTCCAATAAGGAAAGAAATACCCTCCTCTTCTTCCTGTAATGAAATAAAGACCCAACCACTCTTCCTATAGAGAATAAAGATCATTTGCTAGTTCATGTAATGAAATACTCTCCCCCTCTTCCTTTAATTAAATAAAGATAATCCCCCACTTCCTGTAAAGAAATAAAGACCCTCTCCCATTCCTGTAGAGAAATAAAGACCCTCCCCCACTTCCTGTATGAAATAATGGCCACCCTCAATTCCTGTAGAGAAATAAAGACCGCCACTTACTGCAATGAAATAAAGGCTCATCCCCATTTCCTGTAGTGAAATAAAGACCCTCCTTCATTTTCTGTAATGAAATAAAGACCCTCCTCCACTTCCTGTAATGAAATAAAGACCAACCCCAAATTCCTGTAGAGAAATACAGACCCTCCCCCACTTCCTGTAATTAAATGAAAAACCTCCCCCACTTCCTGAAATAAAGACCTTCCCTCACTTCCTGTAATGAAATAAAGACCTTCCTCCACTTCCTGTAATGAAATAAAGACCCTCCTCCACATCCTGTAATTAAATGAAAAACCTCCCCATTCCTGAAATAAAGACCCTCCCTCACTTCCTGTAATGAAATAAAGACCCTCCTCCACTTCCTGTAATGAAATAAAGACCCTCCCTCACTTCCTGTAATGAAATAAAGACCCTCCTCCACTTCCTGTAATGAAATACAGACCCTCCCCCACTTCCTGCAATGAAATAAAGACCCTCTCCTACTTCCTGTAATTAAATGAAAAAACTCCCCCACTTCCTGAAACACAGACCCTCCCTCACTTCCTGTAATGAAATAAAGACCCTCCTCCACTTCCTGTAATGAAATACAGACCCTCCCCCACTTCCTGCAATGAAATAAAGACCCTCCTCCACTTCCTGTAATTAAATGAAAAACCTCCCCACTTCCTGAAATAAAGACCCTCCCTCACTTCCTGTAATGAAATAAAGACCCTCCTCCAATTCCTGTAATGAAATACAGACCCTCCCCCACTTCCTGCAATGAAATAAAGACCCTCTCCCACTTCCTGTAATGAAATACAGACCCTCCCCCACTTCCTGTAGTGAAATAAAGACCCTCCTCCACTTCCTGTAATGAAATAAAGACCAACCCCAATTCCTGTAGAGAAATACAGACCCTCCCCCACTTCCTGTAATGAAATAAAGACCCTCTCCCACTTCCTGTAATTAAATGAAAAACCTCCCCCACTTCCTGAAATAAAGACCCTCCCTCACTTCCTGTAATTAAAGACCCTCCCTCACTTCCTGTAATTAAATAAAGACCCTCCTCTCTTCCTGTAATTAAAGACCCTCCCCAACCTCTTGTGGAATGACAAAGCCTCACCGTCACTTTCTGTTATCCGTTTTGGTGTCTCTGTAAAAGACGGATTACACGAGACCTAGAGGCCAACACGTTGGAGTGATTTTTTAGAAGTTAGTCAACATAATTTTTAAATAAAGTGATTTGCAGATTGTTTATTTATCACATTATCTATCAAATGAAATGATGTTGTTAAAACGTAACGAGACCATTTAATTAAAAGTCATGGGGACAAGGAGCGCTCATATAATGAATTGTTCTATGTAATCTGGATGAAGCAGAGATACGGAGAAGATCAGCGTCAGGCTCAGCTACAGTAAAGGAGGGGGACCCTATCAAATGCATATATGATATTTAATAAAAGTCCACAAGGGATCTCAATATGGTGCAACAAGTAATTCATCAATCAAGGGTGACATCCAGGTGACTGTTGGCATCAAGGACATTTGCAAAAGTTGTGAGATGGGAGAAACGTTACACGATGACGTATGTGCAGGATCCCTGACTCAGACTCATTGTACAAGGCATTCCTGTAACACTAGGACACATCCTTATTGCATTGTAAATGTTTTTATTTCTTTCAAGTACTCGGCGTATCCCATAATGTTCAAAGCCATTTGTTCTATCAAGGACGTTTTTAAAGATGTGTTCCCTTTATTTTACTATTTGTTTCAGGAGTTTGGATTTATGGTGAAATCCTCCATCATTTAGGTACCTGGTTTTAAAGAGGTTACATGAAGTTCACAAGTCCCACTTTAGAGAAAGGAAAGACATATAACTGTTATTGAGCCTAGAACGGAAATGATTACATGATAGTATTTTATTTAATGGGGCAGCACTCCAAAACAATTCAGATGAAAGTGAGACCCTATAACCAGTATAATCATAGCTGGTGGTATACTTCTAAAATGCTTTCTTTGTACAGAGTATCAAATCTAAACAATACAATGTGACATCAAAGGCAAAAAAAATATATATATATTTTGGTGATTTTTTTTTAAAAAACTGCCGTGTGTGTAGATGAGTAATAAAACTTTTTCTGGATGTTATATGACTTGTGTCCTGCATTTTTCAGCAGTTCTCTTCTCTGCAGACTTACTCATTTTCAGTTGTCTCTGAGCTAGTGAGTGGAGACAAGCTGCTATGGGGTATCCCATACACAGTTTACACCAAGACATCAGAGACTCCTGCTCTCCTGTCTCTATGTAGCACATGTTCGAAAGCAGCAGCAGTAGCATAGGGGACATTACTACATCAGTATTGAGCAGTGTAGCTGAGAATCCAGCATTGGGGTGAATTAAAAACTTACCAGAAAGTACTAACAAATGTTTGAGTCTGTCTTTGCCTTTTCAAGCCCTTCCTTCCTCTTTCTCCCTTCCCACTCCATAGACTTCAGTAGGCAGTTGTAATCTGATACCTCAGTGAACTGGCAGTCGGTCTTGTTTTGATCAAGACAGATTTGAGCTATTTTTTTCCAGAATGACTGATGAGTTCTGGAGGTTTGTCAAAAGGAAGAAGTGGCTTATTACTGGGGCCACATACAGTTCGCATAGTCAGGAGCATAAATATAGGTGTTGTAGTACCTGTGTGGAAACCAATACTTTCTGTGACATGAGATATTTAAAGGGTCTACTCTACATTTTGATGATGATCAGATATGAACACTCTGTTCCAACCACAAAGAACAGAAAAACTCCTCTGTGTCCTTGTCGACTTTTGGAGGCACTGTGGTATTTTTCCCTTCTCAAAGTTGTATTGTGTTTATGTTAATGTACATCTATGTGACTCGCACCACACTGAGGTGGATACCAGGGCTATGGGGTACTCGGAGCCGAGCCCATTGATTTCTATGGGAGATGTCACTGGCAGCGGGACTCGGTCCGTGGCCCTGGCGGTCATGCAATGGGGGATATTTACAGGGGAATATAAGGATAGGTAGTTTGTGACGCCACCTGTGGTATCTGGTCAATTGGACCAGCGCTGCTGTAAGAATCTTCACAGGGGATGTTATGGGGCAGCTGGTGGTAAGTCTCCCACAGGTGAGACGGGTCCCTGGAAGTCTATGGTGATGATGCAGGGTGTAGTTAAGAATTCAGTCACACACAATGCAGCTTCTTTTCATACCTTTACTGGTAGATGGTTCAAGAAGATCCGGGAAGCTGGTCGGGGTGAAGAATGCACACTCGGGTAACCGCTGAGCAGGTTAGAGGCCTCCTTTACTTCAAATGTATTTGAGTCCAAACTTGCCTGAAGCGAAGTTAACTCTATAATCTCCAGCTTTCTCAATAGCTGCCAAGCCCGGCTGACATTGTGGTAGAGCCTTTTGTGTCTCTGTTGCCCAGATGTTGGAAAGAACTAAGTCGTTAGGGCTGATCAGGCCTTGCCCGTCTTGTTCTCCCTGACTCCGTTTACGTATCAGCACTTAGGGCTGCTCTCTGCGACCTGTAGTCCAGATAGCCTCCGGTTATCTTGTTACTATGCTTGAAACGCTAGCAACTCTTCGGACCCCGGTGTCAGGTGATTTAGTGCAGGTAGTCCAATACCTGATGCACTGCTCGCTGTCTTCTCTGTTGTGAATGGGTTTGAGATGAGTTCTGAGCAGAGGCTCCCTCTGGTGGTTACAAGCGGTACTAGTGAGGATTGTGAGGACTGGGAATCAGGTGTTACTGATTGGTCTTATATAAGGGAGTCATTTTCCCATCAGGGTGGCCGGTGATCAATTGTTCTGGTCTGAATCCTTCTTTCCAGTTTCCCTTGTAGCCTGCTGTGTCGTGTCTGCATCTCCTGCTATCAGATAAGACAATTTCTTATTTTGTGTTTTTGCTATATTTTTGCATTTTTCCTGCACTTCTGTGGGGGCCTTCAGGGTCCCCTCCGGGGGCTTTTGCCCTCTCAGTTTAGTCCAGCCACTGTGTTTTGTACTTTTGCTTTTTCCAGTTTTTTCAGTGGCTGCTGTTTTGTTTTTGTTACACCAGAGAGCTAATTTAGGTGGTAGAGGTCGTGTGATCTCAGGTGATTTTGAAATTAGTAGAGTTGGTGTTTTTTCAGGGTTTTCTGAGATTGCAGTAAGTACCCTTCCTATCCTTTTCTATTTAGATAGTTTGGGCCCCAGCGTTTGCTCATACTATTTTCTTTCTGTGTCAGTATTTCCTCTTGTCTAACCGCCATTACATGTTTGGGGGCTTTCTATTGTCTTTGGGGTTCTGCTCCGGGACAGATAGCTTTCCTATTTCTATCTTTAGGTGTAGTTAGTTTCTCAGGCTGTGACGAGGCGTCTAGGACCAACGTAGGAACGCTCCACGGCTGCCTCTAGTTGCGGTGGTTAGTCAGGGTACTGCAATCTCATAGATTCCAACTGCTCTGGTGTATTTCCTTTTTTACCTGCACTCCTCAGCTACCGTAACATAACACTTCTCCACTATGCCCTTCGCCCTGCTCTCGCTCTTAGCATAAGCACTTGCAGCTTTGATGGAAATGTCAGCTTTCTCCAGAGCTCGCTGAGCAGCTCTCAGTATCCTCCTTGTTTCAGCTTCTGTTGAGGTACTGATTAAGGGTAGCTCTGACCAGGCTAGGATGATTCACTTCACCCGTACTAGCCTCCACTTCTTTGTCAGGTGAGCTACGCTAGCTCTGCGAGGATTCAGTCCTCTCTCCTCTCCCTCCAAGTCCAGACTGGACTGGCACTGAACTGCACTGTCCTAAGACAGGAAACTGACTGCTCTGAGCTCTTCTCAGACAGGAAGCTTGAATGAGCTCTGCTACGTGTCACTACCTCCTACACCCCTGGTGGGTGTGTCTGAAAGTGTGAGTGAAGTGAATGGATAACAAGCTTTTGCGGTTACCTTCCTGTGCATTCTCCTGGATTTATGTGTGCCTGACATAGCTGGGCCACACATCCCCCCTTGGTTAAACACAGCACTCCCGGGCTGTAAAAGAGAAAAAGAAAACATTTTTGTTTTGCATTAAACAACAACATTTTAACTCTTCCCATCGGGAGGTAAGACTTCTTGAACGTTACAATTTGTACATTAGAAAAATACAAAAGTATCAAAGTATCAAAACATTTTCATTATACAAGACAAATTCTTGTGGAGGACCCGCACCAAAAACCTCCCACGTGGGTCCTGGGTGGGCTGCAGGACTTCTGACTGCAGACCTCACTCTAGGCCACACCATACGGGTTTTTCTTCAGAGGTAGATAGTAATGGTTTCATGTAAAACCAAGATATAGCACCGTAGTGCAAACTATTTACATTGAAAGTTTTTGGGCTGGCACAGTCCACAGCCACGCAGTCCATGGATGAGAAAAGGTACATTTCAAGACATATAAATAGAAATCACACTAATACTTTTTCAAACTTTATACAATTCTTCAGATGCAATAAACCCTGTCTGGGTCTTGCTAACTAGTTTACTAGGACTACTTTGATAACGAATAGGTGAGTCGCTCGCTTAGTACCAGGGCAATGGGGTACTCGGCACCGAGCCCATGGAAATCTATGGGAGTTGTCACTGGTAGCGGTGGCTCGGTCCGTGGCCCTGGGCGCTCATACAATGGGGAATATTTACAGGGGATTTTAAGGATAGGTAGTTCGTGACGCCACCTGCGGTTTCTGGTAAATTGTACCAGCGCTGCTCTAAGGACTTTCACAGGGGATGTTATGGGGCAGCTTGGTAGTAAGTCTCCCACAGGTGAGACGGGTCCCTGGAAGTCTATGGTGATGATGATGATGCAGGGTGTAGTAAGAATTCAGCCAAACACAATGCAGCTTCTTTTCATACCTTTTACTGATGGTTCAAGCAGATCCCGGGGAGCTGTCGGGGTGGAGAGTGCACATTCGGGTAACAGCTGAGCAGGTTAGAGGCCTCCTTTACTCCATATACATGTGAGTCCAACTTGCCTGAAGCGAAGTTAACTCTGAATCTCCAGCTTTCTCAATAGCTGTACTGCCTGGCCAATATTGTGGTGGAGCCTTCTATGTGGTGAGAACAGAGTCCTTTTATGCGGGGCCCTGCTAAAAGTCCTTGTTCCTCCTGACTCCGATTACGTACTGACACTTAGGGCTGCTCTCTGCGACCTGTAGTCCAGATGCCTCCGGTTTTCTTGTTACTAAGCTTGAAACTGTAGCAACGCTTCGGACCCCGGTGTCCGGCAATTTAGTGCAGGTAATCCAATACCTGTTGCACTTCTCTATCTGTCTTCTCCACTTTGCCCTTCGCCCTGCTCTCGCTCTTAGCATAAACACTTGTAGCTTCGATGGTAATGTCAACTTTCTCCAGAGCTCGCTGAGCAGCTCTCAGTATCCTCCTTGCTTCAGCTTCTGCTGAGGTACTGATTAAGGGTAGCTCTGACTAGGCTAGGATGATCCACTTCACCCGTACTAGCCTCCACTGCTTTGTCAGGTGAGCTACGCTAACTCTGCGAGGATTCAATCCTTTCTCCTCTCCTTCCAAGTCCAGACTCCACTGGCACTGAACTGCACTGTCCGAAGACAGGAAACAGACTGAACCCTGATTGCTAAGTGTCACTTCCTCTTGTACCCCTGATGGGTGTGTCTAAAAGTGTGAGTGAAGTGCATAGATATCAAGCTTTGCTGTTACCTTCCTGTGCACTCTCCTGGATTTTTATGTGTGCCTGCGTAGCTGGGCTACACATCCCCCCCTTGGTAAAACACAGCACTCCCGGGCTGTAAAAGACAAAAAGAAAACATTTTTGTTTTGCATTAAACAACATTATAACTCTTCCCATCCGGGAGGTACGACTTCTTTAACGTTACAATTTGTACAATGAAGAATACAAAAGTATCAAAAGTATCAAAATATCAAACATTCTCATATATACAAGATACTTGTGGAGGACCCGCACCAAAAACCTCCCACGTGGGTCCTGGGTGGGCTGCAGGACTTCTGACTGCAGACCTCACTCTAGGCCCACCATACGGGTTTTTCTTCAGAGGTAGATAGTAGTAGTGGTTTCATGTAAAACCAAGATAATGCACCGAAGCGCAACTATTTACAAAGACAAGTTCTTGGGCTGGCACAGTCCACAGCCTCTCAGTCCATTAAGGAAAAAGACACATAAATATATATATATTTCAAACTTTATACATTTGGTCAGTGACAATAAACCCGGTCTGGGTCTTGCTAACTAGTTTACTAGGACTACTCCTGATAGCGAACAGGTAGTTTACCTTTAGTGATACGTTCTGACCTACGTGGGGTAGCGTCAGGTATAATAGTCGCTAACCTTTCCGTTCTGCGTAACGGCAAACTATAGACACGACTCCACCTCTCTAGGGACCTGGCAAGCATGCTAGTGACTGGAGGAGGCGGTACTGCTTCACCAGCTTCACCAGAGGACTCCACTTCTTGTGGTGCTGCTTCTTGCGGGTCCGCTGCTTCGGGTTCTGATGGTTGAGGGTCTGCCGGAACAGGTCCTTCTGGAACTGGCTCAACTGGCACAATTGGTATGACCGGTCGTAGAGACTCCTCTTGCGGTTGATAAAACTGCAGCACAGGAATAATTACAGCATCTCCCAATCTGGGCCAATCCGCAGGTAAATCTCCCAAATCCGTGTGTATGACCGCTTCAGCACTCTCTCCTTGATGAACAACAGGGTTTTCTTCACGGAGCTTTAATGGGCCAGGACACAACTTCAATTGATCTCTAGACACAGTTGCCGTCGTTTTTCCTCCATCCTTGCTGATGGTACAGACCTTGCTGTTATCGAAATTGGAATTTTGCACGACATAGGGCTCCTGTTCCCACTGATCATCCAACTTGTGTGTTCTTCTTTTCCTTTTGAGCACCATTTCTCCAGGCATTAAAGGCTTAGCGGGAGCATTTTTGTTATAGTTCATCTCTTGCTTTTCTCTTACTTTGTTGAGACTGTTTTCCACGCAGGCTTGTACTCTCTGTTACTGTTCTTGTCGAGTGGTGTCCCAATCTTCAGCACTGTCATCAGCCTCTGGTTCTACCACACCGAGTTCTAAGTCCATTGGCAGCCTTCCCGGTCTTGCTCTCATAAGGTAGGCTGGAGTGCAGTTGGTGGAACTTACTGGAATATGATTGTACAAGTCAACCAGGTCAGGTAACAAGTCTGGCCACCGATTTCTTTCTTCCAGTGGTACAGTTTTCAGTAAGTCGAGGACAATGTGATTCATTTTTTCACAAAGGCCGTTGGTCTGAGGGTGGTATGGTGTTGTTCTGATCTTTTTACATCCATACAATTGACAGAATTCCTGAAACAGTTCAGCTTCGAATGCAGGACCTCGATCAGTCAGCACCTGCTCTGGATATCCGTGTGGTCTGCAGAAACTTGCTTGGAAGGTTCTTGCTGCTGTCTCTGCTGTCAGATCTTTAACAGGGGCGACCACCAGAAACCTGGAATAGTGATCCACCATGGTCAGGGCATATGTGTACCCTGACCTGCTCGGGGACAACTTGACGTGATCCAATGCCACGATCTCCAAGGGACGAGTCGTCCGGATAGGCTGCAAGGGTGCCTTCTGGCTACTGTAGTCTTTTTGCCTGAGGCCACAGGGTCCACAGTTCCGGCACCACTTCTCGATGGAGCTGCGCATCCCTACCCAGTAGAACCGGCACCTCAACAGGGTCTCCAGCTTTCTCCAGCCAAAGTGTCCTGCTTGATCGTGGTAGGCTTCCAGCACCATTTGGATGTCTGCTCTCGGGACCACTATTTGCCAAACCATCTCATGGGTCCTTGGGTCGACGTATCTCCTGCACAATTTCTCACGGTAAATGAATAACCGGCTTCTCTCATTCCACAGGAGCTTTGCTGGCATGGATGCATCTTTCTCCAAGGAGGAACCTTCCTGTTTTATCAGCTCCTTAACACGGCTGACCACGGGATCGCTGTCTTGAGTCTCCTTCCAGCTGTGATGGGGCAAAGGGTTCAACATCTCACCACACCGCTTTCGGTAGACTCGTTGCTCTTGGACCATCCCATTTCGGTGGAACGCAGGTAGCTCGATTTCTTCCAGATCGTCTGATTCTTCCTCCGTGTCAGATTCATGCGGCATTCTGGACAAGGCGTCCGCGTTAGCATTTTTACGGCCCGCTCTGTATTTGATGGTAAACTGGTAGTTTGACAACCGAGCCATCCAACGTTGCTCCATGGCTCCCAGCTTGGCTGTTTCCAGATGCGTCAAGGGGTTGTTGTCTGTGTACGTGGTGAACTTGTTGGAGGCAAGATAATGTTTAAATCTTTCGGTAATGGCCCAGACCAGCGCCAGGAACTCCAGTTTGAAGCTGCTATAATTTTCCGGGTTCCTCTCAGTTGGCCTGAGTTTTCTGCTGGCATACGCGATGACTTTTTCTTGGCCGTTCTGCTTCTGACTGAGGACAGCTCCTAATCCCTCGTTACTGGCATCTGTGTATAGCAGGAACGGTTGGCTGTAATCTGGGTAGGCTAAGATTTCATCGCCTGTCAGTATCTCTTTCATCTCTTTGAATGCCTCAGCTTGTTCTTTTCCCCAATTAAATGGAGGGTTTCTGCTCTTGAGAGGTTGTCCGACCAGGAGGTCCTGTAAAGGCGCCGCCTTCTTAGTGTAATCTTTCACGAACCTCCTGTAGTAACCTGTTAATCCCAGGAACTGACGCACCTCCTTTAGATTCTTCGGCTCCGGCCATTTCTGGATGGCTGTGACCTTCTCGGGATCCGGCGCTACTCCTTCGGAACTGACAATATGTCCCAAGTACTGTACCTTCCGTTTGAGCAGATGGCATTTAGAGGGCTTCAGTTTCATCCCATACTTGGACAGTGACTCGAATACCTCTGCCAGGTGCTTCAGATGATCTTCATATGTCTTGGAGTAGACAATCACGTCGTCCAGATACAGCAACACGGTTTCGAAGTTGAGATGTCCCAGACAGCTCTCCATCACTCTCTGGAATGTCCCGGGGGCACTGCTGAGGCCAAACGGCATTCTGTCAAAACTCGCAGAGTCCCATTGGGGTGGTGAAAGCAGTTTTCTCCCGATCCTCCTCAGCCACAGCTACTTGCCAGTACCCACTAGTAAGGTCGAGGGTAGAAAAGTAGTTAGCCGTTTTCAGAGCAGCTAAGGATTCCTCTATGCGTGGTAATGGGTAAGCATCTTTGTGTGTTATACGATTTACTTGCCTATAATCTACACACATTCGCATGCTACCATCCTTCTTCTTAACTAGCACTAGAGGTGCCGCCCAGGGGCTACAACTATCCCTTATCACCCCTGCTTTCTTCATGTCATGCAGCATTTCCTTAGCTTTCTGATAGTGGGCTGGAGGTATAGGCCTGTACCGCTCTTTGATGGGAGGATGACTGCCTGTAGGGATATGATGCTGTACGCCCTTAATTGTCCCAAAGTCAAGTGGGTGTTTGCTAAATACTTGTGCGTACTCTTGTACCACCCGTAGTACCCCCTGTTTCTGGTGGACGGAAGTGGTGTCGGTCCCAATATGAAGCTGCTGACACCAGTCTGCTACCGGGGTTGCCGGATCATTATCCTCCGCTGGTTGGCGGGAGGCTAAGGACTCGGTTGTGAGGATAGAATTGTTATCTACGGCATGTAATTTAGCAACTGTAGCATAACGCGGCAAATTTACTTCATCGTCCCCCCAGTTGAGAAGCCGTACTGGTACTCTCCCATTTATTACTTCCACTACCCCTCTAGCAATCATGAGTGTAGGTCTGTGTTCAGAGCGATGGGGTTCTACTACTGCTTGGTAGTTCTGTCCTCTCAGACCCATGGCTGCTCTACACCATATTAACATTTCGCTCATTGGGGGTATTACAATGGGATTCGAGTCTGTGACCCGTACATTACCGATTTCACCATCTGTAAGCTCCGCTTGCTGCTGGCACATCAGGGCCCGGATCTCCCTCTGGATCACTCCCTTCTGCTTTGGCCTGGCAATTTCAGCAAGCTGTTGGAGCAAAACCACAACTTCTCCCAGACAGTTACTGATAATGTTAGTACCTAGTATCACATTTAAGGCATTCTCCTCATTTACAGTCCTGACTACTAGGAGTCCCTGATCCTTCAGCTCCACCCTGCCCACTTTTACATTTACGTTTTTGGCTCCAATTACTTCAACAGGGAGCCCATTGGTAGCGTACACTGTCAAGTCAGGGCTCGGGGGCTGGAGGCTGTCCATGGACCAAAATTTATTGTAAAGGATATCAGGTATGATGGTCACCTGAGATCCAGTGTCCAGCAGTGCAGGGATTGCAATCCCGTCCAGAATCATGGACAGGTAGGGCCGTCCACCCATGAACCTGCGGTTCCAGTCCAAGGGGCCTGATGAGTCTACTCCTGGGTGTTGGCCCTCTGACCCAGGATAGGCTCGTTTAAAGGACATTGCTGAGCCATATGACCTTTTTGATTGCAGCGGTAGCAGATGATCTCCCGCCGAGGATGATGTTGATCAGGAGTCGCTCCTTGGGGTGGCGTGGTCCTCCTCCGATGAGGCGACGTCCTCCATTTCCTCCGGTTCATCCAAGGGACATCCTCCGGACAGTCGGCTAGTAGGATCTTCCCTCCTTCCTCTTTCCGCAGTTGCAGGGCCTCCATTACAGTGGCCAAATTCTTAGTCAGCTGGCGCACTTCTGAGCGCAGACATTCCAACTCACTAGGGGGCGCCACCTGCGTTTTAGCTTCTGCCACCTGCGGGGAAAAGGTGGGTACTGCCGGCTTAAGAGTGGCTTCACCCGGGTGATACTGATTTGCCACCTCAGGCTTTTCCAGGGGTCGCAGTCCCTTTA
This sequence comes from Oophaga sylvatica, assembly GCA_033576555.1. NCBI lineage: Eukaryota > Metazoa > Chordata > Amphibia > Anura > Dendrobatidae > Oophaga > Oophaga sylvatica. The sequence goes on along the minus strand of JARQOD010000006.1, from coordinate 423,684,621 downwards.
TTGCCATGTCCTTTAGAGTATCAAACGTGGCATCTGGATGATCCAAGGACCACCAGTTTACAGTCCTGCCTTCCTCTGAAGACCTCAGTCCCCGCACGAATTGCTCTTTCAACATTTGGCTCTCATCGATGGGACTTGTAGGGTTAGCCTGTTTAAGAGCTCGCAGGGCCCCCTGTAGTCGGCAGGCGTAGTCCCTAATACTGTCACCCGGTCCCTGGAAGCACTGATAAAATGCCATCCGGAGATCCGTTTCTGTGCGGTTCTCAAAGATGGCCTGTAGCTTTAAGAGTATCGCAGGTACCGACTCCTGGTCTGCAATGGGCCAAGTCTCTACTTCTCTCTCAGCCGCACCAGCTAACTGTCCTATTACCACAGCAGCTTTTTGCTTCTCAGTCATTGAGTACATATCCAAAATGCTACATATTTTCCTTTTGAACCCTGGCAGGGTGTCTGGCTCGCCGCTGTACTGGGGAAGCCACTTCGCTCCAGGCATGTATGGGAGCGTTAGGGGCATAAGCGGGACCACCGGACCAGGTGAGGGGCCCGCACCTCCATCCTGCACTACAACGCCAAGCGGTAGGTTATTGGGGCCACCGGCGGGGGCCGCTCCGTCTGCCGGTTGCTGCGACATATTGATGCCCCCTTGGTTAATCTGAGCCTACCTCTTTCACAGGATGCAGCGGTGGAGACAGGACCTTTGTCGCTGGCGCTCTGATGATGCTGCGGTATCTTGAGATGCAGTTTGCGATGCGGGTTGCAATGCAGATTGTGATGCAGTTTGCGATGCGGATTGCAATGCAGATTGTGATGCAGTTTGCGATGCGGATTGTGATGCAGATTGCGATGCAGTTTGCGATGCGGCTCGCGATGCAGATTGCGATGCAGTTTGCGATGCGGCTCGCGATGCAGTTTGCGATGCGGCTCGCGATGCAGATTGGGATGCAGGTTGGGGCGTGTCCAGGAAACTGCGCGTTATTTTAGGTACGCCCCCCTTCTTCACCAGCGCCTGAGGGCGTGAATATTGCGGTAAAGATGGCGGTATTTGGCGCCAAACACAGCAAACAGTCTTTTTCACCAAACAGTTCAATATAGGCACACAGGACTCACAATTGCAAGTTTTGCATCCTGTTCGTGACGCCAAAAATGAGTCGCTCGCTTAGTACCAGGGCAATGGGGTACTCGGCACCGAGCCCATGGAAATCTATGGGAGTTGTCACTGGTAGCGGTGGCTCGGTCCGTGGCCCTGGGCGCTCATACAATGGGGAATATTTACAGGGGATTTTAAGGATAGGTAGTTCGTGACGCCACCTGCGGTTTCTGGTAAATTGTACCAGCGCTGCTCTAAGGACTTTCACAGGGGATGTTATGGGGCAGCTTGGTAGTAAGTCTCCCACAGGTGAGACGGGTCCCTGGAAGTCTATGGTGATGATGATGATGCAGGGTGTAGTAAGAATTCAGCCAAACACAATGCAGCTTCTTTTCATACCTTTTACTGATGGTTCAAGCAAATCCCGGGGAGCTGGTCGGGGTGGAGAGTGCACATTCGGGTAACAGCTGAGCAGGTTAGAGGCCTCCTTTACTCCATATACATGTGAGTCCAACTTGCCTGAAGCGAAGTTAACTCTGAATCTCCAGCTTTCTCAATAGCTGTACTGCCCGGCCAATATTGTGGTGGAGCCTTCTATGTGGTGAGAACAGAGTCCTTTTATGCGGGGCCCTGCTAAAAGTCCTTGTTCCTCCTGACTCCGATTACGTACTGACACTTAGGGCTGCTCTCTGCGACCTGTAGTCCAGATGCCTCCGGTTTTCTTGTTACTAAGCTTGAAACTGTAGCAACGCTTCGGACCCCGGTGTCCGGCAATTTAGTGCAGGTAATCCAATACCTGTTGCACTTCTCTATCTGTCTTCTCCACTTTGCCCTTCGCCCTGCTCTCGCTCTTAGCATAAACACTTGTAGCTTCGATGGTAATGTCAACTTTCTCCAGAGCTCGCTGAGCAGCTCTCAGTATCCTCCTTGCTTCAGCTTCTGCTGAGGTACTGATTAAGGGTAGCTCTGACTAGGCTAGGATGATCCACTTCACCCGTACTAGCCTCCACTTCTTTGTCAGGTGAGCTACGCTAACTCTGCGAGGATTCAATCCTTTCTCCTCTCCTTCCAAGTCCAGACTCCACTGGCACTGAACTGCACTGTCCGAAGACAGGAAACAGACTGAACCCTGATTGCTAAGTGTCACTTCCTCTTGTACCCCTGATGGGTGTGTCTAAAAGTGTGAGTGAAGTGCATAGATATCAAGCTTTGCTGTTACCTTCCTGTGCACTCTCCTGGATTTTTATGTGTGCCTGCGCAGCTGGGCTACACATAGGTAATCTTCCTTTCGTTGTACGTTCTGACCTACGTGGAGTGGTGTCAAGTGTAGTAGTCTCTAGCCTTTCTGTTCTGCGTAACGGCAAACTATAGATACGACTCCACCTCTCTAGGGACCTGGCAAGCATGCTAGCGACTGGGCGATGCGGTACTGCTTCACCAGGGGTTTCCACTCCTTGTGGCGCTGCTTCTTGTGGTTCCGCTGCTTGGGATCCCAATGGTTGAGGGTCTGCCGGAACAGGTCCTTCTGGAACTGGCTCCACTGGCACAATTGGTATGGCTGGATGTAGAGACTCCTCTTGCGGTTGATAAAACTGCAGCACAGGAATGATTACAGCGTCTCCCAATCTGGGCCAATCCGCAGGTAAATCTCCCAAATCCGTGTGTATGACCGCTTCATCACTTTCTTTCTGAAGGACAACAGGTTCTTCCTCACGAAGCTTTAATGGGCCAGGACACAACTTTAGATGATCTCTAGACACAGTTGCAGTCGTTCTTCCTCCATCCTTGCTGATGGTACAGGTCTTTCTGTTATCAAAATTGGAATTTTGCACGACATAGGGCTCCTGTTCCCACTGATCATCCAATTTGTGCATTCTTCTTTTTCTTTTTAGCACAATTTCTCCAGGCATCAAAGGCTTAGCGGGGGTATTTTTGTTATAGTTCTTCTCTTGTTTTTCTCTTACTCTATTGAGACTGTCTTCCACGCAGGCTTGTACTCTCTTGTACTGTTCTTGTCGAGTTGTGTCCCAATCTTCAGCACTGTCATCAGCCTCTGGTTCTACCACTCCCAGCTCCAAATCCATTGGCAGTCTTCCTGGCCTTGCTCTCATTAGGTAGGCTGGAGTGCAGTTGGTGGAACTTACTGGTATGTGGTTGTACAAGTCAACCAGGTCAGGTAACAAGTCTGGCCACCGATTTCTTTCTTCCAGTGGTACAGTTTTCAGTAAATCCATGACAATGTGATTCATCTTTTCACAAAGGCCATTGGTCTGAGGGTGGTACGGGGTCGTTCTGATCTTCTTACATCCATACAACCGACAGAATTCCTGAAACAGTTCAGCTTCAAATGCAGGACCTCGATCAGTCAGTACCTGCTCCGGATACCCGTGTGGTCTGCAGAAACTTGCTTGGAAGGTTTTTGCTGCTGTCTCTGCTGTCAGATCTTTGACAGGGGCGACCACCAGAAATTTGGAATAGTGATCCACCATGGTCAGGGCATATGAGTATCCTGACCTGCTTGGGGACAACTTGACGTGATCCAATGCTACGATCTCCAGGGGACGAGTCGTCCGGATAGGCTGCAAGGGTGCCTTCTGACTACAGTAGTCCTTTCGTCTGAGTCCACAGGGTCCACAATTCCGGCACCACTTCTCGATGGAGCTGCGCATCCCTACCCAGTAGAACCGACACCTCAACAGGGTCTCCAGCTTTTTCCAGCCAAAGTGTCCTGCTTGATCGTGGTAGGCTTCTAACACCATTTGGATGTCTGCTCTGGGGACCACTATCTGCCAAACCATCTCATGGGTCCTTGGGTCGACGTATCTCCTGCACAACTTCTCACGGTATATGAACAACCGGCTTCTCTCATTCCACAGGAGCTTTGCTGGTATGGGTGCGTCTTTCTCCAAGGAGGAACCTTCCTGTTTTATCAACTCCTTGATACGGCTGACCACGGGATCGCTGTCCTGAGTTTCCTTCCAGCTGTGATGAGGTAAAGGGTTCAACATCTCACCACACTGCTTTCTGTAGACTCGTTGCTCTTGGACCATCCCATTTCGGTGGAACGCAGGTAGCTCGATTTCTTCCAGATCATCTGATTCTTCCTCCGTGTCGGATTCATGCGGCATTCTGGACAAGGCGTCCGCGTTAGCATTTTTACGGCCCGCTCTGTACTTGATGGTAAACTGATAGTTTGACAACCGAGCCATCCAACGTTGCTCCATGGCTCCCAGCTTGGCTGTTTCCAGATGCGTCAAGGGGTTGTTGTCTGTAAACGCAGTGAACTTGTTGGAGGCAAGGTAATGTTTGAATCTTTCGGTAATGGCCCAGACCAGCGCCAGAAACTCCAGTTTGAAGCTGCTATAGTTTTCCGGATTCCTCTCAGTTGGCCTGAGCTTTCTGCTGGCATATGCGATGACTTTTTCTTGGCCATTCTGCTTCTGACTGAGGACAGCTCCTAATCCTTCGTTACTGGCATCTGTGTATAGCAGGAACGGTTGGCTGTAATCTGGGTAGGCTAAGATTTCATCGCCTGTCAGGATCTCTTTCATCTCTTTGAATGCCTCAGCTTGTTCTTTTCCCCAATTGAATGGAGGGTTTCTGCTCTTGAGAGGTTGTCCGACCAGGAGGTCCTGTAAAGGCACCGCTTTCTTAGTGTAATCTTTTACAAACTCCTGTAGTAACCTGTTAGTCCCAGGAACTGACGCACCTCCTTTAGATTCTTCGGCTCCGGCCATTTCTGGATGGCTGTGACCTTTTCGGGGTCCGGCGCTACTCCTTCGGAACTGACAATGTGTCCCAAGTACTGTACCTTCCGTTTGAGCAGATGGCACTTTGAGGGCTTCAGTTTCATCCCATACTTGGACAGTGACTCGAATACCTCTGCCAGGTGCTTCAGATGATCTTCATATGTCTTGGAGTAGACAATCACGTCGTCCAGATACAGCAACACGGTTTCGAAGTTGAGATGTCCCAGGCAGCTCTCCATCACTCTCTGGAATGTCCCTGGGGCACTGCTGAGGCCAAACGGCATTCTGTCAAACTCGCAGAGCCCCATTGGGGTGGTGAAAGCAGTCTTTTCCCGATCCTCCTCAGCCACAGCTACTTGCCAGTACCCACTAGTAAGGTCGAGGGTAGAAAAGTAGTTAGCCGTTTTCAGAGCAGCTAAGGATTCCTCAATGCGTGGTAGTGGGTATGCATCTTTATGTGTTATGCGATTTACTTGTCGGTAATCTACACACATTCTCATGCTACCATCCTTTTTCTTAACTAGAACTAGAGGTGCTGCCCAGGGGCTACAACTATCCCTTATCACCCCGGCTTCCTTCATGTCACGCAACATTTCCTTAGCTTTCTGATAGTGGGCTGGAGGTATAGGCCTATACCCTCTTTGATGGGAGGATGACTGCCTGTAGGGATATGATGCTGTACTCCCTTAATTGTCCCAAAATCAAGTGGGTGCTTGCTAAATACTTGTGCGTACTCTTGTACCACCCGTAGTTCTCCCTGTTTCTGGTGGACGGAAGTGGTGTCTGTCCCTATATGAAGCTGCTGACACCAATCCGCTACCGGGGTTGCCGGATCATTATCCTCCGCTGGTTGGCGGGAGGCTAAGGACTCGGTTGTGAGGATAGAATTGTTATCTACGGCATGTAATTTAGCAACTGTAGCATAACGTGGCAAATTTACTTCCTCGTCCCCCCAGTTGAGAAGTCGTACTGGTACTCTCCCATTTATTACTTCCACTACCCCTCTAGCAGTCATGAGTGTAGGTCTGTGTTCTGAGCGATGGGGTTCTACTACTGCTTGGTAGTTCTGTCCTCTCAGACCTATGGCTGCTCTACACCATATTAACATTTCACTCATTGGGGGTATTACAATGGGGTTCGAGTCCGTGACCCGTACATTACCGATTTCACCATCTGTAAGCTTCGCTTGCTGCTGACACATCAGGGCCCGGATCTCCCTCTGGATCACTCCCTTCTGCTTCGGCTTGGCAACTTCAGCGAGCTGTTGGAGCAAAAACACAACTTCTCCCAGACAGTTACTGATAATGTTAGTACCTAATATCACATTTAGGCCATTTTCCTCATTTACAGTCCTGACTACTAGAAGTCCCTGATCCCTCAGCTCCACTTTGCCCACTTTTACGTCCACATTTTTGGCTCCGAGTACTTCAACAGGGAGACCATTGGTGGCGTACACTGTAAAGTCAGGGCTCGGGGGCTGGAGACTGTCCTTTGACCAAAATTTATTATAAAGGACATCAGGTATTATTGTCACCTGAGATCCAGTGTCCAGTAGTGCAGGAATTGCAATCCCGTCCAGAATGATGGCCAGGTACGGTCGTCCACCCACGAACCTGCGGTTCCAGTCTAAGGGGCCTGATGAGTCTACTCCTGGGTGTTGGCCCTCTGACCCAGGATCGGCTCGTTTAAAGGACATTGCTGAGCCATATGACCTTTTTGGTTGCAGCGGTAGCAGATGATCTCTCGGCGAGGATGGTGTTGATCAGGAGTCGCTCCTGGGGGTGGCGTGGTCCTCCTCCGGTGAGGCGACGTCCTCCTTCTCCTCCGGTTCATCCAAGGGACATCCTCCGGACAGTCGGCAAGTAGGATCTTTCCTCCTTCCTCTTTCCGCAGTTGCAGGGCATCCATTACAGTGGCCAAGTTCTTAGTTAGCTGGCGCACTTCTGAGCGCAGACATTCCAACTCACTAGGGGGCGCCACCTGCGTGGTAGCTTCTGCCACCTGCGGGGAAAAGGTGGGTACTGCCGGCTTTAGAGTGGCTTCACCCGGATGATACTGATTTGCCACCTCTGGCTTTTCCAAGGGTCGCAGTCCTTTTATGGCCATGTCTTTTAGGGCATCAAAAGTGGCATCTGGATGATCCAAGGACCACCAGTTTACAGTCCTGCCTTCCGCTGGAGACCTCAGTCCCCGCACGAATTGCTCCTTTAACATTTGGCTCTCATCAATGGGACTTGTGGGGTTAGCCTGTTTAAGAGCTCGCAGGGCCCCCTGTAGTCGGCAGGCGTAGTCCCTAATACTGTCACCCGGTCTCTGGAAGCACTGATAAAATGCCATCCGGAGATCCGTTTCTGTGCGGTCCTCAAAGATGGCCTGTAGCTTTAAGAGAATCGCAGGTACTGACTCCTGGTCTGCAGCGGGCCAAGTCTCTACTTCTCTCTCAGCCGCACCAGCTAACTGTCCTATTACCACAGCAGCTTTTTGCTTTTCAGTCATTGAGTACATATCCAAAATACTACATATCTTCCGTTTAAACCCTGGCAGGGTGTCTGGCTCGCCGCTGTACTGGGGGAGCCACTTCGCTCCTGGCATGTATGGGAGCGTTAGGGGCATGAGCGGGACCACCGGGCCAGGTGAGGGGCCACCGGCGGGGGCCGCTCCGTCTGCCGGTTGCTGCGACATGTTGATGCCCCCTTGGTTAATCTGAGCCTACCTCTTTCACAGGCTGCAGCATCGCAGGCACAGCGGTGGAGACAGGACCTTTGTCGCTGGCGCTCTGATGTCAGAGCGTTCACTTCCTGTTTCACAGGACCTGCCGCCGCGTCAGAGTTGGGGGCGGGGCCAGGTAACAGCGCGCTTTTCTTTCAGGTACGCCCCCCTTCTTCACCAGCGCCTGAGGGCGCGAATATTTTGGTAAAGATGGCGGTATTATGGCGCCAAACACAGCAAACAGTCTTTTTCACCAAACAGTTCAATATAGGCACACAGGACTCACAATTGCAAGTTTCGCATCCTGTTCGTGACGCCAGAAGATGACTCGCACCACACTGAGGTGGATACCAGGGCTATGGGGTACTCGGAGCCGAGCCCATTGATTTCTATGGGAGATGTCACTGGCAGCGGGACTCGGTCCGTGGCCCTGGCGGTCATGCAATGGGGGATATTTACAGGGGAATATAAGGATAGGTAGTTCGTGACGCCACCTGTGGTATCTGGTCAATTGGACCAGCGCTGCTGTAAGAATCTTCACAGGGGATGTTATGGGGCAGCTGGGTGGTAGGTCTCCCACAGGTGAGACGGGTCCCTGGAAGTCTATGGTGATGATGCAGGGTGTAGTTAAGAATTCAGTCACACACAATGCAGCTTCTTTTCATACCTTTACTGGTAGATGGTTCAAGAAGATCCCGGGAAGCTGGTCGGGGTGAAGAATGCACACTCGGGTAACCGCTGAGCAGGTTAGAGGCCTCCTTTACTTCAAATGTATTTGAGTCCAAACTTGCCTGAAGCGAAGTTAACTCTGCAATCTCCAGCTTTCTCAATAGCTGCCAAGCCCGGCTGACATTGTGGTAGAGCCTTTTGTGTCTCTGTTGCCCAGATGTTGGAAAGAACTAAGTCGTTAGGGCTGATCAGGCCTTGCCCGTCTTGTTCTCCCTGACTCCGTTTACGTATCAGCACTTAGGGCTGCTCTCTGCGACCTGTAGTCCAGATAGCCTCCGGTTATCTTGTTACTATGCTTGAAACGCTAGCAACGCTTCGGACCCCGGTGTCCGGTGATTTAGTGCAGGTAGTCCAATACCTGATGCACTGCTCGCTGTCTTCTCCACTATGCCCTTCGCCCTGCTCTCGCACTTAGCATAAGCACTTGTAGCTTTGATGGAAATGTCAGCTTTCTCCAGAGCTCGCTGAGCAGCTCTCAGTATCCTCCTTGTTTCAGCTTCTGTTGAGGTACTGATTAAGGGTAGCTCTGACCAGGCTAGGATGATTCACTTCAACCGTACTAGCCTCCACTTCTTTGTCAGGTGAGCTACGCTAGCTCTGCGATCATTCAGTCCTCTCTCCTCTCCCTCCAAGTCCAGACTGGACTGGCACTGAACTGCACTGTCCTAAGACAGGAAACTGACTGCTCTGAGCTCTTCTCAGACAGGAAGCTTGAATGAGCTCTGCTACGTGTCACTACCTCCTACACCCCTGGTGGGTGTGTCTGAAAGTGTGAGTGAAGTGAATGGATAACAAGCTTTTGCGGTTACCTTCCTGTGCATTCTCCTGGATTTATGTGTGCCTGACATAGCTGGGCCACACATATGTATGGGTTTATTTAAAAAAAGGTTAAAAAGGTTTATAGGGGGTTTAGAAGTAACAATCACACCTTTGCCCGGTGCCTGAGTAGACCCATGGTCCCCCTTTACATTACGAAATGGCATTTCCTGAGCTAAGTGGAATGTGACCAAGGTGATCCTTAGGGCACATCTCGCTACAGCTATTGTTTTTGTGGTGGGTGTCCCAGCAGTTTCACCTCTAGAAATATCTCCAAACTCAGACTTTTCAGCTTTTGTGACTAGAAAACTCCTATCATGCCCTGGCCACCAGGTTAGGCTTGGAGACCACTGTGCAAGGAAACCTAAACCTGCAATATATTCATAGAATAATAGATGGCATATCTTGTACACAAGGGTGCAGCTTTTTGGAAGCATAGGTTGTACTTGAGCCGTGGAGCTTGAGGGAAGATCCCTGTGCCACCTAAGAAGACACCCAGTATTATAAATGGGACATGGTAGATAGGGGCCACGTAACAGATTGTAAATTGTGTCCCAAAAGAATCAAGTTTTGCCTTATAAAATAGTTTTGGTCATATCTAGAGATGAATAGATCAGGTAAAATTTGAATTTGACTATTCACACTTTTTTGGCCCAGGAAAATCAAGAAGTAGCTATACTTTACTAATTTTATGTCCCTTATTATTGTCTGGGGTCTCTCCTGACCCCAGAACTTGATACACATGATATGTAAAAAATGAAAAAAAATACTTATGCTCACCTCTCCAGCCCCTGCACTCCTTACCTTTGTGGAGCCCCTGAGGGTTCAGTCGCCACAGAGGTGTTGCATCTCATCCAGAGGTGTGACACCCCACTCCCAGGCAAGGAGGAAAGCACCCCTTTGACTCCAACACTTGCATCCAACACGCCATGTCAGCTGAGCATACGGACGTACTCTATGGGAGGATGGTCTGACTCAGGCTGGTTAGCAAGGGGTGTATGGGTGGGTGGAGTTTAGGCAGCAGTAAGAGGAGAAGAGAAGCTTAGAGGACAGTCTCTCAGGAGTGAAGGTGGGGAGGGGAGCTAGCCTTGAGGAGCTTCTAGAATGCATGAGAAAAGGTCCAAGAACACGGACAGTGATTATCCCATCCGTGGCCCTATCCAAGATAGGAAGGACCAGGCAATCAGGGAACGGCCCTAGACTAGTGGGAAAGCTTCAGGCCTTGCTAGTAAGCCGACGGCGGTGATCACTTTATGGGTCATTGCTACTACCACCAGCAGCATCCACTGGAAGGAAGCTATATAGGCCAAGGACGTGTCTCGACCACGCACCACAATTGTGGGTTTCCAGGGATATGGGATACTCAGAGCCGAGCCTGTAGATTTCTATGGGTAATGTCACTGGTAGCGTGGCTCGTTCCGTGTCCCTGGCGGTCAGGCGTTAAAGGGGGGTTTATTTACAGGGGATTTAGTAGATAACAGTTCGTGACGCCACCTGTAGTTGTCTGATCACTAAGACCAGCGCTGCAGTAGATCTCTGAGGGGATGTTGTGGCAGCTAGATGACGGGTCCCCCACAGGTAGGACTGGTCCCTCAAAGTCTATGGTTATAATCATGTAGGGTGCAGATAAATGAATCAGTCTCACACCATCCAGCGTCTTTCCATACCTTTTACTTGTCAGATGTTTAGGCAAGTTCCGGGAAGCTGTTGGGGTGGATGGAGGATGCGTTTCGAGGTAACGGCTGAGCAGGTTGGAGGCCTCCTTTACTTTCCAATATGATGAGTCCAACTAGCATGGAGCTTAGTTAACTCCGAATACTCCAGCTAACTCCATAGCTGTACTGCCCGGTCAGCATTGTGGTCGGAGCCTTCCAAATAATGTGAGAGAGCTGAGTTCCTACTGTTGTCCTGCATCGACTCAAGGTTCCCACTCTCCCAGACTCCAGTTACGTACCGACACTCCAAGGGCTGCTTTCTGCGACCTAAGGTCCAGTAAGACTCTGGTTTTCCTGTCACCACGCCTGAAGCTGTAGCGACACTTCGGTCCCCAGTGACCGGATAATTTGTGCAGGTATCCTATACCTAAGGCACTTCTCTGTTTCTTCCACTGCGCCTTTCTCCCTGCTCGCACTCTTGATATCAGCACTGACTAGACTAGGATAATATTCGGTTATCCGTACTAGCCTCCACTTTTGTACCGTCTCTCTGTATTGACAGGAATCTCGGCTCTCCAACAGGCACCAGTCCTGACTCCCTCCACACTCAGGAGAAACTTTCAGACTCTACTGTGCTACAGGACACTCCCCTATACACCCCTGCTGGGTGTGTCTGAAGTGTATGTGAGTCATGTCGAGCCTTAACCGTTACCTCTCCACTCATCCTCCTGGTATTGTGTGCCTTACATACCAGGGCTACACATTCCCCCTTGGTAAAATACAGCACTCCTGGGCTGTGAAATATAAAAAGAAAGACATTTTGTTCTGCATTAACAATAACATGAAACTCATCCCATCAGGGAGGTAAGAAATTCTTAAAACGTTGCATTATGTACAATGAACATAGAAAAATACAAAAACATACTTTCAATAAATATGTCATATCAAACAGTATTCTTGTGAAGGACCCGCACCAAACCTTCAACGTGGGTCCTGGGTGGGCTGCAGGACATCTGGCTGCAGACCTCGCTCAGTGCCACACCACACGGGTTTTATGTTCAGAGGTAATTGTTACAGTTGGATATAGAACCACGAGAATGCATAAAGTGCAACTATATACATTATCAGTTCTGGGGCTGACATAGTCCACAGCCTCGAAGTCCATTATTCCTCCTATTTAGTAATGCACAATACCATAACAATACTTTTTACAATATTCACATAAGGTAACCTTTTTCTGGGTTAAATTACATTATTTTGCTAGAATTACTGTTGATATCGAATAGGTATCTTCCCTTTCGTGGTTCGCTCTGATCTACGTGGAGTAGCTTCAGGTATATTAGTCTGTGATCTACCTGCTCTGCGTAACGGCAAACTATAGAACTGTCTCAATCTTTCTATGGATCTGGCAAGCGTACTGATGGCTGGGCGGTGTGAGTCAGCTTCACCAGGGGATCCCATAGCATGGGGCGCTGCTTCTGATGGTCCTTCTTGAGATTCTGTAGGCTGGGGTGTTACTGGAATAGGTAACTCCTGAACTGGCTCAACTGGCACCATGGGCACAACTGGAGGTAGAACTTCCTCTTGTGGCTGATAAAACTGCAACACCGGAATGATTACAGCATCTCCCAGTCTGGGCCAATCCGCAGGGAAATCTCCCAGATCCGTGTGTATGACCTCTTCTTTTCTTTCTTCTCGATTGACGACAGGGTTCTCTTCACGAAGCTTTAAGGGTTCTGGGCACAATTTCAAATGGTCTCTGGACACAGTGGATATTGTTCTTCCTCCGTCCTTACTGATGATACAAACTTTTCTGTTGTCATATTTGGAATCTTGTACGACGTAGGGTTCTTGTTCCCACTGGTTGTCCAATTTGTGCATCTTCCTTTTTCTTTTCAATACCACTTCTCCAGGCATCAAAGGCTTGGCAGGAGCATTCCTGTTGTAAATATCTTCCTGTTTTTCCCGTGCCTTGTTGAGACTTTCTTCTACACAGACTTGCACTCGTCTGTATTGCTCTTGCCGATTGATGTCCCAGTTTTCAACGGCGTCATCTGCCTCCGGTTCTACCCCTCCAAGTTCTAAATCCATTGGTAGTCTTCCGGGCCTTGCTCTCATAAGATAGGCTGGAGTGCAGTTAGTGGAACTTACAGGTATATGGTTATACAAGTCAACCAAATCAGGTAGTAAGTCCGGCCACCGATTTCTGTCTTCCAACGGTATAGACTTCAACAAATCAAGGACAATGTGGTTCATTTTCTCGCAAAGGCCGTTGGTTTGAGGATGGTATGGTGTTGTTCTAATTTTCTTACACCCATACATGTGACAGAATTCCTTGAATAGGTCAGCCTCGAAAGCAGGTCCTTGATCAGTTAATACTTGCTCCGGATACCCATGCGGTCTGCAGAAGCTTGCTTGAAAGGTTCTTGCTGCCGTCACCGCTGTCTGATCCTTAACTGGAACAACCACCAGAAATCTAGAGTAATGGTCCACTATGGTCAAGGCGTATGAGTATCCAGATCTACTTGGCGACAATTTGACGTGGTCCAAGGCCACAATCTCCAAGGGACGAGTCGTCCGGATAGGCTGCAGGGGTGCCTTCTGACTACCGTAGTCCTTTCTTCTGAGACCACAGGGTCCACAGTTCCGACACCACCTCTCGATGGAGCTGCGCATCCCTACCCAGTAGAATCGGCACCTCAACAGGGTCTCCAGCTTTCTCCAGCCAAAGTGTCCTGCTTGATCGTGGTATGCTTCCAACACCATTTGGACGTCTGCCTTGGGGACCACTATCTGCCAGACCATCTCATGGGTCCTGGGGTTGACGTATCTCCTGCACAACTTCTCACGGTATAGGAACAATCGGCTTCTCTCGTTCCACAGGAGCTTTGCTGACATAGGTGCATCTTTTTCCAAGGAGGAACCTTCCTGTCGTAACAACTCCCTGATACGGCTGACCACTGGATCGCTGTCCTGAGTCTCTTTCCAGCTGTGATGGGGTAAGGGATTTAACGTTGCACCATGCTGCTTTCTGTAGACTCGCTGCTCGTGGACTATCCCATTTCGATGGAACGCAGGTAGCTCAATTTCTTCCAGGTCGTCCGATTCTTCTTCCGTGTCAGATTCATGCGGCATTCGGGACAATGCGTCAGCATTAGCATTCTTTCGGCCTGCCCGGTACTTGATGGTAAACTGGTAATTGGACAACCGAGCCATCCAACGCTGCTCCATGGCGCCCGACTTGGCTGTTTCCAGGTGCGTTAAGGGGTTGTTGTCTGTAAACGCAGTGAACTGGTTGGAGGCCAGATAGTGCTTAAATCTTTCAGTAATGGCCCAGACCAGCGCCAGAAACTCCAGCTTGAAGCTGCTATAATTTTCCGGATTTCTCTCAGTTGGCCTGAGTTTTCTGCTGGCATATGCGATGACTTTTTCTTGGCCATTCTGCTTCTGACTGAGAACTGCTCCTAAACCTTCATTACTTGCATCGGTGTACAGCAGGAACGGTTGGCTGTAATCAGGGTAGGTCAAGATCTCATCACCTGTAAGAATCTCTTTCATCTTTTGGAATGCTTCAGCCTGTTCCTTACCCCAATTAAAGGGAGGGTTTCTGCTCTTTAGGGATTGTCCTACTAGGAGGTCCTGTAAAGGGGCTGCCTTCTTCGTGTAATCTTTCACGAACCTTCTGTAGTAACCCGTGAGTCCCAGGAACTGTCGCACTTCCTTGAGGTTCTTCGGCTCCGGCCACTTCTGGATAGCAGTGACTTTCTCTGGGTCCGGCGCTACTCCTTCCGAACTGACGATGTGCCCCAAGTATTGTACCTTCTGTTTGAGTAGATGGCATTTTGAGGGTTTCAACTTTATCCCGTACCTAGACAGGGACTCAAATACTTCTGCCAGGTGCTTCAGATGGTCCTCATATGTCTTGGAGTACACGATGACGTCGTCTAGGTATAGCAGCACGGTTTCAAAATTGAGATGACCCAGGCAGTTCTCCATCACTCTCTGAAATGTTCCTGGGGCACTGCTGAGCCCAAACGGCATTCTGTCGAACTCACAGAGCCCCATTGGGTGGTGAAAGCCGTTTTCTCACGATCCTCCTCAGCCACAGCCACTTGCCAGTACCCACTAGTCAGATCGAGGGTAGAAAAGTAGTTAGCCGTTTTCAGAGCAGCTAATGATTCCTCTATACGTGGTAACGGGTATGCATCTTTATGTGTTATGCGGTTCACCTGCCTGTAATCCACACACATTCTCAAGCTACCATCTTTTTTTCTAACCAGGACTAGAGGTGCTGCCCAGGGACTACAACTATCCCTGATTACTCCGGCTTCTTTCATATCTCGCAACATTTCTTTAGCCTTCTGATAATGGGCTGGGGGTATAGGCCTGTACCGCTCTTTGATGGGAGGATGACTGCCTGTAGGGATATGATGTTGTACTCCCTTAATTATCCCAAAATCAAGTGGGTGCTTGCTAAACACTTGAGCGTACTCCTGTACCACCCGTAATACCCCTTGCTTCTGGTGAGCGGGAGTGGTGTCCGTCCCAACATGGAGTTGCTGACACCATTCCGCCACCTGGGTTGCCGGGTCATTGTCCTCCGCTATTTGGCGGGAGTCTAAGGACTCAGCCGGGAGAATAGAGTTATTGTTTGACAGCATGTAGTTTAGCAATGGTTGCATAACGGGGTAAGTTTACCTCATCATCTCCCAGTTGAGGAGCCGTACCGGTACTCTTCCATTCACCACTTCCACTACTCCCCTAGCAGTCATAAGTGTAGGTCTATGTTCTGAATGGTGGGGTTCTACTACAGCTTGGTAGTTCTGTCCTCTCAGACCTATGGCTGCCCTGCACCAGATTATCATTTCACTCATTGGGGGTACCACAATGGGATTCGAGTCAGTGACCCGTACATTACCAATTTCGCCGTCTGTAAGCTTCGCTTGCTGCTGACACACCAGGGCCCGGATCTCTCTTTGGATTACTCCCTTTTGTCTTGGTCTGGCAATTTCAGCGAGCTGTTGGAGTAAGAACACAACTTCTCCCAGACAGTTACTGATAATGTTAGTACCCAAAATTATATTTAAACCGTTCTCTTCATTTACAGTCTTTACTACTAGAAGCCCCTGGTCTTTCAACTCCTCTCTGCCCACTTTCACATCCACACATTTTGTCCCGAGTACTTCTACAGGAAGACCATTAGAAGCATACACGGTAAAGTCAGGGCTCGGGGGTTTAAGACTGTCCATTGACCAGAACTTAGTATATAAGGCATCAGGTATTAGGGTTACCTGAGACCCAGTGTCTAACAATGCCGGAACTGCAATACCATCTAGAATGATAGACAGGTAGGGTCGCCCACCCACATACCTGCGGTTCCAGTCTAGGGGGCCTGACGGATCTCCTCCTGGGTGTTGGCCCTCGGACCCAGGTTCTGCCCGTTTAAAGGACACTGTGGAGACATATGACCTTTCCGGTTGCAACGGTAACAGGTGATCTCCCGACGAGGAGGGTGTTGATCAGAGGTCGCTCCTGGGGGTGGCGTTGTCCTCTTCCGGGGGGGCGACGTCTTCCTTCTTCTCCTGTTCATCCACGGGACGTCTTCTGGCAGTCAGCTAATAAGATCTTCCCTTCTTCCTCCTTCCGCAGCTGCAGGGCACTCATCACAGCAGCCAGATTTTTAGTCAGCTGGCGCACCTCTGAGCGCAGACAGTCCAATTCACTAGGGGTGTCACCTGCGTTTTGGCTTCTGCCACTAGCGGGGAAAAGGGGGTGCCGCCGGTTCCAGAGTGACTTCACCCTGGTGATGTTGGGTTGACACCTCAGGTTTGCCCAGGGGTCGCAGCCCTTTTATTGCCATGTCCTTTAGGGCATCAAAGGTAGCATCAGGATGATCTAAGGACCACCAGTTTACAGTTCTGCGTTCCTCTTGGGATCTCAATCCCTGTACAAATTGCTCTTTCAGCATCTTATTTTCGTCGGTAGCATTTATATTATTAATCTGCTTAAGGGCTCTCAGGGCTCCTTGTAGTCGGCAAGCGTAGTCCCTGATGCTGTCACCTGGCTGCTGCAAACAGTGGTAGAAGGCCATCCGGAGATCCGTTTCTGTGCGGTCTTCAAATATGGCATGTAGCTTAAGGAGGATCGCAGGTACCGACTCCTGATCAACGGTATCCCAAGTCTCCACTTCCCTCTCAGCAGCGCCAGTTAGCTGCCCTATCAGCACAGCAGCTTTTTGTCTCTCAGGCATGGAATACATTTCTAGGATGCTGCATAACTTCCGCTTGAATCCTGCTAAAGTGCCTGGCTCCCCGCTGTACTGGGGAAGCCATTTTGCCCCAGGCATATATGGGAGCGTTAGTGGCATGAGTGGGACTACCGGACTGGGTGCTGGGCCTGCGCCCCCATCTGGCGCTACAACGCCACGCGGTGCGGGGTCGGGGCCTCCGGCTGGGGCCGCACTGTCGGCCGGTTGTTGTGACATATTAGCACCCCCTTGGTTAAACGGAGCCTACCGGTTTCAGAAGCTGCTATTCCACAGGCGCAGCGATGGGGACAGGACCTTCGTCGCAGGCGCTCTGATGTCAGAGCGTCCACTTCCTGTCGCAAGACCTGCCGCTGAGTCAGAGCCGGGGGCGTGTCCAAGACTTTGCACGCTCTTTCAGGTACGCCCACCTTCTTCTCCAGCGCCTTAGGGCGCGAATATGGCGGCAAATATGGCGGTATTTGGCGCCAAACAACAGCAACAGTCTTTTTCACCAAAACACTCCACAGGCACACAGGGCTCGCAATTCTGCAAGTTTCGGATCCTGTTCGTGACGCCAAGTTTTTGTGTCTCGACCACGCACCACAATTGTGGGTTTCCAGGGATATGGGATACTCGGAGCCGAGCCTGTAGATTTCTATGGGGAATGTCACTGGTAGCGTGGCTCGTTCCGTGTCCCTGGCGGTCAGGCGTTAAAGGGGGGTTTATTTACAGGGGATTTAGTAGATAACAGTTCGTGACGCCACCTGTAGTTGTCTGATCACTAAGACCAGCACTGCAGTAGATCTCTGAGGGGATGTTGTGGCAGCTAGATGACGGGTCCCCCACAGGTAGGACTGGTCCCTCAAAGTCTATGGTTATAATCATGTAGGGTGCAGATAAATGAATCAGTCTCACACCATCCAGCGTCTTTCCATACCTTTTACTTGTCAGATGTTTAGGCAAGTTCCGGGAAGCTGTTGGGGTGGATGGAGGATGCGTTTTGAGGTAACGGCTGAGCAGGTTGGAGGCCTCCTTTACTTTCCAATATGAGGAGTCCAACTAGCATGGAGCTAAGTTAACTCCGAATACTCCAGCTAACTCCATAGCTGTACTGCCCGGTCAGCATTGTGGTCGGAGCCTTCCAAATAATGTGAGAGAGCTGAGTTCCTACTGTTGTCCTGCATCGACTCAAGGTTCCCACTCTCCCAGACTCCAGTTACGTACCGACACTCCAAGGGCTGCTTTCTGCGACCTAAGGTCCAGTAAGACTCTGGTTTTCCTGTCACCACGCCTGAAGCTGTAGCGACACTTCGGTCCCCAGTGACCGGATAATTTGTGCAGGTATCCTATACCTAAGGCACTTCTCTGTTTCTTCCACTGCGCCTTTCTCCCTGCTCGCACTCTTGATATCAGCACTGACTAGACTAGGATAATATTCGGTTATCCGTACTAGCCTCCACTTTTGTACCGTCTCTCTGTATTGACAGGAATCTCGGCTCTCCAACAGGCACCAGTCCTGACTCCCTCCACACTCAGGAGAAACTTTCAGACTCTACTGTGCTACAGGACACTCCCCTATACACCCCTGCTGGGTGTGTCTGAAGTGTATGTGAGTCATGTCGAGCCTTAACCGTTACCTCTCCACTCATCCTCCTGGTATTGTGTGCCTTACATACCAGGGCTACACAGACGTACAGAACTAATCTGTTTCTCGACAGGACCGCAGCTTCTGGTCTGAAGGACTGCATGGTGAGGTACTAGGAAGAAGGGAGTGAAAAGCACAGAGAGAGGAGTGGAACAAGCACAGAGAGAGAAGGCCAGGAAAGGAACACACTGAAAGGGAGTCAACTGATATGGAAATTTAATTAGGATAAAAATATCCTGTGTTTGCTGCTTGCCATGTCCAAATCTCTATATAATGTCTTTTTGAGCGCTCAGAACGAAATGAGGACTGTCCACACGAAAGTGTCAGTATAACAGTTCGTCAAAGACATACATTTATTATTCATTCAAGGTTTTATACGTTTACAAAAAGGGGCTGGTTAGTCAATTAACATACAATTAAAAGCTGCTAGATTATTGGCTGTTCTAGTGTAAATATGATAATTATGATAATCATGATTAAAAGAGCTGAAGTTGCAGAATTATTGTTTATATTCTTGTGATCTAGTTGCCTTGCATAACTATAATGTAAACAACAGATATCTAATAGGACATTTTGTACTTCATGCATTTGTTCCTTTACGAAGGTCTTATGGAGGCCAGATTTCTTTAAAACGACTGATTATATCTGGCCTAGAAATATGTGAGCACAAGGGTTTTTTTTAGCAAGTGAAATCTATCTAACTGTGAACTGTGAATACATATATGTGAATATACTTTGAATATATATGGAAGACATATATATTTCCATGACAGTCCCCCCTTAGATACCACTTGCCCTAAAAACCTGCTCCTGGCCCAAAGCGCTGCAACTCTTTTGTGCTGCCGGTGAGTTGAGACACCCCTAGTACATGCCTCCCCACCGAATACAGACTTTTCGCAAATGGGCGGTCAGGAGGACTGTCCCTGTCGGGGGTTTATGTGTTTGCAATCATAGTCTCCTTATTTGATAGGATGATTCATCAAGGATGTGTATTCTCAGTCTGGAGGTAGTTCGGAGATCTGGTCAAGCCAGGCAGTTCTATCCGGACTGGTGCGAGGTCCAAGATGGTGAGTGGCATCAAATTGGTTGTCTCCTGAACAGCTTTTTCCATTTTCCTGCGGATACAAGGAATTACACAGCAACCAGTAATTAATGCAAAAATGAGAACCCCCATAATGGCTGTCCCAACCTGTGCCAACATTTTCTGCCACCCACTCATCCACCCAAAGTATCGATCCCATGGGTCAGTGACACCTGAGTTCTGTTTCAGTTCCTCTGATAACTCATTAAGTTTCTGTATTGCCATTGTGACTTTACCATTTGGGCCAGTGTTGTCTGGGATGTAGGTGCAACAGGTGTCTTTGATCATTTTGTAAGCACCTCCTTTCTCAGCTAGAATCATATCCAAAGCCATTCTATTCTGGAATGCCATAATGGAAGTGGGGCCTAACTGTGCTGCCAAACCTTTTACAGCATCTATGGTGAAGTTAACAAATCTCTGAAGTGGGGCCTAACTGTGCTGCCAAACCTTTTACAGCATCTATGGTGAAGTTAACAAATCTCTGCTGGTTATAATAGATGTAATTTATCCAATCAACATTTTTGTTTATAGTGACTCAAATCCTGCTTTAACTTGGTCTCTGGCCTTGAACTCATCAGGTAGGTCATCTGGTCATCTGTCTGGTCAGTCAGAGCATCCACGACATCCTTCATGGCTTAGGTGTCTCTCCTGGTACGGGAGCTTCCTTGCAATGCGATACGTGGATTCAAACAGGCTTTCCCTCTAGTTACACAGAGGTTGATGTCATCTGGGGCTCTTGGACAGGATCATCAAATCTGGCAGTGAGGAGAAAAACTCGAGAATGGACATTAGTTTTTGACCAATTCAATTACATAAGTGTTATGATTTGGTAGCTGAGGAGAGCAGGCAAAAAAAGCAATACACCAGAGAGGTTGGAATCTATGGGATTGCAGTACCCTGACTAACCACCACAACTAAAGGCAGCCGTGGAGCGTTCCTACGTTGGTCCTAGACGCCTCGTCACAGCCTGAGAAGCTAACTACACCTAAAGATAGAAAAAGGAAAGCTATCTGCCCCGGAGCAGATCCCCAAAGAACATAGGAAGCCCCCAAACATGTAATGGCGGTTAGACAAGAGGAAATACAGACACAGACAGAAAATAGAATGAGCAAACGCTGGGGCCCAATCTGTCTAGATAGAAGAGGATAGGAAAGGCACTTACTGCAACCCCAAAAAACCCTGAAAAGTACCAACTCTACTAATTACAAAAACACCTGAGATCACACGACCTCCACCACCTAAATTAGTTCTCTGGTGTAACAAAAACTAAACAGCAACCACTGAAAAAACTGGAAAAGGCAAATGAACAAACAGTGGCTGAACTAAACTGAGAGGAGCATAAGCCTCCTGGGAAGTGCGACGGTTGCTGGACCACTCGCCCGGAGGACACAGTGCCAAGCGGGCATCTGTATGGTGCACAACAGACTGTGAGTAAAACCCTGAAACTGCATCTGGACTGTCTCCTAGAATTATTCCAGCGACGCACATTCCTCTCTGCTACATTCACTAGCACCATTTCTACACTACAACATCTACCTGCCTTGGAAGACTACAGCCTCACCTGTGGGAGGCCTACCAACTGGCTGCAGAATACCATCATTTCCAGAGGACCTGAGCTGCAGCGCTGGTCATCCTGACCAGGCACCACAGGTGGCGTCACGAATAAATACACGAACATTGTCCCCTGTAAATAAATCCCCTTTTTGGTGAGTGCCTAGGGCCACGGACCGAGTCGTCGCTGCCGTGACATCCCCATAGAAGTCAATAGGCTCGTTCCGAGTACCCCACGGCCCTGGCAGGCGACTCACCTTCACCCGTCTGGTCCTTGCACATCTTCTGATCCCAGCAACTTGCACTGAAATTTACGGGCCTCCGACGCTGGGCTGGGACTTCTGGGTTTCATGTAGCCCGAAAAGTTCATGATGCTGTGACCTTTCGTGCACCGAATCCTTCTGGGTCTCAGCAAAGAAGGAAGTTCTGGAACAGCTTAAGAGGAGGAGGAGATTTGAGGATGTGGTGAAGAAGGCTGACATGGAGGGACTGGAGCGGTGAATCCGCGCAGAAGAGAATGACAAAAAAACTACATTTTGATGAATGCATATTTTTGTAAAATTCGATAAGAATTCAATCCCACTCAAATCTATTCGCTCATCTCTAGTCCTAACCAGATTGGTGGGAACAAAAAATTATTTGGAAAAACCCAACCTGTGGTGCCAACCCTTTGCCTTGGCCAAATCTGATGTGTCACCTTTGAAAGAATGTAGGTCTGGATTTACTGTCCCCCCTGTTAGGTTGATGACTGCAGCAATAATAGAAGTCGTCATACTCGTCAGTATAAAAGAACCGATTCCCATACAGCTTCCTATACAAAAATAAGACTGTAAATGATGCAGAGCCGTAGAAACCACACTGTTGTTCTCATAGGAGCTGACTACACGTGAATCCATTTCATTAAAGGATTTGATATTTCACAAGTTTTAATAACTCCCATTGTGCCTTCTGGATAGTGGAGTGACAGACCACCACACCCTCTTGGAGTCATTGGAAAGAAACAATGTTCTCACTAGTATTTTTTTTAAGCACTGAAGTCTTTCTTCTGGGACGTCAAATCCCAAATCATAAAAGAGCATACTGAACCTGATGAAGATTTTGGTGGGGCTCCAGTTTGGGAGAGGAGAACTTTCTGTGCCACATTTCTTAACACAAGGAAGCGCATTATGTAATGAGGAACCTTCAAAAAAAGTGAATATATCCAATTTCACGTCATTAAGGTTCAGTTTGTTACGTGAGGACTTTTTCTTTAGAACTGACATTTAATCAATTAAGTACGGTAATTTACTGACATTTAATCATTAGCAAATTAATTTACATAGCTGAGTGGTTAACTGTTACCGAGTGTGATTTCTAAATACAATAATTACTATTATGCTTCAGTTCGAAGGACCATTGTGTAGCGTTTTGTATATTTGGAAGTCTTTTGCCATAAACTCCATAAAATAATAATCATTTTTTTAAGGAGGCATAAAAATTATATTTTTCAAGACTATCTAGTTCTGTAAAATGGGACCATGAATGGCTATGATGGTGGCAAGATCCTGGATGTTGGATGGGACTAACATCACAAAATCCATGAACAAGGTATGAGAAGATGGGGGAAAGAACAAAAAATCAAGACAAGACATGACAAGTCAGGCCAAAATCTGTACTAAGGAAGGTCTACTGATAAGAGTAGTCATGACTGACAGACAAGAATCTACAAGGCTACCTGATGGGTCACAATCTGGAAATGACATATAGATACAACTGGTACCAAAGATTGTCTCAGTTTAGATACATCTCAGTCATCTGAACTTTGTTGGGTTCATTATTTTAAGGGCTTGAACAAGTCAGACTGATATATGTAGATAGGAACATGGTGGCCATGTGTGAACGTACTGGTGGGCCACAATCTACACTCAACAGTTGAGTACAGTTTTTAATATATTCTCAGATTACATGAATTATCTCAATTATAAACACTCATCATAAATAAGTCCAACAGATAAATTCCATTTAATAGAAGAGGTTCCTTTGTTTATGATTCTCACCTCTTGACCAAAGTGGACAGCGGTGACAAAGAGAGTCGGTAGCTCTGGAGGACCTGTCCTGTCCTGATTATACAGGGAGCTCATTAATTTGAACAGACTTTAGGTAATTCCTCATTTCCCCTGCGGTGGTGCTGCTGAGAAATGTGGCACTTATCGGCCGGTTTCCCCACAGTTGATTGGTGGCCCGGCATTTTTCCTGATATCAGTTTGAGTATACGGTGAGTGGCTTCAGAAACATGACAGTTTTCTACAAAGTCCTGAAATATCACCTCCATTGAACATGACTGATAAAAAGCTGTATGTTGTATGGCTTACATTACCCTACTGATAGAAACTGACTTTACATTTTACAGAGGACTTTACATCTCCATTCAGAAACTCACACTTTTAACGAAAGTTTAATCTTTCGAGAATCAGTAAAAAATTACCGACCACCATTGGTCTTGAAAGGCAACTCATCCCACAGCAGCCAAAAATTAATACGTTATGGCTCTGGGAAGAAGGGGAGCGAAAAATGAAAATGAAAAAACTGAAAATCCCAATGACATGAAGGGGTTAATAGAAAAATAGTGATGACAATGTACAATTAAAAAAAGACAGACAGGTAACAATTGCTGGAGAGTTATGTACATGGAAATAGATGTCAAATTATACCTACTAGGTAGACATGGGATCTCCTAAAGTGGTGACTTGTGAATTGTTACCTGTCTGCCTCTTTTTATTTTTGTACTTTGTAATTACTATTTTTCTATTAAGATTTTGCAACCAAAAAAATATATATTTTAACCATTAAAACTCCAAGTTTTCCTCCTGTTTATACTTGGTACTAACCAGGCAGGGTGCCCGAACATTTGCATCAGCCCATTTTACTTTTTGTAATTTTTAAAATGTAAAAAGTGACTATATTTATATATTTTTTTTGCCTAAAATACAAAGGAAATGTGTCAGCCTTAACTTTAAACCTTTTAGAGATCATTTCATCATCAACTCGCTTAACTGTTCACAATAACAGTAATTTTGACCAGGGGTGCCCAAAGTTTTACATGTCACTGTAACATCATGTGCCAGGAGAGCAGACAGGTCCTCTTTAAAGGGGTATTCCCATCTCCAAGGGTGTTTTTCTATTTTTAAACAAATATGTAAAACAGGGTGTTTTGTATTATTTCAAATAAAGGACTTTATTCTTCCTGTGTGTTTTTCAGTACTTATTATGGGTTTTAGTAATGGGGGCGTCTTATAGACGATTCTCCATTACTAATCCCTGGTTTTGATGCCACCTGACAATACACAGGTGACATCAATCCCAACTTTATTACCCCACTTGCCACAGCAACGTGGGAAGAGCGAGGCTAAGCGCCAGATCTTATATATATGCCATTTCTGGGGCGCCTGAGAGCTGATGTTGGTAGCTTGGGTGGGGGGGGCAATATTTGTGACACCTTCACAGGCTATTAATATCAACCCGCAGCTGTCTGTTTAACCTTTGCTGGTTTCAATCTATAGAGGGAACCCACATCATTTTTTTGGGGTATCACATAAATTCACCAGGAAAAGCTAAACAGACAGATGTGAGCTGTTATTAATAGCCTGGAAACCTTTTGGAATATTGTACTTTGTACCAGATTAGTAACATCAGTCCTCAGCAGTTGGTTTTCTCTCTGCTGGTTATGAAAACTGCATGGGAGCCCACTCTGTTTTTTTATTCAATTATTTTACACAGGACGGACACAGCTGCTGCTGACTACAACTCCCATCATTGTCTCCTGGTCGTGCTGATATCAGAGAGACCAAGTGACAATGGTGAGAGCTGCCTTCAGCATCAGGCCGGTGCCTGGCAACAGAGTGAACTGTACCGCTTCTTATTCCAGTACTTGTCACACTGATGACTACTCCAATTATTGTCTCCTGGTTGTGCTGATCTCATCATGACCAGGTGACAATGATGACAGCTGCCTTCAGCAGGCGGTGCCTGGGATCAGCACGAGCTGTACTGTACTCTACCAGGAGCAGGTACGTATCACATGGACAGAACACAGATGTGTAACATCATGTAAGAGAAAACACAGTAGTTTGACAAAAAATAGCTTCACCCAACCACTGACCATGAGTGAAGAAAAAGTTTTGGTGTTATCATTCATATTCTCTGAAAAAAGGCCAAGAAAGCAAAAATTCTGCAGGGGTATGTAAATGTTGCGACCACGCACCACAATTGTGGATACCAGGGCTATGGGGTACTCGGAGCGAGCCCATAGAAGTCTATGGGAGTTGTCACTGGTAGCGGTGGCTCGGTCCGTGGCCCTGGCGGTCGTGCAATGGGGGAATATTTACAGGGGATTATTAGGATAGGTAGTTCGTGACGCCACCTGTGGTATCTGGTTAATTGAACCAGCGCTGCTATGAGGACTTTCACAGGGATGTTATGGGGCAGCTTGGTGGTAAGTCTCCCACAGGTGAGACTGGTCCCTGGAAGTCTATGGTGATGATGATGCAGGGTGTAGTAAGAATTCAGTCACACACAAGGTAGTTCCTTTTCATACCTTTTACTGATGATGGTTCAAGCAGATCCCGGGGAGCTGGTCGGGGTGGAGAGTGCACATTCCGGTAACAGCTGAGCAGGTTAGAGGCCTCCTTAACTTCCAATGTGTAGGTGAGTCCAACTTGCCTGAAGCGAAGTTAACTCTGATTCTCTAGCTTCTCAGTAGCTGTCCTGCCCGGCCAACATTGTGGTGGAGCCTTCTAAGTGATGAAACTAAGTCCTTACTTTTGTCGTGCACTTGACTCAAAGTCCCTGTTCCACCTGACTCCGGTTACGTATTGACACTGAGGGCTGCTCTCTGCGACCTGTAGTCCAGATGCCTCCGGTTTCTTGTTACTATGCCTGAAACAGTAGCAACACTTCGGACCCCGGTGTCCGGCAATTTAGTGCAGGCAATCCAATACCTGTAGCACTTCTCTATCTTCTCCACTGTGCCCTTCGCCCTGCTTCCCGCTTTTAACATAAGCACTTGTGGCAGTTGTGGAATAATGTCAGCTTCATCCAGAGCTCGCTGCACAGCTCTCAGTTTCCTCCAAAGTCCACACAGGACCGAGACTGAATGGCTGCTCTGTCCTTGAGACAGAAGCTAACAGGCTGAACTCCACTGAACACTAAGCTCCACTCAGACTGATCTTATCTCAGACAGATAACTATCCAGGGGATGACTCACTCCTAAGCCTCCCGGAGCTAACTATCTGACTATCTCAGACAGGAAACTATCCAAGGGATGACTCACTCCTGAGCCTCCCGGAGCTAACTGACTGAACTAACTCCTCTCTCTCACTCTCCCTCCAGACTAATATCACTCCTGCCACGTGTCACCCCCCCCTTATAACTCAGATGGGTGTGTCTAAAAGTGTGAGTGACAGTGAATGCATATCAAGCGTTGCTGTTACCTTCTAGTGCACTCTCCTGGACTTTTATGTGTGCCTGCGTAGCTGGGCTACACATCCCCCCTTGGTAAAACACAGCACTCCCGGGCTGTAAAAGACAAAAAGAAACATTTTGTTTTGCAATAACATAACATTTCAAACTCATCCCATCCGGGAGGTAAGGATTTCTTAAACGTTACAATATGTACAAGGAAGAATAATACAAAAGTATCAAAACATTTGTTAAATATTCACAGTATAGGCAGTATTCTTGTGGAGGACCCGCACCAAAAACCTCCCACGTGGGTCCTGGGTGGGCTGCAGGACTTTATTGCAAACCTCACTCTGGGCCCCACCATACGGGTTTTTCTTCTGAGGTAGTTAGCAATGGTTTCATGTAAAACCAAGATAATGCACCGAAGCGCAACTATTTACAAAGATCAGTTCTTGGGCTGGCTCAGTCCACAGCCTCGCAGTCCATGACATAATAAAAGACATTCATGTTTCAAGTATTCACATATAATTCAACTGGAGTTACCCAACCAGGGTATACTATGCAATCAACACATTATTTAACTTTCTAAATTCTTTAACTCTCTTTACCCAGCCGGGTATTCTATTCCAAATATGTAAAACATCAGTATACAATACTAAAGTGCAAAAATGCAATTTTCTTTCAAAACTTTCTACAGTTACTAGAATGCGGTAAACCCCTGTCTGGGTCCTACCGGTCTTCACTTGTTATTACTTTCAATTACATCTTCCACCCCGGGGGCTGGAACAACGCGATGCTCTCTAGAGCGCATTACAAACAGGTCATGACCTGCTATCAATGTCTGGGTCGCCACAGTCCTTGTGCGAACCGCTAGGGGCACGCCGGGTGCTTCCTCTTTGTGAGACGCCGATTGCGTCGCTACAGGTGCCACAACATTTTGCGATACTAATTTGGTCGCAGTCTGCGGTTTAGGCGGCAGCGCTGGCTGAGACCTGGGCTGCTGTACAGATTGCGACTTGGTTTGCGTTGAGTAAGCAGGAGGCGATGCCGATTGCGACATAGATTGCGATGAGCCTGCAGGGGGCGATGCTGGAGTACGGCCTGGTGCTGTGGGCGCTCGAGACGGGGACGCTTCGGTAGTGTTGACGTTACCAGCGTTGGGGACGGGGTCACTGATGATGGACACATTGAGGGCATACCAGCCCTTTAAACCCCAGTGCCGTGTATAGCTCACTATGTCCCCATTTACTAGGTCCCTTCCCGGATGACCGATGGGCAGGTGGGACTCTACGTCCCGGCGGCTCACAAATACCCCCGGATAGAGTCCCGGTTCCCGGATGAAACCCCAGCCCTTGCGGAGCTGGAATTCTACCACGCACCCCTGCCGCCGCGGTTCCCTTCGGGTACCTTTGTCGTTGCGGACCATCTCCTTGTCAGCGACCAACTGCTCATACTGCCATTGTCGGTTCCGCTGCACCTCCCGCTCTTCCTCCTGCCGGCGTCGCTGCTCCTCTTCACGACACTGAATCTCTCTTTCCCACTGGACGGCATACGTGATGTCATCAATACGCTCCATCTCATCCCAGTCGACTTCCGGCAACGATGGACAGGAACCCTCCGGTGTCCTTACCGGGGAACGGTAATCCGCTGCGGCCTCCTGGCCGGGCTGGCACTCCGGAACGGGCAGGACCTCCTCAGCCTCCTTCGCCTCCACCGCTCCATCGGTGGGATCAGGTACAGCTCTTTCGGTGGTCGCCTCCGGTCGTCCCTCAGCCTTCTCCAGCAGCGATTTCAGGAATTCAGGAGACGGCGCTTGGCTTGTAGGAGAGAACACTGCGTCCCACAGCAGCCGCTGAGTTTGGGCGCGCCAGTGCCTCTCCGTCTCCTGCAGTTCAGCACGACTCTGGAGCTTCTTTCTCAGCTCCTCGTTCTCCTTCCGCAGCTCCATCATGGCGGGGTCGGTGTCCCTATCTGGGGACAGCTCCGGCACAGGTAGGAAATCATCCGGTCCTCGGCTCAGATCCTCCTGTCCTTCCGCCATCTCGTCCCAGGCAAGAGTGTAGGTTCCATCAGGAACTGTCTGGTCTCTTCCGTGGAGGCGGGATTTGCGTCTCCTCCTCTTCGGATAGAGGATGAAGAGGAGGCGGATTTCTTTAGCAGTGAGGCAGGACCGCACATTGTAGTAACATTTGGAGAGGGCGGCCATATCTTTCGCGCCTCAGGGGGGTACACGCCCACGAATGCACGCCCACCTTCTTCACCAGCGCCTCAGGGCGCCAACTTGGCGGTAAAATGGCGGTATTTGGCGCCAAAAGCAGCAAACAGTCTTTTTCATGAAATAAACAGTTCAATAGGCACACAGGACTCACAATTGCAAGTTTCGGATCCTGTTCGTGACGCCAAGTTGTTGTTGCGACCACGCACCACAATTGTGGATACCAGGGCTATGGGGTACTCGGAGCCGAGCCCATAGAAGTCTATGGGAGTTGTCACTGGTAGCGGTGGCTCGGTCCGTGGCCCTGGCGGTCGTGCAATGGGGGAATATTTACAGGGGATTATTAGGATAGGTAGTTCGTGACGCCACCTGTGGTATCTGGTTAATTGAACCAGCGCTGCTATGAGGACTTTCACAGGGGATGTTATGGGGCAGCTTGGTGGTAAGTCTCCCACAGGTGAGACTGGTCCCTGGAAGTCTATGGTGATGATGATGCAGGGTGTAGTAAGAATTCAGTCACACACAAGGTAGTTCCTTTTCATACCTTTTACTGATGATGGTTCAAGCACATCCCGGGGAGCTGGTCGGGGTGGAGAGTGCACATTCCGGTAACAGCTGAGCAGGTTAGAGGCCTCCTTAACTTCCAATGTGTAGGTGAGTCCAACTTGCCTGAAGCGAAGTTAACTCTGAATCTCTAGCTTCTCAGTAGCTATACTGCCCGGCCAACATTGTGGTGGAGCCTTCTAAGTGATGAAACTAAGTCCTTACTTTTGTCGTGCACTTGACTCAAAGTCCCTGTTCCACCTGACTCCGGTTACGTATTCACACTGAGGCTGCTCTCTGCGACCTGTAGTCCAGATGCCTCCGGGTTTCTTGTTACTATGCCTGAAACAGTAGCAACACTTCGGACCCCGGTGTCCGGCAATTTAGTGCAGGCAATCCAATACCTGTAGCACTTCTCTATCTTCTCCACTGTGCCCTTCGCCCTGCTTCCCGCTTTTAACATAAGCACTTGTGGCAGTTGTGGAATAATGTCAGCTTCATCCAGAGCTCGCTGCACAGCTCTCAGTTTCCTCCAAAGTCCACACAGGACCGAGACTGAATGGCTGCTCTGTCCATGAGACAGAAGCTAACAGGCTGAACTCCACTGAACACTAAGCTCCACTCAGACTGATCTTATCTCAGACAGATAACTATCCAGGGATGACTCACTCCTAAGCCTCCCGGAGCTAACTATCTGACTATCTCAGACAGGAAACTATCCAAGGGATGACTCACTCCTGAGCCTCCCGGAGCTAACTGACTGAACTAACTCCTCTCTCTCACTCTTCCTCCAGACTAATATCACTCCTGCCACGTGTCACCCCCCCTTATAACTCAGATGGGTGTGTCTAAAAGTGTGAGTGACAGTGAATGCATATCAAGCGTTGCTGTTACCTTCTAGTGCACTCTCCTGGACTTTTATGTGTGCCTGCGTAGCTGGCTACATATAAACTTTTGAGCACAATTGTACGTACATATGGATGGCACCCGGACACAAACAACGGATCTCATCAGTAACCAAATTAGTAATCTCTAGCAGTAGGATGCTCATATATAATCCAAAATTATATGCTTAAAAGACAGCATTAACATGTATAGCATCCAAATAAAGCACATGTAAGAAACTGTTGTTCTAAGCTAAGATAGCAAAAACATATAGACAACCGCGTATTTTGAACAAATAAAATTACAAAATTTTATTAACCACATTAAAATTATCACGAAGGCACGCCGCTGAAACGCGCGTAGGGGAAGTGGCATCATCTCATGGTTATTGGTAAGATATGCTTGATTTGATTAATATGCTTGTGTAGGATATCATAGCTTTAGCATTCATGACTCACTACTATATATTCCATGGGATATAGGCACGTTACATATTGTTTGTGTTCTGACATGATATTATATAAGTGCCCCTTTATGAAAAAATCTTTAGACATGAAGGAATTCTTATGATGCTTATTAATGTATATTTTGGACTACACATCTTGCAGCTATTACCATATTTAGGTCTTGCCTGCCATCTGGTGTTGCCACTTAATTTTTTGTCTTACCATTATGCACCATTGGTAACATTTTTATTGTAATTTTAATGTGGTTAATAAAATTTTGTATCTCACCAGTACTGTTTTATCCTGTAGTAACTAACTGTCACTATATGAGTGGCCATAACCAAGGATGCCTAAGCTACTGCAATGCCCTGCACATGGGGTAAATGACATGGCGAATCAGAAGAACTATACTACATTTCTAATTGGAGTTATCTGCTAATAATATTATTATACCTGCTGCTTATTGGGGTAGGATCTTAGAGATAGGAATACCCCTGTAATTCATTTACAATATTAATAATGCAAGTTGGGGAAAAGACGTGATTGCTGTTCTATATAATCTATTAGTGTCGCATACACGATCCGCAGACAATACCTATAACCTTCACCGAATATGTAGGGTCTTTGCCAAAATCTCCTTGTCTTCTGAGGCGGCCTCTCATCTTTTCCTCCGAGCCTAATGTCTTCCTTCCCATCTGTCATTCTGTCCTGTCTCCCACATCTGAAAGTTATTTAGTCCTTTGTAATTCAACCCTTGGTTTATCCGTGTTTTGCGGAGTCCTACACAGTAAGGAAATTTAACAAGGCCGCCGGTGGATTTTATTTACGTACGTCGTCTCTTGTACATTATTATTCCATTTACGGGAGGGATAAACATGAGACGCACAGCGTACTGAGCCAAGCGATAATTTCAATTTAATTTCACTACACGCTCAAGAGCTCTAGATAGAGGAAAGGGGTAAAAACATCAGATTTTTATTGTATAAAATTTTCATGATTTTTTTTAGATTTTTTGTGTAAAAATTCCAGAAAGAATTTAACAATTTCACATTAGCCACCAGGGCACATGCAATAATCTGACATTTTTTTGTAGCTCAATTTTTAGCTTTGCAGTGTAGACTTGGACAGAATCAGCAGAGGGCAATAATTTAGTAACAACTCCGTAGCACTGCTGAAGCCATAGATAAGGCAGGACATTTACACTGCACCCACCGCAGAGCAGCAGATAGGGCTATGAGTACAGCTCCGAATTACTCCTTAGTCACTGGAAGGTGGGCTGTTTCCATCACTTCACGGGAAATTTACAAATTTCTCGGTCTACTGAGCAGCTGCTATAAAAAAAATGGGCTCAGCGATCATGACAGTTCATGCCGCTGGCTTAGCTGACATCGGCATTTCATCAGCATCGCATTCCACTTACCCATCGGTGTAATCGCGGGGTGCCAGTGGGATGCCATGATAGCCGGGGTCTGCTGAAGACCTCCTTGCTTGTCATGCCAATTCTACTTAGAAAAAATGTGTTTACCTGACGTTCATAGGAGATTGTGATTTCGCTCTATATAGCAGCGCTGATGCCATGATACGTATAACACAAGAGATCAGACAATTACAGCTTCAAGTCCCCTAAAGGAACTAACAAATTCAGTATAAAGTGAAAAAAAAAATCTCCCAAAACTGACGAACTGAGACAATCTTTCAGATACATTGCTGATGTATTTGATACAGGCTGGAAAATGGATAGGGCACACAGAAAACATGACCAAAAGTGGGTTTTCCTAGCATGTGGGGTTCCTGCAGGACTGGTGCAGAGCTTAAACATCTCCATTCGAGATAAGCGAATGTTATGAAATTGAAATTCGATAACTTCACTAAATGTCCCCCCCAAAATACTAGGAAAGTTTGTAATTGCTCAAAAAATACATGTGGGGTCAGAAGAGAGAGAGATTGGACCCTGCTGACCATAAGAGCTTACACTCTACAGGAGACAGAGAGGATCCACTGACAATAAGAGCTTACACTCTACAGGAGACAGAGAGAGAACCTCGCTGACCATAAGAGCTTACACTCTACAGGAGACAGAGAGGACCCTGCTGACCATAGCAACTTACACTTTACAGGAGAGAGAGAGATGACCCCACTGACTATAAGAGCTTACACTCTACAGGAGAGAGAGGACCCCACTGACCATAAGAGCTTACACTTACAGGAGAGAGAGAGGACCCCACTGACCATAAGAGCTTACACTCTACAGGAGAGAGAGGACCTCACTAACCATAAGAGCTTACACTCTACAGGAGAGAGAGGACCTCACTGACCATAGGAGCTTACAGTCTACAGGAGACAGAGAGGATCCACTGACAATAAGAGCTTACACTCTACAGGAGACAGAGAGAGAACCTCGCTGACCATAAGAGCTTACACTCTACAGGAGACAGAGAGGACCCTGCTGACCATAGCAACTTACACTTTACAGGAGAGAGAGAGAGGACCCCACTGACTATAAGAGCTTACACTCTACAGGAGAGAGAGGACCCCACTGACCATAAGAGCTTACACTCTACAGGAGAGAGAGAGGACCCCACTGACCATAAGAGCTTACACTCTGCAGAAGAGAGAGGACCTGCTGACCAAAAGAGCTTACACTCACAGGAGAGTAGAGGACCTCACTGACCATAAGAGCTTACACTTTACAGGAGAGAGAGAACCCACTGACCATAAAGACTTACACTCTACAGGAGAGAGAGAGGACCCTGACCATAAGAGCTACACTTTA
Organism: Oophaga sylvatica; assembly: GCA_033576555.1. Taxonomy (NCBI): domain Eukaryota; kingdom Metazoa; phylum Chordata; class Amphibia; order Anura; family Dendrobatidae; genus Oophaga; species Oophaga sylvatica. Next base: position 423,651,051 of record JARQOD010000006.1, on the reverse strand, counting down.
CAGGAGAGAGAGGACCCCTGACCATAGGACTTACATTACAGGAGAGAGAGGGGAAACTGGGACTATAAGAGCTTACACTCTACAGGAGAGAGAGGACCCTGACCATAAGAGCTTACACTTTACAGGAGAGAGAGGACCCCACTGACCATAAGAGCTTACATCTACAGAGAGAGAGGACCCGCTGACCCTAAGAGTTACACTCCACAGGAGAGAGAGGACCCCATGACCATAAGAGCTTACACTTACAGGAGAGAGAGGACCCCTGCTGACCATAAGAGCTTACACTCACAGGAGAGAGGGGACCCCACTGACCATAAGAGCTTACACTCTACAGAGAGAGAGGACCCGCTGACCAAAGGAGCTTACACTCTACAGGAGGGAGAGGACCCACTGACCATAAGAGCTTACAATCTACAGGAGAGAGAGGACCCTGCTGACCATAAGAGCTTACATCTTACAGGAGAGAAGAGAGGACCCCACTGACATAAGAGCTTACACTTACAGGAGAGAGAGGACCCTGCTGACCATAGCAACTTACACTTTACAGGAGAGAGAAGAGGACCCACTGACTATAAGATCTTACACTCTACAGGAGAGAGAGGACCCACTGACCATAAGAGCTTACACTCTACAGGAGAGAGAGAGGACCCCACTGACCATAAGAGCTTACACTCTACAGAGAGAGAGGACCCTGCTGACCAAAGAGCTTACACTCCACAGGAGAGATAGAGGACCTCACTGACCATAAGAGCTTACACTTTACAGGAGAGAGAGGACCCCACTGACCATAAGACTTACACTCTACAGGAGAGAGAGGAGCCCTGACCATAAGAGCTTACATTACAGAGAGAGAAGGACCCACTGACCATAGAGCTTACATCTACAGGAGAGAGAGGACCATGACATAAGAGCTTACACTCTACAGGAGAGAGAGGACCCTGCTGACCATAAGAGCTTACACTTTACAGGAGAGAGAAGGACCCCACTGACCATAAGAGCTTACATTCTACAGGAGAGAGAGGACCCCTGACCATAGGATTACACTCTACAGGAGAGAGAGGACCCACTGACCATAAGAGCTTACACTCACAGGAGAGAGAGGACCCCTGACCATAAGAGCTTACACTCTACAGGAGAGAGAGATGACCCCACTGACCATAAGAGCTTACACTCTACAGGAGAGAGAGGACCCGCTGACCATAAGAGCTTACACTCACAGAGAGAGAGGGACCCCACTGACCATAAGAGCTTACACTCTACAGAGAGAGAGGACCCTGCTGACCATAGAGCTTACACTCTACAGGAGGAGAGGACCCCACTGACCATAAGAGCTTACAATCTACAGGAGAGAGAGGACCCCACTGATCATAAGAGCTTACACTTACATAGGAGAGAGAGGACCCCACTGACCATAAGAGCTTACACTCTACAGGAGAGAGAGAGGACCCACTGACCATAAGAGCTTACATTACAGGAGAGAGAGGACCCTGACCATAAGAGCTTACACTCACAGGAGAGAGAGAGGACCCACTGACCATAAGAGCTTACACTCTACAGGAGAGAGAGGACCTGCTGACCATAAGAGCTTACACTCCAGGAGAGAGAGAAGGACCCATGACCATAAGAGCTTACACTCTACAGGAGAGAGAGGACCCGCTGACCATAAGAGCTTACACTCTACAGGAGAGAGAGAGGACCCCACTGACCATAAGAGCTTACACTCTACAGGAGAGAGAGGACCCTGCTGACCATAAGAGCTTACACTCCACAGGAGAGAAGAGGACCCCACTGACCATAAGAGCTTACACTTACAGAGAGAGAGGACCCCACTGACCATAAGAGCTTACACTCTACAGGAGAGAGAGGACCACTGACCATAAGAGCTTACACTTACAGGAGAGAGAGGACCCGCTGACCATAAGAGCTTACACTCTACAGGAGAGAGAGGAACTGACCATAAGAGCTTACACTCTACAGGAGAGAGAGGACCCTGCTGACCATAAGAGCTTACACTCTACAGGAGAGAGAGGACCGCATGACCATAAGAGCTTACACTCTACAGGAAGAGAGAGGACCCTGCTGACCATAAGAGCTTACACTCACAGGAGAGAGAGGGGACCCCACTGACCATAAGACTTACACTCTACAGGAGAGAGAGGACCCACTGACCATAAGAGCTTACACTCTACAGGAGAGAGAGAGACCCCACTGACCATAAGAGCTTACACTCTACAGGAGAGAGAGGACCCTGCTGACCATAAGAGCTTACACTCCACAGGAAGAGAGGGACCCACTGACCATAAGAGCTTACACTCTACAGAAGAGAGAGGACCCCTGACCATAGAGCTTACACTCTACAGGAGAGAGAGGACCCACTGACCATAAGAGTTACAATTACAGGAGAGAGAGGACCCTGACTAAGAGCTTACACTCCACAGGAGGAGAGAGGACCCACTGACCATAAGAGCTTACATCTACAGGAGAGAGAGGAGGAACTGACCCTTAAGAGCTTACACTCTACAGAGAGAGAGGACCCTGCTGACCATAGAGCTTACACTTACAGGAGAGAGAGAGGACCCACTGACCATAAGAGCTTACACTCTACAGAGAGAGAGGACCCTGCTGACCATAAGAGTTACACTCTACAGAGAGAGAGGGACCCCATGACCATAAGAGCTTACACTCTACAGGAGAGAAGGACCCTGCTGACCATAAGAGCTTACACTCTACAGGAGAGAGAGGACCCCACTGACCATAAGAGCTTACACTTACAGGAGAGAGAGGACCCACTGACCATAAGAGCTTACACTCTACAGGAGAGAGAGGACCCACTGACCATAAGAGCTTACACTCTACAGGAGAGAGAGAGGACCCACTGACCATAAGAGCTTACACTCCACAGGAGAGAGAGGGGACCACTGACCATAAGAGCTTACACTCTACAGGAGAGAGAGGACCCGCTGACCATAAGAGCTTACACTTACAGGAGAGAGAGGACCCCACTGACCATAAGAGCTTACACTCTACAGGAGAGAGAGGACCCGCTGACCATAAGAGTTACACTCTACAGGAGAGAGAGGACCCCACTGACCATAAGAGCTTCACTCCACAGGAGAGAGAGGGACCCCACTGACCATAAGAGCTTACACTTACAGGAGAGAGAGTGACCCCACTGACCATAAGAGCTTACACTCTACAGGAGAGAGAGGACCTGCTGACCATAAGAGCTTACACTCACAGGAGAGAAGAGGACCCACTGACCATAAGAGCTTACACTTACAGGAGAGAGGGACCCAACTGACCATAAGACTTACACTCTACAGGAGAGAGAGGATGCCCTGACCAATAAGAGCTTACACTTTACAGGAGAGAACAGGACCCCACTGACCATAGAGCTTACACTTACAGGAGAGAGAGGACCCCACTGACCATAGGAGCTTACATTACAGGAGAGAGAGGGGAAACTGGGCCATATAGAGCTTACACTCTACAGAGAGAGAGGACCCTGCTGACCATAAGAGCTTACACTTTACAGGAGAGAGACAGGACCCACTGACCATAAGAGCTTACATTCTACAGGAGAGAGAGGACCCCACTGATCATAAGAGCTTACACTCTACAGAGAGAGAGAGGACCCCACTGATCATAAGAGCTTACACTCTACAGAAGAGAGAGAGGACCCACTGACCATAAGAGCTTACACTCTACAGGAGAGAAAGAGAGGACCACCACTGACCAATAAGAATGCTTACACTCTACGGAGAGAGAGGACCCATGCTGACCATAAGAGCTTACACTCTACAGGAGAGAAGAGGACCCCGACATGACCATAAGAGCTTGACACTCTACAGGAGAGAGAGGACCCCACTGACCATAAGAGCTTACACTCTACAGGAGAGAGAGGACCCAAGCTGACCATAAGAGCTTACACTCACAGGAGAGAGAGATGACCCCACTGACCATAAGAGCTTACACTCTACAGGAGAGAGAGGACCCTGCTGACCATAAGAGCTTACACTCTACAGGAGGAGAGAGGACCCCCACTGACCATAAGAGCTTACACTCTACAGGGAGAGAGAGGACCCTGCTGACCATAAGAGCTTACACTCACAGGAGAGAGAGGGGACCCCACTGACCATAAGAGCTTACACTCTAAGGAAGAGAGAGACCCCTGACCATAGGAGCTTCACTCTACAGGAGAGGAGGACCCTGCTGACCATAAGAGCTTACACTCTACAGGAGAGAGAGGATGACCCCACTGACCATAAGAGCTTACACTCTACAGGAGAGAGAGGACCCTGCTGACCATAAGAGCTTACACTCCACAGGAGAGAGAGGACCCCACTGACCATTAAGAGCTTACACTCTACAGAAGGCAAGGCAATTGTTTTTTTTTTTTTTAACTGAAATTTAAAATTTAAAGGGTTTTCAAACCAAAACTGTGATTTTAGGAAATTTTTATCAAATCTTTTTGGGGGTTTATTCCTCATCTCAGCTCCGTGCACCAACCTAATTTGACAGTAAAAAAAAAAAACCGGAAAAATTAAAAAAATTTGTATTACGTAAAGATGCATTTTAGATTGTTTGCTTTTCATCTTGTGTAGAATCAGGGGACCTTAGGGGTTTTTTAAAAAAACAATTAAAAGAAAGGAATAGATTGCGCCATGTGGGGGTCCTTTTTTTTATGTCCCTAAACCAAAACATAAAAAGCAGCGGCCCCCCCATCAAACAATCAAAATGTACCCCTCTTTTCCTGAGGGGGGGTGTGGTGGGGGTCAGAAGAAATAAGGTTTTTCCCCGACTTTTGTACGTATTTTTGCAAAATTTTTCAATTTTTTTAAAAAATTTTCCCTTTTTAAAAAAAAAAAACCCGGTTCCTGGGTTCGAGCTTTTTGCTCTTGGGAAAGGGCGTCCCATAGTTGGACCCTTCAGAAAACCCATAGATTGCAAAAATACATGTAGGAACCCCCCCTTTAAAAAACTTTCCCTGCTCCACAAACATTACAGCTTCACAATGTGTGGTTTCAGAAAGGGAAAGGGGGGGGCCCAAAGGGGCCCCAGTACCACCTGGGGTCACTCTTAATTAGAGGCCCGAGTCCCCACCTTCAAGCTCCTTTTTAAAACCCCGATCTGTTCCCTCTTCCATCCCTTAGAATGGGACAAAATGAAAGGTAAACAAGAACAAAACAAAAAAGGATAAAAGAAAACCCCTACATACAAAAGTACAAACCCAAAATTTGGGAAAGAAATGGGACAGGGAGGAATAAACTAAATGGGAAAGGCCCGGGGAAAAAAAACAAAAACTCAACAAATACGAACACTATTACAAAAATCTACCCAACCCAGTTTAGCAACATCACGGGAAAAGGAATTTTTTTCCAGCAGGGCAAGAAGATCTGAGCATTTTTAAGGGAAGAGGAATGCCCAAAATTAGAAGCACTGAAACAGGCGCGTTTTTACCACAAGAAAGTTCGATAAATTTTTCAGCACCAGAGGAAAAAAAATCCTTTTAACCCCCCTTCGCAAAAGCCCATACGTACGCGTTTGTGAGCCCCCCCCTTTGAGTGGGTCACATCTTTTCCGCTTTTCACTGATTTATATGGATGCCCCCTTCAGCTGCTTTTTGAAAAAAAGCCCCACTCTACTTTTAACATTTTAAAAACCCGCTGTAACCCGACAGCGCATTTTTTTAAAATGTGTTAAAAAAGAATTTAGCGAAGCCCCTCGGGGTGGTTAAAACTTTTGAACCATTCAATGAGGTTTGGGAAAGGGGTTAATACGCTTTATAAGGGGGGTTCCCCCTTTTGGTTCCCGGTGATAAATTTTTTTTCTAAATTTGGGTTTCCCTGGTTATTTGGGAAGCTTGCGAGTCTTGCCTCTTTCCCCCTCAGATAAGAAATTTTCTTTTTTTTTTTTTGTGCTTACCTTTGCTTTTTTTGCATTTTGTGGGGTTACCCCCGGTTTCCCCCCCCCCCCCAGGGGGGCTTGGGCCTCTTTGTTCTTTGAGCCACGTTTTTTGTTATTTCCTTTTGTTTTTTCTGTGCGGTTAGTTTTGTTAAAGGAATAATTTAGGGGTAGAGGGGGGGTGATCCAGGGGTTTTTTTCAATTTTAAAAAGTTGGATTTTTTTGGGTTTTTTGGGTTGCGAAGTGTCCTTCCCCTTTTTTCTGTCTAAAATTGGGGGCCCCCCCCCTTTCTCTCTTTTTTGTCTTTCTTATTTTTTTGTCAACCCCCTTCTGTTTTGGGGGCTTTCCATGTTCTTTTGGGGCGTCTGGGGGGAACTTTCCCTTTCATTTTAGGTTATTAACCTCTCGGTGTGACGAGGGTCTAGGCCAACTAGGAACCTCCCAGTGCCTTTGTTTGGGGTTTTCAGGGGCTGCAATCCAGTAGATTCCAACCCTTGGGATTCCGTTTTTCCCCCTCCCTCACTACCCAAACATAACAGTACACCCGGGCCAACTGAAAATTAATGGGACCAAAAAAGGAAAAAAAGTAAAAGGAAAAAAAAAGAGAAGTTGTCAGAAATTTTTTTTTTTTCTTTTGTTGCATTTTTTTCCCTCTTTTTTTTGGGGTTGAGAGGTTTTTTTTTTTTCCCCAATGAGTTTCACGTTGTCGGCCTGGGACAGCTGCCCCTGAAATTTGAGTATTATACCTTCTTGCAGGGTTTCCGGGTTTGGAACCGGGGCCCCACCAGTTTATTTTTGGGGGATCAGCAAAATTTTTGAATTTCAAAAAAAATGTAAGTTTTTTTTTTGCCTTAAAACCTAATCCTCAGGGACCCCGCGGTTAAATTTCATCTCCTCCTGCGCGGCGATCCCAGGTTGGGTTTTTTTTCCCACATGGGGCCCCGTTTTGAGTAATTTTATCATTTTTTTGGGGCTGGGTTTTTGTACGATAACCTAATGTCAGATCAAGCTGAAAAAAAATTTTGGGATTAAATCAGGGCTTGAGGACGTGAGTTGATTCAAAATTCCGAAAGTGGGGAGTCCTGACCCAAAAAGGGAAAGACGATGCTTTGGCAGCCCTTTTTTGGAAGGGTCGTCAGAAAAGTAAAAATGTTTGGGGGTTTCCCTGCTCCCTCTGGTTCCAAAATTTATGTCATTAGCGATTCAAATTACAGAAAGTTTGCTGAGCGTAGAGGTATCGGGAATATGTTGCCTTGTGAACCAGCTTCCGAACCCAGCAGTGTGATAGAGTGGTTCTGGGGGACGGTCATGATTTTGAACACACAATGGGTTATGTTTTTACTGGGGACACCTTCATGTATTTTAGTCTGTCCAAGCGGGAAACTTTTTCACGCTCATTGTTTGGGGATGTTCAAATAAATTTCTGTTACTGTTACCCCGATTTGCTCCTGTCCCATTTTTTCTCGGGTTTTGTTGATTCGGAGCGCTATTAACCTGAAGGATTTTGATTTTTCTAAAAGTTGTGGGTTTCCTTAACCCCCACGGAATCTATTCCCCCACGGGGATTTTCTCCCCTTTGGGTGAGAAAAAACCCCATTCTCTACTCAGTATAAGAGGGTTGAACCTGATCATCAGGAGGTTGCAAATTTTTGGTGCTTTAAACGCAGACAATTTTTGTACTATTTCCCTTGGTTACAGTCTCATAATCCCTTTTTTGGGTTGGGAAACTTGTCGTGACAGTTTGGGGGGCCAATGTGTTAAAGCCCCCACTCCCGTTTTTTTTTTGCCTTCCCCAGGGTCAGGATGTTCCTGACTTTTGATTTTTTTTCTGAGTGTTTAGCGAAAGAAAAACTACATCCCTTTCCCCCCCCCTAGGGTATGACTGCGCTATTTAATTAGTGCCTGGTAGTAAATTCCCTAAAGGGCGCCTTTTTAACTTTCTGTACCTGAACATGACGCTATGCGGTCTTATATCAAGGAGTCATTGGAGAAGGTTATATCAGACCATCCTCTTCACCCTTGGGTGCCGGTTTTTTCTTTGTGGCCAAAAAGGGTGGTTCATTAAGGCCGTGTATTGATTATCGTCTCTTGAACAATATCACTGTGAAATATCATACCGTTACCCTTGATTTCTGACCTGTTTTCCAGGGGAAAAGTGCTACTTTGGTTACCAAGCTTGACCTCAGGGGGGGGTATAACCTT
>JARQOD010000006.1:423522474-423642844 GCA_033576555.1 Oophaga sylvatica | reverse complement strand
CAGGGTTGCCGGTTGTGGAACCTAGGATCCCCATGCCAGATTTATTTTTGGGGGATCGAGCTAAATTTCTGAATTTCAAAAATAACTGTAAGTTGTTTTTTGCCTTAAAACCTAAGTCCTCAGGGAACGCAGCACAGCAGGTTCAAATTGTCATCTCTCTCCTGCGCGGCGATCCTCAGGATTGGGCTTTTTCCCTGACACCTGGGGACCCTGTTTTGAGTAATGTTGATGCATTTTTTCTGGCTCTGGGGTTATTGTACGATGAACCTAATGTCACTGATCAAGCTGAAAAAACCTTGTTGGTATTAAATCAGGGGCTTGAGGACGCTGAGTTGTACTGTCAGAAATTCCGAAAGTGGGCAGTCCTGACCAAATGGAATGACGATGCTTTGGCAGCCCTTTTTCGGAAGGGTCTGTCAGAGAAAGTAAAAGATGTTATGGTGGGTTTCCCTGCTCCCTCTGGTCTCAATGATTCTATGTCATTAGCGATTCAAATTGACAGACGTTTGCGTGAGCGTAGAGGTATGCGGGGAATAGTGTTGCCTTGTGAACCAGCTTCCGAACCCATGCAGTGTGATAGAGTGGCTTCTGGGGCACAGCGTCATGAGTTTCGAACACACAATGGGTTATGTTTCTACTGTGGTGACACCTCTCATGCTATTTCAGTCTGTCCTAAGCGGGGAAGACGTTTTGCACGCTCAGTTGTCTTGGGTAGTGTTCAGACTAAATTTCTGTTGACTGTTACCCTGATTTGCTCCCTGTCCACATTTTCTGCTCAGGCTTTTGTTGATTCGGGAGCAGCTATTAACCTGATGGATTTTGATTTTGCTAAACGTTGTGGGTTTCCCTTGATACCCCTACGGAAGTCTATTCCCCTACTGGGGATTGATTCTACCCCTTTGGCTGAGAATAAACCCCAGTTCTCTACTCAGGTGATAATGAGGGTTGAACCTGATCATCAGGAGAGTTGCAAATTTTTGGTGCTGTATAATCTGCATGACATTATTGTACTAGGTTTCCCTTGGTTACAGTCTCATAATCCTGTTTTGGATTGGAAATCTGTGTCTGTGACTAGTTGGGGCTGCCAATGTGTTAATGCCAACACTCCTGTTTTTTCTGCCTCTCCCCAGGCTCAGGATGTTCCTGACTTTTTGATTGATTTTTCTGATGTGTTTAGCGAAAGTAAATCTACATCCTTGCCCCCCCCATAGGAGCTATGACTGCGCTATTGAATTAGTGCCTGGTAGTAAATTCCCTAAAGGTCGCCTTTTTAACTTGTCTGTACCTGAACATGACGCTATGCGGTCTTATATCAAGGAGTCATTGGAGAAGGGTTATATCAGACCATCCTCTTCACCCTTGGGTGCCGGTTTTTTCTTTGTGGCCAAAAAGGATGGTTCATTAAGGCCGTGTATTGATTATCGTCTCTTGAACAATATCACTGTGAAATATCAGTATCCGTTACCCTTGATTTCTGACCTGTTTTCCAGGGTGAAAAGTGCTACTTGGTTTACCAAGCTTGACCTCAGGGGGGCGTATAACCTTATTCGCATTAAGCACGGGGATGAATGGAAGACAGCGTTTAATACCCCAGAGGGGCATTTTGAGTACCTTGTGATGCCCTTTGGGCTCACTAATGCTCCTTCCGTCTTCCAGTCCTTCATGAATGACATTTTCAGGGATTTTGTGGATAAATTTCTGATTGTTTATTTGGATGATATCTTGATTTTTTCCAATGACTGGGACTATCATGTGAAACATGTTCGGACTGTGTTCCAGATTTTGAGAGAGAATGCTCTGTATGTGAAGTGATCAAAGTGTCTTTTTGGCGTACAGAGGATCTCATTTCTGGGATTCATTTTGTCCCCATCTGTTATTGAAATGGACCCGGTCAAGGTTCAGGCCATCTGTGATTGGGTCCAACCTACTTCATTAAAGGCTCTTCAGAGATTCTTGGGTTTTGCCAATTTTTATCGTAAATTTATTGGTAATTTCTCTGTTATTGTTAAACCATTGACTGATTTGACCAAAAAGGGTTCTGATGTGGTGAATTGGCCTCCTGAGGCAGTCTCTGCGTTTCAGGAACTTAAGCAGAGATTCACTTCTACTCCTGTTCTACGGCAGCCTGATGTTTCTCTGCCATTTCAGGTGGAGGTTGATGCCTCTGAAATTGGGGCAGGTGCCGTTTTGTCCCAAAGAGATCCAGAGACCTCTAAAAGTAACCCTTGTGCCTTTTGCTCTCGAAAATTTTCTCCAACTGAACGTAATTATGACGTGGGTAATCGGGAGTTATTGGCCATGAAGTGGGCTTTTGAAGAGTGGAGACATTGGCTGGAGGGAGCCAAACATCAGGTGCTGGTCCTCACGGACCATAAGAATCTGGTTTATCAGGAATCAGCCAAGCGACTTAATCCTAGACAGGCCAGGTGGGCCTTGTTTTTCACACGTTTTAATTTTGTGGTTTCCTTTCTTCCTGGCACTAAGAACGTTAAGGCGGATGCCCTCTCGAGGAGTTTCCTTGCGGAATCTCCTGAGTTATCTGATCCTGCTGTTATTTTGAAAGAGGGTGTAGTTCTTTCTGCCATCTCGCCCAATTTGAGACTGGCTCTGGAAGGTTGTCAGGAGGATAAACCCGAGTGCTGCCCTATTGGGAAATTGTTTGTCCCAGACCAGTGGAAAAAGAGTGTGATGTTTGAGATTCATTGTTCCGCGTTGGCCGGTCATCCCGGAATTTTTGGTACCAGAGACTTGGTTAGTCGGTCCTTTTGGTGACCTACTTTGTCTCGTGACGTCAGGGAATTCGTGCAGTACTGCGGGACTTGCTCTCGCTCCAAGCCTTGCTCTCGCTCTAGTGGTTTGTTGATGCCATTGCCTGTGCCCAAGAGACCATGGACCCATATCTCTATGGATTTCATTTACAACCTCCCTGTTTCTCAGAGAATGACCACTATCTGGGTGATTTGTGATAGGTTTTCCAAAATGATACATCTTGTGCCATTACCTAAGTTGCCTTCCTCCTCCGAATTGGTGCCTTTGTTCCTTCAGCACGTGGTTCGGTTACACGGCATTCCTGAGAACATTGTGTCTGACAGAGGAGTCCAGTTTGTTTCCAGATTTTTGGAGGACTTTTTGTTCTAAACTTGGTGTTCAATTGTCTTTCTCCTCAGCTTTTCATCCTCAGACCAATGGACAAACTAAGAGAACAAACCAGACATTGGAGACTTATCTGAGATGCTTTGTGTCTGCTGAGCAAGATGACTGGGTCTCTTTTTTGCCTTTGGCTGAGTTTGCTCTTAATAATAGGGCTAGCTCTGCCACTTTGATGTCTCCATTTTTCTGCAATTTTGGGTTTCACCCTCGATTTTCTTCGGGACAGACGGAGGCTTCTGTCTGTCCAGGTGTTGACTCTGTTGTGGAGCGTATGCAGCAGATTTGGGACCAGGTAGTGGAGAGGTTGTCCCTCTCTCAGGAGAGGGCCCAGCGGTTTGCCAACCGGCATAGGACTGATGGTCCTCGGTTTGAAGTGGGGGACTTGGTCTGGTTGTCCTCAAGAAATATCCCTATGAGAGTTGCATCTCCTAAGTTTAAGCCTAGGTTCATTGGACCTTATAAGATCATGGAGATTCTTAATCCTGTTTCCTTTCGTTTACTTCTTCCAGGGACATTTAAGATCCATAACGTGTTCCACAAGTCCTTATTGAAGAGGTTTGTCGAGCTAGTGGTTCCTATGGCTGTGCCTCCTGACCCTGTTTTGGTTGAGGGCAATCTGGAGTATGTGGTTGAAAAAATATTGGATTCTCGTTTTTCTAGACGGAAACTCCAGTATTTGGTTAAGTGGAGAGGTTATGGTCAGGAGGACAATTCTTGGGTGTTTGCTTCGGACATCCATGCTAGGAGACTGATCTGTGCGTATCAAAGAGCTCATCCTGACCGACCTGGTTGCCCAAATGAGAGTTCGGTGACCCCTCCTCAAGGGGGGTTCTGTTGTGAATGTGTTAGAAATGAATTCTGAGCAGAAGCTCCCTCTGGTGTTTACAAACAGTACTGAACCATTCAATGAGGATTGGCAATCAGGAGTTACAGACTGGTCTTATATAAGGGAGGTTCCCTCCCATCATGGTTGCCGGTGATCAATTGTTCTTGTCTCAACTGTGGTTCCTGGTTCACTTGGAAGCTTGCTGAGTCTTGCCTCTTCTCCTGCTCTCAGATAAGATATTTTCTGTTTTTTGTTTTTGTGCTTACCATTTGCATATTTCTCTGCATTTCTGTGAGGTTAGCCAGGTTTCCCCCCACCCCCCCGGGGGGCTTGGGCTCCTCTCTGTTCTTCTGGAGCCACTGTTATTTGTTCATTTGCCTTTTCCAGTTTTTTCAGTGGCTGCGGCTTAGTTTTGTTACACCAGAGAACTAATTTAGGTGGTAGAGGTCGTGTGATCTCAGGTGTTTTTGCAATTAGTAGAGTTGGTATTTTTTAGGGTTTTTTGGATTGCAGTAAGTGTCCTTCCTATCCTTTTCTGTCTAGGAAGATTGGGCCCCAACGTTTGCTCATACTATTTTCTGTCTGTGTCTGTATTTCCTCTTGTCTAACCGCCATTACATGTTTGGGGGCTTCCTATGTTCTTTGGGTATCTGCTCCGGGGCAGATAGCTTTCCTCTTTCTATCTTTAGGTGTAGTTAACCTCTCAGGCTGTGACGAGGCGTCTAGGACCAACGTAGGAACGCTCCATGGCTGCCTTTAGTTGTGGTGGTTAGTCAGGGTACTGCAATCCAGTAGATTCCAACCTCTCTGGTGTATTGCCGTTTTTGCCGCTCTCCTCAGCTACCAAATCATAACAGACATTTAACATGCTCGTGCTGGAAGCACGACACAAACCTGGCCCATCGATGCCATATCACATGACTGCGGGTCGCCGCAGGAGACCCTGTGGTTGTCAAAGCCGGATAGCAATGATTGCCACCAAGCGGTCCGCGCTCATAGCAAGTGAGCCTTTCTGCTACACAAAGCAGGACTGCAGCCCTGCTATGTGTAGCACAAGCGACTGGAAGATCGCAGCTTCTAGTCTCCCATGGACACTATTAAAGCCAGTAAAAAAATTTTTTTAAATATTAAAATAAATAAATAACAGTTTATATCACCCCCCATTCGCCCCATTCAAAATAATAATCGACTCATCTATTAATATATAAAAAGAATTAATATGATCAGTAAACGGCGTAACGAGACAAAAACTCAAAATGTCAGAATTACGTTTTTTAGTTGCCGCAACATTGCATTACAATGCAATAATGGTTGATCAAAACATTGTATCTACAGAAAACTGTATCAATAAAAATGTCAGCTCTGCACGTAAAAAATAAGCCCTCGCCCAACCCAAAATCACAAAAAATTGAGACGCTACGGGTTTTGAAAAACGACGCAATTTTTTTTAAAACAAATTTTGGATTTTTTTTTTGTCACCAGTTAAATAAAAAAGAACCTAGACATATTTGACATCTACGAACTTGAAATGACCTGGGGAATATTAATGACATGTCAGTTTTAGCAATTGGAGAGCAGGGTTAATCCCACCCCCCAAAAAAAAAAGTCTGGAATTGCACTTTTTTGCAATTTTACCACACTTGGAATTTTTTTCTTCACAGTTACATGATAACAAACTGAGCTTGCCCAAAAAATCTCCTCCTTAGGAAAAGTGCAGAGCTGGTGGCCCAATTATTTCTCATCTGTTATCTCATTCTTAATTTCAAATGTATCCTCTAAAGTTTCTGGAGGACAAAGATGTATTTAATTTTTTTATATTTATTGTTCTTATTTTGGAAATGAATCTTTAGTAAAATACTATCAATCAAACAGAAAAAAAAACTATGTGGGAAATAATCGTGGATCACATTGCCAGTATGATCCAATGTTTGTCAATGTAACAGATGCCCTTGAAATATAGAGGAAAGAGCATGAGATGTGGATAGGAACCAGCTTGATTCAGTGAAGTGGACAAATTAATTGTTATCAAAGTAATTAAAGTAAAGGTAAGTTTGCATAAAAAGTCCACACTTGTACATCGGCTTCTTCCATGCAAATGTCCTGCCTGGAGTTCACCACTAGCTTTTCTTGCCCTTTTTAAAGGACGAGATAATGTCAGAAGTTCCTGTCTCCAGCCAGTGCCCGTCACCCAGACTTTTTTTGGGGCTATTCTGAAGGTACCCAACAAAATAATGTCCCTTAATTTTCTGTATTCTGTAAAGCTTTGTTGTTTCAGTCCCCTCTTTGCCATGATTTGGCTTTTTTTTATTTCACCACGTCTTCTGTTTGCAGCCAAAACTCCTTATCTACCGTACTTGAATTTCCTGTGATTTTCTGATGTGTTGGCCCTGTGCTACTTCACCATTGTTGTAGGGCAGCATGGTGGCTGAGTGGTTAGCACTGCAACTTTGCAAGGAGTTTATATGTTTATATGTTCTCACCGTGTTTGCGTGGGTTTTCTCCGGGCTCTCCGGTTTCCTCCCACACTCCAAAGACATACTGATAGGGAATTTAGATTGTGAGCCCCACTGGGGACAGTGATGATAATGTCTGTAAGGTGCTACGGAATATGATAGAGCTATATGATCAATGCATAATAAATAAATATGATGCATATGTGGCACCCCAAGAGTCCCTCACAGGGGGTGATGTCATGCTTGGAAGCAAGGAGGAGTTCCCTGATCAGGTAACACCAACATGCAACACTTTTCCTAACTCCAGACCAGAAGGGGGAGCTCTAATCTCGATTTCAGGGGAACTTCCCTATTAATTCTAGCCTGGAGGTGGGGTTAGTCAGTCTGTGAGAGTCAGTGTTGGGTACTGGAAGAGTGAGGAGCTCGTCCCCAGACTAGAGTTGCAGTCTGAGTCAGAGAAGAATTAGAGAGGAAGAATGAAGTCTAAAAACAACCTGGGGAGTGGAGCTGTGACCAAGCTCACCCCAGAGCAGAGTGCTAAGAACCGGAGTCCATGGCTGCATGGGTACTACGGTCCCAGCAGCTAAATCTGGAGGGCAGGGAACTGCAGGTCTCCTGGCCCATCAAACACTCGGGGCACAGCAGCATATCAGAGCCCAGAGCCGCCACCAAGGAGCGTCACCTGCAATAGGCTCAAGCTGCCTGCCATAAGGGCAAGTACTAGGACAATAAGGAACAGAGGCTCGAGCATAGCTTTAAGCAGCAAGGACCTCAGAGGACAGTGCAGTAAGGAGGCCTCCAACACCATCTGGCTTAGGGAATCCTAACTTGCTTTCAGGCTGTCCGTATCTCCATTTCCATCTGCTAGCAGTGTTCCAGTCTGCACTTCAAATCATCAAGTAAAGGTAAAGGAAACTACAGTTCATGTGTCTGCAGTTATTCATTATTCCCTCAGTCCTGCACCCCAACGTCACTATCTTTCATAAGAACTATAACTGCACTGGAGCCTAGCTCTACCCGTGGAGAGCTGTAACAACTCTGCTGCATCACCAACGGCCCCAGCGGTCTCCTTTGGCAGCGTCGACCATCCTCTTATTGACGAACACTGTCCGACCCGGGTCCGAGTAACCCCTGGCCCTTGGGGGCGCTCCACATACATGGACTACTAGTAAAAAAGAAGAAAAAGAGGAACTGGAGTTGTGAACCAGGACTCCAATCCGATGGCCATTAAATAATGGCATAGCTGCCAGCCCAAGCTCCTGTGAATCAATTTGCTCATCTCTAAATATCACACTTTTACTTCTGTGTCCGCTATAGATAAAATGGCCGGCTAGGTACCAGTTTTACCCACTGTATTCAGAGAAGCCAAACCTAATTTTAATGCTAGGCTAATAATGAAAGATGAGCGGATGTGACAAAATTTAAATTCACCAAATTGTGCAGATTTTACCGGGAAATACAATTTGCAGCGAAGTTGGAATGTTCCCTTTTAGGCACGGAGGTCTCTCCAGACCCCAGAGCACAATAAAAGTAACATGTAAGGCATAAAAAAACAAAACCCAATGCTCACCTCCCTGTTTACCTGTCCCAGCACCTTCGCTGCAGGGTTGCCAATTTTGACTTTTTATCTTTTCTGGACAACTTATCAAAACCTATAATAAATCATTCTGATTATAATGCCATCATTCTGGTATGTAGACATCAGCTGCGTTCACTGGAAAATGATGATAATTACAGTCAAAATAATCTATAGAGTTTTTACATCCTAAAAAATTCAAATTTTTCATGTTTATGACTGTAATTGAATTTCTGGACGGTTGATAACTCTGCTCCGCTGCCTTCCGGTGCCCGTTGCCTGCCTGTCCGGTGCATAGGGTCTTCACTTTAGAACAGGAATTCCGACTTCGATGAGACCTCAGAGGTCACGACCTTATGACATGCTGTTATACCCCAGGCCTGGTCACGGCAGGAGGTCCCGTTCTAGAGGGAAGACACTGGAGCGGGACTGTGGAAAGAAGAGGCCCTGAGGACCAGACGGAGGGTAGTGGGCACTGGAGGCACCGTGGGTACCATGAAAGGTAAGCGGTGAAATCGGCATTATATTTTATTTTTTCGTTTTTTAACCCTTTGCCAGCAGTCTACAGTTCAACAAAATGGGGTACGCAGCTGACTGCCGAGCGAATTGCAAAAAAATTCTGTATTCTGGGATTTTTATAAACTTCGAGTAGAATTCAATTACAGCTATCTCTAATAATAATAATATCTATAAAGTCGAATCTACTGTTTTTATGATCCATATTCCATAGTTATATTGATTTTTTGCAAAAAAAATAAACCTTAAAATTATATCGCGATCGGTTTATTGAAAAAGCTTAAACAAATCCAAACAAACGTTTAATAACAGGGAGAAGGGAAGAAGCTTCAGTTATGTCAGCAAAAGCCAAATCCTATATCCCAGATGGGCCGTTCTCAATAATTCCGGAAGACAGAGGCCCCTGTGTGTCTTATTGCTCCATCTGTACAAGCAGATATAATGTGTATACCAACAGCGGAGGTCCCTCACTGCTAGTATCCTCATAACCCCACTAATAACTGCAGGTTTCAGTGTCAGCCCTATTAACCAGTACATGCCAGGAACAACAGCCGGCCATTCTGCGCTGTAACTCGAAGAACATGGGGTTCCCTTGTCCAACACAAACATTTCAGACAAAGCGTGAACAGCCAGGAAAGGTTCTCCTGTGAAAGTGCGCCACTTATATTATTTCACTGTCTATGAAAATAGGCTTACATAGGCGTCCTTTAAAAAAAAAGAAAAGATTTCACAAAAAAAATTATAGCTTGTTTTGTTTAATAAATTATGTTTTTTTTAAACTATGTTTTCGGATATTTAAAGTGATCCAGTTACCTGTGAAATGGAGAAATTACTTTTAAAGACTTTTTAGATACTTTAAAGTATTATAACTAAAATAAGAAAAAAAAAGAGCAACAATAACAAACATCTCCTCCCAACAACTAAACTGTATATAAAACAAACAGACAAACAAACAAACATAAAAACTAAAACAAGTCTAAAAAATTACAAAAATTAAACGCACATTCTTAAAAATATATATATGTATGCAGTCATGGCCAAATGAAACAAAGTTATTTACCAACAATTTTTGAAAGGTGCCAACAACTTTGTTCGGCCCATTTTGAGGGTTTTGTGTGAAATTATGTCCAATTTGCCATTTTTCTCTTTTTTTGTGTTGTTCCAATACATACAAAGGAAATAAACATGTGTATAACAAAACATGTTTAATTGCAATCATTTTCTGAGAGAAATACTTCATTTTCTGGAACAATTTCAAGGGTGCCAACACTTTCAGCATTGACTTACTATATGTTTTGCAGCAAGGTATCAATATTAAAACAGAACTTTTAATCAAACCAAATAAAAACAAATAACCAACACACAATTTTCTAAAAAAACACCAAAAATTCCTAGTCACAGTTTTTTGATTCTATCTAAACCACAGTGGTGGGAAAAAAATGAATTAAATAAGAATTATATTCATAGAAGCAGTCGGCTACCATGACAGCAGTCATTAAAACAAAGGCATTTTTATGTTTCAATTGTCAAATCCTTTTCAATGCCTCGAAATACTTGCTGGATGGAGAATATACTAATAAAATATATCAATGGAACAGTCTCACCCAAATCTTCTTAGAGACTATATCATTCAGTCAAATATCCAACCAGCATTTTGCCTTTTGGCATGTGCGGCAAGGAGAATCCGGATCTGGCCCGATTGTGCCCTATTCAGCACTGATCGCCAGGTGCGAAGAGTGAGGCTAAGTGCCAGAATTGTCCCATTTTATGGATGTGCCATTTCTGGGGCTGCTGAGAGCTGATGTTTGAAGTCCGGGAGGGGGTCAATATTCATGGCCCCTTCCTAGGCCATTAATATCAGACCGTAGTTGTCTGCTTAGCCTTTACTGGTTATTAATTATAGGGGGAACCTATGTCACTTTTTTGGGGGGTCCTATATTTTAATAACCAAGAAAGGCTAAATATACAGCTGTGAGCTGATAATAATAGCCTAGAAAGCTCTATGGGTATTACTCCTTTCCCAGGCTTTAAAAAATCTGCCCTCAGCTGTCCTCTTTCCCTCTGCTGGTAAATAAAATGTTGGGGGATCCTACATTTTTTTCAGAGATTTATTTATTTATTAATTAAATACAAGTACAGTAAGCTACACAAGCACGGCACTAATTATATGTGTGACTGACATCTATATATCTATCCATTCTATCTGTATATATCTGTTTTATCCATTCTATTATGACTTGTCACGCTGTGATTTTACTGTACGCGGCCGCTGAAATGTTGGGTTTTCAAGGACATGGGTGTGTAAAAATCAAACAACACTGGCATGGTCCGAGTGCCGTACGATTGTTTTCTCGCACTCATTGACTTGCATTGGCGAGTCCCGTCTGAGATATGAGGACAATCGCAGCATGCTGCAATTTTTATCTCGGCCCAATCTAAGCTGAGAAAAAAAAATCGCAGATGAGCAGGGACTCATAGATTAACATTGGTCAGAGTGCTATCCGATTTTTTACCGGATTGCACTCGTCTGTTTTTCTCGCAGATGACGATGACCCCTAATATTGATACTCACCTTGCTGCAAAACATTTGATTTAGTGAGACTTGTGGGAATTTGGAGAATCTACTTAGGGGACGATTACCCCTGTTTGATTATCTAGTGTCCATTTGCTAATTAATACATGACTGTATATACTATAAATACTGTATTTTACCATTTCCTAACACCAGAATTAAATAATATAGAGGGGTACGGCCTAATATATCTATTAAAAAAAAACTAGCATAACAAAATATTTTGACATACAGCAGCATTTTTTTTTCTTGTGACTAGGTGCAATCCTTTAAGTTAAATCAGCTTTAAAATATTTGTAGAAGGTGCAAAGAAAGCTCAGATTTTTTTTTAAATTATTTCTAACTAGCCTATGGTGTTTTAAGAGATTGTGGGGTGCAGAATTTGGCCAAATGCCCTCTATGCAATTCACGCACCCCTCTCACTGGCCGGAGCTATGCCACAGACCACATATGCCCCACACCTGAACCCTCAAAAGTGGATCTGCCACCAGATTTCACAATACTGTCTGCATACAGTATTAAGTAGATCTCTTAGACAGGTGAAGCCGTTGTAGTTACTTTGAAGTCAGTGTCAAGAATGACTGTATAATCCTCTGTTGATGTTTCCTCGCCTTGCCGTTAAAATCGTCATTTTAGCATTTAAGGCTCATCTTATAATCAGGGTTATTCAGCTATTCTAATATGGATTTTCAGGCTCATCCAGTCTCGGTTACCAATTTATGCAGTTTATATTGTGAAACCTGGTGATAAAACCTCTCAACCCCTTCATGACCTGGGCTTTTTTTTGTTTTGTGTTTTCAGTTTTTGCTCCTCTTCTTCCCAGAGCCATAACTTTTTTATTTTTCCATCAATATGGCCGTGTGAGGGCTTGTTTTTTGCGGGACCAGTTGTACGTTTGAACGACACCATTGGTTTTACCATGTTCTGTACTAGAAAATGGTAAAAAAATTCCAAGTGCTTTGAAATTGCAAAAAAAGTGCAATACTACAGTTGTTTTTTTGTTTTGCTTTTTTACTAGGGTCACTAAATGCTAAAAGTGACCTGCCATTATGATTCTCCAGGTCATTACGAGTTCATAGATACCAAATATGTCTAGGTTCTTTTTATCTAAGTTGTGAAAAAAAATTCCAAACTTTGTTAAAACAATGAATAAAATTGCTCCATTTTCTGATACCCGTAGCGTCTCCATTTTTTGTGATCTCAGGTTGGGTGAGGGCTTATTTTTTGCGCGCCGAGCTGATGTTTTTAATGATACCGTTTTGCTGCAGATATGATCTTTTGATCGCTCGTTATTGCATTTTAATGCTATGTTGTGGTGACCAAAAAAGTAATTCTGGCATTTTGACTTTTTTCTCATTACGCCGTTTAGTGATCAGGTTAATCATTTTTTTATTGATAGATTGGGCGATTCTGAATGCGGCGATACCAAATATGTGTATGTTTTTTTTTATTGTTTTATTTTGAATGGGGCGAAAGGGGGGTGATTTGAACTTTTATATTTTTTTAATTTTTTTTATGTTTTTAAAAACATTTTTTTTACTTTTGACATGCTTCAATAGTCTCCATGGGAGACTAGAAGCTGCCACAACCCGATTGGCTCTGCTACATACAGGCGATGATCAGGTCGCCTCTATGTAGTTCCTCTGGTTGTCATGCCTACACCAGTGGGCGAATTTACGGTCCAATGGCCGGAAGTGCGAGTTAAATGCCGCTGTCAGCATTTGACAGTAGCATTTAAAGGGTTAATAGCCTCGGGTGGATCGCGATTCCACCCGCGGCTATTCCAAGCACATGTCAGCTGTTCAAAACAGCTGACATGTCCCAGGAAAGAAGTGGGCTAACCGCCGGAGCCCACATCAAAGGGAGGGAGTTCGACGTTGGCGTAGTATTACGCCTGAAGTCGGAAAGGGGTTAAAAAGGGAATATGTCAGTAGGTTTTGCTATGTAGTCAGAGAGCAGCATAATGTAGGGGCAAAGATCCTGATTTCAGGGATGCATCACTTATTAGGCTGTCATTTGAATACATTCAGGGTTTTATCAGCAGGAGATTATCACTACAGGACTAGGTGTCTCATGCCTCCGGGTTCAACCACCGATTGGTAGCTTTCTGCAAACAGAGAAAGATGCCAATCATTGACGTTGGGGCAGGGTTAAACAGAGCTCAGCATTCAGAGCTCTGCTAGATGTGCAGCAGAGAAAACAGTGACAGTATCACAATGCATTATGCTGCTCTCAGATGAGGTAAGCAAAAAAAAACTAACTGGAGTACAAGTTGGTATGCATGTAAAATAAAAGCATGTTCACACTGGCCATAAAACAGACAAAACCCAAGACAGAAACAAAATGTACAAATATCCTGCTGTAATTAGATAACTAAAAGCAACAGTGCACAGAAATAACTGAGACCACTTAGTAAATACTGTTTTTGATTTAAACCCCCCCCCCCGTAAAAGCCGTCCCACCAGCGTCAAGATGTACCCAAATCTGGATGGTCCTAACCTCTGGTATTAAAGCTTACCCATGTGTCATAGTGACGTCCTGCGTGAATACAAGTAAGGGCTGAGCAGGACCGAATCCCAAAGATGGACACACAGATAGTCAGGATGTAATATTCAACTCAGAGGAATGGAGGCCACACTACTACCTGCACTTATACAGAAACCTAAAGCTAAACCCCAAAAAATGAACTGGCGTAAAAGTTAATATGCATGCAAAATAGGATTTTACAGGTAAGGGTTTGGCCTCCCTTCCTCTGAGCTGGATATTACATATAAAAAGCTCTCGGCTAGCTGTGCATCCATGTTTGGGACCCGGTCCTGCTCAGCCCTTATTCACGCCACTATGACGCATAGTAAGATTTTAACATTAGAGGTTAGGACCATCCCAAACTTGGGTATACCTTGATGTTGGTGGGATAGTGTTTTATAAGTACCCATCTATTACTATGCACTATTGCTTTGGCTTATTTACTTACAGCAGGGTAATACTGCCCCTATGTACAAGAATATAACCATTATAATACTGCTCCTATGTATAAGAATATAACTACTATAATACTGCTCCTATGTACAAGAATATAACTACTATAATACTGCTCCTATGTACAAGATTATAACTACTATAATACTGCCCCTATGTACAAGAATATAACTACTATAATACTGCCCCTATGTACAAAAATATAACTACTATAATACTGCCCCTATGTACAAGAATATAACTACTATAATACTGCCCCCTATGTACAAGAATATAACTACTATAATACTGCCCCTATGTACAAGAATATAACCATTATAATTCTGCTCCTATGTAAAAGAGTATAACTACTATAATACTGCCCCTATGTACAAGAATATAACTACTATAATACTACCCTATGTTCAAGAATATAACTACTATAATACTGCCCCTATGTACAAGAATATAATTACTATAATACTGCTCCCTATGTACAAGAATATAACTACTATAATACTGCCCCTATGTACAAGAATATAACTACTATAATACTACCCTATGTACAAGAATATAACCATTATAATTCTGCTCCTATGTACAAGAATATAACTACTATAATACTGCCCCTAATATGCAAGAATATAACTATTATAATACTGCCCCTATGTACAAGAATATAACTACTATAATACTGCCCCCTATGTACAAGAATATAACTACTATAATACTGCCCCTATGTACAAGAATATAACTACTATAATACTGCCCCTATGTACAAGAATATAACTACTATAATACTGCCCCTATGTACAAGAATATAACTACTATAATACTGCCCCCTATGTACAAGAATATAACTACTATAATACTGTCCCTATGTACAAGAATATAACTACTATAATACTGCCCCCTATGTACAAGAATATAACTACTATAATACTGCCCCTATGTACAAGAATATAACTACTATAATACCGCCCCTATGTACAAGAATATAACTACTATAATACTGCCCCTATGTACAAGAATATAACTACTATAATACTGCCCCCTATGTACAAGAATATAACTACTATAATACTGCCCCTATGTACAAGAATATAACTACTATAATACTGCCCCTATGTACAAGAATATAACTACTATAATACTGCCCCTATGTACAAGAATATAACTACTATAATACTGCCCCTATGTACAAGAATATAACTACTATAATACTGCCCCTATGTACAAGAATATAACTACTATAATACTGCCCCTATGTACAAGACTATAACTACTATAATACTGCCCCTATGTACAAGAATATAACTACTATATTACTGCCCCCTATGTACAAGAATATAACTATTATAATACTGCCCCTATACACAAGAATATAACTACAATAATACTGCTCCTATGTACAAGAATATAACTATTATAATACTGCCCCCTATGTATAAGAATATAACTACTATAATACTGCCCCCTATGTACAAGAATATAACTACTATAATACTGCTCCTATGTACAAGAATATAACTACTATAATACTGCCCCTATGTACAAGAATATAACTACTATAATACTACCCCTATGTACAAGAATATAACTACTATAATACCACCCTATGTACAAGAATATAACCATTATAATTCTGCTCCTATGTACAAGAATATAACTACTATAATACTGCTCCTATGTACAAGAATATAACTACTATAATACTGCCCCTAATGTGCAAGAATATAACTACTATAATACTGCCCCCTATGTACAAGAATATAACTACTATAATACTACCCCTATGTACAAGAATATAACTAATATAATACTGCCCCTATGTACAAGAATATAACTACTATAATACTGCCCCTATGTACAAGAATATAACTACTATAATACTGTCACTATGTACAAGAATATAACTACTATAATACTGCCCCCTATGTACAAGAATATAACTACTATAATACTGTCCCTATGTACAAGAATATAACTACTATAATACTGCCCCCTATGTACAAGAATATAACTACTATAATACTGCCCCTATGTACAAGAATATAACTACTATAATACTGCCCCTATGTACAAGAATATAACTACTATAATACTGCCCCTATGTACAAGAATATAACTACTTGTAATGTATGTAGTACAGTTCATATAGCGTCTTGTGCTTGGGTGCGATGAAAACACAGGAGTCACAGGTTTGATATAGAAAAGTCCTGTATTACTTCATACAAGTTGGCAGAAATAGTCACACAGTTTGCAGACACAGAAACAGGAGACACAGCAGGCCAGAGTAATCCAAGCTCAGCAATCACTCTCCAATACAGATTCAGGATCTTCTTCTCTGTTACCGTAAGTCCATGCAAACGTGGGTCTTTCAAAGAGCAGGGTTCAGAGTCCACAAGTGCTTCAGAGTTCCTCAGTAGGAATAGCTGGAGTACAAGGTCCAAGGCTTACAGGAGTCAAGTCACAGGTTCACTGCAGGCTAGATTCTGAAGCACTGATTGCTCAGCTGTGGCTGCTTAAGAAGCAAAGGAGAGAATCAGGGCAGGAACATGCAAGCTGGAAACTCCATTTTGACTGAGGGCAAGATAGCTGCAGCAAGACAGAAAGTAAAATGGCTGACGAACAAACTGAGTTTCAGGAATATATACATAGAACCTTACATTACTCCCCCCTTAAGGACAACCTCCGGATGACCTCAGACCAGGCTTGTGTGGGTACCTCTGATGAAACTGACGGAGCAAGCGAGGAGCATTAACGTTATTGACCGGTTCCCATGAGTTGTCCTCCACTGGGTAGCCCTGCCATTTAATCAGATATTGTAACTGATTTCTATACAACCTGGAATCTAAAATCCTTTCCACCACAAATTCTTCCTGACCATCGACTAGCACTGGGTCAGGGCAAGGAGAGGAACGTCCAGGAAACGTATTGGGTGTCGCAGCCTTTAGTAGGGATACATGAAAGACAGGGTGGATTCTCATAGTTCTGGGCAGTTGAAGACGACAAGCAACGGCACTTATAATTTTACTGATTTTATAGGGTCCAATGTACTTATGTCCCAACTTAGACGATGGAATCCTTAACTTAAGATTTCTGGTTGACAGCCAGACCAAGTCTCCTACCTTGAAAGCTGGTGCAGGTTTACGAAATTTATCTGCTGCTTTCTTGTACCTTTCTTGAGCCGATTCCAGATTTTCCTTTAGAAGATCCATATTCTTCTGTAAAGACGTGATTCTTTCAGCCACTGCTGGTAAAGGCGTTTCTATGGGAAATCGTGGTAGAATGTTAGGATGATAACCTAGATTAGAGTAAAAAGGAGACTGCTTAGTGGAGGCACTCTGAGAGTTGTTATACGAGAACTCAGCTAATGGAAGTAGATCCACCCAATCATCCTGTAGGTGGCAGATAAAGCAGCAGAGATACTGCTCAGGGTTTGATTGGTTCGTTCGGTCTGTCCATTAGTCTGGGGATGAAAAGCAGAAGAAAGGTTTACTTTAATGTCCAATGCTGCACAGAAATTTTGCCAAAACCTAGAAGTGAATTGCACCCCTCGATCCGAAATAACCTCATCCGGTACTCCATGTAAGCGAAACACATCTTTAATCATCAAATCTGATGTCTGTTTTGCAGTGGGTAAGCCGACACAAGGGATAAAATGAGCTGCCTTTGTTAGACGGTCAACCACCACTAGAATGGTGTTCTTCCCTGAGAGGTTGGTAACTCCACAATGAAGTCCATAGAAATGGATCCCCACGGGCGGGACGGGGTGGGAAGAGGCTGTAACAGACCAGTTGGTGAGGAGCGAGGTGTTTTGCATCTTGCACAGACCTCACATGAAGTGACATAATTCAAAACATCCTTCCTGCAAGTGGGCCACCAAAAGAAACGAGAAAGAAATTCCTGTGTCTTTAGAATTCCTCTATGCCCAGCTATCTTGGAATCGTGAATGAGTTGCAATACTCTTAATCTGACTGTTTCAGGAATATACAGACGTTGTCCTGAATCCACACACCATTCTTAAAGACAAGACTTACGTCCCTTGGGGGTTGTGCCAAAAAGGAATCCGCATGGTATGCTTCCTTGATGTCCTTAAGTAGGTCTTGATTATGAATTACTCCTAGGAATCTAGAGTCAGGAAGAATAGTCTTAGGAGGAGTAATTGGACGTGTCTCTGCTGAGTAAATCCTAGAGAGTGCATCAGCCTTTCCATTGCGCGATCCTGGTCTATAAGAGATGATAAAATTAAATTGGTTTAAGAAAAGATTCCAGCGAGCCTGGCGAGGAGTCAGGCACTTAGCCGACCTGATAAACTCAAGGTTACGATGGTCTGTCAGGACACTATTTGCTGTGCAGCTCCCTGAAGAAGGTGTCTCCATTCTTTGAAGGCGGCAATAATGGCCAACAACTCTCTATTGCCCACATCGTAGTTCCTCTCAGCGAAGACAACTGCTGGGAAAAGAAGGCACAGGGATGCAAGACATTCTTCTCACCTGTTCTCTGAGAGAGTATAGCTCCAACGGCACAGTCTGAAGCATCCACCTCTATTATGAAGGCAAGCTCGGGGTTGGGATGTACTAGGATAGGTGCAGTGGTAAATTTATCTTTTAGACGGTAAATGCTTCCTGGGCTTGGGGAGTCCAGGAAAACCTAGACTCTTTCCGGGTAAGTTGAGTGATAGGTGACACTACCTCAGAGAAATTTCTAATGAAACGTCTATAGAAGTTGGCAAACCCGATGAAGCGCTGTACCTCCTTCACATTTCTAGGACTTGGCCAATCCTTGATGGCTTGGGTTTTGCTTCCATCCATACTAATTCCTTGTGTAGACAGTACATACCCCAGAAATTGAATTTCGGTCCTATGGAATTCACACTTTTCAAGTTTGATGTAAAGATGATTTTGTCTTAGACGTTCCAAGACCATTCTCACATGTCCATGATGTTCCTCTGTGGAGTTAGAAAAAATTAGAATATCATCCAAATAAATTACCACGAATGTATCTAGGAGATCCCTGAAGATGTCATTCACCAAGTGTTGGAAAGTGGCTGGGGCGGTACTCAGACCAAAAGGCATAACTAGATATTCAAAGTGTCCATAGCGTGACCTGAATGCAGTCTTCCATTCATCCCAGGTCTAATACGGACTAAGTTATAGGCCCACGAAGATCTAGTTTAGAAAAAATTTTGGCATGTCGCACTCTCTCCAATAACTCAGGGATTAAAGGCAATGGATAACGGTTTCTAATAGTAACCTTATTGAGTTCCCTATAGTCTACGCATGGTCTCAGAGATCCATCTTTCTTCTTTACAAAGAAGATGGGTGCACCTGCAGGAGATGAAGAGGGGCGTATGAAGCCCTTGGCTAGATTTTCATCTATGTAATCCTTTAAAGCCTTTAGCTCGGGCCCCGCCAGGGGGTAGATCTTACCAAAAGGTATCTCTGCTCCAGGCAATAATTCAATTGGACAATCATATGGACGGTGAGGAGGAAGCTGGTCAGCGTTCTTCTTGTCACATAAATCCACATAGTCCTGGTATACAGCTGGTAGTTCAGGGACTGACATGATTCCTTTAGGAACAGAGCAAGCTGAAACTTTTGGACTCATCTGTTTCTCTGGAAAGTGTAATTCCTTGGTCTCCCAGTTAATGGTAGGATTCTGAGCCTGCAGCCATGGTAGCCCTAGAATAATGGGAAAGTGGGGAGAAGAGATAAGCATAAAGGACAGTTTCTCTTGATGATCTTTACCCATAAGAACCTCAAAGGCTCTGTTTCCTGATCCACTGGTCCAGAGGTCAGCAGGGAGCCATCCACAGTTTCCATCTGTACTGGAGTAGCCTTCTTCACTGAACGTATTCCCTGTTTCAGAGCAAAGGAGACATCCATAAAATTTCCACTTGCCCCTGAGTCGATCATAGCAGAGCTAGACACCCAAGCTGAGTCAACCCAGAGTTTGATGGAAAGAAAGCAATGAGAATTGTTTTTCTTACAACTCAGCTGGGACACCGCTGAGGAAACTTGAAAAATGGCAGCGTTTACACAGTCAACGTCCTCAGAGGTAACGGAGTTTAAGTCCGAGAAATCAAGATCTGTTGCTGCAGATCTCTCTGGAGCCTGAGGCTCGGACCTGACAGATCCCCTCTCGCAACACTCACAATGAATGAGTGCTGCAGTAGTCTTACGAGAACGGCTGGGGCAGTTTATAATGAAGTGCCCTGACTTACCACAATAGAAACATAGATTCTCCTTAAAACGATGTTCCTTGCGTGCATCACTAACCCGTCGTTGTAAAGAGTCTACCTGCATGGGTTCAGGTTCAGGTTCCCGTGTAATCCTACTCAAAGGTTCCTTAGCTGGAGAGGAAGGTAGGAAAAGATTAATACAATTGCTTTCGAACCATCTCTCTTGCCTGCGTTCAGTCAGACAAGTATCAATACGGATGCAGTAGTTAATAAAGTCACCTAACGCAGTGGGAGGGTCGGCACGAGCAAGTTCATCCTTAATCAGTGGAGATAACCCCTTTCGAAAAATAGATTTTTTGGCGGAACTGTCCCAGGTGGTATCAAGGGCCCATCTCCTGAAATCCAAGGCATATTCAGCTACCGAGTGCTTACCTTGGCGCAAAGCTAACATGGCTGCTTCAGCTGCTGCACCTCGATTGGGGTCATCAAACACCTGCCCATGGCTGAAATAAAATCATCAAGGTGATTCAAACAATCATCCTCAGTCTCAATCAGAGGGTTTGCCCACATTAAAGCCTTGTTGGTAAGCAACATAATTATAGTAAGCACCTTAGATCGTTCAGTGGGAAATTGTGAAGCATGTGCAGAAAAAAAAAGATTGCATTGATTAATAAATCCCCTGAATTTCTCACGTTCACGCCAAAACGAAAAGGGGGCAACTTGGGAATCCCAGCACTCGGGGCTACGGCAGGAGCCTGGACTCGCCCCTCTAGAACCTCAATCCTGGCTCGCAAATCCTGGGTAGTCTGTCCAACCACTTGCAAATTGTGATTATTGAGGTCCTGTAGATTTGTAAAACGGGTCTTTATATTCTGCAAATCTGCAAGGATATTATCAGTCACTCCGCAAAGTTCCTTTATGCGGGCCTCCATTTTCCAGATCTTTTAAGACAGGATTACTGGAAGAAGAGGAGAGAAAAAAAAAAAAACAATAGTGTTCACCTGTGGCAACACTGCAGAGAGAAAAAAAAATTAAGGGAACTGCTCACCTGGAATGGTTGTGAGAAGTCACAACCACTATCATCACAGAAAGTTTCAACCAGACATCTGATATCCAGAGTTACAGCAGACAAAAAAGAGAAAAGAAAGGAAAAAAAAAAAAACAATAGTGTTTACCTGTGGTAACACTGCAAAAAGAAAAAAACTTAAGGGAATTGCTCACCTGGAATGGTTGTGAGAAGTCACAACCACTGTTCACAACCACTGTCATCACAGAAAGTACAACCGGACGTCTGATATCCACAGTACAGCAGACACAGCCTTCCAGACCCAGCAGACACTAACGTTTTGGCTTCAGAATCTTGTAATGTATGTAGTACAGTTCATATAGCGTCTTGTGCTTGGGTGCGATGAAAACACAGGAGTCACAGGTTTGATATAGAAAAGTCCTGTATTACTTCATACAAGTTGGCAGAAATAGTCACACAGTTTGCAGACACAGAAACAGGAGACACAGCAGGCCAGAGTAATCCAAGCTCAGCAATCACTCTCCAATACAGATTCAGGATCTTCTTCTCTGTTACCGTAAGTCCATGCAAACGTGGGTCTTTCAAAGAGCAGGGTTCAGAGTCCACAAGTGCTTCAGAGTTCCTCAGTAGGAATAGCTGGAGTACAAGGTCCAAGGCTTACAGGAGTCAAGTCACAGGTTCACTGCAGGCTAGATTCTGAAGCACTGATTGCTCAGCTGTGGCTGCTTAAGAAGCAAAGGAGAGAATCAGGGCGGGAACATGCAAGCTGGAAACTCCATTTTGACTGAGGGCAAGATAGCTGCAGCAAGACTGAAAGTAAAATGGCTGACGAACAAACTGAGTTTCAGGAATATATACATAGAACCTTACACTACTATAATACTGCCCCCTATGTACAAGAATATAACTACTATAATACTGCCCCCTATGTACAAGAATATAACTACTATAATACTGCCCCTATGTACAAGAATATAACTACTATAATACTGCCCCTATGTACAAGAATATAACTACTATAATACTGCCCCTATGTACAAGAATATAACTACTATAATACTGCCCCTATGTACAAGAATATAACTACTATAATACTGCCCCTATGTACAAGACTATAACTACTATAATACTGCCCCTATGTACAAGAATATAACTACTATAATACTGCCCCCTATGTACAAGAATATAACTATTATAATACTGCCCCTATACACAAGAATATAACTACAATAATACTGCTCCTATGTACAAGAATATAACTATTATAATACTGCCCCTATGTATAAGAATATAACTACTATAATACTGCCCCCTATGTACAAGAATATAACTACTATAATACTGCTCCTATGTACAAGAATATAACTACTATAATACTGCCCCTATGTACAAGAATATAACTACTATAATACTGCCTCTATGTACAAGAATATAACTACTATAATACTGCTCCTATCTACAAGAAAATATCTACTATAATACTGCTCCCTATGTACAAGAATATAACTACTATAATACTGCTCCTATGTACAAGAATATATCTACTATAATACTGTCCCTATGTACAAGAATATAACTACTATAATACTGCTCCTATGTACAAGAATATAACTACTATAACACTGCCCCTATGTACAAGAATATAACTATTATAATACTGCCCCTATCTACAAGAATATATCTACTATAATACTGTCCCTATGTACAAGAATATAACTACTATAATACTGCTCCTATGTACAAGAATATAACTACTATAACACTGCCCCTATGTACAAGAATATAACTATTATAATACTGCCCCTATCTACAAGAATATATCTACTATAATACTGCCCCTATGTATAAGAATATATCTACTATAATACTGCCCCTATGTACAAGAATATAACTACTATAATACTGCCCCCTATGTACAAGAATATAACTACTATAATACTGTCCCTATGTACAAGAATATAACTACTATAATACTGCCCCCTATGTACAAGAATATAACTACTATAATACTGCCCCTATGTACAAGAATATAACTACTATAATACTGCCCCTATGTACAAGAATATAACTACTATAATACTGCCCCTATGTACAAGAATATAACTACTATAATACTGCCCCATATGTACAAGAATATAACTACTATAATACTGCCCCCTATGTACAAGAATATAACTACTATAATACTGCCCCCTATGTACAAGAATATAACTACTATAATACTGCCCCTATGTACAAGAATATAACTACTATAATACTGCCCCTATGTACAAGAATATAACTACTATAATACTGCCCTATGTACAAGAATATAACTACTATAATACTGCCCCTATGTACAAGACTATAACTACTATAATACTGCCCCTATGTACAAGAATATAACTACTATATTACTGCCCCTATGTACAAGAATATAACTATTATAATACTGCCGCTATACACAAGAATATAACTACAATAATACTGCTCCTATGTACAAGAATATAACTATTATAATACTGCCCCCTATGTATAAGAATATAACTACTATAATACTGCCCCCTATGTACAAGAATATAACTACTATAATACTGCTCCTATGTACAAGAATATAACTACTATAATACTGCCCCTATGTACAAGAATATAACTACTATAATACTACCCCTATGTACAAGAATATAACTACTATAATACTACCCCTATGTACAAGAATATAACCATTATAATTCTGCTCCTATGTACAAGAATATAACTACTATAATACTGCTCCTATGTACAAGAATATAACTATTATAATACTGCCCCTATACACAAGAATATAACTACAATAATACTGCTCCTATGTACAAGAATATAACTATTATAATACTGCCCCCTATGTATAAGAATATAACTACTATAATACTGCCCCCTATGTACAAGAATATAACTACTATAATACTGCCCCTATGTACAAGAATATAACTACTATAATACTGCCCCTATGTACAAGAATATAACTACTATAATACTGTCCCTATGTACAAGAATATAACTACTATAATATTGCTCCTATTTACAAGAATATAACTACTATAATACTGCCCCTATGTACAAGAATATAACTACTATAATACTGCCCCTGTATACAAGAATATAACTACTATAATACTACTCCCTATGTACAAGAATATAACTACTATAATACTGCCCCTATGTACAAGAATATAACTACTATAATATTGCTCCTATTTACAAGAATATAACTACTATAATACTGCCCCTATATACAAGAATATAACTACTATAATACTGCCCCTATATACAAGAATATAACTACTATAATACTGCTCATATGTACAAGATTATGACTGCTATAATGCTGCCCCATGTGTACAAGAAAAAAGATGCTTCATCTAAGGAGGTGTTTATAAAGCTTTCGGAGAATAAGTATAGAAATGGTCCATCATCTGGGTCAGTGAAGGACAGCGTTCCTCAGAGGGAATATAGGATTCAGCGGTTATAGCTTTCATTCTCTGCTTATCTTCCTCAGCTATACATCATCATACATTGGGAAATATCTTACATCTGGTTAGCGTAATGTTAATAACAGTTGTTAAAATTTCTTAGATTTTTACCAATTTCTAAGAGAAATCTCAGCGACTTGCCTAAGACTCCCTATACTGCTTGGTGATATACACTGTTTGCAGAATTATTAGGATGTTGTATTTGAGAGGATTCTTTTTATTATTGAACAACAACTATGTTCTCAATCTACCCAAAAGACTCATAAATATCAAAGCTTAATATTTTTGGAAGTTGGAGTGGGTTTTTTTAGATTTGGCTATCTTAGGAGGATATCTGTTTGTGCAGGTAACTATTACTGTGCAGAATTATTAGGCAACTTAATAAAAACCAAACATATACCCATCTCACTTGTTTATTTTCACCAGGTAAACCAATATAACAACACAAAATTTAGATTCTGTCAGTTGCTTGATCTGTTTACGATCAACATTGCGTGCAGCAGCCACCACAGCCTCCGGACACTGCTCCAAAAGGTGGACTGTTCTCCCTGCCTGTAGATCTCACATTTTATGAGGGACCACAGGTTCTCTATGGGGTTCAGATCAGGTGAACAAGGGGGCCATGTCATTATTTTTTCTTCTTTTAGACCTTTAGGCTGTGGTTCCACGGTCCGGAACCACAGCGCTTTGGACGGAGCAGAAAGTCCGCTCCGCCCTAAGCCCCGCCCCATTCTGAACGCGCGGTGAATCCGGATGTGCTCATTGAACACATCCGGAATCGCCACAGCGCTACATAGCCCTGTGTTATTTCCCTTTCTGCGACGGAGCGTCGCCGCAAGGGAAAAGGACATGCTGCGATCTAAAAAGACGCGCATCATGTCCGTTAACGCAGGTCGCCGCCTGCGTGTTTTTACGCATAGTGGAGACTGGATTTTTGAAATCCCCTCCACTATGCTGTCACATCTGGACTCTGCGTTTTGACGCTGCGCCAGCGCACAGCGTCAAACACGCAGCATTTACTGAAGGAATCCTGACCGTGGAAACACACCCTTACTGGGCAGCCACGCTGTGGAGTATTTGGATGCATGTGATGGAGCATTGTCCTGCATGAAAATCATGTTTTTCTTGAACGATACCGACTTCTTCCTGCACCACTGCTTGAAGAAGGTGTCTTCCAGAAACTGGCAGTAGGTCTGAGAGTTGAGCTTCACTCCATCCTCAACCCGAAAAGGTCCCACAAGTTCATCTTGATGATACCAGCCCATACCAGTACCCCACCTCCACCTTGCTGGCGTCTGAGTCGGAGTGGAGCTCTCTGCCCTTTACTGATCCAGTCTTGGGCCCATCCATCTGGCCCATCAAGAGTCACTCTCATTTCATCAGTCCATAAAACCTTAGAAAAATCAGTCTTAAGAGATTTCTTGGCCCAGTCTTGACATTTTATCTTATGTTTCTTGTTCAAAGGTGGTCGTTTTTCAGCCTTCCTTACCTTGGCCATGTCCCTGAGTATGGCACACCTTGTGCTTTTTGATACTCCAGTAACGTTGCAGCTCTGAAATATGGCAAAACTGGTGGCAAATGGCATCTTGGCAGCTTCACGCTTGATTTTCCTCAATTCATGGGCAGTTATTTTGCGCCTTTTTTTATCAACACGCTTCTTGCGACCCTGTTGGCTATTTGAAATGAAACGCTTGATTGTTCAGTGATCACGCTTCAAAAGTTTGGCAATTTCAAGACTGCTGCATCCAGGGCCGGCGTCAGCACCCGGCACACCCGGGCAAGTGCCGGGGCCCTGAGCAGGCGGGGGGGCCCACTCGCCGTCTGGCACCCCCCCTCCTTTAGCGGAGGAGAGCGGTGTCAGCGCCGCCACTGGGCCCCCCCCGCTTGCTCAGGGCCCTGGCATCAGATGGCACAATACTTACCTCTCCCGTGCCTCCGCTGCCGCAGCTCCAGGCTCCAGGGGGCGCCGGCGCTTCCTCTCACAGCAGGCCGCTGAATGACGTCATCATTCAGCGGCCGGCTGTGACAGAGAGCGTGGACGCTGGACGGGTAAGACGTGTGTGTGTGTCTCTCTGTGTGTGTCTGTGTGTATGTAGTGCGGTGCTTTGTGTGTGTGTGTGTGTGTGTGTATGTGTGTGTGTATGTATGTGAGAGAGTGCTTGTGTGCTGTCTGTGTGTGATGATGGGCAGGCATTGCTGATAATGGGGAGGCATTGATGATGATGATGGGGAGAAGATGATGATAATGGGCAGGCATTGATGATAATGGGCAGGCATTGATGATGGGGAGAAGATGATGATTGGCAGGCATTGATGATAATGGGGAGGCCATGATGATAATGGGCAGGCATTGATGATGGGGAGGAGATGATGATGATGGGCAGGCATTGATGATAATGGGGAGGCCATGATGATGATGGGGAGACAATGATGATGATAAGGAGGCAATGATGATGATGAGGAGAAAATCATGATGATAATGGGGAGTCTTTCCACAGCGCCCTTTCCTGAGCCGTAAAAGTGCAGAACGCAGTACAGCGCAGAGGAGAGCTCCATATTTTGTATGGAGCATTATATGGGGACCAGTATCCTGTATGGAGCATTATATTGGGTCCAGTATTCTGTATGGAGCATTATATTGGGTCCAGTATTCTGTATGGAGCATTATTTTGGGTCCAGTATTCTGTATGGAGCATTATATGGGTCCAGTATTCTGTATGGAGCATTATATGGGACCAGTATCCTGTATGGAGCATTATATTGGGTCCAGTATCCTGTATAGAGCATTATATGGGGACCAGTATCCTGTATGGAGCATTATATGGGGACCAGTATCCTGTATGGAGCATTATATGGGACCAGTATCCTGTATGGAGCATTATTTTGGGTCCAGTATTCTGTATGGAGCATTATATGAGGGTGACATCCTGCATGGGGTATTATATGGGTGATGTGGGGGAGACTGTGGTGCCCATAATATTGTATGGAGGACTGTACTGTCCAGTCTGTTCTGTGCGCTGTGAGGATTTGGCGGTTTTTGAGCTATTGTACAATTTACAATAGATATCAGTCATGTAATGGAAGAAGTGAAGTATTTGGCATTGTACTGTACCCATATTTCTCTGCTGTATCTGTGCATCATGAATCGTGGTCTGTGTTAAAGGGGCCCACTGAGGCTCTTTCGCCCGGGGCCATAAAAACCTGGAGCCGGCCCTGGCTGCATCCCTCTGCAAGACATCTCACAATTTTGACTTTTCAGTGTCCGTCAAATCTCTCTTCTGACCCAGTTTGCCAAAGGAAAGGAAGTTGCCTATTAATTAAGCACACCTTATCTAGGGTGTTGATGTCATTAGACCACACCCCTCCTCATTACAGAGATGCAAATCAACTGATTTACATAATTGCCAGTTGGCTTTCAAGCCTATAGAGCTTGGAGTAGGACAACATGTATAAAAAGGATGATGTGCTCAAAATACTCATTTGCCTAATAATTCTGCACACAGTGTATATATATATATATATATATATATATATATATATATATATATACAGTGGGTATACAGGGCCGGATTAAGAACATGATGGGCCTGGAGCTGAAGGGGCGGGGCAAGGGGCGGGGCAAGGGGTGGGGCCAAACACGGCAATTCACAAAGGCCAAAAATGTAACGTAAAAGATATAAACAAAGTAAATATATGATACATGCCTAATATAAATACAGTGGATATAGAAAGTCTGTTATGGTTATCGCGCTGATAGTAACTTATGAGGCAAATAAGCAGGGTTATTCACTGAACGTTAAACTGTGTTTTATTGTAAATAAAGCTATAGAACAAAGTAAATATAAATATATGATACATGCCTAATATAAATACAGTGGATATAAAGTATGTTATGGT
Source organism: Oophaga sylvatica (assembly GCA_033576555.1). Classification (NCBI taxonomy): domain Eukaryota; kingdom Metazoa; phylum Chordata; class Amphibia; order Anura; family Dendrobatidae; genus Oophaga; species Oophaga sylvatica. The sequence goes on along the minus strand of JARQOD010000006.1, from coordinate 423,614,191 downwards.
TATTACGCACGCTGATAGTAACTTATGAGGCAAATAAATACAGATTAAAATCCACAATCCAGGCACAATCTACACGTGCGGACATTGACTATGTGGGTAAATACAGATAATAATCCACAATCCAGGGACTAACAAGCAGCTGGTGGATCACAATCCCCAATCAACCTCCATATTAATGGCAATGGTCCAAGTAATGAGATTATGCGCCGGACAGGTGTGACAATCATCCGCTGCAGCAGTCACTGTCAGAACTCCTAGCATGATGGCGGCCACCATGCCAGAACTTCAGACAGTAGCCACTGATTGGCCACCTGTCTGTATATATGTCAGCAGCACATCTACATATAACATTAATACCTGCGTATATACCAGTACCACGGCTATATATACCAGTTCTGTGTCTGTATGTATGTCAGCAGCCCATCTATAACATTAGTACCTGCCTATATACCAGTATCACAGCCATATATACCAGTACTGTGTGTGTATATATGTCAGCAGCACATCTATGTATAACATTAGTACCTGCTTATATACCAGTACCACAGCTATACATAGCAATAACATGTCTGTATATATGTCAGCAGCACAAGATGTATTATAACATTAGTACCTGCTCCACAGGAACACACAACTCACACCTCAGTCTGACCTCCTCCTATAGCAGTTTTTCTCAACCTTCTCAGCCTCAGGGCACCCTGGGAAATAATTAAAGTCCGGCCGATCAGACAAGAATTTGGACAGTCTAAACGGCCCTTAATACTGCCACACATAGCCCTCTTATAGTGCCACACATAGCCCCCTTAATACTGCCACACATAGCCATCTCAATAATACTGCCATACATAGCCACATTAGTAATATTGCGTCAGAGAGGCCCCATACACATATATGGCAACATTGAGAGGCCCATTCTAGTATATGGTGGATATAGAAAGTCTGTTATGGTTATCACGCTGATAGTAACTTATGAGGCAAATAAACAGGGTTATTCACTGAACGCTAAACTGTGTTTTATCGTAAATAAATCAAACTGGTAGAAGAAAATTAAACTACACATTCACTTTTCTTGCTTTTTTGCTTGCAAATTCCTCAATTGCAGAATCAAGATTAAGCTCATTCAGCAATCTATTTTCAATACATAACAGAGAGAGGGCATTTAAACGCTCCCATTCTAGTATATGGTGCAGCATTGAATGTCCCATAGTAATATAGGGCAACATTGAGAGGCCCATTCTAGTATATAACGCAGCATTGAATGTCCCATAGTAATATAGGGCAACATTGAGAGGCCCATTCTAGTATATAGCGCAGCATTGAATGTCCCATAGTAATATAGGGCAACATTGAGAGGCCCATTCTAGTATATAACGCAGCATTGAATGTCCCATAGTAATATAGGGCGACATTGAGAGGCCCATTCTAGTATATAGCGCAGCATTGAATGGCCCATAGTATATATAATGCAGCATTGAATGGCCCATATAGTATATATAATGCAGCATTGCATGGCCCATAGTATATATAGCGCAGCATTGAATGGCCCATAGTATATAAATGCAGCATTGAATGGCCCATAGTATATATAGCGCAGCATTGCATGGCCCATAGTATATATAGCGCAGCATTGAATGGCCCATAGTATATATAATGCAGCATTGAATGGCCCATAGTATATATAGCGCAGCATTGCATGGCCCATAGTATATATAATGCAGCATTGAATGGCCCATAGTATATATAGCGCAGCATTGCATGGCCCATAGTATATATAATGCAGCATTGAATGGCCCATAGTATATATAGCGCAGCATTGCATGGCCCATAGTATATATAGCGCAGCATTGCATGGCCCATAGTATATATAATGCAGCATTGAATGGCCCATAGTATATATAGCGCAGCATTGAATGGCCCATAGTATATATAGCGCAGCATTGCATGGCCCATAGTATATATAATGCAGCATTGAATGGCCCATAGTATATATAATGCAGCATTGAATGGCCCATAGTATATATAGCGCAGCATTGAATGGCCCATAGTATATATAGCGCAGCATTGCATGGCCCATAGTAATATAATGCAGCATTGCATGGCCCATAGTATATATAATGCAGCATTGAATGGCCCATAGTTGCGCAGCATTGAGAGGCCCATAGTATATATAATGCAGCATTGAGAGGCCCATATAGCGCAGCATTGAATGGCCCATAGTATATATAGCGCAGCATTGAATGGCCCATAGTATATATAATGCAGCATTGAAGTGGACCATAGTATATATAATGCAGCATTGCATGGCCCATAGTATATATAATGCAGCATTGCATGGCCCATAGTATATATAATGCAGCATTGAATGGCCCATAGTTGCGCAGCATTGAGAGGCCCATAGTATATATAATGCAGCATTGAGAGGCCCATATAGCGCAGCATTGAATGGCCCATAGTATATATAGCACAGCATTGAATGGCCCATAGTATATATAGCGCAGCATTGAATGGACCATAGTATATATAATGCAGCATTGAATGGCCCATAGTTGCGCAGCATTGAGAGGCCCATAGTATATATAATGCAGCATTGAGAGGCCCATATAGCGCAGCATTGAATGGCCCATAGTATATATAGCACAGCATTGAATGGCCCATAGTATATATAATGCAGCATTGAATGGCCCATAGTATATATAATGCAGCATTGAATGGCCCATAGTTGCGCAGCATTGAGAGGCCCATAGTATATATATAATGCAGCATTGAGAGGCCCATATAGCGCAGCATTGAATGGCCCATAGTATATATAGCACAGCATTGAATGGCCCATAGTATATATAATGCAGCATTGAGAGGCCCATATAGCACAGCATTGAATGGCCCATAGTATATATAATGCAGCATTGAGAGGGCCTCTAAATGCTGCACTATATATACTATGGGCCATTCAATGCTGCCCTATATATACTATGGGCCATTCAATGCTGCGCTATATACTAGAATGGGCCTCTCAATGCTGCATTATATATACTATGGGCCATTCAATGCTACTGATGGAATTTGTCAGAAACCACACACTTTATAACACAAACCTGTGCAGAGACTTCAGGATTCTCCATCTGCTTTCACTGTAATATGGCTGGGATTCTTGTAACAGCACACACACCTCTGCCTGCCTGTCTCTAAAGGTACTGCCACACTAAACAATCCCGCTAGCGATCTCGTTAGCGTTGCATACTAATGAGATCGCTAGCGGGATTGTTTCTATATCGCTAAATGCTGCCGCATTTAGCGATATAGTTAACGACGCTATCGCCGTTAGCGATCTTCTTAACGACTTTAGCGGTACAAAAGTACCGCTAAATCGCTAAGAAAAGGTGCCACACTAGCGATAAGATACTTACCCAGCGGGAGCGCCGACGAGAAAATAGGGTCCGGAACGATTCCAGCGACGAGCGAGATCACAGCAGGAAGCTCGTCGCTGGCAGCTGCCGCACTGAACAACATTGCTAACGGGATCGCTAAATAGTGACGTTTTTTAGCGATCCCGTTAGCGATATTGTTCAGTGTGGCATACCCTTAACTCTCTCCTCCAGACAGGGACCGTCACTACAACGTGACACTGAACACAGGGCAGGATGCCAATAGGCAAAGCTGTAAGAAGACAGTGCATGGATGAGGACAAGTGAAAGGTGAGCTGTGACTGGCTGCTCTGTGGTCACATGTTCTGCCTTCATTTACATCCTGCTTCTGGATTGGGTGAATGAGATAACACTGTGCTGCTGCCGACTCCTCTCCTATAGTACTTTCAGCACCAGGTTTCCTCTCTCCCCCTCCAGCACACAGTCTCTCCTGGCTCCTCACCTCCCCCTCCATCACCAGGCTGACGTCAGCAGCACAGGGAAGGGAGGAGAGCAGAGAGCCATTAGATAACAAGCGGCTGGCTGGGCCGGGGGATGGGCCTATCTCTAACAAGGGGCCTGGAGCTGCAGCTCCATCAGCCCCTACGTTAATCCGGCCCTGTGGGTATATGACTTCTACTCAATACTGAACAAAGGGTCTGAATACTTATGACCATGTGATATTTCAGTTTTTCTTTTTTAATAAATTTGCAAAACAATATAAATTTGTTTTTTTCAGTTAAGAGTGTACATTCATGAGAAAAAAAATCAACTTTTTTGCATTTACCAAATGGCTGCAATGAAACAAAGAGTGAAAAATTTAAAGAGGTCTGAATACTTTCTATACCCACTATGTATGTATATACGTTATATATATATATATACAGTATATTATGTTGATAGCTTACGGAAAAACTCTCACTTTTTGTCCCATAGTGATTGGTTTCAACAATTTTTGCTAGGCTGCATTGACATCTTTATCGGGTATCTACATGATGGCCTTATGTACTGTATATTTCTTTATTTCTTGCCAAAACATGAGTGGATGTTATCATAGATTGGATATAGTCCGTGGTCTTAGCTACAGAACAAAGGCATTTACAAGGAAGCTGTATTGCGAAACATTAAATCCATACATTGAGGTTTGGACATGAGCCCAATTTTGAAGCTGATGAAGAATACATGATTACTGAAGCTTTTGGACAGAGATATCTGTCATGGGCCTCTCAAATTTGGGCAAAGCAATATATAGTAAATCATTGAATCTAAGCTATCATAGTCATACATAAGGTAGGGAAGAACTCGTAGGATGCAAAAAATATAAAATTAAACCTCATTTTGGGGCAGAATATCAATACCCGGCTCCTGAACTTTTCGGACATGGATACCAGTTGCCGGCCTGTCAATGAATTTCAGCTGCTCTGCGCCATGAACTTCCGTTATAGACAGGAGTCTGCTTCTACTATAATTTACACCACTTTTGTAGCATAAATTACAATTAATTTGTTGGGCTATGTTAAGACATGCAATTTCCCGCTAAGATGAACCCACATTTAAAGAAAAAAGAAAAGAAAACAAAGAGCTTTTTCTTCTTGAGAAAGTACTATAAATTGTGATAGAGTCTCCTAAAGGTTGGAATAGCACAGTGTCAAATAAACTGTAACAACAGTCTCTGCTATATATTAGCTAAAAGAAAGGGAAAAAACAGGTAAAGGCATCAATAAGGGTTTAAATTTAGACTTAGAGGCTACAAAATAATATAGGGTGAGATAATAAAATTCTTAATGGTGTTAGAGTTGCTCTCATTTCAACTTGGAAATCTAGGAATCAGTTTTCCGCTGGTGAGAACAGAAGAAATACATAGGCATGTGATTTCCAATAATCTCCAAGGACTTCAGTAGTGTTCCTGTATTTATACCCTTCATGAATATAGATGTCCTGTACTTAAATTTAGGCATGTTCGTACATGAAAGCAAAAAGCAAAAGTCAAAGCTTCATAATTAGTAAAGCAAAAAAGATATTCCCTATGTCTACCCCGCTTAGGATAGGTTCACACGATTGTATAAAAAGTCGTTCAAAGTTTCATCCAGAAAAGAGTGAGGATTTTTTCTCACGTATTTTTTTTTTACAGCAGCAGCAACTATTAACGACTTGCAGGACCTTTTACAATTTCCTATGATACAGAATTGCAATGTATCCGTAAAAAAACAGATGCTATATTGTGGCATCCAATCTTTTTTTTTTGCGCACCCATAGACTTGAGTGTGTGTCTCATCCGATTTAAGAAAGGAACTAGTGCAGGCTGCAAATTTTCCACACGCAGTGAAAAAAAATGCTCATCTGCGCTTCCCCATTGAATAACACTAGACCGAGCGCAGACTTTTTTTTTACGGACAAAACTCGGACCAAAAATGCGATCTTGTGCATGAGCCCTAACTGAGATTTTGCAGGCCTGAGTATATTAACCTCTTCTTTTCTCTAACATAGGCATAGAAAAGGTTAGGAGGGAAGGTTGGTCATGAGTACTTTTATAAAGAAGAGGTGGAGCTGCAGATTCCCACTTACGGACCCCTGGACCAGCAAGCAGCCTGCCTGATGCTATTTCCTGAAATAGATATGTTGGTTGGTGATGTGAGGGCTTGGGATTTTTCTTATAACCAATCACATAATCGGAGATCATGGATGACTATTATTAAGGTAGTAGGGACCCTTCAGAGGTATGGTCACTGTGTTGGGGGGTAGATGATGACGTCATGGCAAGAAGGAGTTAATGTGAATGTTACGTGAATGTTTTACTGCTTACATGTTTGATAAAGAGTTTTGCATTTTATCCTTATATATAGTTTGTGTCTTGGTTCTTCTAGAGGCTCTGCCTTAAGTCTGATCTGGAGGATTTGGGAGGTCTATCCACTAGGTGAACCAATACAAAACATGGGATATAGTTTGCATCGCACACGGTAGTATACGGTTAACAGTTTGGGATTAGCCCACTAGTTGGAAGGGGTAGATCAGTTATTAAGGGAAGTACATCCTGCATTAGTCAGTGGAGTTTAGGAGAGAGTCAAGTTCAGAGTCAAGTGCGTGAGTGGAGTTCAAAGGAAGTGCTAAATACTGACAGCGTTTCACAGGTTCCAAGAAAGTAGATGCAGCCGAGGCGAAAATCATGTCAGCGCTGGTCTCCAAACAGTATGAGGACATATCTTAAGCTTTGTGAGGACTCCAGGGCAGTCTTGAGCCAAGGGCCCGGAAGAGGTATTGAGTGTCATATCTCTGTTTCCTCTGTGAGGAAGATGTTGGACGGGTCTCAGTGAAAGGGAACAATGGTGGACCTCAGGGAAGCTGCTATGCCAGATAGAAGGTTCCTGGACCAGCAGAAGCTGTTGAGGCTGGGGCAGGTCAGGCTGAATGGCGTCAAAGACTGATAGTATACTGGACAAAGGGAACATCATCCGGAGGGGATTCTGTCTCACTCTGTGTGCCGCAATCACATATATCCGAAAAGCACAGTAAAGCTGAACATATTGAACTGGACCTAAGGTCTCCTGTATTGTCTGTAGTTGTAACTGGTCCCATGGACTCAGAGGTAACAAGGACTCCCGAACAACAAGTGAGTAAAGAAAGCCCCCACAACACATCACACTCAACTCTGATTCCTGTTTAGAACAGGGGTTTCAGGGCAAAGAGAACTCAGATCCGGTCCACAGCAACCGGCCCTGTACCTCCCTTCAACTGTAGGTGTTGGCGGTTTTTGAGAAACCAGGAGGCAGTTTCTTGGTCGAATTTGTCACCCGGCCAAGTCAGTGTCTTGCAACTGGAGATTTAGTTATTTTTTGGTCTTGTGAATAGTCAGTGCTTTTGTCAGTGCTTCTCAAAGTTTCATGTTATTTATTTTAAATATGCAAATATTATGCAAATAATAATATATATTTTTATTTAATATATAGGATGCTGAGGACATAATTTTGCAATGTCACACATTTGGTGTAGTATTTGCAGAGAAGAATCAATTAAGTGGTGGTAGTACAAAACCGGGAACCTGTACAATATCCTTGACATGTATGTTCTGTAAACCAGGTAGGTTCTTCCTATCTCTGATCCATTCTCCCTGCAGACGTGTCTTGTCATCCTTATGAACTCACCATGTCTGACACCAGATTATGGAATCCACCACCTTGGATTCTCTATAACATTACCAAGAGCCCGACTCATCATTCGAGAGGTTTTACGTCTCTTTTCTTTTTTATCTTGAGGTATTCATTCTTAAATTTTGAGCATCAAATTCATCAGAATGGCACTCGTAGTTCATGAATTTTGTACCAAATATAAAATATTCTGTTTTTGTTTTGTACCTTTTTTGTGCCACATTCCATTCCAATAGTCGCAAAATGTGCACTTCTCACCGCCACCAAGCAGGTCCTTGCCGCATCTCCTGATTCCCCAACACTCGAGTTGGAATCGTCAGGCCTCTTACATAGGACTTACACCGGACTTCTAGATGTGATGGCACCTAGAAGGGTTCTGAGCTAGTGCTCGACACGTCAATGGTGGCACAACGTGCGCATTGATCTTCCTGTTCACATGCGCAGAACCCTCTCAGGCACATGACCAAAGGAAGTCCGATGCATTGTGAGAAACCCAAGGTCTCCATTGTGAGTGGTGGAGAATCAGAAGGTGCAGCGAGGACTGAATGGGTGACAGTGAGCTACGGAGGGAGGGGAGTGTAAGAGTGAGTGGAGGGTGAGTATAAGGATTTTTTTTAACCTTTTGATTGCTCAATATGGTTGTAATAAATGGTGGCCAGAGGCCACCATTTTGCTGTATGCACACTGATGTGAATTGCAAAATAAACATATATAAAATAGAATTATAAAATAACCAAATTAAAAGGAAAATTTGAAACAAAATTAAAAACAGGCTAAAAACACCAATAACTAGACAAAGAAATAAGCAAATACAATAACAATTCAGGCCCTAAGTCTAGAGCATCATAGATTTTTATGAGTGCTGTATTACAGTGCATAAATCTCGGAGGTTGTACATACGTAGTTGTAATATGGTATTGTGCATAGGGCGTACATTTTTATAAGTTAAGCTGCATTTTTTTATGTGGTGCCGTTATATACCTCTATTCCAATGTGTTTAAATATCACATTTTCAGGTGCCCTACATGGTCCAAATAACAATCCCATATATTTGTGCTACACACCTGTCCTGGGTATCCTGGGCTCCGCTTCCTTCCCGCTGGTTGGCTGCTGTTAGTTGTGCTCCACATTGGGAAGTTGCCTGGAGTGGATCAATACCGTAATCTCCCTAGGTCTTTTAAGGCACACACCTGTGACTTGGTAGTGAGACTGTAGACTTCACTGTCTGGTGTGATTCATCTTCTTTGCATTCTTTTCTTTAACTTGCTTCCATCCCTGCTGGGTTCCACTTCATCTGTCCTGCTGCTCCTGAGATTCCTGAGTGAGACAAGTCCTCCCTTTCCACATACCTTCCTATTTGGCTGCATCAATGATTGGGGTCAATATGCATACCCGGACCCATAGCTTAGAGCACTGGTGGCCATAGACAGAAAAGGGCCTCTGTGTAAGATCAAAATATGGCCCTTTGCTGCCCAAGAGCTCCTAAAAATGCAAAATTGCACCTGCTTTGGTCCCCTTAGCGGCAGGTTACATCAATGATATGTCCTCCCCTGGCTTAGAGGATCCACCTCACCAGATGAGCCAAACAATTTGCCTATATCAACCTGTGCGACCATCGTTTTTACACTGTAAAAATAATAATAATAATTACTTTTATACTTTAATTTTCCTACTACAGCTTGTGTGTATTCCAGATTCATTGTTTATAGCAACGCATTAAAAGCAATTTATCATCCACCATCTCTGACAACATTCTAACAAAAAAAATGATTAATAGTTTATTTTTGTGCAGACACCCAAAAAAATTGGCTTCACCGGTGGTCAGAGAACCATGTTTTCGTCATTTTTACAATGTCCATATCCTTTGCTTTTCGTTTTCTTCTTCATTATGATACATGTGATGTTATCAATAATAGACAACAGATTTTATAAAGCAATTGCTTCGTTTTTGTATAAAGGTCACCGTTCTGCGTGGAGATTATTGCATAACAGAAATTAAGTCGATGGGTGTAAAACCTTTTAAGTAACAGGAAAATGAGGTCTCAAGTCTCACATAAATCTACTTATAAAATATTTATTACTTGTCAAAAAAAAGCTGAAGATTTTTTTTTAAGAATATTCCCTTACTACAGATATTTTTGGGACACCACCTATCCCCAATAGATGACTTGTCGAATCACTGGGCGTATGAGCCAGAAGTTAAGACATGAATGAGTAAGATATCTAAGTGGATAGAAATCTTACATAAACAAGAATATTCTCAAATGGAAAATCATTACCACTAGCTATAGCCTGAACAATACATATGTGACTCGGTTGAAAAGTATGAATTAATCAGGTTTTTAATGGATAAAAATATTCAGAATGACTCCCGAATGAGAACTATGCAGCTACTGTCCAAAAACATACAAGAGCTGCAGAGAATGGTATTACAAACTGAGAAAACATACTAAATATAATTGCAAAAATGCTACAATAAAAACAACAAAAAAATATTGTCCCAAAAAGTTGAAGCGGATATTTGAATTACTGTGTATGACCTTACTTGTGAAGGGCGTCTACAAAGTTGTATATGTCTTCCGTAATTATCACAAAGATGGAAATGTTGGTGTCACAGGGTTACCGAGACAGTGTGGAGCCTGAAGACTGCAGCGTCTGATTGCTCCTACTCCGGCGCTGAGAAGAAGCACTTCTTCATTTAAAATGTGTTTATTTCTTCTGGCATAACAGGGGTTAATCGGCCATGTAGGATATCCCTATGTTCACTGCTGAGCTCGGTTAGCCACTCCTTTTGCCTTTATAATCTGGGCTCTGTTACAAATCCTTGTCAGATCTAGCATTTGCTGCATGGCTAACAAGAAGGAGAGTTGGAGGAGTTATCTGTGACTGTTGTTTGGTTTGTATGTGTGGTAATTCCTTATCCTTCTCTATTTTGCTTTATTCCCCTACCTTCACGCCCTGGTGCATTCCTCTGTTATTTGTGAGTGAATATTTTGTATGCCTGAAGCTTTCTGTTAACCCTTGTGTGTGTTGCTTTGTTTGTCGGGTTGGTGTACTAGGATGCACAATAGTGCCCCCTTTTCCCTGGGTGAGGGAAGAGAACAGACAGAGGGTTAACTCAGGAGATAAGGCAAGGGCGGAGACCCCGGTATCTTCATCATCTGAAGCATCCCAGGGAGCAGGGCAAGTTAGGGCGCCCCCTAGTGTTAGTGACAGGGAAGGAACCCCTGGTCCCGGGTCACCCGACAGCTGTGTCGTGACTGCTGAACTTCACACTGCATGGTAAAGTACAGTGCATCCTCGGGGACGGTCTTTAGCTCTTGGGGCAGGAATTAACCTCACTATGAGGAGTGTTAGGCGTCGGGCGTCTGCTGGACCTAAAGTGGGATCTGAACCATCAGTGGAGTCTGTGGTCTCCCATTCTGGTCCAGCCGGGGCAGATGCTGCTCTGCTTCGCCGTCGATCCCAGCGCCTAGCCAGTACACAGAAGGTACAAGCTGTTGCTAGGGTCTTTGTTCCTAGTAGCTTTAAGCATAGGTTACAGAAAGGAACAGGGCTGCCACAGCCTAAGTCCAGAAGTTCCTGCACTGAGCATGTCTGTGACGTGGCGGTCCGTGATTGGTGATTTGATGTCAGCTGATCCGGTGACCTGGCACCACCTGATTGGTCACGGGTGACGTCTTCAGTGATGCGTTTAATGAGACGGCTTGGAGCAGGGCTTAGCCTTTAAATAGCCTGACCGCAAGCATGGCGGCGCGGTCAGATCATACCTTATAGGTCGTGCATATGTGCAGACGCCTGTCAGATTGGGCTTCACATGCTCTTTAGCTTCGCTCTCCGTGACCTGCCGATGCCAGAGATAACTCGGCTAATTAGCACAGGTCACTCAGGCAGGTTAGTAGATGCTAGGCAGGTAATGAATGTGGTGCAGTCTAGCTCTGACAGAGGGTAGCGATACACCCTGAGCAGACTGCAGGGCGCGTAACCTGGGCATCGCCTGCAACCTGTAAGGAGAGTTGCTTCAGTCTGGTCGCACACCGGCTGGCTGCACAAACGCCCGGCGTGAGTTGCACTCACTTCCTAATGGCTGGTGCGTAGCTTCTGTGCAGTCAACAGAGCTACGTCTACAACAGTATGCAGCACATCTTCCGTGCGGTTAACGGAGATTGTGCAAATCATTATCTTTCCTGGTGTGAAGTAACACAGGCAAGATCTTATATATTTTGGTTGTCAGTTTTACCCTTGTACCCAAGGGGTGTTCGGCCGCAGTCTCTCCGGCTGCACCGCGGACCCCGGGTTCGGTCGCATTCCATTATTTTATAAATTTGTTGCGACCATCCCCTTAACAGTATCTGATAACTAGGGTCTAGCTGACGATGGCTGACAACCAACAGCTGCAGCGCTATGTTCAGCAACTAGAGTCCAGACTTAGGACTCTGGAGCAGGCCGCTCCAGTTGCCGATCTCACTGCGGTAGCTACTCAGGCAGCCTCGCAAGCTGCAAGTCTCGTACACACTGCTGCGGTGAATGCCGCGGCAGCTGCTAGAGCTCCATTACCCCGTTTTGATCTCCCGTAAAAATTAACTGGTGACAGCAGATCCTGCAGGGGGTTTATTAATCAGTACTCTATTCAGTTAGAAATGATGGAGGCACGATTACCCTCCGAAAGGGCTAAAGTGGGTTTTGTCATATCATTACTTTCCCACAGGGCCTTGGAGTGGGCTACGCCTCTGTGGGAGCGGAATGACCCGGTAGTCATTGGCATACCCACCGTGGGGCACACAATGAAAGAGAGCGCAGAGAGCAGCACTATGCCGGCTCCCTCTGCCACAGGTTGCAGTGCCTGTCTGTGGAGAGGAGATGATTCAGTCGGGGGTTTACTGTGAGACTGTCAGCATTAGCTGCGGTCTCTGCAGTAAACATTAACCCTTTCAGAAGGATTACATCGGGGGGCAAACTTAGCAGATTTCTCGCGTCCTCTGATATTGCGAGCCGCGAGCCAGACCCTGTCTCTCGGGGAAAATACGGGAGCAGGACGCCGATGAGTGTCAGCCGACTGTCTCATCCGATTCTTGGGGGCCAGTATAGCCTTTTGCGTATGGTCCCAGATGTCCCGCATCTCCAGAGCCAACTCTCTGACCCCAGGTTCCCAAGGTCTCTCTGCCACGGGTAACGGATGAAGAAGATCCGCCGATCTCTGATGAGATGATTTATTTCTTGCGCAGTAGATACATGCTTGGACATATTCTTTAACGTCCTGGGGTAACTGAGGCCTCCAACAGAGACAGCTAGGTTACTGGTGCCTTTGTGTAAGGGGCTGTGATGTAGTAACTGTGAAGGGTAGAAAAGTGTGTATAGATTGCACGTCATTGTTGTCAAAAGAGGTGACCATGACTGATGCAGGGACCAGACATGTGAAGAGTGTGCTGAGCTGCTGTGGGTGTGACACAGACATTGTTGCTGTATGAAGGAAGTGTTGCTGAAGAGATTGCCAGCATATGGCTGCAAGTGTGAACAATTGTCACATATGTACGCAAAGGTCATGAATGTAAACCCACTTTTAATACCATGGTCTACCTTAAATTAACACTTTGCCTCTTCTGAGAATGTTGATTTCACTAACTTTGTTGTTTCATGTAAGACCGTGTTGCTGGTACACTGTAGGTAAAGATATTGAACCATCATCTGCATCTGCTTACGTCCTCATTCTTTCCACCATCAATAAGTGGGAACTAGTGATGAGCGAGTATGATCATTGCTCTGGTGATCTCCGAGTATTTGGGCGTGGTCGAAGATTTAGTTTCTGTTGCCGCAGCTACATGATTTGCGGCTGCTTGACAGCCTGAATACATGTGGGGATTGCCTGTTTGTTAGGGAATTCCCACATTTATTCAGGCTGTCAAGCAGGTGTAAATCATAGAATCATAGAATCATAGAATAGTAGAGTTGGAAGGGACCTCCTGGGCCATCTGGTCCAACCCCCTGCTCAAAGCAGGATTCTCTAAATCATCCCAGACAGATGTCTGTCCAGCCTCTGTTTGAAGACTTCCATTGAAGGAGAACTCACCACCTCTCGTGGCAGCCTGTTCCACTCATTGATCACCCTAACTGTCAAAAAGTTTTTTCTAATATCTAATCTGTGTCTCCTCCCATTCAGTTCCATCCCATTGCTTCTAGTCTTTCCTTGTGCAAATGAGAATAAAGATGATCCTTCTACAATGTGACAGCCCTTGAGATATTTGTAGACAGCTATTAAGTCTCCTCTCAGTCTTCTTTTTTGCAAGCTAAACATTCCCAAATCCTGCAACTGTTCCTCATAGGACATGGTTTGCAGACCGGTCACCATTCTGGTGGCTCTTCTCTGAACTTGCTCCAGTTTGTTGATGTCTTTTTTAAAATGTGGTGCCCAAAACTGAACATAGTATTCCAGATGAGGTCTGACCAAAGAGGAGTAGAGGGCAATAATGACCTCACGTGATCTAGACTGTATGCTTCTGTTGATACATCCTAGAATTGCATTTGCCTTTTTTGCTGCTGCATCACACTGTTGACTCATGTTCAGTCTGTGATCAATTAGTATACCCAAGTCTTTTTCACATGTGCTGTTACTTAGCCCTATTCCTCCCATTTTGTATATGCTTTTTTCATTTTTATTGCCCAGATGTAGTACTTTGCATTTTTCCCTGTTAAAATCCATTTTGTTAGTTGATGCCCACTGCTCCAGTTTATTTATATCTTTTTGAATCCTCTCTCCCTCTTCTCTAGTATTAGCTACCCTTCCTAGCTTTGTGTCATCAGCAAATTTGATCAGTTTACCCTAAATTCCTTCATCTAAATCATTGATAAAGATGTTGAACAATACAGGGCCCAAAACAGAGCCTTGAGTGTTATGTTACGGTAGCTTGAGGAGTGCAGGTAAAAAAGGAAATACACCAGAGCAGTTGGAATCTATGAGATTGCAGTACCCTGACTAACCACCACAACTAGAGGCAGCCGTGGAGCGTTCCTACGATGGTCCTAGACGCCTCGTCACAGCCTGAGAAACTAACTACACCTAAAGATAGAAATAGGAAAGCTATCTGCCCCGGAGCAGAACCCCAAAGATAATAGCAAGCCCCCAAACATGTAATGGCGGTTAGACAAGAGGAAATACTGACACAGAAAGAAAATAGTATGAGCAAACGCTGGGGCCCAAACTATCTAAATAGAAAAGGACAGGAAGGGTACTTACTGCAATCCCAGAAAAACCTGAAAAACACCAACTCTACTAATTTCAAAATCACCTGAGATCACACGACCTCTACCACCTAAATTAGTTCTCTGGTGTAACAAAAACAGCAGCCACTGAAAAAACTGCAAAAAGCAAAAGTACAAAACACAGTGGCTGGACTAAACTGAGAGGGCAAAAGCCCCGGAGGGGACCCAGAAGGCCCCCAAAGAAGTGCAGGACAAAATGCAAAAATATAGCAAAAACACAAAATAAGAAATTGTCTCATCTGATAGCAGGAGATGCAGACACGACACAGCAGGCCACAAGGGAAACTGGAAAGAAGGATTCAGACCAGAACAATTGATCACCGGCAACCCTGATGGGAAAATGATTCCCTTAAATAAGACCAATCAGTAACACCTGATTCCCAATCCTCACTAGTACCGCTTGTAACCACCAGAGGGAGCCTCTGCTCAGAACTCATCTCAAACCCATTCACAACAGTACCCCCCCCTTGAGGAGGGGTCACCGAACCCTCATTTGAGCAACCAGGTCGGTCAGGATGAGTTCTATGATACGCACGGATAAGTCTCCTAGCATGGATGTCCGAAGCAAACACCCAAGAATTATCTTCCTGACCATAACCTCTCCATTTAACCAAATACTGGAGTCTTCGTCTAGAAAAACGAGAATCCAATATTTTCTCAACCACATACTCCAGATTGCCCTCAACCAAAACAGGGTCAGGAGGCACAGCAGCAGGAACCACTGGCTCAACAAACCTCTTCAACAAGGACTTGTGGAACACGTTATGGATCTTAAATGTCCCTGGAAGAAGCAAACGAAAAGAAACAGGATTAATAATCTCCATGATCTTATAAGGTCCAATGAACCTAGGCTTAAATTTAGGAGATGCTACTCTCATAGAATATTCTTTGAGGACAACCAGACCAAGTCCCCCACTTTAAACCGAGGACCATCAGTCCTATGCCGGTTAGCAAACCGCTGGGCCTTCTCCTGAGAGAGGGACAACCTCTCCACTACCTGGTCCCAAATCTGCTGCATACGCTCAACAACAGAGTCAACACCTGGACAGACAGAAGCCTCCGTCTGTCCTGAAGAAAATCGAGGGTGAAACCCAGAATTACAGAAAAACGGAGACATCAAAGTGGCAGAGCTAGCCCTATTATTAAGAGCAAACTCAGCCAAAGGCAAAAAAGAGACCCAGTCATCCTGATCAGCAGACACAAAGCATCTTAGATAAGTCTCCAATGTCTGGTTTGTTCTCTCAGTTTGACCATTGGTCTGAGGATGAAATGCCGAGGAGAAAGACAATTGAACACCCAGTTTAGAACAAAAAGTCCTCCAAAATCTGGAAACAAACTGGACTCCTCTGTCAGACACAATGTTCTCAGGAATGCCGTGTAAACGAACCACGTGCTGAAGGAACAACGGCACCAATTCAGAGGAGGAAGGCAACTTAGGTAATGGCACAAGATGTATCATTTTGGAAAACCTATCACAAATAACCCAGATGGTGGTCATTCTCTGAGAAACAGGAAGATCGGAAATGAAATCCATAGAGATATGGGTCCATGGTCTCTTGGGCACAGGCAATGGCATCAACAAACCACTAGAGCGAGAGCAAGGCTTGGAGCGAGAGCAAGTCCCGCAGGACTGCACAAACTCCCTGACATCGCGAGACAAGGTAGGCCACCAAAAGGACCGACTAACCAAGTCTCTGGTACCAAAAATTCCGGGATGCCCAGCCAATGCGGAACAATGAATCTCAGACATCACACTCTTTTTCCATTGGTCCGGGACAAACAATTTTCCAACAGGGCAGCGCTCGGGCCTATCCTCCTGACACCCCTCCAGAGCAAGTCTCAAATTAGGCGAGATGGCGGAAAGAACTACACCCTCCTTCAAAATAACAGAGGGATCAGATAGCTCAGGAGAGTCCGCAAGGAAACTCCTCGAGAGGGCATCCGCCTTAACATTCTTAGTGCCAGGAAGAAAGGAAACCACAAAATTAAAACGTGTGAAAAACAAGGCCCACCTGGCCTGTCTAGGATTGAGTCGCTTGGCAGATTCCAGATAGACCAGATTCTTATGGTCCGTAAGGACCACCACCTGATGTTTGGCTCCCTCCAGCCAATGTCTCCACTCTTCAAAAGCCCACTTCATGGCCAATAACTCCCGATTACCCACGTCATAATTACGTTCAGTAGGAGAAAATTTTCGAGAGAAAAAGGCACAAGGGTTACTTTTAGAGGTCTCTGGATCTTTTTGGGACAAAACGGCACCTGCCCCAATTTCAGAGGCATCAACCTCCACCTGAAATGGCAGAGAAACATCAGGCTGCCGTAGAACAGGAGCAGAAGTGAATCTCTGCTTAAGTTCCTGAAACGCAGAGACTGCCTCAGGAGGCCAATTCACCACATCAGAACCCTTTCTGGTCAAATCAGTTAATGGTTTAACAATAACAGAGAAATTACCAATAAATTTACGATAAAAATTGGCAAAACCCAAAAATCTCTGAAGAGCCTTTAATGAAGTAGGTTGGACCCAATCACAGATGGCCTGAACCTTGACCGGGTCCATTTCAATAACAGATGGGGACAAAATGAATCCCAGAAATGAGATCTTCTGTACGCCAAAAAGACACTTTGATCCCTTCACATACAGAGCATTCTCTCTCAAAATCTGGAATACAGTTCGAACATGTTTCACATGAGAGTCCCAGTCATTAGAAAAAATCAAGATATCATCCAAATAAACAATCAGAAACTTGTCCACAAAATCCCTGAAAATGTCATTCATGAAGGACTGGAAGACGGAAGGAGCATTAGTGAGCCCAAAGGGCATCACAAGGTACTCAAAATGCCCTTCAGGGGTGTTAAATGCCGTCTTCCATTCATCCCCGTGCTTAATGCGAATAAGGTTATACGCCCCCCTGAGGTCAAGCTTGGTAAACCAAGTAGCGTTTTTCACCCTGGAAAACAGGTCAGAAATCAAGGGTAACGGGTATTGATATTTCACAGTAATATTGTTCAAGAGACGATAATCAATACACGGCCTTAATGAACCATCTTTTTTGGCCACAAAGAAAAAACCGGCACCTAAGGGTGAAGAGGATGGTCTGATATGACCCTTCTCCAATGATTCCTTGATATAAGACCGCATAGCGTCATGTTCAGGTACAGACAAGTTAAAAAGGCGACCCTTAGGGAATTTACTACCTGGCACTAATTCAATAGCGCAGTCATAGCTCCTATGGGGAGGTAAGGATTCAGATTTACTTTCGCTAAACACATCAGAAAAATCAAACAAAAAGTCAGGAACATCCTCAGCCTGGGGGAGGCAGAAAAAACAGGAGTGTTGGTATTAACACATTGGCAGCCCCAACTGGTTACAGACACAGATTTCCAATCCAAAACAGGATTATGAGACTGTAACCAAGGGAAACCCAGCACGATAATGTCATGCAGATTATATAGAACCAAAAATTTGCAGCACTCCTGGTGATCAGGTTCAACCCTCATTATCACCTGAGTAGAAAACTGGGGTTTATTCTCAGCCAAAGGGGTAGAATCGATCCCCAGAAGGGGAATAGACTTCTGTAGGGGTATCAAGGGAAATCCACAACGTTTAGCAAAATCATAATCCATCAGGTTAATAGCTGCTCCAGAATCAACGAAAGCCTGAGCAGAAAATGAGGACAGAGAGCATATCAGAGTGACAGTTAATAAAAACTTAGTCTGAACACTACCCAAGACAACTGAGCGTGCAAAACGTCTTCCCCGCTTAGGGCAGACTGAAATAGCATGAGAGGCATCACCACAGTAGAAACATAACCCATTGCGCTTTCGAAACTCATGACGCTGTGCCCAGACACCACTCCATCACACTGCATGGGCTCAGCAGCTGGCTCACAAGGCAACACCCACCCACGCATACTTCTCCGCTCACGCAAACGTCTGTCAATTTGAATCGCTAATGACATAGAATCATTGAGACCAGAGGGGACAGGGAATCCCACCATAACATCCTTTACATTATCCGACAGACCCTTCCGGAAAAGGGCCGCCAAAGCGTCTTCATTCCATTTGGTCAGGACTGCCCACCTACGGAATCTCTGACAGTATAACTCAGCGTCATCAAGCCCCTGATTTAATGCCAACAAGGCTTTTTCAGCTTGATCAGTGACATTAGGCTCATCGTACAATAACCCCAAAGCCTGAAAAAATGCATCAACATCACTCAAAACAGGATCCCAGGTGTGAGGGAAAAAGCCCAATCCTGAGGATCGCCGCGCAGGAGAGAGATGACAATTTGAACCTGCTGCGCTGCGTTTCCTGAGGACTTAGATTTTAAGGCAAGAAACAATTTACAATTATTTTTGAAATTCTGAAACTTAGCTCGATCCCCTGAAAACAAATCTGGCATGGGGATCCTAGGTTCCACAACAGGCAACCTAGCAAGATATGCAGCAATACTCCGAACCTCAGTGGCAAGCTGATCCACACGGCCAGACAACTGTGCAAACTCCATTGGGAGAAAAGATCCTCCCCAGCACCCAGAGATACAGAGGGAAAAAAAAAAAAAAAAATGCAACAAACAGAAAAATATCTCTGACAACTTTTCTTCCTTCAAAATATTTTTTCCCTTCTGTGAGTACCATACAATTTTTTTGGGCCGGTGATACTGTTATGTTACGGTAGCTTGAGGAGTGCAGGTAAAAAAGGAAATACACCAGAGCAGTTGGAATCTATGAGATTGCAGTACCCTGACTAACCACCACAACTAGAGGCAGCCGTGGAGCGTTCCTACGATGGTCCTAGACGCCTCGTCACAGCCTGAGAAACTAACTACACCTAAAGATAGAAATAGGAAAGCTATCTGCCCCGGAGCAGAACCCCAAAGATAATAGCAAGCCCCCAAACATGTAATGGCGTTAGACAAGAGGAAATACTGACACAGAAAGAAAATAGTATGAGCAAACGCTGGGGCCCAAACTATCTAAATAGAAAAGGACAGGAAGGGTACTTACTGCAATCCCAGAAAACCCTGAAAAACACCAACTCTACTAATTTCAAAATCACCTGAGATCACATGACCTCTACCACCTAAATTAGTTCTCTGGTGTAACAAAAACAGCAGCCACTGAAAAAACTGCAAAAAGCAAAAGTACAAAACACAGTGGCTGGACTAAACTGAGAGGGCAAAAGCCCCCGGAGGGGACCCAGAAGGCCCCCAAAGAAGTGCAGGACAAAATGCAAAAATATAGCAAAAACACAAAATAAGAAATTGTCTCATCTGATAGCAGGAGATGCAGACACGACACAGCAGGCCACAAGGGAAACTGGAAAAAGGATTCAGACCAGAACAATTGATCACCGGCAACCCTGATGGGAAAATGATTCCCTTAAATAAGACCAATCAGTAACACCTGATTCCCAATCCTCACTAGTACCGCTTGTAACCACCAGAGGGAGCCTCTGCTCAGAACTCATCTCAAACCCATTCACAACACTTGAGGTACCCCACTTGATACATTCTTCCAACTGGATGTGCAACCATTAACGACCACTCTTTGGGTCCGATCACTAAGCCAGTTATGAATCCACCTAACAGTTGCCTTGTCCATTCCATACTTAGTCATTTTTTCAATAAGGATTGTGTGAGATACTTTGTCAAATGCTTTGCTGAAGTCAAGATATACTATATCTACAGCATTTCCCTGATCCACCCAGTCAGTGATTCTGTCATAGAAGGAAATTAAGTTAGTCTGACATGACTTATTAGTTACAAACCCATGCTGACTCTGTTTAATCACTTCATTCTTATCCAGGTACTTGCATATGTGTGGCCCAGCTATGTCAGGCACACAAAATCCAGGAGAATGCACAGGAAGGTAACCGCAATGCTTGATATCCATTCACGTCACTCACACTTTCAGACACACCCACCAGGGGTATAAAAGGGAGTGACACGTAGCAGTCAGGCAGTCAAGCTTCCTGTCTAAGGACAGTTCAGTCTTTCTAGACAGTCTGTGCAGGAGGAGTGAGTGGGCACATTCTGTTCAGCTGAGGAGAGGAGTTCAGTCAGACAGCTTCCTGTCTTAGTACAGTGTAGTTCAGTGTCAGTCCAGTCTGGACTTGGAGGATACTGAAAGCTGATCAGTGAGCTCTGGAAGAAAGCTGACTATTCACATCAAAGCTACAAGTGCTTATGTTAAGAGCGGGAAGCAGGGCGAAGGGCGCAGTGGAGAAGACAGAGAGAAGTGCTTCGGGTATTGGATTACCTGCACTAATTCACCGGACACCGGGGTCCGAAGCGTTGCTAGTGCTTTATGCTTAGTAACAAGATAACCGGAGGCTATCTGGACTACAGGTCGCAGAGAGCAGCCCTAAGCGCTGATACGTAACCGGAGTCAGGGAGAACGGGGACTTTGAGTCAAGTGCACGACAAAAGTAAGGACTTAGTTCTCTCAACATCTGATAATCAGAGACATAGAAGGCTCCACCACAATGTCAGCCGGGCGTTACAGCTATTGAGAAAGCTGGAGATTACAGAGTTAACTTCGCTTCATGCAAGTTTGGACTCACATACATTTGAAGTAAAGGAGGCCTCTAACCTGCTCAGCGGTTATCCCGAATGTGCATTCTCCACCCCGACCAGCTCCCCGGGACCTGCCTGAACCATCTACCAGTAAAGGTATGAAAAGAAGCTGCATTGTGTGTGACTGAATTCTTAACTACACTCTGCATCATCACCATAGACTTCCAGGGACCAGTCTCACCTGTGGGAGACTTACCACCCAGCTGCCCCATAACATCCCCTGTGAAGATCCTTATAGCAGCGCTGGTCCAATTGATCAGATACCACAGGTGGTGTCACGAACTACCTATCCTTATAATCCCCTGTAAATATTCCCCATTGCATGACCGCCAGGGCCACGGACCGAGTCCCGCTGCCAGTGACATCTCCCATAGAAATCAATGGGCTCGGCTCCGAGTACCCCATAGCCCTGGTATCCACACATGTGGTGCGAGTTAACTACCTGGCGTCACGAACAGGATCTGAAGCTTGCAATTGCGAGTCCTGTGTGCCTCTATTGAACTGTTTGGTGAAAAAGACTGTTTGCTGCATTTGGCGCCAAATACCGCCATTTTACCGCCATATTGGCGCCCTGAGGCGCTGGTGAAGAAGGTGGGCGTGCATTCGTGGGGGTGTACCCCCCTGTGGTGCGAAAGTTATGGCCGCCCTTTCAAAATGCTACTATAATGTGCGGTCCTGCCCCACTGCTAAGGAAATCCGCCTCCTCTTCATTTTCTATGCAAAGAGGAGGAGACGCAAATCCCGCCTCCACGGAAGAGACCAGACAGTTCCTGATGGAAACTACAGTCTGGCCTGGGACGAGATGGCGGAAGGACAGGAGAATCTGTGCGGAGGAGCGGAGGCGTACAAACCCTGTTCACCGGAGGATTTACTGCCTGTGCCGGAGCTGTCCCCAGATCGGGACACTGACCCCGCCATGCTGGAGCTGCAGAAAGAGAATGCGGTGCTCAGAAGATTAATCCAGCGTCATGCAGACATGCAGGAGACGGAGAGACGCTGGCGTGCCCAGACACAGCGGCTGCTGTGGGACGCAGAGCTCTCTCCCACAAGCATAACGCCGTCACCTGATTTTCCAAAGTCTCTGCTAAAGAAGGCTGAAGGACGACCGGAGGCTGCCCCAAAAGTGCTGTATCTGATCCCACCGATGCGGAGGTGGAGGCGAAGGAGGCTGAGGAGGCCCTGCCCGTTCCGGAGTGCCAGCCAGGCCAGGAGGCCGCAGCAGACTACGATTCCCCGGTAAGATCACCGGAGGGGTCCCAGCCATCACTGCTGGAAATCGACTGGGACGAGATGGAGCGTCTGGATGATGTGACTTACGACCTCCAAACCGGAAATGCCTGGCAACACTGCGAGAAAGTGAGACAACAGCAGCAGGAAGAGAGAAAGATACAGCGAGACCGACAGGAATGGCATGAAAAGTTCTTCGCTGATAAAGAAACCGTCCGCCGAGATAAAGGTACCCGACGGGAACCGCGGCGTCAGGGGTGCGTCACCGAATTTCAACTCCGCAAGGGCTGGGGCTTTATCCGCGAGCCGGGCCTCTATCCGGGGGTCTTTGTGAGCCGCCGGGACGTGGAGTCACACTTGCCCATCGGTCATCCTGGGAGGGATCTGATAAATGGGGACATAGTAAGCTACACGCGACACTGGGGTTTAAAGGGATGGTATGCCCTAAACGTCTCTATCGTCAGTGACCCCGTCCCCGACGCCGGTACCGTACACAATACTGAAGCGTCCCAGTCCCGAGCTCCCACAGCATCAGACCGTGCACTGGAGTCGCCCCCTGCATACTCCTCTCAACCTACGTCGCCCCCTGCATCGCAATCAGTGACCCATCCTGCATCGCAAGTTACTGTGGCCCCTGCAGCGACGCAATCGGCGTCCTACAGAAAAGAAGTACCCGTTGGGTCCACCGTTAGAATGAGAACTGTGGCCACTCAAACGCTGATAGCAGGCCATGACTTGTTTGTTATGCGTTCAAAAGAACACCGCGTCGTTCCAGCCCCAGGAGTGGAAGACGTTATTGAAGTTAGCAAGAAAATGAAAGCCAGTAGGACCCAGACAGGGGTTTACTGCATCTGAAGAATGTAAAAAGTTGGAAGAGGTTTGGCAGAATTGCACTTTATTGTCTTTTACTGATATGTATGAAAATGTTACATAGCTAACCTATTTAAAGTAGAATACCCGGCTGGGTAAAGAGTTTAAAGAGCTAAAGAATAAATGTGATGTTGATTGCATAGTTTGCATAAAATACCCCAGTTGGGTAAAGTTAAAGTGAAATAGAAGAATTAATGATACTTGAAATATATATATATGTGTCTTTTCTCATTAATGGACTGCGTGGCTGTGGACTGTGCCAGCCCAAGAACTTGAATTGTAAATAGTTTGCACTACGGTGCCTTATCTTGGTTTTACACAAAACCATATCTACAATATCTACCTCTGAAGAAAAACCCGTATGGTGTGGCCTAGAGTGAGGTCTGCAATGAAGTCCTACAGCCCACCCAGGACCCACGTGGAAGGTTTTTGGTGCGGGTCCTCCACAAGAATATTGTCTAGTATTTATGGAAATGTTTTGATGCTTTGATACTTTTGTATTTTTCTAATGTACAAATTGTAACGTTAAAGAATCCTCACCTCCCGGATGGGATGAGTTAAATGTTTATGTTAAACGCAAAACAAAAAATGTTTTCTTTTCTCTTTTATAGCCCGGGAGTGCTGTGTTTAACCAAGGGGGGATGTGTG
The DNA here is from genome assembly GCA_033576555.1 of Oophaga sylvatica. NCBI lineage: Eukaryota > Metazoa > Chordata > Amphibia > Anura > Dendrobatidae > Oophaga > Oophaga sylvatica. The sequence continues at coordinate 423,590,069 of JARQOD010000006.1, read as the reverse complement.
GCCCAGCTATGTCAAGCACACAAAATCCAGGAGAATGCACAGGAAGGTAACCGCAACGCTTGATATCCATTCACGTCACTCACACTTTCAGACACACCCACCAGGGTATAAAAGGGAGTGACACGTAGCAGTCAGGCAGTCAAGCTTCCTGTCTAAGGACAGTTCAGTCTTTCTAGACAGTCTGTGCAGGAGGAGTGAGTGGGCACATTCTGTTCAGCTGAGGGAGAGGAGTTCAGTCAGACAGCTTCCTGTCTTAGTACAGTGTAGTTCAGTGTCAGTCCAGTCTGGACTTGGAGGATACTGAGAGCTGATCAGTGAGCTCTGGAAGAAAGCTGACTATTCACATCAAAGCTACAAGTGCTTATGTTAAGAGCGGGAAGCAGGGCGAAGGGCGCAGTGGAGAAGACAGAGAGAAGTGCTTCGGGTATTGGATTACCTGCACTAATTCACCGGACACCGGGGTCCGAAGCGTTGCTAGTGCTTTATGCTTAGTAACAAGATAACCGGAGGCTATCTGGACTACAGGTCGCAGAGAGCAGCCCTAAGCGCTGATACGTAACCGGAGTCAGGGAGAACGGGGACTTTGAGTCAAGTGCACGACAAAAGTAAGGACTTAGTTCTCTCAACATCTGATAATCAGAGACATAGAAGGCTCCACCACAATGTCAGCCGGGCGTTACAGCTATTGAGAAAGCTGGAGATTGCAGAGTTAACTTCGCTTCATGCAAGTTTGGACTCACATACATTTGAAGTAAAGGAGGCCTCTAACCTGCTCAGCGGTTATCCCGAATGTGCATTCTCCACCCCGACCAGCTCCCCGGGACCTGCCTGAACCATCTACCAGTAAAGGTATGAAAAGAAGCTGCATTGTGTGTGACTGAATTCTTAACTACACTCTGCATCATCACCATAGACTTCCAGGGACCAGTCTCACCTGTGGGAGACTTACCACCCAGCTGCCCCATAACATCCCCTGTGAAGATCATTATAGCAGCGCTGGTCCAATTGATCAGATACCACAGGTGGCGTCACGAACTACCTATCCTTATAATCCCCTGTAAATATTCCCCATTGCATGACCGCCAGGGCCACGGACCGAGTCCCGCTGCCAGTGACATCTCCCATAGAAATCAATGGGCTCGGCTCCGAGTACCCCATAGCCCTGGTATCCACACATGTGGTGCGAGTCACATACATGTTCTTTAATAATTTGTTCAAAGATCTTTCCTGGTATAGAAGTCAGACTCACCGGCCTGTAGTTCCCTGGGTCCACCTTCTTCCTCTTTTTGAAGATAGGAACAACATTTGCTCTTCTCCAGTCTTCTGGGACTTCTCCTGTTCTCCAAGAATTTTCAAAGATTATGGACAGTGGTTCAAGAATTTCTTCTGCTATCTCCTTCAGTACTCTGGGGTGTAATTCATCTGGACCTGGAGATTTGAATTCATTTAGGTTAGCTAAGTGTTTCCTCACTGTCTTTCTGTTTATAGATATCCTGGATTCTTCTATTCCTTTAGTAGGACAGTGAAGATCAGTTGATGTTACATTTCCTTTCTGAGAGAAAACAGATGCAAAATAGGAATTTAACAGTTCAGCCTTCTCAACATCCTGTCTTACCATTTCATCATTTTCATCCTGTAAAAATCCTATAGCATCTTTGACTTTTCTTTTACTTTTGACGTATCCCCAAAATCCTTTTTTGTTGCTTTTGATGTCACTTGCAAGCCTTAATTCATTGTCAGCTTTAGATAATTGATTTGTGCCCTGCAGGTTCTGCAGACGGCATTATATTCTTCTTTAGATATGCCTCCCTCTTTCCATTTGATAAACATGTCTTTCTTCCTTTTTAGCATGTGTTTAAGTTCTATGTTCATCCATCCTGGTTTCCTTAAATGCTTCCCATTCTTCCCTCTTTTCGGAATTGTTAACAATTGTGCTTTGAGAATCTCATTTTTCAAGATTTTCCATCCTTCCTGGACATTTTTGTCCTTAAGGATATCCATCCATTGGATCCCTCCAATTCTCTTTCTGAGTACCTTAAAATCTGCCTTTCTGAAATCTAACCTTGACATCTGAGTCTTCACAGGTCTTCCTCCTCTTGTTTTCCAAAATTGTAAAAATAGCATGGTCACTACCTCCTAGGGTCCCAGCCACTCTTACCTCCTCAACCATTTCTTCCCTATTTATAAGGATTAGATCCAAGGTAGCAGATCCCCTTGTTTTCTCCTCTACCTTTTGGAAGATAAAGTTGTCAGCAAGAGAGGATAAGAATTTCCTTGACCTGTTAGTTTTGCCTGAGAGAGATTCCCAACAAATGTCTGGATAGTTGAAATCTCCCATGACTAGGGTTGAGCATTCCGATACTGCAAATATCGGGTATCGGCCGATATTGCTGTATCGGAATTCCGATTCCGAGTTCCGATATTTTCGTCATATCGGATACCGGAATCGGGATTGTCACTGTCAGTGTCCGTCGGTCGGGTCTGTCAGGAGTCAGCGGCACTTACCTGGCAGAAGATCTCCGGCGGTCACGGCTGGACTGCTTCATGGCCGCAATCTTCTTTCCCCGGCGGTCACATGCAGTTTCTCGCGATAACTGCAGTGACTGCTGGGTAATCCCGGCCGTAAAGCAGTCAGTCCGATGACGTCACCGCCGGGGAAGCAGGTAATCAGCTGTGCTGCGTTGCGATGACAGGCTCTGCCTGTCATTGCGATGTAGCAGAGCTGGATCGTCGTGGGACTGTCGTTATGGACTGCGTCGGACAGGTGGTATACTGTTGTTTTTTTTTTTTTTCTTTTTTTACAGGAGATCGATGGCGTCGCAGGAATGAGAGTACAATAAAATTAATGAAAACTGTGTTGTCTCTTTTATTTCATTAAAATACTTTTTTCTTGCTGTGTTTTTTTTTACACATTTAATAACTTTGGGATTAATAATGGATCGGTGTCTTATTGACGCCTCTCCATTATTAACCGGGCTTATTGTCACCGTGCAATCAACGGTGACATTAACCCCTTATTACCCCGCTTGCCACCGCTACAGGGCAAGTGGGAAGAGCCGGTAAAGTGCCACAATTGGCACATCTTTTGATGCGCCAAATGTGGGGCTGCTATAGCCTGGTATTATCAGGCTGTTGAGGGCCAAAATCCATGGGCCTTGACAGTCTTTTAATACCAGGCCGCAGCAGTCTGCATTTTACTTGGCTGGTTAACAAAAATAGGGGGACCCCTACGCCGTTTTTTTTTCGAGGGGATCCCCTATTTTTGTTAACCAGCCAAGCTAAGCAGACTGCTGTGGCCTGGTATTATCAGGCTGGCAAGGTCCATGGATATTGGATCCTTACCAGCCTGAAAAACCAGGCCTCAGCGGTCTGCTTCATCTGGCTGGTTAACAAAAATAGGGGGGACCCCACGCCAATTTTTTTCGAGGGGATCCCCTATTTTTGTTAATCAGCCAAGATATGCAGACTGCTGTGGCCTGGTATTATCAGGCTGGCAAGGTCCATGGATCTTGGCTCCTTAACAGCCTGAAAATCCAGGCCTCAGCGGTCTGCTTCATCTGGCTGGTTAACAAAAATAGGGGGGACCCCACGCCAATTTTTTTCGAGGGGATCCCCTATTTTTGTTAATCAGCCAAGATATGCAGACTGCTGTGGCCTGGTATTATCAGGCTGGCAAGGTCCATGGATCTTGGCTCCTTAACAGCCTGAAAATCCAGGCCTCAGCGGTCTGCTTCATCTGGCTGGTTAACAAAAATAGGGGGGACCCCACGCCAATTTTTTTCGAGGGGATCCCCTATTTTTGTTAATCAGCCAAGATATGCAGACTGCTGTGGCCTGGTATTATCAGGCTGGCAAGGTCCATGGATCTTGGCTCCTTAACAGCCTGAAAATCCAGGCCTCAGCGGTCTGCTTCATCTGGCTGGTTAACAAAAATAGGGGGGACCCCACGCCATTTTTTTTTCGAAGGGAACCCCTATTTTTGTTAATCAGTTCCCTCTGACGTCACTGATTGTGTCCCTGGCTGACCTGAAGTGAAAGTGGAAAGCAATCAATTAAGCTTTCCACTTAAGGGCCCGTCTCACATAGCGATATCGCTACCGAGATCGCTGCTGAGTCACTAGTTTTGTGACGCAGCAGCGAGCTCACCAGCGATATCGCTGTGTGTGACATTCAGCGACGATCAGCCCCCCTGCCGGGTATCGCTGATCGTCGCTGAAATGTCAGGACCTTTTTTTGATCGCTGGTTTCCTGCTGACAGGCACACATCGCTGCGTGTGACAGGCGGGAGACCAGCGATCCGCTGGTAACCAAGGTACACAGCGGGTTTCCAGGCGCGGGGCTGTGCCTAGAAACCCGCTGTGTACCTTGGATACCAGCGCCCTGATGCAGGGAGCTGGTATCCAAGGTACACAGCGGGTTTCCAAGCGCTGCGCGGTGCCTGGAAACCCGCTGTGTACCTTGGTTACCAGCGGATCGCTGGTCTCCCGCCTGTCACACGCAGCGATGCGTGCCTGTCAGCGGGAGACCAGCGATCAAAAAAAGGTCCTGACATTTCTGCGACGATCAGCGATACCCGGCAGGGGGGCTGATCGTCGCTGAATGTCACACACAGCGATATCGCTGGTGAGCTCGCTGCTGCGTCACAAAACTAGTGACTCAGCAGCGATCTCGGTAGCGATATCGCTATGTGAGACGGGCCCTTAAGCGATGTTACCCGCAGTGTCGCTGTCCCAGATCGCTGCCTGAGCTGCCTGTTTGGCAGCTCAGCAGCGATCATGTAGCGATACACCAGCGATCCTGACAAGTGCATATCGTTGTCGGGATCGCTGGTGTATCGTTATGTGACACCCAGCCTTTACTCTCCTGTCAGGCAGGAGAGGAACTCATTCATTTGGGGTTTACTGTGAGGCTGCAGCATTAGCTGCGGTCCCTGCAGTAAACATTAACCCTTTCTGAAGGATTACACCGTGGGACCTGACTGTGCATGGGATAGGTAAGAATAATTTTGCTTTTTTATTTTATTTTTATTACAGGAAATGGTTTTTGCAGTAAAATAAAAGATGGTCAAAAACATGTGTCTTTATTTCATTAAAATGATTTTTAAGTAAAGTGTGTGTGTTTTATTTTTATTTCATGCAATAGGATTAATAATTGATAGTTGTCTAATTGACAGCTCTCAATTATTAACCTGGCTTAAGGTCACCTTTCAATAGCAAGGTGGCTTTAACCCCATATTAACCCATTCGCCACCGCTACAGGGCAATGGGAATAGACGGGCAAAGTGCCAGAAAGGGCGAATCTAATTATAGATTTGTCTTTCCTGGGGTGTCTGGGGGCAGATGTTAGTAGCCGGGGGGGGGCAAAAATAATGGTCCCTCTCTGGGCTATTATTATCTGCCCCCACTCACTGGCTTTGTCTGTCTGGTTGCGAAAATAGGGCGGGAGCCCACGCATTTTTTTTCAGCAATTTTACACCTCATATATATATATACATGTCATTGAATTTGTGACACATATATATATATATTTATATTTGTAGTTCATACACTTCTACATAGTATAATAGCCGCTAATTCAATTGCCGGCTTTTGTGAAAATGCAGAACCCGACATGAAATGACACTTGGTGTACATAGGGTTAACCATGTCTTTTCATGTCCTTTGCTATCTAATTTGCACAAACAATTAAATCAGTCTATGTGTGCAAAATTTCACACCTGTAGGGGTTAATTAAAGGTGTAAATTCGTAGCAAAAAAGTCAGTTTTTTTTACAACGAATTTACACCTTTAATTAACCCCTACAGGTGTGAAATTTTGCACACATAGACTGATTTAATTGTTTGTGCAAATTAGATAGCAAAGGACATGAAAAGACATGGTTAACCCTATGTACACCAAGTGTCATTTCATGTCGCGTGCTTCTGTCTTTTCACTGAAGCCGGCTTTACCGGCAATTGAATCAGAGGATATTTTACTATGTAGAAGTGTATAAACTATACATATATGTATATATATATGTCACAATGACATGTATATTATATATATATATATGTATTCTATGTGTGTATATTTAGTGTTTACAAGGAAAGAATGGGGTTTTTAGTTGCGATATTTTGTTCCATAGACTACATGGACTTCCGTACGTATCGGTATCGCTATATTTTAGTGATATCGGCGTACCATTCGATCCGATACTTTAGGATATCGGAAAGTTCGTCAACCTGACACTATGTCATATTTTTTGGAGAACTTGGCATTGATGCAGAGTTCATCCATATCTTCAGCTTGCACGCGGCTTAGTAATGCTACAATGGTGTCCTTTCCATGTTCTGTCCTTGTATTCTTACCCAACAGTTTCCACAGACTCCAGTCTCGAAGCGTCAATCTCTGTGCAGATATACGCTTTCTAACATACAACGCGACACTCCTCCTCGTTATCAAGTCTGTTTCTTGCAAAAAGTTTATCTTCTAGCCTTACCAGATAATGTCATAGACAACATATCAGTCACTATTATACCGAATAATGGTAAAATACGGCAATGCAATATTATGGACTGAACCATGTCGGATGTAATAGACACTGCATACATAATAGAACACGCAAAGACAAAGCAGTCAAAGGTCAATGTGAGAAATAGAAAAAAACTTATTACAAATATGGATAAAGCATCACAACAGGTGGACCTGTGTGTGTGTCATGCAACGGTAAAATGTATATACAGCAAGGGGAGCCGCATGTGGTAGATGTAATACATGTAATAACTTCAATTGTATCAACGAGTGGTTTCACATATTATACATAGTATGTATAGAGGTAACCGATGATAATAATTGTACACCAGAAAGTCACATGTGACACACACTAGCTGCCCTGCCGCCCAACGCGCGTTTGGGGGATCTCCTTCCTTCTTCTTCAGGGCCCCTGAAGAAGAAGAAGGAGATCCTCGAAACGCGCTTGGGGCGGCAGGGGCAGCTAGTGTGGTCAATGGTGACTCTTCTGGGATGTACCAATATTATCCCCGTTACCTCTATATACATACTATGTATTATAATTATGTGATACCATCTCGTTGATACGAATTGAAGTTATTACATGTATACATCTACCACATGCGTCCCTTGCTGTATATACATTTACCGTGTTGCATGACACACACACAGGTCACCTGTTGTGTGTGCTTTATCCATATTTAGTATAAGTTTTTTTCTATTTCCCATTGACCTTTGACTCTTTGTTCTTTGGCGTATCCTTCTAGCTTGTATTCCAATCATGTGTATTGTCCCACCAAGTCTCAGTGATTCCAATGACATCATACTTCTTCTCCTGCGTTAGTAGTTCCAATTCTCCTTGTTTGTTGCCCATGCTTTGTGCATTTGTATAGAAACATTTTAGTTTGTGATTGGTTTCTCTTCCTCCAATATTTTTATTATTTAGATTTTTTTTGTCTTCGTTCTTCCTTTCCACTTCTAATAACAGAATTCTCAATAGTATTTGTCAGGTGTATGGCTTTTGCAGGCGTTTTGCTTCCCTTCCCACATTGTTCTAGTTTAAAGCTCTCCTGATGAGTGTAGCAAGGCGACTTCCAAATACATGGTTTCCAGTCTTCGTAAGGTGCACACCATCTCTAGCCAGTAGTCCATCGTATAGGTAATTCACTCCGTGATCCAAAAATCCAAATCCTTGCTGACGACACCATCGACATAGCCAGTTGTTCACCTGCAGAATCTTCTTCCACCTCCTTGTTCCATGGACATCCACTGGGAGGATGGATGAGAAGACCACCTGCACTCCCAGTTCTTTCACTTTCTTACCTAAGTTTTCAAAGTCACTGCAGATGGTTTCCAGGTCGTTTCTTGCGGTGTCATTTGTCCCCACATGTATTAGCAGGAATGGGTAGTCATCTCTAGGTCTGAAGAGTCCTGATATCCTGTCAGACACATCTTTAATTTTTGCACCTGGAAGACAACACATTTCTCTTGAGGTTAAATCCGGTCTGCAGATAGCGGCCTCTGTTCCTCTCAACAGGGAATCCCCCATGACAACAACTCTCCGTTTCTTCTTCACAACAGTTTTCTTTCTCCATTCAGAAGGATCATGCAGCTGTGGCGACAGAAACTAAATTTCCGACCACGCCCAAATACTCGTAGATCACCCGAGCGTGCTCGGGAAAACCCGAGCAACGAGCATACCCGCTCATCACTAGTGGGAACCATTCTACCATCTAAAGCCACTACATCATATTCTCTTTAAAAGGACATATCATCCTTTAACTCTTTTGTAAAGGTGTTTGCCCCCATAGAACATATCAACCAAAACCAGGCCTTTTCCAATCTTACCGGAAAAGTAATGTTACCCTAAGTACTTTCCAAAAATGTGTCTAGGTTTGTTTGTTTAGTGATATTTTTTCACTTCTCCGAAATGATATTTCACTTTTCTTCTTACAAAGACTTTAACTCAAGAAAATACATTAGATGATTCCTTCAAGACTGAAGCTTAATAGTCCATTGCGGGAAACATGTTTGAGGGGTTGAAGGGAATTATACACAGGAGTACGTGGTAGAGAATAACATTATCAGTGATAGCCAGCATGGTTTTATGACACAGACCATGAAAGATGGTTATAAGCTGACTTGCATAACCTGAGTGTTTCGTCATCCACTTAGAAGATCATGTTCAAGGTCTTCAAACGCAAAGTTATGCAACTGGGTAGTACTACTGGGCAGCATATGTTCTAGTGGGAGTAAAACTAGGAGAGTCACTTGTAGAGAAGGATCTGAAGGTACCTGCAGATCATAAAGTAAACAACAGCATATAATGTCAATCAGCAACATCTAAGGCCAGCATGATATTGTCATGTATTAAGTGTCATGGACTCACGGGACAGGGTCATAATGCTACCAACTCCACAAAGCGTCAGTGCTTCCTCATATGGAATATCCTGTTCAGTTCTGAATTGTAAAGTGATCTAGATTATGTTGGCGCTATAGAAATAAAAAAAATATATATTTATTATTATAGTTCTGGATATCAGTTCATGAAAATTTGGAACTGGAAAACGTACCAAGAAGGGCCACAAAACTGATAAGGGGCATGGATGATCTTAGATATGAAAGAACATGAAACAAATTACACTTTTTTAGTCTGGAGAAGAGATGTCTAAGGGGAGACATGATTAACTTGTTCAAGCACATAAATGGTCCATGCAAAAAGGGTCAAAAGCTGTTTCATATGAAACCCCTTCAAAAGACAAAGGGGCACTCCCTCTGCCTTGAGAAAAAAAGTTCGATCTCCAAAGGGGACAAGGATTCTTAATCTTAACTATAAGAAGTGTTAATCTGTGGAACAGCGACCTCGGCAGGAATCGACAGTGGGTTCAAAAACGGTTTAGATGGTTTTCTATAAAAAAAAATAACATAAATACATAATGTGTAAAATTCTTGTCCTGAATGTTAGTTCAGTTGGATAACACTAAGGATCAGAAAGGAAAATGTTCTCTTTTAGGCCAGACTGGATCATGCATTCTGGATGTTCCTCTACTCTATTCTCTTTATTCTTTTTATTCCTCTATTCCTCGCTTGAACTTGATGGGGATGCGTCTTTTTTTAGATAGTACTATGTCACTATGTAACTATGTATGATGTTCTCTAATCCATCTACCATACAACATTCAGATTATTTGCATTTTTCCATTGCAAATTCTTGAAAAGTCTTTGTCTGCCAAACTCATCACAGAATGATGGTCTCACAAGTTTTGAGGCGGAGACCCTTCAGATAAATTATTGACCAACCTTTGAGCCTTCTGAGAAAGTGGTAACTAATGTGAATACGCTGAGTTTAGATTACACGCCCACACTTTCCTGTTAATTGCCCCAGATCTATCACATATTTTTAAAGTAAAAAAAAATACAAAAAGTCATCAGATGACTATATAATTACCAACTGTGACCCCTGCCTGGCATGATGAATTTTGAGTGTTCCTTGAACTCGATAGGGCAGTCTTTATATATGGAGGAAAATGAGAATTTAAAAAGGAGAATATTAGTCTGTGGTGTGGAACTGAGGTGAAGACTTCTGGCAGACATCACTGAAGAAAACGAGGTCTTCACAGAAGTATAACAAAAGCCACCACATTAGTGCCACTTCATTTCCCTTCCTCTTGAAACAACATGAAAGATTTTTCAGTTCTGTGGAGATTAAACAAACATTTTTTTTGGTTTCCTGCCACCACCATAGCTGTTATTTTCGGACAAATTATTTTATTTCGAGAGATGAATGTTGGTAAATGGAGGACACTGATTTGAAGAGACTGGATCTCTTTGAGGAAAATGAGTGATATTATATAAGCCCGTAGTGTTTGTGTTCAGCGATTTTGCTTTTAGCTGTATTTGTTTTTCCAGTCCCAATCTCAATGTCTATTTTTTGTGAGGAAAACACTAAAATCAGTGTGAGATCAACTTTTGCGGCCACATGAGCTGACAGCAAGTTTTCGTAAAACAAAGGTGATGATGAAGTAATAGTAACATGTGGTAGATTGTGCAAAGCCATGAAAATATGTATTAGGTATACTTGTAATATGTATAAAAATAGAAAAAAACTGTGGATCAAAGTCTTCATAATTGTACCAGCTTTCAAATTATTTGCATTTGTATTTCATTACCTGGTCTTGGTATTCCAGGTTGGGTCTTGGGTGGACTAGGGCGAGGTTTGGGGTTTGGGCATTTCAAGTTGTGTCGTCGGTGCTTCAGGGTAGGATTAGGGTGGTGCTTAGGTTCTGGACATTCCAGGTTGGGTCATCGGTGCTCCTGGGTTATACTAGGGTGCGGATTAAGGTCTGGGCATTCCAGTATGGGCTGTGGATAGTGTTGAGCGATACTGCTCGATATCTAAAAATATCGGATCGGAATGGTATTGCCGATATCACTAAATATCGGCGATATCCGATTCCGATACCGGAAGTCCCATGTAAGTCTATGGGAACAAAATATCGCAACTAAAAAAACACTTTCTTTCCTTGTAAACACAAAATATACACACTTAGAATACATATATATATATATTATATACATGTCATTGTGACATATATATTATACATATATTTATAGTTTATTCACTTCTACATAGTAAAATAGCCTCTGATTCAATTGCCGGGTAAAGCCGGCATTTGTGAAAAGACAGAAGCACCCGAGGGTCCAGTCGCCACAGAGATGTTGCATCGCACCCAGCGGTGTGACAACTTACTCTCAGGTAAGGAGGAAACACCCCATTGACTCCAACCACTGCATTCAACAGTACACTATGCCAGCTGAGTGTAGGCAGACCCAATGGGATGGTCTAGCTCAGGCTGGTTAGAACAGGGTGTAGCTAGTTGGATGGGAGGGGTTGAGGCAGCCTTATGCTGCATGTCTTTGTAGTAAGAATTGTTTCCTTTCCTGCTTTCTTACTACGTCGCATACTCCACTCTGCTACATCACTCTGCACCATTGCTCTATCTCACATCTATCTGCCCTGGAAGGATACCGTCTTACCTGTACAAGACTTATCACCTAGCTGAACTACACCATCCCTGCCAGAGGACCTGCACAGCAGCGCTGGTCACCCTGACCAGGTACTACAGGTGGCGTCACGACAAACTACACAAACATTCTATCATCCCCTGGAAATATCCCACATTCCAGTGAGCGACCAGGGCACGGACATAGCTGTGCTACCCGTCACATCCCCCATAGAAGTCGACGGGCTTGGTGCCGAGTACCCCCAAAACCTGTGGCTCTGTGCGACTCAACTTTGGCGTCACGAACAGGATTCAGAAGCTCGCTATAAGCGAGTCCTGTGTGCCTTAATTGAACTGTTTTTTTGCTTGAGAATTGCAAAAATCATCATAGACTGTATTTGCCATTTTTCCGTCATATCTGCGCCACGAGGCACAGGTGAAGAATAAGGGCGTGCTCTCGTGGGCGTACACTCACTCCGTGGCGCGAAAACGATGTCCGCACACTCTAAATGTTACTGCAATGCAAGATCGTGCCCCACAGCTCTAGAGTTCCGCCTCCTCATCCTCCTCAGTGGGCGGAAACGAACGCGAAGGTCCCGCCTCCCTACAAAAGATGGCGCCTCTCCTGATGCTAATGACACATGTGACTTGGCAGAGATGGCGAATGGACGTGAGCAGAAGTGAGAAGGGATGGAGGAGTCAGAGCTCTCCCCCCACGGAAGCGACCCGATCGCCACGGAGCCACCGTTTGGCACCCGGCCTGGAAACCCTCCTACGCTGGAAGAAGCGGAGGATACCCTGAGAGACCTGGCCCGGCACCGGGAGGAGGTCGCCAGGATGGAAGCGAGCTGGCGGGCCCTAAAACTACAATTGGAGCGGCACCAATCCCTCTTACCCCCTGAAGTGTCTGTACCGGAAGGTGAGGCACCCGTTCCAGTAGAGGAGGCCGTGAGGGCATCCCAGCCCTTGCAATCTGAACCGGTTGCCAGTATCTCAGTGGAGGCACCCGTTCCAGTACAGGAGGCCGTGCGGGCATCCCAGCCCTTGCAATCTGAACCGGTTGCCAGTATCTCAGTGGAGGCAACCGTTCCAGTACAGGAGGCCGTGCGGGCATCCCAGCCCTTGCAATCTGAACCGGTTGACAGTATCTCAGTGGAGGCACCCGTTCCAGTAGAGGAGGCCGTGCAGGCATCCCAGCCCTTGCAATCTGAACCGGTTGCCAGTATCTCAGTGGAGGCACCCGTTCCAGTAGAGGAGGCCGTGCGGGCATCCCAGCCCTTGCAATCTGAACCGGTTGCCAGTATCACAGTGGAGGCACCCGTTCCTGCAGAAAACGCCGCACCAGCACCCCAGATCCCGCTGTCTGCCCCCGTCGCTGAGGCAGAAGAAGCGACACCCGAGGAGGCCGCGCAGGCACCAGAGCTCTACCTGCCTGTACCGGAGCCCCGACCGTCATCTGTTCCAGAGCCGGCTGCTTCCGCCACAGGTGAGCGCCGCCAGGACTGGCGGTCGCCAGGAGAGCTGCAGCAAACCGTACATCGTAAGCTGGCGTTTGATGGTGGAGACATGGAGATGCTGGTGGAGGAGAATTACAACCAGCGTCAGGAGGAAGAGTGGAGATGTCGGGAGCGGGAAGCAGAGTGACAAAGGGAGCAGCGAGAATCCCAAAAGCTTCGGCAACGTCACCTGGAGAAAGACCTGGCAGAGAAGGCACGTATGAGAAAGGATAAAAGTACGGTGAGGGAGCCGCGGCGTAAGGGTGCAGTACGGAACTTTAAGTTAAAAGGTGGTTGGGTCTTCATCCAGGAGCCTGGACTTTATTTAGAAGTTTTTGTAACCCGGCGGGACGTGGAGGCTCACCTCCCAGAAGGACACCCGGGGAGGGACCTGTTGCCAGGAGACTTGGTGACTTACACCCGACACTGGGGTTACAATGGATGGTACGCCCTAAATGTTACCAGGTGCGACCCCTACTCCCCAGAGTGTCAGGAAACTGACAGACCCTACGAGCCTTCAGCCTCCCCCAACCAGGCCTCTGCACAAGTGCCCACCCCACGCCGTAAATCTCCCCAGCCTCCCTCAGTGGTCTCCTCAGCAGCCCCAGCTATGGACATGATAATGATAGCTGGCCCGTACCCGGAGCCTGTTAGGCCCCCTGGGGTTCGTTCAGTCCGGGATATAGGGGTCCAGACCCGGAGGGAGATGAAAGAGGTGGCCACACAGACCCAGATAGCGGGTCACGACGTCACTGTACAGGCCACACGACGTCATCAGGTCTGGGTGGACCCTCCTGTCACGGATGTTTGGCAAGCTCCAGAACAGTACCAGGTGGTACCTGTAAGAGGCCAGCCAAAGAAGTCTAAATAACCCGGACAGGGTCTTTGTATGAAATAGTTAAATTATTGATGTACCCGGATGGGTGAATGTTCATAAAAAGAAGTTTATTGTTGCCTTAATATACCCAGGTTGGGTAATGGTTTGATGTACCCGGACGGGTGAATGTTCAGAAGAACAAGTTTATTGTTGCCTTAATATACCCAGGTTGGGTAATGGTGTTTCACTGTAATGAAAATGTTGAACTTTGAAGCCATGAACTGTACTGGCTCACAAACTTTTCTGTAAATAGTTGGCACTTCGGTGCTCCATCTTGGTTTTACAAAAAACTTTACTGTGCACTATTTTCAACCACCTCAGAAACTAAAAACCCGTTTGGTGTGGCCGAAAGTGAGGTCTGCTCAAGGAAAGTCTTGCAGCCCACCCAAGACCACAGTTGGAGGTTTGGAGCGGGTCCTCCGCAAGCACAAGTAAAGGACACTGTGAAGTTACCCCGGTGGGGGTAGTCCTAAGAAGTCTCCACGAACTTCGGCACTAATGCTATTTGCACTTTTGTAATGTTATTATTAAAAATTTTATTATGCAACGTTTAACTTGAAGTGTTTCCTGCTTTCTTACTACGTCGCATAGTCCACTCTGCTACATCACTTTGCACCATTGCTCTATCTCACATCTATCTGCCCTGGAAGGATAGCGTGTTACCTGTAGAAGACTTTTCACCTACCTGCACTACACCATCCCTTCCAGAGGACCTGCACAGCAACGCTGGACACCCTGACCAGGTACTACAGGTGGCGTCACGACAAACTACACGAACATTCTATCATCCCCTGGAAATATCCCACATTCCAGTGATCGCCCAGGTCACGGACCGAGCTGTGCTACTCGTGACATCCCCCATAGAAGTCGACGTGATCGGTGCCGAGTACCCCCAAAACCCCTGTCTCTGTGCGACTCAACTTCCCTCACTGTGCTGGCACTTTACATTTACAATGCCTCTGGGTTTTTTTTTTGGGGGGGTGGGGAACATTCAGACTTTTGCTATGGGGCCCCATGATTTATATGTACGCCCCTGCTGCTGAGGCATGGTATTTAAGGCTGTTAAGGAGCCAACATACATGGACCTTGCCAGCAGCGTCAGACTGGAGTACCTTGGGCCCACCAGAGAAAATATATTCTTGCGGCCCAACATCATACTTCCCAACCTTTGAATAAGGGAAAGAGGGACAAAGGCTGTGGCACGCTGTGCATGCTGCAGAAAATTTTAGGCCATGCCACGTTGCACCACAGACTGTCCAGGAGTTGGTGGATGCTTTAGTCCAGGTGTGGGAGGAGATCCCTCACGAGACCATCCGTCGCGCTCATCAGGAGCATGGCCAGAAGTTGTAGGGAGGTCATACAGCATACCTCCCAAATTTGGAAGACAGGAAAGAGGATTAAAGGCTGCGGCGCGTGTTGCGCGCCGCTGAAAATTTTAGGCCACGCCCCGACAACACCCATTTCACAGCTAATCACACCCATATCCTCGCCCCAAGCGTAACCATTTAGCACTGCTGATCACACTGACTGGTAATGAGGGCACAGTGGCTGGTACTGAGGAAAAGAAAGAAAGAGCAGCGAGAGAGAAAGAACAAACAGAGAAAGAAAGAGAGGAAAGAAAGAAAAGAGAGAAAGAAAGAACAAAGAGAAAAAAGAACAGAGAGCGAGAAGGAAAGAACAGAGAGCGAGAAAGAAAGACTAGAGAGAGAGCCATAGGCGTAGCTAGGGTTTTGGTTTAGTGGGGGCAAAACTTCTGAGTGGGCCCATCATCAGAGAACCTCAGCAAATGACCGCGCTGTTGGCCAAAATAATCTATATATAAAAAGACCAATATTGATATTACCGCCATATGGTCTGTGTTAAATAATACCAGTCCTACAGAACATATAATAGATTACAGCACAGGTACAGATAATGACTTACCGCTGATGTTCTTTCTAATGGAATTGTTCACTTTTCATGTCTTTTCCATCTGGCCCACACCGACATGACGACTTCTCCAGCCAGGACTCGACTGCACCCCCATTAAAAAAAAAAAAAAAAAAAACCTCACCTCCCGGCTTCTGTGCTGCTCACTGTTCTCCCTCTCAGCGTCTGACAGCGGGCGCCGGCAGGTGATGTTATTGTGTGTCGACCCGCCACCACAATTGTGGATTACCAGGGCAATGGGGTACTCAGAGCCGAGCCCATGGAAGTCTATGGGGATGTCACAGGTAGCGGTGGCTCGGTCTGTGGCCCTGGCGGTCTGGCGTATGTTGGGGGAATATTTACAGGGGATAGATTTATTTACAGTTCGTGACGCCACCTGTAGTCTCTGGTAATTTGTACCAGCGCTGCTGTAGATCTCTGAGGGGATGGTGAGGCAGCTAGATGTCGGGTCCCCTACAGGTGGGACTCTTCCCTCAGGTCGATGGTTATGGTGGGGTTGTGCAGGCATGCAATTAAATAACTCAGTCTCACACCGTCAGCGTCTTTCCATACCTTTTACTTGTTAGATGGTAAGGCAGGTCCCAGGGAGGCTGATGGGGTTGATGGAGGATGAGTTTTGAGGCAACGGCTGAGCAAGGCAGGGGCCTCCTTTACTTTCCAATGATGATGAGTCTAACCAGCATAAAGCGTAGTTCACTCCTGAAACTTCAGCTATTTCAAAGCTGTACTGCCCGGTCAGTTTTGTGGTGGAGCCTTCCAGTGATGAAACTAGGTTCTTCTATGCTTGGCCTAGCTCAAAGTTCCTATTCCACCTGACCCCTGTTACGTACTGACACTTCAAGGGCTGCTTTCTGTTACCTAAGGTCCAGTAAGCCTCTGGTTTTTCTACCACTATGCGTGAAGCTATAGTGATGCTTCGGTCTCCAGTGACCGGTGACAATGTGCAGGATACTTCAATCCTAAAGCACTTCTGATTTCCTTCCACTGTGCCTTTCGACTTGCTCAAACTCCCAATCTCAGCACTGACTAGGCTAAGGTGAACTGGCTCACCTGTACTAGCCTCCACTACTGTACTGTCTCTTTTGAATCAACAGGAATCTTGGTGCTCCAGACAGGCACTCCTTCTCTCTCCCTTCACCTCAGGAGACACTACTAGACTCTCTTGTGCTAAAAACCACACCCCTCTACACCCCTGCTGGGTGTGTCCGAAGTATATGTGATGTCATGTAGAGCCCTTAACCGTTACCTCTCCACTCATCCTCCTGGTATTGTGTACCTTAAATACCAGGGCTACACATTCCCCCATGGTAAACGACAGCACTCCCGGGCTGTGAAATACAAAGAGACAATTTTGTTTATGCATTAAACATTAACATTAACTCGTCCCATCCGGGAGGTAAGGATTTCTTGAACGTTGCAAACAAAACATTAAATATAGAAAAATACAAAATATTAAATAGACATGTTCATATAATAAACGGCAAGATTCTTGTGAAGGACCCGCACCAAACCTTCAATGTGGGTCCTGGGTGGGCTGCAGGACATATGAATGCAGACCTCACTCAGTGCCACACCACACGGGTTTTATGTTCAGAGGTAAGTCAAGGCTTCGTGTGAAACCATTATAAGGCACCTTAGTGCAACTATTTACAAGATAAGTTCTGGGATGGCACAGTCCTCAGCCTCTCAGTCCATTATAAGACACATATATATATATACTTTTTACAATATTCACATTAATTTGTTATAATTACTGCTGGTATCGAATGGGTATCTTCCCTTTTGTGATTCGCTCTGATCTACGTGGAGTAGCTTCAGGTATATTAAGTTGTGATCTGTCTGCACTGCGTAACGGCAAACTATAGAACTGCCTCAATCTTTCTATGGATCTGGCAAGCGTACTGATGGCTGGGCGGTGTGAGTCAGCTCCACCAGGGGATCCCATAGTATGGGGCGCTGCTTCTGATGATCCTTCTTGAGATTCCGTAGGTTGAGGTGTTGCTGGAATGGGTAACTCCTGAACGGACTCAACTGGCACCACGGACACAACTGGAGGTAGAACTTCCTCTTGTGGCTGATAAAACTGCAACACCGGAACTATTACAGCATCTCCCAGTCGGGGCCAATCCGCAGGAAAATCTCCCAGATCCGTGTGTATGACCTCTTCCTTTCCTTCCTCTTGATTGATGACAGGGTTCTTTTCACAAAGCTTTAAGGGTTCTGGACACAATTTCAAATGGTCTCTGGACACAGTGGTTATTGTTCTTCCTCCGTCCTTACTGATGATACAAACTTTTCTGTTGTCATATTTAGAATCTTGTACAACGTAGGGTTCTTGTTCCCACTGGTTATCCAATTTGTGCATTTTCCTTTTCCTTTTTAATACCACTTCTCCAGGCATCAAAGGTTTGGCAGGAGCATTTCTGTTGTAAATATCTTCCTGTTTCTCCCGTGCCTTGTTGAGACTTTCTTCTACACAGATTTGCACTCGTCTGTACTGCTCTTGCCGATTGATGTCCCAGTTTTCAATGGCGTCGTCTGCCTCCGGTTCTACCACTCCAAGTTCTAAATCCATTGGTAGTCTTCCGGGCCTTGCTCTCATAAGATAGGCTGGAGTGCAGTTAGTAGAACTTACAGGTATATGGTTATACAAGTCAACCAAATCAGGTAGTAAGTCCGGCCATCGATTTCTCGTCTTCCAACGGTATGGATCTCAACAAGTCAAGGACAATATGGTTCATTTTTTCGCAAAGACCGTTGGTTTGAGGGTGGTATGGCGTTGTTCTAATTTTCTTGCACCCGTACATGTGACAGAATTCCTTGAATAAATCAGCTTCGAAAGCAGGTCCTTGATCGGTTAATACTTGCTCCGGATACCCATGCGGTCTGCAGAAGCTTGCTTGAAAGGTTTTCGCGGCCGTCACTGCGGTCTGATCCTTAACTGGAACAACCACCAGAAATCTGGAGTAATGGTCCACCATGGTCAGGGCGTATGAGTATCCAGATCTACTTGGCGACAGTTTGACGTGGTCCAGGGCCACAATCTCCAGGGGGCGAGTCGTCCGGATAGGTTGCAGGGTGCCTTCTGACTACCGTAGTCCTTCCTTCTGAGACCACAGGGTCCACAGTTCCGACACCACCTCTCAATGGAGCTGCGCATCCCTACCCAGTAGAACCGGCATCTCAACAGGGTCTCCAGCTTTCTCCAGCCAAAGTGTCCTGCTTGATCGTGGTATGCTTCCAACACCATTGGGACGTCTGCCTTGGGGACCACGATTTGCCAGACCATCTCATGGGTTCTGGGGTTGACATATCTCCTGCACAACTTCTCACGGTATAGGAACAACCTGCTTTTCTCGTTCCACAAGAGCTTGGCTGACATAGGTGCATCCTTTTCCAAAGAGGAGCCTTCCTGTCTTAACAACTCCTTGATGCGGCTGACCACTGGATCACTGTCCTGAGTCTCTTTCCAGCTGTGATGGGGTAAAGGATTTAATGTTGCACCATACTGCTTTCTGTTGACTCGATGCTCGTGGACTACCCCATTTCGATGGAACGCAGGTAGCTCAATTTCTTCCAGGTCGTCCGATTCTTCTTCCGTATCAGAGTCATGCGGCATTCGAGACAAGGCGTCAGCATTAGCATTCTTTCGACCTGCCCGGTACTTGATAGTAAACTGGTAATTGGACAACCGAGCCATCCATCGCTGCTCCATGGCACCCAGCTTGGCGGTTTCCAGGTGCGTTAAGGGGTTGTTATCTGTAAACGCAGTGAACCGATTGGAGGCCAGATAATGTTTAAATCTTTCAGTAATGGCCCAGACCAGCGCCAGAAACTCCAGCTTGAAGCTGCTATAATTTTCCGGATTCCTTTCAGTTGGCCTGAGTTTTCTGCTGGCATATGCGATGACTTTTTCTTGGCCATTCTGCTTCTGACTGAGAACTGCTCCCAACCCTTCATTACTGGCGTCGGTGTACAACAGGAACGGTTGGCTGTAATCAGGATAGGTTAAGATCTCTTCACCTGTAAGGATCTCTTTCATCTTTTGAAATGCTTCAGCCTGTTCCTTACCCCAATTGAAGGGAGGGTTTCTGCTCTTTAGGGATTGTCCTACTAGGAGGTCCTGTAAAGGGGCTACCTTCTTCGTGTAATCTTTCACGAACCTTCTGTAGTAACCCGTTAGTCCCAGGAACTGTCGCACTTCCTTAAGGTTCTTCGGCTCCGGCCACTTCTGGATGGCAGTGACTTTCTCTGGGTCCGGCGCTACTCCTTCCGAACTGACGATGTG
This sequence comes from Oophaga sylvatica, assembly GCA_033576555.1. Classification (NCBI taxonomy): domain Eukaryota; kingdom Metazoa; phylum Chordata; class Amphibia; order Anura; family Dendrobatidae; genus Oophaga; species Oophaga sylvatica. The sequence goes on along the minus strand of JARQOD010000006.1, from coordinate 423,569,988 downwards.
CCCCAAGTATTGTACCTTCTGTTTGAGTAGATGGCATTTTGAGGGTTTTAATTTCATCCCGTACCTGGACAGGGACTCGAATACTTCTGCCAGGTGCTTCAGATGATCCTCATAAGTCTTGGAATACACGATGACGTCGTCTAGGTATAGCAGCACGGTTTCAAAATTGAGATGTCCCAGGCAGTTCTCCATCACTCTCTGAAATGTTCCTGGGGCACTACTGAGCCCAAACGGCATTCTGTCGAACTCACAGAGCCCCATTGGGGTGGTGAAAGCCGTTTTCTCACGATCCTCCTCAGCCACAGCCACTTGCCAGTAACCACTAGTCAGATCAAGGGTAGAAAAGTAGTTAGCCGTTTTCAGAGCAGCTAATGATTCCTCTATGCGTGGTAACGGGTATGCATCCTTGTGTGTTATGCGGTTCACCTGCCTGTAATCCACACACATTCTCATACTACCATCTTTCTTTTTAACCAGAACTAGAGGGGCTGCCCAGGGGCTACAACTATCCCTTATCACCCCGGCCTTCTTCATATCATGTAACATTTCTTTAGCCTTCTGATAATGGGCTGGGGGTATAGGCCTATACCGCTCCTTGATGGGAGGATGACTGCCTGTAGGGATATGATGTTGGACTCCCTTAATTACCCCAAAATCAAGTGGGTGCTTGCTAAACACTTGGGCATACTCTTGCACCACCCGTAATACCCCTTGCTTCTGGTGAGCGGGAGTGGTGTCCATCCCAACATGGAGTTGCTGACACCATTCCGCCACCTGAGTTGCTGGGTCATTGTCCTCCGCTATTTGACAGGAGTCTAAGGACTCAGCCGGAAGAATAGAATTATTGTCGACAGCATGTAGTTTAGCAATGGTTGCATAACGGGGTAAGTTTACCTCATCATCTCCCCAATTGAGAAGCCGTACCGGTACTCTTCCATTCACCACTTCTACTACTCCCCTAGCAGTCATAAGTGTAGGTCTATGTTCTGAATGGTGGGGTTCTACTACAGCTTGGTAATTCTGTCCTCTCAGACCTATGGCTGCCCTGCACCAGATAATCATTTCACTCATTGGGGGTATCACAATAGGATCCGAGTCAGTGACCCGTACATTACCAATTTCGCCGTCTGTAAGCTTCGCTTGCTGCTGACACACCAGGGCTCGGATCTCTCTTTGGATTACTCCTTTCTGCCTTGGTCGGGCAATCTCAGCGAGCTGTTGGAGCAAGAACACAACTTCTCCCAAACAATTACCGATAATGTTAGTGCCCAAAATTATATTTAAACCGTTCTCCTCATTTGAAGTCTTTACTACCAGAAGCCCCTGGTCTTTCAACTCCTCTCTGCCCACCTTTACATCTACACATTTTGTCCCGAGTACTTCTACAGGAAGACCATTAGAAGCATATACGGTAAAGTCAGGGCTCGGGGGATTAAGACTGTCCATTGACCAGTACTTAGTATATAGGGCATCAGGTATTAGGGTCACTTGGGACCCAGTGTCTAACAATGCCGGAACTGCAATACCATCTAAGATGATGGACAGGTAGGGTCGCCCACCCACATACCTGCGGTTCCAGTCTAAGGGGCCTGACGGGTATTCTCCTGGGTGTTGGCCCTTGGACCCAGGTTCTGCCCGTTTAAAGGACACTGTGGAGACATATGACCTTTCCGGTTGCATCGATAACAGATGATCTCTCGACGAGGAGGGTGTTGATCAGAGGTCGCTCCTGGGGGTGGCGTTGTCCTCCTCCGGGGGGCGACGTCTTCTTTCTTCTCCGGTGCATCCACGGGACGTCTTCTGGGCAGTCAGCTAACAAGATTTTCCCTTCCTCCTCTTTCCGCAGCTGCAGGGCACTCATTACAGAAGCCAGATTTTTAGTCAGCTGGCGCACCTCTGAGCGCAGACAATCCAATTCACTAGGAGGTGTCACCTGCGCTTTGGCTTCAGCCACTAACGGGGAACAGGGGGTTACTGCCGGTTCCAGAGTGACTTCAGCCTGATGATGTTGGGTTGCCACCTCAGGTTTGCCCAGGGGCCGCAGCCCTTTTATTGCCATGTCTTTTAGGGCATCAAAGGTAGCATCCGGATGATCTAAGGACCACCAGTTTACAGTTCTGCGTTCCTCTTGGGATCTCAATCCCTGGATAAATTGTTCTTTCAGCATTTTATTCTCATCGATAGCATTTAAATTATTAATCTGCTTAAGAGCTCTCAGGGCTCCTTGTAGTCGGCAAGCGTAGTCCCGGATGCTGTCACCTGGCTGTTGTGAACAGTGATAGAAGGCCATCCGGAGATCCGTTTCTGTGCGGTCTTCAAATATGGCATGCAGCTTAAGGAAGATCGCAGGTACCGACTCCTGATCAACGGTATCCCAAGTCTCCACTTCCCTCTCAGCAGCGCCAGTTAGCTGCCCTATTAGCACAGCAGCTTTTTGTCTCTCAGGCATGGAGTACATTTCTAGGATGCTGCATAACTTCCGCTTGAAGCCTGCTAATGTGCCTGGCTCACCGCTGTACTGGGGAAGCCATTTCGCCCCAGGCATATATGGGAGCGTTAGTGGCATGATCGGGACTACCGGACTGGGTGCTGGACCTGCACCCCCATCTGGCGCTACAATACCAGGCGGTGCGGGATTGGAGCCTCCGGCCGGGGCCGCACTGTCAGCCGGTTGTTGTGACATCTTAGCGCCCCCTTGGTTAAACGGAGCCTACCGGTTTCAGACGCTGCTATTTCACAGGCACAGCAGTGGGAACAGGACCTTCGTCGCAGGCGCTCTGATGTCAGAGCGTTCACTTCCTGTTGCAGGACCTGCCGCTGAGTCAGAGCCGGGGGCGTGTCCAAGACTTTGCGCGCTCTTTCAGGTACGCCCACCTTCTTCTCCAGCGCCTTAGGGCGCGAATCTGGTGGCAAATATGGCGGTATTTGGCGCCAAACAATAGCAACAGTCTTTTTCATCAAAACACTCCACAGGCACACAGGGCTCGCAATGCTGCAAGTTTCGTATCCTGTTCGTGACGCCAAAGTTTTGTGTCGACCCGCCACCACAATTGTGGATTACCAGGGCAATGGGGTACTCAGAGCCGAGCCCATGGAAGTCTATGGGGATGTCACAGGTAGCGGTGGCTCGGTCTGTGGCCCTGGCGGTCTGGCGTATGTTGGGGGAATATTTACAGGGGATAGATTTATTTACAGTTCGTGACGCCACCTGTAGTCTCTGGTAATTTGTACCAGCGCTGCTGTAGATCTCTGAGGGGATGGTGAGGCAGCTAGATGTCGGGTCCCCTACAGGTGGGACTCTTCCCTCAGGTCGATGGTTATGGTGGGGTTGTGCAGGCATGCAATTAAATAACTCAGTCTCACACCGTCAGCGTCTTTCCATACCTTTTACTTGTTAGATGGTAAGGCAGGTCCCAGGGAGGCTGATGGGGTTGATGGAGGATGAGTTTTGAGGCAACGGCTGAGCAAGGCAGGGGCCTCCTTTACTTTCCAATGATGATGAGTCTAACCAGCATAAAGCGTAGTTCACTCCTGAAACTTCAGCTATTTCAAAGCTGTACTGCCCGGTCAGTTTTGTGGTGGAGCTTTCCAGTGATGAAACTAGGTTCTTCTATGCTTGGCCTAGCTCAAAGTTCCTATTCCACCTGACCCCTGTTATGTACTGACACTTCAAGGGCTGCTTTCTGTTACCTAAGGTCCAGTAAGCCTCTGGTTTTTCTACCACTATGCGTGAAGCTATAGTGATGCTTCGGTCTCCAGTGACCGGTGACAATGTGCAGGATACTTCAATCCTAAAGCACTTCTGATTTCCTTCCACTGTGCCTTTCGACTTGCTCAAACTCCCAATCTCAGCACTGACTAGGCTAAGGTGAACTGGCTCACCTGTACTAGCCTCCACTACTGTACTGTCTCTTTTGAATCAACAGGAATCTTGGTGCTCCAGACAGGCACTCCTTCTCTCTCCCTTCACCTCAGGAGACACTACTAGACTCTCTTGTGCTAAAAACCACACCCCTCTACACCCCTGCTGGGTGTGTCCGAAGTATATGTGATGTCATGTAGAGCCCTTAACCGTTACCTCTCCACTCATCCTCCTGGTATTGTGTACCTTAAATACCAGGGCTACACATTTGCGCCCGCTGTCATACGCTGAGAGGGGGATTATGGGAGAGAAGGAGCGCTCGCTCCTTCTCTCTCCATGCGGTCAGCTTTATCGGCTGGATGCCGATACAGCTGACCCTCCGATGACGGGTGGGGGGCCCACTGCTGGCACCGGGCCCCCCCAACGCCTGTTCAGGCCCCATAGCTTCCGGGCGGCAGAGCAGGGAGAGCGATTCTCCCTGCTCTGCCGCAGAATGTAACTGTATCGTAGCTCCGGGTGGGCCCCCTCAGAGCGCGGGCCCCGGGGCCACCGCCCCCTCTGCCCCGCGACCTATCCTTTCAAATCAGGGCCCACCACGCAGGAGCTGGGGCCCACCGTAGGTTTCTCCGGTGTCCCGGTGCCTCAGTCCGACCCTGCTTGCCAGCCTGATAATACCAGGCCACAGCAGTCTGCATATCTTGGCTGGTTAACAAAAATAGGGGATCCCCTCGAAAAAAATTTGCCGTGGGGTCCCCCCTATTTTTGTTAACCAGCCAGATGAAGCAGACTGCTGAGGCCTGGTTTTTCAGGCTGGTAAGGATCCAATATCCATGGACCTTGCCAGCCTGATAATACCAGGCCACAGCAGTCTGCTTAGCTTGGCTGGTTAACAAAAATAGGGGATCCCCTCGAAAAAAATTTGGCATGGGGTCCCCCCTATTTTTGTTAACCAGCCAGATGAAGCAGACTGCTGAGTCCTGTTTTTCAGGCTGGTAAGGATCCAATATCCATGGACCTTGCCAGCCTGATAATACCAGGCCACAGCAGTCTGCTTAGCTTGGCTGGTTAACAAAAATAGGGGATCCACTCGAAAAAAAAACGGCGTATGGGTCCCCCTATTTTTGTTAACCAGCCAAGTAAAATGCAGACTGCTGCGGCCTGGTATTAAAAGACTGTCAAGGCCCATGGATTTTGGCCCTCAACAGCCTGATAATACCAGGCTACAGCAGCCCCACATTTGGCGCATCAAAAGATGTGCCAATTGTGGCACTTTACCCGGCTCTTCCCACTGCCCTGTAGCGGTGGCAAGTGGGGTAATAAGGGGTTAATGTCACCGTTGATTGCACGGTGAGAATAAGCCCGGTTAATAATGGAGAGGTGTCAATAAGACACCGATCCATTATTAATCCCAAAGTTTTTAAATGTATAAAAAAAAGACACAGCAAGAAAAAAGTATTTTAATGAAATAAAAGAGACAACACAGTTTTCATTAATTTTATTATACACTCATTCCTGCGACGCCATCGATCTCCTGTAAAAAAAAAAAAAACAAACCAACAGTATATCACCTGTCCGACGCAGTCCATAGTAACGACAGTCCCACGACGATCCAGCTCTGCTACATCGCAATGACAGGCAGAGCCTGTCATCTCGACGCAGCACAGCTGATTACCTGCTTCCCCGGTGGTGACGTCATCGGACTGACTGCTTTACGGCCGGGATTACCCAGCAGTCACTGCAGTTATCGCGAGAAACTGCATGTGACCGCCGGGGAAAGATGATGGCGGCCATCAAGCAGTCCAGCCCGTGACCGCCGGAGATCTTCTGCCAGGTAAGTGCCGCTGACTCCTGACAGACCCGACCGACGGACACTGACAGTGACAGACCCGACCGACGGACACAGACAGTGACAGTGACAAATCCGATTCCGGTATCCGATAAGACGAAAATATCGGAACTAAGTATCGAAAGTCCGATAGAGCTAATATCGGCCGATACCCGATACTTGCGGTATCTTATCGCTCAACACTAGCTGTGGATGCTCCTGGGTGGGACTAGGATGAGGCTTAGGGTTTGGGCATTCCAATTTGGGTTGTGGGTGCTACTTGGTGACACTAGGGTGAGGCTTAGGGTTTGGGCATTCCAGGTTGGATCGTGGATGCTTCTGGGTGGGACTAAGGTGGGGTCCAGGGTCTGGGCATTCCAGGTTGGGTTGTGGGTACTTCTGGGTGGTACTAGGGTGAGGTTTAGAGTCTGTGCATTCCAGGTTAGGTTGTGGGTGCTCCTGAGTGGGACTAGGGTGAGGCTTAGGGTCTGGGCATTCCAGGTTGGGTGTTCCTGGGTTGGGGTAGGACTGGGCTCAAACATGACAGTATTATCAACAGTATAGTGGTTAAGTATGCCACTGGCAGGATCCAACAGTACAGCAGAATCACAAGCACTAAGGACATATATTATAAGTAAGGACAACAATGGGAAACAACAAGCAAAACAAAGGCATAATTTAAGGGAGAGCACCCACAAATGCTCTAAAGAGAGGAATGAGAGTTTTTTTTTAGAGTTATTCATTTTATATGTTTCCTCCTCACAGTAATGAATGGCGAAAGTAAAGATTTTAGACAAACAGAAGATTTACCCTGATTGAGGTTTATTGTGCTGATCCATGACAATAAACAATGCATTTAGGGATTATTTATAGTTACTCCTAATAATGTATTTATGGATGATGATTGTATTCATAAAAAGAAGCTCCACTTTGCATTTTGGGAGCAGAGAAGCAGACTTTAATGTACGGGGATACTGTCTTGTTGATTGCATGAATGGCCATAGACAGCTGCACTTCTGTAAATATTAGGATTTGTGAACCCGTTATGTGTCATGTCTTCTTGCCAATAAGTTTTGGTTTTCAGAAAGGGAGACCAGATGTAAAATGCAGCTGCATGGAGGAGAATGGGAGTTAAAGAATATAGTCTTGCTTCTGTTCTCCGAAATGTCAACTAATGTGACTCAAATGTTAGGAAGGGATTTCAGATGTTACATCTGCATCCTACACCCATCCATTGGATATGAATGACCCAAAACACAGAAAATGCATTCATTATAGGTCGCGTAAAAATGCAGAAAGTCATTATACATAAAAGCAATTGAGAGTATTTCCCAATGGATACTCCAGACGTATGCCACTCTGTTGGCGTACAGTTGTTTATGATGGCCATAGGCTTCCATGTTAAAAAAAAGTATCTAGTCTTTGTTAAATGCCTACTTACTGAAGAGTGCTGTCGCCGGCACTATACTGTACAGTAAAAGGTATACTGGTTGGATATTGGCCAGAGGGACACGCTTTGTCCTCTGTCGACAGAATGGTGGCCATGTACTACAGGTGTGTAGCCAGAGGGAGGGTCAACCAGGACATGCGCCACAGATGCTGGGTTCCAAGGAGCCGGAAACAAGCCACCTAGCCTTGTTGGTCATGATATTTAGATAGAGGACTATGGCAGAAAACCAAACTTTTGACCAGGGTCAAAGAAAACCTAGCTACCTGTTGATATTTTTGTGCACCAGGCTAATTATACCTAGATGAATCAGACCATGTTGTAAAACAGCAAATTATCTAAAAAGACTGGCTTGGAGGTTCATTAACAAAAATTAGGATTTTGGAAGAACATTAGAAACAATGCCTATTAGCAGGACGTAATTAATTAATTATAGATTATCATTTGATAGGCCATAGCCTGTGGATGATATAGGAGTCCGGAAGGACTATGACATATCTTCAGCTGACCTCCTCTATTTTGAACCTCTAAATCTCTTTGACCCACCTGCTTGGCCACTTATCTACCATATATTTGTTATGTGGCCTTTTGGTTTCTGCAGCTCCCCGCCGATATTATGAGCAAGGCATCAAACATGATCAAACATAGTCGTTAAACTTAGTTTCTGCTCCATTTGCAACTTATTAACGGTCTTTCGTAAAAGAAAATGTTCTTGATTCACTTGTTTGTCGCCATATGTCGTGTGCGTTACTTTCGTTCTGGAATTGGGATGTGAATATGAAAAAAGTTCCACCTTTAAATGATTGCTTTGTGTGCTGGTGAATGAGATGTGTTACTTATTGATTTTCTTCTTTACTGACAGATGGAAGAACGATGTCCAATGGAATAAGGTATTCATTAGAGCCTGGGGCGATTCCAGCACATTTATAATGGACGGCTCCATAAATGGAAACAGATGGCTTACAGACTTTTTTGTTGTTTAAAGAGCAAGTAAATCCATTATTAGGATATTACAATATAACTGTTAATGGGTCTATTTCAACAGAAGGTGTTTTACCAAGGACACCCTAAAGGGCATTCTCCCCCAAAAGTCACAAAAAGACATATTGTAAATCCATCCAGTAGACATGCTGTAAAACCTTACATTTCTCAGACACTTCTGTTTCTGGGAAAGTATTCTTCCTTCTGGAGAAGAGCTGATTTGCATGGTAAATCTGAGTAACAACCAATATGGCCCATTGTGAATGGTTTTCCAACTTTCCTATTTAGCAAATGTATCTAGTTACGGAGGACTACTGACTTTGTTATTTTTCTATAATGTTTCATTTACACAAGTATATGGTTCCGGACATATTATTTCACAAGAGTTGATGTCGTTCCTGGAGAGGGGGTCCAAAATAGGATTCCACTCCATATATCGATAGATAAGTAACTTGGCACTCATTTTTGAAATTATGCATATTAATATTTTGCAATCCAATAAATTATATCTCTGTAATGTTTCAGTCCACAATACTGAACCTTCGTCAGACGAAAAACGAATTGCGTGTGACATCTGGGCAAGAATGATCTCATCAGCGATTGAGTTTCAAACTGCTGGCACCCCATTTACTATGCATCTACAGTATCTTGTCCAGATATCACACTTGAAATCCGTTGTTGGCTAACGAAGGTTCAGTGTTGTGGACCGAAACGTTACAGAGCTATACTTATTGGGATTGCACAATAAAAATATGCATCATTTCAAAATGGAGTGCCAAGTTACGTACCTATTTGGACATAATACACAGTGGGGAAAAAAAGAATTTAGTCAGCCACCATTTGTGCGAGTTTTCCCACTTAAAAAGATGAGAGAGGCCTGTAATTGACATCATAGGGAGACCACAACTAACCACAACTATGAGAATCAAAATGAGAAAAAAAAAAAAAATCACTGTGAGGTAGGGATGCCACCATCTTGGATAGGGCCTATACCAGCCTCCATTTTGGTCTGTTCACAGAGCCACAGGCTGCTAACTGCCCAGGGCCTGTTAGCATATTCAATACGACAGGGTTTGATGTCCACTGTGAATCAAAAGGGCTTTAGTATGTTAAGTGATTCAGGCCCATGTTTGAATGGCAAGGTCTTTAGTATGGTATCGAGTTAAGACCCAAAACAGAGCCAAGCCAGCATGGTGAATAGTAAGGTTTGTTAGCATGGTAATGAGATGCCTGGGGGCTTCAATTAGACTATACCTTTCAGCCAGACCATGAAAACACATCTATTTATATCCCAGACATGAAGGCTCTGTTCTAGGATTATGAATTATGAGCACATCTTTGTAGGTGCATTCTCATAAAAATATCTGTGTGACCCTGCGGACCTCGGGCATTTGATGGTGCAACTCCCGAGTCATTGATTGCTTGGGGGCTGAGATATAGAGATTGGCCATCCACTATGACCCAATCGGGCCAGGTTTGATATCCATGCGACAGGCAAAACATACTGCATCCGCTGGTACCTCTCGTGCCCTGATCCGATCGTCCTGGAGAAAGTTAACCCCTTTATTAGGTATTGGGAATAAATTCTGCAGGGGCTAAGGGTGGAGATAGTCAGCCCACCCTCGGACACAGAGGGGAGGGACCTAGCAGGTTTAAGAACTGTGAGCTAAGGGCAGACCAGATCCATTCTCACAGCAGCAAGACCATGGAAAACTAAGGACCAAAGGGACAGATCTGCCAAGGGAGCAGCGGTACACGTTTTGGGGGACTGTCCAGCAACTAAGACTTTCACCTGTGGATCGCAGAGCTTCCTGCCTCCACATGCCCCTACAACCTGGTAATATTGACCTCTAGCTAATACCTCTAAGCTTTGTACCATTATTGTTGTATTTTACTCTGACTGCAAATCCATTGTAATTCAGTTGTATAGCTTACTGTATATTTCTGTAATTATCTAGTGCGCCCTTAAGGCAATTAAACCATAAAATTAATCTTGGGCTGATGCTTTTACTCTGATCACGAATCTTAGAATACCTAGTGGGTAACAGGACACCCTCCCCTGCGGCCATTCGCTCTAGGTGCAGTTCCCTTACTGACCTGAGAGACAAAGGGGGCGCCGGAGAGCTGTGCCTGTGGAGTTACGTCACATTGGTGACGTGGAAGGACGGGGGCCGTCCTTCACAATCACCTTGTTTGATTTGGCAAGCAGTGATGTTTTGGGCCTGTCGTTGGGCAACACGGTTTTTCAAATCCCTCCAAAGATTTTCTATGGGGTTGAGATCTGGAGACTGGCTAGGCCACTCCAGGACCTTCATATGCTTCTTACAAAGCCACTCCTTTGTTGCCCTGGCGGTGTGCTTGGGATCGTTATCATGCTGAAAAACCCATCCCCTTTTCATCTTCATTGCCCTTGCTGATGGAATAAGATTTGCACTCAAAATCTCACGATACATGGCCCTTTCATTCTTTCATGTACACGGATCAGTCGTCCTAGTCCCTTTGCAGAGAAACAGCTCCAAAGCATGATGTTGCCACCCCCATACTACACAGTAGGTATGGTGGTCTTTGGATACAACTCATCATTTAGTCTCCTCCAAACACAGCGGGTTTTGTTTTTACCAAACATTTCTACTTTGGTTTCATCAGACCATATGACATTCTCCCAATACTCTTCTGGATAATCCAAATGCTCTCTAGCAAACTTCAGATGTGCCCAGACATGTACTGGCTTAAGCAGGGGGGACACATCTGGCACTGCAGGATCTGAGTCCCTGGCGGCGTAGTGTGTTACTGATGGTAGCCTTTGTTACAGTGGTCCCAGCTCTATGCAGGTCATTCACTAGGTCTCCCCGTGTGGTTCTGGGATTTTTGCTCACCGTTCTAGTGATCATTTTGACCCCACGGGGTGAGATCTTGCGTGGAGCCTCAGATAGAGAGAGATTATTGGTGGTCTTGTATGTCTTCCATTTTCTTATTAGTGCTCCCACAGTTGATTTCATCACACCAAGCTGCTTGCCTATTGCAGGTTCAGTCTTTCCAGCCTGGTGCAGTGCTACAATTTTGTTTCTGGTGTTCTTTGACAGTTCTTTGGTCTTCATCATAGTGCAGTTTGGAGTGTGACTGCTTGAGGTTGTGAAGATATATAACGCGGCACACCAAGAGATGAAGAAATATCCAATGTGATTTAATGAAAAAAAATACATACGATAGACGTTTCGGGCAAAAATTAGACCTTCATCACAGAACCAAATGTATATACTGTGAGTAGAGATAGTGTTGCTCTCATTTGGCCACACAGCCCCGTTTGTGGATTATTGGCAGGAGAGATTTATAAGTCAGTATTGGTGAGGCACGGCATAGAAAGAATGGACGCGGTGACCAGGGACAAGCGGTGGACACCGCGTCCATTCTTTCTATGCCGTGCCTCACCAATATTGACTTATAAATCTCTCCTGCCAATAATCCACAAACGGGGCTGTGTGGCCAAACGAGCACAACACTATCTCTACTCACAGTATATACATTTGGTACTGTGATGAAGGTCTAATTTTTGACCGAAACGTCTATCGTATGTACTTTTTTTCATTAAATCACATTGGATATTTCTTCATCTCTTGGTGTGCCGAGTTATATATCTTCTATTGGACACAGGGTTAGGACCCTACTTGTGCACCCCCCCCCCCCACACAGTTGTGCTATAAACGTTAATGTACACCACTGCTTGAGGTTGTGGACAGGTGTCTTTTATACTGATAAAAAGTTCTAACAGGTGCCATTACTACAGGTAATGAGTGGAGGACAGAGGAGTCTCTTAAAAAAGAAGTTACAGGTCTGTGAGAACCAGAAATCTTTATTTTCCACCATAATTTGAAAAATAAATCTTGCCAAATCAGACAGGGTGATTTTCTGGATTTGTTTTCTCATTTTGGCTCTCATCTTTTTAAGTGGAAGAACTTGCACAATTGGTGGCTGACTAAATACTTTTGTTCCCCACTGTATCTTCCATAGAAATTTGAGGAAAAAAATGATTTGAGGAAAAACTGTTGCTGTTACTTTGAAAGCCATATCATGGATCCATTGTCGTCAATATATAGTGGGAGGATTTGGTTTCAACCTTGGGCCAACATCTTAAAAGATGGATGGTGATGGAGAGCGACCAAAGTAGTCTGCAGTCACCATGGCTGGCTTCACTTACAGTTAGCTGACAGAAGTGATGAGGGGACATGTTGGTTACTTGCCTACTGGTGGCTCTTCTAAGGTCCAGTCAAGAATCTCTGCATTGATACCACCTGACACCTGTAGGTGAGCATACTTGCCATCCCCATCTATCCATGATCTCTTCCAGCCCTGACTGATCTGCTGAGCATCGGAGCAGAGGCGTTTAGGTGGACTTCCTGTAACCAACCAAAGTAGGCAGAAACATTTTCTTGTGGCCAACCAAGATGGCTTGTACACTTAATTGCTGCTTGACCACCACAGCTTTATATCACTACTTTTTCCTGGCTTTGCTACCAGCACATTGGCTTCTCCTTGGAGGCAGCGGTGCCATTCTAAATTCTCTTTTAAGGAGTTCCTCTTCTGGCTTGGGCCATTGAATACATTGAATCATTACAACATATCATTAAAACAGAAGTTACAACGGTGCCTCTAGTGGTATGGGACATATTAGGCAGCAAGTGATCAATCAATTCTTAAAGTTAATGGGATGGAAGCAAATAAAATGAGCAACTGTTACAAGGACCAAATGATGATGGATAGACAACTGGGTCAGAGCATCTCCAGATCTTATGTGGTGGTGGTTAGGACCTACTAAGGGAAAACTGATGAACCGATATCAGGGTCATGTGTGCCCAAGGCTATTTGATGTATGTGGAGTGATGGCTAGCCCATTTGGTCTGATCCCACAGAAAAGGTAGCACAAAGTGCTAAAAAAGTTTTGGTGGCAACAAGAGGCCTCACAATATTAGGTCTAAATTATATACCTCGCCACTAGGTTAACACATTTTTAAGAGGGATTGTTCTAATGATAACTAAAATAATCTTTCATCCCTTCCTGCATTAGCACACGGATGTACATGATGGTGATTGTGCAGGGTACGCAAACTATGTCTCTTTGAGATCACCTTAGTCGTTTTTGATGACAGCCCTCCAGCACTACCAGCTAGAATCGAGGTAACTCAGATCTCTTCCATTCAACTTAACCCCACCGACACAGCTATGAGATGGTCCACACTTCCCATCATGTTCTGCTTGATTGCAGAACTAATCCTGCCATTGAGAAGGCAATATGGCCGTGATCCAGGACCTCCCATTCTGTGGTCTATTCACTGTTTTGGAAGATTTTTGCCAGAATGTGATATCTTCTACTTAAAAATAAAAGTCATGTAAATCTGCGTCTGCTTCCCACGCTCGTCGTGCCCTTCAGGGTACATAAATTGTTGGTGTAATTTTCCGCTTATTAAGAATCCTAAAATCCATTAAAATGCTATTAAATCTCCGATATATGGTTATGATAGGAAGCAGAAAATCAAATGAGCGTAGTTAAACATTTAAGAGATTCAACATGAAATTTGCTAATAGAGGAGGTGAAAAGTTATATAAGGCCAACTTGTTCAAATGGGAATAGTAAAGGTGGAAGTAAAGTCAAAAGCTTTTAAAAGATTTAGGATATTGTGTATATATGCATATTCACATGCAGAGACTCATCAGATTACGCTTATTATTCAGTTTTTTTTAAATATAAAATCAATTGACCCCTTCATTCTTACCCTATGCCATAAATGTACAGTCCTGGGAGCTTCTGACGTACTGTCAGAACCATATATTGATGATGCTGTGATCAAATGAGCACACTGGTTGTAGCCACCCTACCAGGATTGTAGAAAACTCACATATTGGATAATTAATCCTTGTGAATCCTTGTGAATCATCAATCAATAACAGCAATGACAAGTGTAGAGGTTTCCCTGATAATGAACTACACCCGTTATGATCAATGTGGCTTATGGTTTTTAGGGACAGCAATGGGCCTGACAATGACCCCCTGTGAGGATCCCTGATAGGACATACTTGAGTTATGCGCTAAGGGTTGCCTTTCTTGTTTACGTAATATTCCAAAAAAGGATAATGAAATAAAACAGAAAAAGTTTAAATAAAACACAAGATGCAAAAAATACCTGTCTCAGCAAAATTAGTGAAACAACAATAAGGTTATTGAGGCAAACATCAAAAACCTAGCTATGTCCTGAAGGCCAAAATTTGGAATCTGTCTGCAAATGTTATCAGGCAAAACTGAATATATGGCCATTTAGGTTTTGAAGATACCTGTATGGCCCCAAAGGACTGATAAATCCTGCTGTGAATATATATGCTAATGAGAATGAAAATGCAAAGGGAGTGCTCAAAGACTTCCTCATTACTCCCTGCCTGGTGCCAACATCCTCTCCTTGATTGAGAGCTCCTCAGCCAGCTGCATTAGGAATTTGGTTGGTGAACAGTGAAGCTATCAATCAATGAATGAAGGTGGCACCGGACAGGGACTAATGAAAACTGATGCACCATCCATGGATTGAAATTCCCCCAATACACTTTCAGTTATCATACAATTATATTACATTGTATTTTAAAGACCGACCCAACCATGTGTTTGGTTTTGGAAGATCATAGAATCATAGAATCATAGAATAGTAGAGTTGGAAGGGACCTCCTGGGCCATCTGGTCCAACCTCCTGCTCAAAGCAGGATTCTCTAAATCATCCCAGATAAAAATGGTGCCATGGATAAATTAAACACTTGAGTCAGGTTCCCCTCAAATTATAGGTCTAAGCACCAGTACCCCCTGAGATAAAGTTATGATCATAAGGGGTCCCCAAATTACCCCTTTATTGACCTCTAGGATTTCTCATACACCAGAATGTCTAATAACTTCTGTATAGGTGATTGCCCCTCTGACCAAAAAATTTCACCTCTTTTGTAATAATCCAAATTTCCAGTCATGAGAAATGTAGTGTGGAAGTCAAATGCAAATCAGGCTTGGTGGATACGCCCCCATCGCACTTCCAGCCTGATTTGCATATAACTGCTAAACTAGATTTCTCAAAACTGGCACATCAGATCTCTACAAAAAAGGTGGAATTTTTTATTAGGAGACAAGTGACTATAGAGCTGTGCCCACTACCGACATATGTAAAAAGAAAATTGTGAACAGGTTCCCTTCAAGTTTCTCATAACTGCTATTACATCCATAAGGGATCCAATAGGGCAAGCAATATTTTTTTGTTTCAGCAAAACCATAGAATAAAATATAAGTGCAGAAATATCCATAACATAATATTAGCACCTAATTAATGGTCTAGATCACCTTCAGATGATGGAGATCAAAGGGACGAGGAAGGCGATGGAATGGAAAAGTGGGCACAATTTGACCCATACACCATCGATAAGGTATTTTTTCCCAAATAGCAGTGCTAGAAATTAAAAAAAGTCTAGATATTAAGATTTTAATTAGGTATGAGCGAACGTGCTGGGATAAGGTGTTATCAAAGTATGATCGGGTGCAAACCGAGTGTCTTCGGGGTGGTCGAAAAATATGTTTGAGTCCTCGTGCCTGCATGCCTCGTGGCTGTTCGACCTGCAGGGATGGATGCCTGTTTCTTAGACAATCCCTGCAGACATGCAGCCTCGGGGAATCGAACATTTTTCGAGCACGCCAAAGACAATTGGTTAGCACTTGAGCATGGTCCGATAACACCTTATCCCAGCACGTTCGCTAATGTTAACGTCGTGCTTGAATTTCATCAATATCTGTGCCCAGAGGGTATATTCTAAGAATAATTCTACGCTCTGTTTGAAGTAATAACAGGAATATTTATTAGGGCTATCAAGTAACAGCAATCAGACCGTAAAGTGACTGATAATATATAAAAGGTCAACGAGGTAAAACGCGACTGCCGGCTTCCCAGTAGTAATACGCCAGATCTGTGCTGTAAATGGTCTCATTAATAGGTTTGCACACATGTTCTGCTTCATGTTTAGTCTACAGAATCCTAAAAATTCTGCAAAGCCCTAAGCCTGCTATAAATTAGTGGGCAAATAATGAACTTTTGGTAGAAGAATATGGAAAATATGGAATATATTGGGTGAGAAAACTGTTTACAATTAAGCTACTTCTTGAGATCACCGCTCCATACAACAGAAGGTCTCCCATTGTTTGGGGGTTTTGTTTTTAGGGCTGTACTAACGATACTTTATTTTCTGGGGTCATTGATACCCTGATTATGAGTAACTGCTTGCCATGGCACATGCAGACGACGGTTTTAATCGGACGAGTACTATCCTTGGGTTTGAAGGGTAGCACTCGTCCTCATGTTATTCTACGAGCTGTGCACATGTGCGTGAAGTGTGCACAATTTGCCTCCAAGAATCGGGGGATACTTGCCGATTCATGTCTATGGGTCTGAAAAATAGATTTTTACGGACTGGAATAATGGAGGAGAATTTTTTTCTTTCTCTACACCTCCGAGAAAATCGGATCCTACTCTGATCAAACTCTGCTCAGAGTGTGATTAGCATAATCTGATCAATTTCCTCAGATGGAGAGAAAATGGTTGCCTGCACGTAACCTCATGATTATAGTAATTGTCAGTCGCACCTAGTCCCTGGAGCTAAAGGGAGCCCAAAAGTTCAGTTTGATCCATATTGAAGGCCAATAAATTTATAGATAGTTAGGGGCCCTGTGGAAGATTTGGGGCCCATCAGCGTCAACCTATGTCACAAATAGACATATGTACAAGGTAAATCTAAGGGTCATCGTTAGGACCTGAACTCCAGTAGCAACCCAATGGCATCCAGAGATCTTGTGGGCACTGTTATGGTGGCTGCAGGAGCCCCCCTCCTGTGTTCAGATTCTTAAAGGGTTAAATACCTGGGATCAAAGGAAAGGTGTCCAAACTTTCTTGTGGCTTTCTGCCCTTTGTCAATTTACTCTTTAATAATTGTATCTGGAAATGAAAGCATTGTCTATATAAGACAGGCCCTTCGGCCACCACCGGGATGATTAACAGTTGTAAAATCCACCATTTTTTCCCATCCAGTAGTGGTGACTTATATATAGAATTTCCAGTTCATTTTACTAAAGTTAGAAAATTGACTTTGGACGAGGGCTCAGACCTGTTTGACAGTAGTTGTTCTGGCAAATGCAGGTGGAAAATTGTCGGCTTATCCTTGGCAAATGATTTTCTTCACTTTATCAGGAGTAGCTGGAGCTCATGAGTAGAATCAATCATCTGGCACCCACAAAAACCAACCGCATCCAGTTGGTGAGAGGAGAAAATTTACCTATTTCTTATTCTGAGACAGAAGTTGTAATTTTAGTTCTAAAATTCTGTGATGATTAATTGGATTTTCTGCTCCAAATCTCAGCTTTCCTTCACAAAAATCAATAAAGGGATTGTTCAGGACTGTGGGAAAAAAAAAATTAAAAGCAGGAAATGTGCTCAAATTACCATAACTCACCTGGTATATCTCTCATCTGAGCTTTATCGCTGACACGCTGGTGGTCCACATCTGTTTTCATTTACTTTGCTGCAAAATTAACATTCATATGACTGCTGCAGCCAATCACTGGCCTCAATGATTTTATGTCATAAATGCATGCAATACAATTGATACCAATGATAAGCTACAATAGTTGTGTGAATGTGTGGCATCCCAGAGTCCGGTTGCCACGGTGACACTGCCTCCCTCTCTACAGGGTGGTAATGTCATGCCTGGAAGCAGGAAGAGGTCCCCATGCGAGGTAATACACAGCATCCAACATTTGTTCTAACTCCAGACCAAAAGGGGTGGAGCTTAAGAGAGTGACAGTTGGTGGGAGGAGTTAGTGCTGAGGTGAGGAGATTGTTCTGGAAAGAGTCAGTTGGTCTGAGGAGAGGGAAGAGAGAGGAGCGGAGACAAGAGCTCTGGGAATAGAAGCTGCGTCAGAGCTGATCCCGGAGCGGAGCGCTGATAAAAAGGTTGCCAGTCCTGGGCTGTACAGGTGCTGTACGCCCCGACAGCCAAATCTGAAGGGCAGGGGAATGCAAGCTCCCTGACCACACCGAACACCTGGAGGCACCGTAGCAGACCAAGAGCCCAGGGCTGGCAGTGAACAGACAGTGCCTGTGATAGGCTCACGCTGTTTACCATACAGGTTAAAGCCAACACACAGGAGAGGGTCCGAGCTGAGCTACAGGCAGCAGGGACCAGAAAAAAGAGCGCAGCAGGAAGGCCTCTAACCCCACCTGGCAGGGTGGATCCCCTGAATGCTTCCAGGCGAGCAGGACTCCTGCTATCATCTGTAACTAGTACCCCGGATTGCATTTTCACTTACCAAGAAGTAAAAGGTAAAGAAAACTGCACTTTTCTGTATTCCTTGCTTATTCTCTGCACCTCAACGTTCACCACCACCTGAGCAGACTGCCATATCTGCCCTTGGGGCCCTGCTCTACCCGTGGGGAGCAATAACATCTTTGTTGCGTTACCATCCGCCCCAGTGGACCTGAACTGCAGCGTCGGCCATATATAGCCGAACACCATGGGTGGCATCATGAACTAATTCCCCTACAAACTACCCCCACCATCATCTTTGACAATTTTATTGGACGCCCAGGGCCACGGACGAGTCACTGCTGCCGTGACACTTCCTCTTTAAGAACTGCCTGGCCCAAGTCCGAGTACTCCACGGCCCTGGTGGGGCGCTCCAAATGTATGGCAGAGAAGTCCATAGAGATGAGCAGATCGATTCACGGGACACAGGTCCAGCATCCAGGTCAGTGGTACCTGGGTTGCCAACCGTCCAGAAATTCCAGGACAGACTGTAAAATTAGGGCACTTTTTTGCCGTCTGCAAAAAAATTTAAGACGTCCATGATTTTTTTTGATACTGTAGAAACTTATCAGAGTATTTTGACTGTAATTATCATCATTTTACAGTTCCCAGTGACTGCATGTCATGATCCACATTTGGATCTGTGGCAGATCTCTCTCTGCCAACAAAAACCTTTTTCCGTTCAGGCCATCGGGGGTTAATCTCAGACTTTTCCCCCAGTGGTGTAATTACATTTCTGCTGACTTGCCAGAGGAAGGTGGTTACCACTCCCACCATCCTTTGTAAGGTCACCTGAGGTGTCAGCTGACTGTTGGTGATATTGCTTCTTTTGGAGACAAACCTAGCTGGATCCAGGAGCTGCTGAGCGCAGTGGTGCTTCTGCTATTTCCCTGTTCTGGTGCCTTACTCTGCTGTGCGGTGCTTTGCAGCAGAGAAAGCTAAGTGTTATTATTTAGTTATTTAACCCCTAGGTGTCTGTCTTTCCTTTTGTTGTTTTGGTGTTATTCACATTATTCCCTGTCTCACCTCCTGGGGAGGGTTTGGTGGGTTTAGCTCAGGGCTAAACAGGAGACATGGACAGGTCGGTGGCTTGGGCCTCACTACCTTCAAGTGTACCCCCAAGTTAAGGAAAGACAGGGCCCTTCCTTAGCCTTAGGGGCAGTTCAGGGGCCCAGGTTCCTTGTTCCCTGTATTTCTACAACTGTCCCGTGACACTGCAGCTGATTTCTTCATATCAGAATTATGGGCTGTAATCACATATCACTTATATTCAGAATGATTTACTATTATTATGGTTTTCCAATGTATCTCTAAAAAAATATTGTTTCCTGATTTTTTGTTAAGCTGTCCAGAAAAAATAAAAAGTCAAGTTGGTCACCCTGAATGGTAATAGGTGGCAAGATAGGAGTCTCGTGAATCTCTTAACTTCTGATTGGCCAAATCTGGAATCACGTCATCTGTGCGTCATGTCACATAGATGACATTGCGACAGCCCTGACAGATCAAATGCCGCTGACGCCATAAGGTAAGAGATTAGTGGGACTACTGTCTAGGTACACTAACTTAGCTGCTGGACAGAAGTCCTACAAATCGATCTGCCCATCTCTAGAAGACAACAAAGAACAGCATAGAGCAGCAGGGAACATAGAAATGAGTTATTATTATTATTTTCTTAGCATATTTTCTTGGCAAAATATTTTAATTTCTGAGCCAGAAATCAGCCATATATTTGCAGTCAATGTGCATAAGGTGGTAAGACAGGGGCAGAGTCACAACGGCTTATTAGCATTTAGGCAGGGGGAGTGGAAAAGACAGAGAAGGTTTGGATAAACTAAGGCCTTCAGGTCTGCCATCCTAGAACATATAGCACAACTTGCAAGAGGCTAAGTGCAATGGTATAATGCTGGGAGGCTTCATGCATTGCATTATAGAAGTATACAAGTGATTGAGCAATTGCATGACAAAGTCTTCTAGTGGGTCTAAAAAACATTTAAAAGTTGTAAAATAACCCCTTAATGACTAAATATACACTTTTTTTTACTGACCTGAGGAATAATAAAATTGCATCCCCTGACATGTGAAAATGCAGCTAGTGTCAGCTATATACTTTTGCTGAAAGAAACAGGCAAAGAAGATGCCCTCACAAAAACCCTGAAGAAGCTGGTCAGTACCTTACTTTTGAGGTTCCCCAAGGCTCAATCCTAGGTCCCCTCCTCTTCTCCTTATAAACTGCCCTTATTGGACAAATCATCACTAGATTTGGTTTCCACTATCATCTCTATGCTGATGACACCCAATTATACACGTTGTCTCCTGACACCACCACAACCTTAATACAAAATAGGTTTGACTGTCAGCTGTCTTCAACATCATGTCCTCCCTATATCTTAAACTGAATCTCTCCATAACTGAACTTCTCATGTTTTCTCCCTCTACTAACCTACCTATAACTGATATTGCTATTTCTTTGGGTGGGTCAACCATAACTCCAAAGCCACACGCTCGCTGTCTTGGGGTCGTATTTGACAGAGATCTTTCCTTTATTCCCTATACCCAATCGCTTACTCACTCATGTTACCTGCATTCTCCAAAATTCCATCTTTGCTCATCTTTGAAACAGCAAAAACTCTTACTGTCGCTCTTATTCATTCTCGTCTGGACTACTGCAACTGTCTACTAATCGGTCTCCATTTAAGCAAACTTTCTCCTCTCCAATCCTTCCTGAATGCAGCAGCCAGGATCAGCCACTACACCGATGCCTCTACCCTGTGCCAGTCATTGCACTGATTGTCCATCCTCTAGAGAGTACAATATAAATGTATTTCTCTCACCCACAAAGCTCTCCAAAGTTCTGCACCTCCCTATATCTCCTCCAACATCTCTATCACCCTACACGCTCCCTCCATTCTGCAACTGATCTAAGACTAACATCCATTATCCGTCTCCAAGACTTCTTTAATGCTGCACCAGTTTTCTGGAATGCACTACCCTGGACTATCTGATTAATACCTAGTCCCCACATTTCTAAGCGTGCCTAAAAACACATCTCTTTAGACTGGCCTATCACTTCACTTCACTAATCTAACTACTCCCTGTTCCTACTTCAGGACCTGGTCCCTCCTATTCATCTGTCTCCACATCTTCCATGCACCGAATAGCACTTGGTACCTGCACAGACACCGGCTGATGACCGGATTATGCAGATTTTTTTTTAATGTATCCTATTTATTATAATTATGGCTGGACAGGACATAATGGCACATTCTACCTATTGTGTTCCCCCATTTCCTTATAGATTATAAGCTTGCTATCAGCAGGACCCTCAGTCCTCCTGTAACTGTTGACCTATGTGTTACTTTTTTTTTTATTGTCTGTACGTGTCCTCGCTTAATGGTAAAGTGCCGCAGAATTTCCTTTTCACTTCACAAATGCTTGCTACTTTGTGCTGGTATATCACATAAATTCATAGGGCTTCGTCTCTGCTGCAACTGGACCTGGGGAAGGAAAATAACAGAATATTTTATTTTAACATAACAATTTAATTAAAAAAAGGTAAAAAGGGAAAATACATTAAGATAGCGCCAATAAAAAAAGAAAATAAAATCTATCTCCAATTGGTTAAAGGAAATTGTAAAATTTTAGCCACCACTAGGGGCAGCCTAAGAGCTTATTAACCTACATTAACTGCTTATACAAATGTCCGGAGAGCCGTGAAAATTCAGATATGTAACTACTCAATCCCTATTCAACTTCCTTTCCAAGTAGTCTTAGATTTTAACATAATAACTTTCAATTCATTTACTTTTTTTTTTTTTCTAGGAGACCAATATAAATATAACCTGAATAACTTTTGGGGATCCGAACAAAATCCTGAATTTTAACCACATCCTTCCAAAAATATGACCAAAAACCAGACTGTGGCAAATTCACCTGAGGCAACAATTGCAGCGTTTGTTTAAGCATTAAATGCTTCCAAAAACAGAAAAAAAAAATGAAAAAATTTAAAGTAAAGAAAAAAAATTAATTTTCAATTAATATAATATTCTAAAATTTGGACCCAGAGACTTAAACAGTTCAAAAGTGATTCCTGCATAAAACACTGACAAAATGCAATAGTTTTGATAGAAGACGCCTTTATTGTAGCTACTCAATTTTTATTTTCTTTAATTATTTACAGAAAAATAATTTAGCATCTGACGTATCATCTTTTCCTGTATGCGCAGTCGTACTCATCAAACAGACGCAGAATCTGAGTCTAAGGCTATGTTCACACAGAATGTTCTTTGCACAGGTCAATAATGACGAGTTTTTCAAGTGGAAATCGCTTCCTTAAACACTCCTTCTTTGGGCTATGTGCACATGTGATCTTCAGACGTCGGCACAGTCGCTGAGTTTTCCCAAGCAAAGCCACTTCAATACATCAACTATTTTTATTGTTTTTTTTATTTGCCTGCTTTGGAGTAGATTTGATCTGAAGCTTCAAAGAAGTGACCTGCAATTTTTTTTTTCCACGAGGCAATTAAAAACCATGGTTCAGGTAGCACAAATCAAATGAATTAGATGACTGGTTCCCTTTAAATGTATTTACTTACTTTTTAGCTTTAGGTAATATTTTTTATTTTTTTCCTTATTACGATATCTATATAAAAAAAGAAATCGTACAATGTTCACACTGACCATCGGGGTTTTTCTAAACTCTAACTTTATGTAGCTTCAGGAAAACCAAAATTGTATATTTGCAGCAATAGAGTGACTCAGATGTTATATAATTATGTTGCAGCATCCAATGAGCTTGTGCAAAAGTCATTGAACAGGAGAGAGATGAGTTGAGCTGTGATATCACCTATTGTGAATGGTGGTGTGACACTGGGTCACTTTTCACTGACAATTTGTGAGGCGGGAAAGCCAAGGAGTCTGAGGTCAAATGCCAAGAGGGTACGTCATAGGCAAAAGGATAATACAAACAAATAGTAAAAAGCAAAGTCCAGGGTCAGGAAACCAACATTAGAGAGCGTCAAGGCAAAATGAATAATACAAACAGGGAGTCAAAAACACAAGTTCAAGGTCCGGCAACAAAGATCAGAATACAGAGCACAGAGATAACACACCACTGAGCTAAAAACTACAACTGGCAAGGTCTGATAATAGCCAGTCAGCTAAAAAGGTATAAAAAATATATATAACGGTAACGTAAATGTATAGCAGCAGTAAAATTAGATGGTTTTGAATCTGCCACCCGTAGGACTGTGTCTACATCAAAAGGCACAACTTCTAGATATTTTGATAACAGGAACAAAGGGAGTTTTCCCTGGAATACAGAAGTGTCAACTATTACACCTCAACTCCTGTGACACTTAAGGTACTGCCACACTAAGCTATCCCGCTAGCGATCTCGTTAGCGTTGCATACTAATGAGATCGCTAGCGGGATTGTTTCTATATCGCTAAATGCGGCCACATTTAGCGATATAGTTAACGACGCTATCGCCGTTAGCGATCTTCTTAACGACTTTAGCGGTACAAAAGTACCGCTAAATCGCTAAGAAAAGGTGCCACACAGCGATAAGATACTTACCCAGCGGGAGCGCCAGCGATGAAATAGGGTCCGGAACGATTCCAGCGACGAGCGAGATCACAGCAGGAAGCTCGTCGCTGGAAGCTGCCGCACTGAACAATATCGCTAACGGGATCGCTAAATAGTGACGTTTTTTAGCGATCCCGTTAGCGATATTGTTTAGTGTGGCATACCCTTGAGCTTCTAAAAGTTAATCTGTAACCAAGCAGAATATTTTCCATTAATTGTTTGGAAAGGGGATGGGGGAGGCACGAAGTCTAAGGTACCTGCCTCTAATTAGCCCACAATCCAATTACAATAGAGCAATTTTAATATTCCAATCTAGTCCGTCCTGGAAACAAGAGCCCAGGGTCAGGCAAAGAAAGGTGTTCACATGTGGGGGTCAATACAGACAGCTCAGCCCATCCCTATCCTATAGAGCAGCTGATCTATCACTCACAGCATTATGAAATTGTGACAGGTGGATCCTGTGTTATCCAGTGTATATAGAGGTGTTATCAGTTATTATACAGGAGGAGGAGGTGAGCTGTGACATCACCTATTGTGAATGGTGGATCCTGTGTTATCTAGTGTATATAGAGGTGTTATCAGTCATTATCATTATACAGGAGGAGGAGGTGAGCTGTGATATCACCTATTGTGAATGGTGGATCCTGTGTTATCTGCTGTATATAGAGGTGTTATCAGTCATTATACAGGAGGAGGAGGTGAGCTGTGACATCACCTATTGTGAATGCTGGATCCTGTGTTATCTACTGTATATAGAGGTGATATCAGTCATTGTACAGGAGGAGGAGGTGAGCTGTGACCTCACCTATTGTGAATGGTGGATCCTGTGTTATCCACTGTACATAGAGGTGTTATCAGTCATTGTACAGGAGGAGGAGGTGAGCTGTGACATCACCTATTGTGAATGGTGGATCCTGTGTTATCTACTGTATATAGAGGTGTTATCAGTCATTGTACAGGAGGAGGAGGTGAGCTGTGACATCACCTATTGTGAATGGTGGATCCTGTGTTATCTACTGTATATAGAGGTGTTATCAGTCATTGTAAAGGAGGAGGAGGTGAGCTGTGACATCACCTATTGTGAATGGTGGATCCTGTGTTATCCACTGTATATAGAGGTGTTATCAGTTATTATACAGAAGGAGGAAGTGAGCTGTGACATCACCTATTGTGAATGGTGGATCCTATGTTATCCACTGTATATAGAGGTGTTATCAGTCACTGTACAGGAGGAGGAGGTGAGCTGTGACATCACCTATTGTGAATGGTGGATCCTGTGTTATCTACTGTATATAGAGGTGTTATCAGTCATTGTACAGGAGGAGGTGAGCTGTGATATCACCTGTTGTGAATAGTGGATCCAGGATATGTCATCATACACCGCGTGGACCCTTTAGGGCTGACTGCCAATACCACAATACTAATGAGCGCCAAGACAAAATGTAAATATTTAGAATTAATGTTTCTTTCCCAGCTGACAGACACAGTAGAGAAGATTTTGGATATTTGGAGGTATTCACAATCCCCCTCACTCTTATTTCTTTCTTAAAATTCAAAGCATTGGACCCTCCTTGTGCAATTGGCGGGTGAATGTGTCACCATCTATTTTTGTTGTCAAGGAATGTTTGGCCATAGGATCTACAATAAACTTCTTTCTTCAGACAGATGACGTAAGGAATTTTACGGGATTCCCATTTCAAATGCGATTTGATATCCAATTTTTTCGATAGGCTCTTCATCACAAATATTGGACTAAATCTCTCGAGATGGAAATAACGCTCCATTGTTTTATGACATTGGGTTCCTAAAGGCAGAAGTAAGGGTTTGTAAAACTTTTGTACTGTCAGGATACCGCCGTGTTCAGAAATATGATGTGGTTTGGCCGGTGAGTTAACCGCTAGCTGTGGTAACCACTTTAAGGAAAGAGATACCCTTCATACAAGAGAAGGTGAGTCTGCTCAATATCTGCATTTGGGTGAAATCCAACAGTGACTTTTCCTTTTCTCCGTAATCATTCATTTCTGATATTTGAAAGTTCTCATCCAGACAGAAAGGCTGAAGGAAAACATTTCTTAGTGCAAATGCTTTCAGTGATTTGTAAGTGAGCACCGGTAATCCCAGCCCTCTCCGATTCCATGTGAACTAAATTTGTGGTTTACAGTTTCCTCTTCAATACTCCTTTTAGTGTTTCTCCTATAGGTCACAAGCCTAGCCAGATAAGACAGCTGAAATTATTAACGTATTTTTCCAGTCTGTAAAGTGACTTATCCCTGAACTTGGTGAGATTAGATCCCGAAATTGGGGTTCTAATGGTAAATATAGATGTATAAGGCTGGGAATCAGGGGATCGTTTCTCGTACAACATTATATATTTTGAGATGGACATTGTATACCGTAGATGACCCATTGTGAAGAGCAATGAAAGGTTGACCCATGGCTAGTTTCCAGCAAAAGCTGCCATGGCTGAAAAAATGGGACAAGAGTTTTTTTTTTTAAAATTTCATTCATACACAATGGAGGGAAGTCTCATAAGTATATTGATTGCCGATCTAACATAAGAAAGCCAACAGCTCACCACACCTGTGATGGCTTCATCTAGGGCACTCGGCGGCTTGATCAATGTGTGTCAATAAACACAGTTCTTTAAACATCTGAGACGTTTCTGAAGTAAACTTCTTTATTCAATCATCATGTGTCTTTAACAGCCGCGGGTGGATCGGAGCTGGTAACTATTTAAATCCCACTGTCAATCACTGACAACAGGATTTAACACGAGCCGGCCAGAAGAGCGTCATTCCATGCTCCCATCGGCACACTTGTGACATGATCAAGGGGCACCGATGGTTTGTCATGACAGCCAGGGGTCTGCTCATGACCCACATTCTTGTCATTACGATACTCCTGTGAAAGTCAGCTGAAGCACTGCTATGTATAGCACAGGCTAGCGAATGATCACATCTTACAGTCTCCTAAGGATGCTTTTAAACACAATAGAAAGTGAGAAAAAAAGTTTTTAAAAATATAAAAAAAAACCTGCAGAAGTTCAAAATATCTTCCTTTTCTCCCATTAAAAATAAAACAATTAAAAAAAAATACACGTATTTGGTATCTCTGAGTTCGTTAATGTCCAATCTATCAAAATATAATCTTTATTTTTATATAGCGCTAACATATTCCTCAGCGCTTTACAGTTTGCACACATTATAATTGCTGTCCCCTTTTAGGGCTCACAATCTAAATTTCCTATCAGTAAGTCTTTGGAATGTGGAAGGAAACCGGAGTGCCCGGAGGAAACCCACACAAACACGGGGAGAACATACAAACTCCTTGCAGATGTTTTCCTTGGTGGGATTTGAACCCAGGACTCCAGCACTGCAAGGCTGCAGTGCTAACCACTGAGCCAAGGTGCTGCCCCTTAATCCGATCGGAAAACTGTAATGCAGAAAAAAATGGAAACACCAAAATTATGTTTTTTTGCCACTAAAATGCAATAAGAGGAGATCAAAGCATCATATTTACCCAAAAATGGCATGAATACAAATTTCAGCTCTGGGTGCAAAAAATAAGCCCTCACACAGCCTCATATCATATCCTGAAAATAGAAAATGTTACAGGTCTTGAAAAATGGCGACACAAAGGAAGGTCATAGGGCACTGGGTATGGCCAGGCCCCCCGTTATGCTTGGAGATCAAACGTGGCATTGCTAACTGGCTCCTACCACCCATTCTATGTACTTCCCACCCTTGGTCCATGCCAGAGATCTCGAAAATGTTACCGGTGTGTGGCTACAATGTATGATAAGTCCATATTCTCATTATGAACTCATAGCTGATTCAACAAAGCAGTTAGACCACATGTTACCCACAAGGAATCTTCCTGTAGGAGCTTGATACTAGCTAGCTAGTAGGAGGTGTGAATTTCTTCTCTGAAGCTGAGAAGGCTGGGCCCCCCTCCTGAGCCAGGTGCCCTGTTAAGTTACAGCTACACATGTTTCATGAGGATAGTAATCTGCAATTACGTTCCCCATTTTTCATTGGTGCCTTCTCCCAAAAGCAATTTTAAAATTTCTCTACAGGTGTTCAATTAGATATAGATCATGACTCATTACTGGACATTTCAGAACTCTCGATGCTTTGTTTCTATCTTTTTCTGGGTGCTTCTTAAAATACGTTTGGGGTCATTGTCCTGCGGAAGACCCATGACATAGGAAGCAAACCCAGCTTTCTGACACTGGGCACTAAATTGTGACCCAAAATCCTTTCATAATCTTCAGATTCCATGATGCCTTGCACATAGTCAAGGCATCCAGTGCCAGAGGCAGCAAAACAAACCCAATATATTTTTGAACTGCCACTATGTTTGACTGTAGGTACTGTGTTCTTTACTTTGTAGGCCTCATTCCGTAAACAGTAGAATGCTTTACCAAAAAGCTCTATCTTTTTCTCGTCTGTCCCAGAAGGATTTTGGCTGACTCACATACATTTTGGCAAACTATAGTCTAGCTTTTTTATGCCTTTGTGTCAGCAGTGCGGTCCTTCTGGGTCTCCTGCCATAGAGTTTCATTTAATTTAAATGTTGACGGATAGTTCGCGCTAACACTGATGCACCCTGAGCCTACAGGACAGCTTGAATTTCTTTGGAACTTGATTGGGCCGCTTATCCACCATCCAGATTATCCTGTTCCTATGTAGCAACTTTTCACCACTTTTTCTCTGCCATCCATATTCAGGGGATTAGATACAGTGCCATGGGTTGTAAAGTTCTTGATTATGTTAGGCACCACAGACAAAAGAACATAAAAATATCTGGAGATGGACTTGTCAGCTTGAGATTGTTGATATTTTCAACAATTTTGGTTCTCAAGTCCTCACACAGTTCACTTCTCTTTCTGTTCTCCATGCGTAGTGTGGCACACACAGACACACAATCCAAATATTGAATAAACTTCTCCCTTTTTATCTGGTTTCTAGTGTAATTTTCATATTGCCAACACCTGTTACTTGCCACAGGTGAGTTTGAATGACCATCACATTTTTTAAACAAAGTTGTTTACCCCCAATTTTGGAAAGGTGCCAACAATTTTGTCTTGCCCATCTTTGCGGCTTTGCTTGAAGTTATGTCCATTTTGCATTTTTTTTTCTGTTGTTCCAATACACACAAATGCACATGTTTATTTCATAACAAAACATGGGTAAGTTCAATAATTTTCTGAGAGAAATACTTCACTTTCTGGAACAATTTCAAGGCTGCTAACATTTTCAGCCATCCAAATAAAAGAAGACTGGAAAGACATAAAGCGCAAATAGGGTCTTACCTGGGAAAAAATGTCAAAGGATAGTCAAATGGTGCTCACTTGGTTGGGTTGTGTGCACACAACCACTGATAATGCTTAGTCTGCTGACAGCCACACGAGAAGATGAAAGTGCAGGTAATGCATGGGTTAAATCAGCATTGCCATGTGGAAAGGCTTATTTTTCAACGCGTTTCAAACTATATATACTTCTTCATTTTTGGCCAAGACTGTAGGCTTTTGCATCATGGCAAAACTTCTTTTCAAATACCAAAATAGAGAAATTTTCATAAGAAGACTTTCATCTACTAACCAGTGCAGAGAACTGCTACTCCTGCGGGTGTGTTCTTAAAAAAAATCGAGCACTTGTGAACGGTTACACAACTGGCCATCCCTTTTTCTTAAAAGAACACCCCCAAATCATACTCTGCTTTGAAGGTCCACACTGAGGGATATCATCCAGCACATCAATGACTTTGTTTTGATTGTTCATTGACAGAAGGAAAAACCAACTGTTCAGACAGACGTCTCCCACTGGGGAACATTGTTGATGCTTTTACTCTTCTGAAGTCAGTGGGGAGTTTCATTAAGATCCATTATGACTTAACACAAACTTTGTGTCACGCTGTCTAGCAGATATATATATAAATAATGTCAGTAATCTATAAAGTGGGACAACATTCTATATAACATATAAATAGGAAACATAAACATGTATATATAGCATAGTATTACCTGACATAATATCCTGTGGGTCAATACTGAATCCTTTTCACGCTGTCTCTGGTTAGAGGTGGACTGGGGTCTATGCTGACCCTAAACTGGGGTCCTGACTAGTCCCTCTACCTGGAGGTACTGTTAATGGTACAGAGGTCCAGGCCGCCAGCGTAAACCCTGTCTCCTATAAATCCCTCACCACTGTAATCTAGTCCTAAGAAGGACCCTGATTACCACCTTAGGGAATGGACAGGTAAAGGTTAACAAACAGTATAGACAAACGAGACAGACAGGGGATAAAGTAAATACTGTCTTTCATACAACATATAAACACAGAGGGAACACCAAAGGTCTAGGAGATAAACTATAAGCAAGGAGAGGAGAAACAACAAAGGAGCTCTTAGCTTAAGTCTTCTCAGAACCGATCCTATCTGCAGTCTGTATGAATGCTTTCACCGGCATCTAACCAGCAGACTGGCAGCTATATAAAGGAAGCTAAATAGAACATAATCAAAAGCAGCCGGGCGAGGCTGGACCTAGTCTTAGCAAAGAGCTAGGTAAAATTAACTCCCTCATTACCAAACACAAAGAAACAGCAACTCAGCTGCGAGAAGTCAGAATGTGCAATCGCGACAATCTTCGCGGCGATGCACCCATGACACTTTGTAGCCATAACTCCCATTGACATGAAAGGGAAAGTACTCTAAAAAGTCACATGAACTAATAGATCATTCACCATGCACCCTGGGGCCCTTCTCTCTTCTTCTCACTCTTTATTGACCAGTTTGGTTTCTCCATTAAAGCACTGACCTTTCTTTTTCCAATACTTTATTACTTTATTGTCTTGTAACTGATGGATTTGTCCATAAAAACTCATCACTACTGAGCAAAATGACTTTCCTACTAAGGGCCAATAAAATTCATTATTTTAAATGAAGGATCACTCTATAGATCAAAGGATTATATGATAATCTATTTTACAACAGCATCTAAACATATATTTTTTTGTTTTTGTTTTTTACATTTTTTGGCGTTCAGGAAGATACAAAATGAAGTCCTTTAAGAAATGATTCATAGTTTTGAAATTTACACATTTCTCCTGGTACAATGGGTATAAAACATGACTGCAGGGGCCAAGAATTTATGATAGAGATGTAATATGAAGGTCCTGGGTAGAGCTGTAGACAGAGTCTCCTTTACCTGAAGCAAAGGTTGAGTTTGCAGTCCAAGCCCAGTATCTCGATAGAATGATCAAGGCAAAGTGTCCAGTTGTTGCCCCACTCAAACTAGCGTCATTCTCCAGTTCACATACCCTAGTAGCTCCTCCTCGTTATCTCCTTATTCCTTGCCCCCAATACAATTATCCATAGTTGGGCTGGAGGCTTCGTTACAGGGGTTGCGGAGAGATCTTTTGCAATTGAGCACTGGTGTCCCTCTGCCACATTAGAAGACACCAGTATTACAAATGCCACAAGCAAAATGATCTACCTAGTTATAGATTTTGCATTGGTGTCTCCGGAGTTATGCCTCTGAACAGGACCCTCACCTACCATGTAACTTTTGTAATATGGCATCTTTTAATTTGCCTTTTGGGCCCCTTCAGGTATACTGGCCTGGATGCTACTGCTATTACTCTTATTGTCATATAGCTATACCCTTGAAATAGGTGGAGAAAGTTGGAGCTCCATTGTGTGGTTGGTTGCAGAAGAGTCAAGTTGCCCATGCCCTTGAATTTCTTTTCATTTTAGTCATGTCATTGGCTGACTGGTTGCTTCTTTAAAATGTGAAACATTTTTTTTTTTACATGTGATGTCTACAATTTCACAAATCGCAATAAAAAACTGACTTTAAAATTTTTGAGCTCCTAAGTGGCAATAGGTTGTTGATTAACCACTGTTGGGCATGACATGATGGCAGCTTTAGGGATGAACACATCATTAGGCTCAAGAGCTAAGGAGGCCACTACCACTTTCAAACTAGCAATCAGCTTTTGTGTAAGGATTCCGGACTTTCCTTTGTGCCTGTTTGCCCTGATCCAATATGGAGTCTCGTATCTCGCCCTGTCATGGAACTTCCTGTCTGTCCTGATTATTTAAGTCTGGGTCATGTGCTCCTCTTTGCCTGAGTATTTTGTTGCTATTGGCTCCTGAGCTCCTGCCTATCTGCTGGTGGACTCCCTGCTGCTGCTGTTCGTTACTCGGTGCTCTGCCTCTCCACGTCCTGCTGCCTACAGTCCTTTGTACGTCTTCCTGATGCTGTCTGTGCTTAACTACAGTCTGGACTTCTAGTTGGAGCTATTCGCCCCTAGAACTACTGTTGCCAGTAAGGAATCCTGATATCATCATCTCCTCTAGGTCTGTGTTTGTGTGGGCTGCAGTGCTGGACTTGTGCGGGACTTTCAGCCCTAAAGGTACACATAGTGACCTTCTCTTGTTAATTTCACTCCTCTATAATGCTGGACTTCTACGTCTAAGTGCCATGTGCATTTCCACCCTTATGATTGCTGGACTTCTGCACTTTAGTGCTGTGTGCGTGCTCATTCTTAATATTGCTGGGCTGCCTCATTAATTGCGATGTGCTTACTCTCATACTCTCTGCAGGACTCCTGCGTTTAGTGCCTTGTACACAGCTGTGATTATATTGCTGTTTGGACTGGTTTATATTGAACTGTGTATTTGTTGCTATCGCAATCAGATTCCGTAGTACCCATATAATTGTTACATTCTGTCACAGACACGTCACAGGTCTGCAAAGGGCCCACATACTGTTCTTGCACAGGGGCCCTCTTCTCTCTGTGTCCAACTCAAGGTGGCATTATGATATGTCCAATCTCAACCGAACCCAGGGGTGGATAATATTTCTGCTCGTTGTTCAAAGAGGGGTTTCCTGTGAATGTGTGAGATGCCCATCCCACCCAGGGATGTGGACCCTACTTTATTCCCTGTTGAAGCAACACAAAGGAAATGTGATTGCACAGCCACATGGTCAGTTTACAGAAGATTTTTTGGTGTTGTAGAGGCATCTAAACCATATGGACCTCTCAAACTAATTTTGGTTAGACAGGGTAATTAAAAAGCCAACAGGGATGGTAAGCAATGGAAGTCTACCAGGTTGCCAAGGTGGTGAAGACCAAAGGGCATAGCCCTCTTTATGGAAACAATTTAAAAAAATAAATAAAAATAATAAATTAGTTAAAAAAAACCCTTTAATCTAAACAGTTGTACCAGACAGATATCTACCGTATGTGAATTCAGGGAAACTGTTTATTTTAATATCTGGTCAAAGTCGTCTTGGCTGATGACCAGATGGTCAACTTTTACCAATATCCTGACTAAAACAGAAATGTTTTTGCAATTTTTCTTGTTTATGATCAAAGACATTTAATAGGAGGAAAGTGTTTATTATATATCATTTTTGGATACTTTACATAAAAAACTCCATCTTTAATGATTCCTCTGGGAAGGCATGAAGAGAAAGTGAATCAACATCAGTATCTTTCGAAGAAAACTCTATGGAGCCCGGTGATTTTCAAGGAGGACTAAAAAGAAATTCTTCACCACATGGGGTAATTGCCGGTTGTGTTGTATTTTTCCTTTCCTGCAGATTGATATAACAACCCAGCAATCACAAAGCAGTGTAACCTTCAGCGGGGGTCTGAACTTACTGTCTACTTTTGTTTGAGTGAAAACTACAACATAACTAAGAAGAAGGTTCATGGAGGGAACAGGATACATCGAAGGCCAGAAATAACAACTATACTGGTGGGGACTTTAGCCACCAAATGTTCAAAGTGTTTGCGAAACAGATAAAAGATCCATCAAACTTTCAATTATTCTTCATGGTAAAGCGTACAGTATGTGCAAACTGATTTCAGGATCAGCTCATTTGTGAACAAGACCCAAAAATGACCATAAATATAGGCCCTTGACTTGTCAATGGACCCCACTGGACAATTGGACACACTGGTCCATACCTGGACAACCCCATTTTAGATGAAATAACCACTCTTGTAAAATAAAAAAGATATATACTCACCTCCCATAATGGAGCCTTTCCCGTGATTTTGGTGCCGGGTCACCCAGGGCTTGCTTGACATTGTTATGCTATGTGAGCCCTGCAGCCAATCAGTTGCTGCTATTTAGCTGCTGTGCTCTTACTTGGCTGATTGTTTGCAGTACTCACATGATATAACAGTATCACGTGAGCCCTGGGAGATCCAGCGCCGACATAGCTAGATCAGTGCTGGTGTGGGAAGTGAGTATATAGGTATTTTTTATTTTATTTTACAAGGGAGACTACTACTTGTCCAGCCTCATATATGTGTGGCGCCCCTGAGGGTCCAGTCGCCACAGATGTACTGCACCTCAACCAGAGGTGTGATATCCCACCTTGCAGGTAAGATGGAGACGCTTAACCTGGCTCTGATACAACACTGCATCCACCACACACTTTAGCAGCAGGAGCTCCTTTCTCCCTGCTGGCTAGGAAAGAGTGTTGGAAGGTGGGTGGAGTTTGGGGGTTAGAGTGGGAGAACTAAGGGAAGTTAGAGCGAGTCT
This sequence comes from Oophaga sylvatica, assembly GCA_033576555.1. Taxonomy (NCBI): domain Eukaryota; kingdom Metazoa; phylum Chordata; class Amphibia; order Anura; family Dendrobatidae; genus Oophaga; species Oophaga sylvatica. Next base: position 423,535,362 of record JARQOD010000006.1, on the reverse strand, counting down.
TCCTGTAGGGGAAGAAGAGGAAAGACATGCATAAGCAACCTTCCCATAGGGGAAGGAGGAAAGAGATAGATTTTGTATTGGAGTCTCCTAGTCTGGAGGAGCTGCTGAAACAGACAGAAAGACTGAAGGAAGCTCCCTGAAGAGGGAAGGGATTTCCCAGAGGCACAGGCTGAACAAGTGCTACCCGTGGGGCTCGTTCCACGCTGACGGACGTCAGTTGGGGAAAATCCAGGTCGCAGAAGGGTGTTGACCCCTTAGTCTAGTGGAGCGTACAACAAGACTCAGCTAGCAAGCCAATAGCTGTGGCAAATTTAGGGGTCACAGCCAACAACCACAATTATCTTCTCCGGTAAGGCAGCTAAAAAGAATCAAGGAAACGCTTTGGGCATGTTATCCGACAGGGTTCACAGCTGCTGGCCTGGGACACTGATTGTAAGGTGCTGGGAAGGAAGAGGAGTAGAAATCAGCACAGTGAGATGGCCAGGGAAGGCATGTACTGACAGGGAGTTCTGAAAAGGTGTTCTCTATTTGCCTGGAAGTTGGCTGGATCCCTCAACTGGAGGACGTTGCACCAAGCAGGCATCTGTGCACACCAGAAAAGTGAGTAAAGCTTTGGGAACTGCATCTGACTGTGTCCTCTCAAGTTCATCCTGCAACACTCGCTCAACACTGCTACATCCCTTGCCAAATACTACATCTTTACCATCCACCTTATATTACGTCTGCCCTGGGACTTAGCTCCTCCTGCGGGGAGCTTTACCAACTCTGCTGCATCACCACCAGTCCCAGAGGATCTGCATTGCAGCGCTTGTCACCTCTGACCAGAAACCACAGGTGGCGTCACAAACACTTTATTAGAAACTCTATTATCCCTTGTAAATATACCCCTTTTATTGGAAGCCCAGGGCCACGGACCGGGTCACTGCCGCTGTGACACTGCCCCTTTAAGAAGCGGCCCGGTACCGAGTACCCCACTGCCCTGGCGTGCGCTCCATATGGAAGGGTTAATTTCTTCATATAACTGCCACTCTACTGTGTGGGTGGGAAAGTCCATGAGAACTGGGCTCAATCACCAATGATAAAAAGTTAAAGCATAACTTTTACTGTGCAATTAAAAACCTGGCGATAAGGAAACAAAAAAGATCAAGGATCGATAAGCATATGCGTTTCAGGTTAGCAACCCTTATTCATAGTTGTTCCTAACCCAAAACGTGTAAGCTTATGGATTCTTAAAACTTTTAATCTTTTTGTTTTTTCTCCTAATGTTTTTAATTGCACATTAAAAGTTATTCTTTAACAATTTTTCATTGGTGCTGGAGAACAGTCATCATGGACCTACTCTCCCATTTCTGGTCTAGATACCAGCCTGGTGTGTTCCTACGCTCCACGCCCAATACCCTGACCAAAAAAGGTCCACCAGGGTTCCTATGTGAATTCAAGTGGTTCTCACATTGAATTGTCCTTACTGGAAGGTGAACTGATTACCATTTTTTCTCCTAACCTACTATGAACTCTCTCTGCGCTTCTAAATCAAAATGGCTACCTGTAATTATTATTTAAAGGGAATCTGTCACCACATTTTTGCCCTATGAGATAGGGCCACCGCCATCAGTGGCTTATCTACAGCATTCTTGAATGCTGTAGATAAGCACCCGATGTTACCTAAAAAAGTGAAGAAAAACGAGTTATAAAATACTCACCCAGGGGCGTTCCGCCGTCAGGTCCGGTCTGGAGGGAGTCGCGGTCTGGTTCGGCACCTCCCATCTTGTAGCGAAGCCGGCCTCTTCATTCCATCCTGTCGCGGCTCCTGTGCAGGTGCACTGCTTTGCCCTGGTGAGGGCAGAGTAGAGTACTGCAGTGCGTAGGCGCCGGGAAAGGTCAGAGAGGTCCGGCGCCTGCGCACTACAGTACTTTGCTCTGCCCTCACTGCGCAGGAGCAGGGATGGGACGGAAAGAAGAGGCTGGCTTCGCTACAAGATGGGAGGTGCCGAACCGGACCGCGACTCCCTCTGGACCGGACCTGACGGCGGAACGCCCCTGGGTGAGTATAATATAACTCGTTTTTCTTCACTTTCAGGTAACATCAGGGCTTATCTACAGTACAGCATTCCAGAATGCTGTAGATAAGCCCCTGATGGCGGTGGTCCTATCTCATAGGGCAAAAATGGGGTGACAGATTCCCTTTAAAGGGGTTGTCTAATCAGAGACCATACTTTCAGAAAGAAGTTGATTGTACAAGAAGAAGCCGTGGAAGGGAATATGTGATATTGCATGACGGTCTGCATGCTACATGGATGACTAAAGACTGATAGAACATAGAACTGCTCTTCATTCCAGATCATGGAAGACAATCCCAAACAGGGGATACCCCATCTCCATGAGGTCCATATGCACTTATAGGAAAGATTTTTTTTTGCATCAGACAAACCCTTTAAAAGAGCCATCTTGGAAAAGACAATTAAAGGCAATTAACTTTTGGTTAAAATATGGTATCGCTGTAATCGTACTGACCAAAAGAATAAAGCTGCCTTATCACGGTATATCATACTGTAAATGGCATAAAACCACACCACAAAAAACAATCTCTGAGTTGCTGGTTTTTGTTCATTCTGCCTCCCAAAAATCGGAATAGATAGCGATCAAAAAATGTGCTAGAAAATGGTACCAATAAAAATGTCAACTAGTCCTGCAAAATAAAACAAGTCTTCACATGACTTTGTGGGCAGAAATCTATAAAATTAAAGCTCTTAGAATATGGTGATGAAAAAACTTGCTTTTGTAAAAAAAAGTGTCTTTGTGTTGACAACAGCCAAACATAAAAACATAAAAAAAATATAAATCTGGTATGGCTGTAAACGCACAGACCCGAAGAATAAAGTTGTCTAATCACTTATACTGCACGAGGAATGGCACGAGGAATGGCGTAAAAATAATTAAAACCAATTCTTCACCTGTTATTGATTTTTTCATTCTGTCTCCCAAAGATAGCAGTATGGCTCAGCTCATATTTATCCTGTGCTCTACTCTGAGTGCTTACACCAGGGTTTCTGTGTAAATCTCTGAATACGTGATTCAGACGGTACCATTGGCGGAAGATTCCCTACAATGAGGCAGATGGAGGCACTGTGGGCACCGTCTGGCAATGATCCAGCAGTGTCCCTCTCTTTAAGCATGCATAAAACTGAAGTCCGCACAGTTTTTGTTCACTTCTGAAAGGAACATCGCTGAACAGAGGCCAATGGAGTCAAGTAACTTTGCTGCCTCATTAGGAAAAGGATCCCTTTGGAGTTTCATCCGAATCACGTTATTCAGTGATTTAGATGGAAATCCCGATATAAGTGCTCAGCGTAAAGCGCAGGATAAATGTGATCCACATGTTCTGTACACCAAAATGACACCATAAAGCTTCAATCAACAAACAAAACAAGTCTCACTCAGGTTCATCATTTGTTAACAGAAATATAGGGAAAACGTGACGTGACTCCCACCATAACAAATCCAGCAAAGTCTGTACTTCCAAATCCAAATGCCTCCCTCCTCCTGAGCCCACAGTGTGCGTAATCCACAGTTGGCGTCCACATATTTGTTGTTACTGCAGTGATGAGAGTTTGCTAATTTACGGGGAATGTCTCCTGTAGCATTGAGCTGGGCACAATGTACAGGCACTACACATGCTGGGCACTACAATGGCATATTGCATTGTCACCTAGCAACATTCATTGCTATCAAAATCATCACTACATCTGTAGATGAATTCCCAGAGGGCTTATTCCAAATTGGAGTCACTTGAGGGGAGATTTACTGTTCTGGCACTTAGGGGCTCTGTATTAGAGTCAGCAAACCATTCTATAAAAATTTGTTCTCCAAGAGTCAAATAGGCTCCTTCCCTCCTGTGTCTCGCTGTGTGGCTAAGGCCTCTTTTCACATCAGGTTTTCGCCGTCAGCGCGATCTGGCATTTTTTCTTAAAACGATCCGGCGAAATGTTATGCCGGATCCGTTTTTTCCCATTGACTAACATTAGTGCCGGATCGCGCCGCAAGGCCTTGAGGCACGTCCGGTTTTGACGGATCTGGCTAATTGTCTCATTCCGGCGTTCGAAAAACGGCTACTGTAACGTTTTTTGTTTCCGGCGAAAAAGCAGAAGTGCCGGATCGGCGCTTCTGGCTTTATGTCACAATGAAAGTCTATGAGCGCCGCAATGCGCTGGTTCGACAAACGCCGGATCGTGGCCGGGTCCGGTTTTTTGTCTGAGCATGCTCAGGTAGGCCAGCCCACCGCAAACATATATAAACCATGCCAGTGGGACCACCTCAGCCATAACCATGCAGCCATCAAAGAGGACAGGAGCCAGCCACACAGGAGCCAGCCGCAGAGGAGAGAGCTTCGGGAGAGGACAAGAGGAGGCAGCAGCAGCACCACCACCACCACCAGCACCACAAGACATGGAGAATACGGGAGCAGACGCCAGACGGTAAATATCACAGACAACCCTTTCAGCCAGGGCCATGCAATATCAATATATTCAGGGCTTTTTTTTCTCTTTATTCCACAGCAGAGGCCATCTGACAACTCCAGCACCACCACCAGGACCCAAAAAATGGAGTCGGAGAGTACGGAGCAGAGGCCAGACGGTAAATATCACAGACAATCTTTTCAGCCAGGACTGTTATGTTTCGGTAGCTGAGGAGTGCAGGTAAAAAAGGCAATACCCAGAGCAGTTGGAATCTATGGGATTGCAGTACCCTGACTAACCACCACAACTAGAGGCAGCCGTGGAGCGTTCCTACGTTGGTCCTAGACGCCTCGTCACAGCCTGAGAAACTAACTACACCTAAAGATAGAAATAGGAAAGCTATCTGCCCCGGAGCAGAACCCCAAAGATAATAGAAAGCCCCCAAACATGTAATGGCGGTTAGACAAGAGGAAATACTGACACAGAAAGAAAATAGAATGAGCAAACGCTGGGGCCCAAACTATCTAAATAGAAAAGGACAGGAAGGGTACTTACTGCAATCCCAGAAAACCCTGAAAAACACCAACTCTACTAATTTCAAAATCACCTGAGATCACACGACCTCTACCACCTAAATTAGCTCTCTGGTGTAACAAAATCAAAACAGCAGCCACTGAAAAAACTGAAAAAGCAAAAGAACAAAACTCAGTGGCTGAACTAAACTGAGAAGGCAGAAGCCCCCGGAGGGGACCCAGAAGGCCCCCAAAGAAGAGCAGGACAAAATGCAAAAATATAGCAACAACACAAAAGAAGAAAAATTCTTATCTGGTAGCAGGAGATGCAGACACGACACAGCAGGCTACAAGGGAAACTGGAATGAAGGATTCAGACCAGACAAATGATCACCGGCAACCCTGATGGGAAAATGACTCCCTTATATAAGACCAGTCAGTAACACCTGATTCCCAGTCCTCACAATCTTCACTAGTACCGCTTGTAACCACCAGAGGGAGCCTCTGCTCAGAACTCATCTCAAACCCATTCACAACACAGGGCCATGCAATATCAATATATTCATGGCCTTTTTTTCTCTTTATTCCACAGCAGAGGCCGTCCGACAACTCCAGCACCAGCAGCACCACCACCAGGACCCCAAGAAATGGAGTTGGAGAGTACGGAGCAGAGGCCAGAGGGTAAATATCACACACAACTTAGCAGATCATCCTCTTTCCATTCCACAGCCAGGGCCAAGCCAAAATAATCGAAAATCAATTATAAATTCATGGCCTTTTTTTCTTTTTATTCCACAGCAGAGGCCGTCCGACAACTCCAGCACCAGCAGCACCACCACCAGGACCCCAAGAAATGGAGTCGGAGAGTACGGGAGCAGAGCCCAGATGGTAAATATCACACACAACCCTTTCAGCCAGGGCCATGCAATATCAATATATTCATGGCCTTTTTTTCTCTTTATTCCACAGCAGAGGCCGTCCGACAACTCCAGCACCAGCAGCACCACCACCAGGACCCCAAGAAATGGAGTCGGAGAGTACGGGAGCAGAGGCCAGACGGTAAATATCACACACAACTCCTTTCAGCCAGGGCAATGCAATATCAATATATTCATGGCCTTTTTTTCTCTTTATTCCACAGCAGAAGCCGCCCAACAGGAGCAGCAGCAGCACCCCAGTTGGACACCATGTCTTCTTCTTTTGGGAGCCCTCCCTTGCATCGTCAGCGTTTACAGGTAAAAAAAAAATATTTTTTTCTTTTTCACAATCCATCTCTGTGATCTATATATTAATTGCATTATTTTTTATTTATACCAGGAAACTGAAGCTGAAGAGGAGCTCCCAGAAGAACGAAGGGGTGGAGAGATACCTGGAGTGGGCTCGCAATTCGTAAGTTTCCTGCATGCATCGCTGAAACACAACATCACACTACACACAACACATAGAAAACAATTTAGTAGACATCACACTGCACCCAACACATATGCCTACATCCAAGCACATAATTTGTGTTTTTTTTTATAGTCTTCTGAATCTGGTGCTCGGCCAAGAGGTCCTCGCGGTGCCTCCCAGGGTCGTCGGCGTGAGCGACGCGGCGGTCACCATCGTGTAAGTATAACTGTATTTTTTTTTTACCATTTTTGCTTGATTTTTTTCCATTTTTTTTCCTTGGTAGTTTGGAGACTAATGTATTTTTTTCTCTTTTTCTTTAACAGGCTTCACAGCGTGTTCCCGACTCTGACGGTGAGGAGGGGGGTATCGATGTGGACCTCCTCATCGATCTGGTCAGAGAAAGGGAGCCGCTGTGGAACATGGAGGACCGCCGCCATGCTGATTTCATCGTGACCTGTCGGCTCTGGGAGGAAATCTGTTCACAACTCGTGGACCGCTGGGAGGACCTCGATGCTCGGGCCGAGATTGAAGACCATAAGTATATACAGTTCAGGTTGCTGGACGTAAAGCAGTGTTTCCCAAACTCCAGTCCTCGTGGCCCCCACGGGTCATGTTTTCAGGATTTCCTTTTGTGCAACACTATGGAAATCCTGAAAACATAACCCGTGGGGGCCGTGAGGACTGGAGTTTGGGAAACACTGATGTTGTATACTAACCAATTTGTGCTTTCTCGTTTCAGGGGAGAGAATTGTGAAGCGGTGGCGGTCTGAGAGGGATCGCTTCAAGAAGGAGTTCAACAAGGAGATGCGGGCCCTGAGTGGCTCTGGAGGACGCAGGAGCAAGTACAAGTACGCATGAGCCCTGTCGTTCCAGAAGGTAAATATTACACACCCCATGTAAAAAAAAATGTTAACATGTCTAACTAATTTTTTTTTCGGCCAGGGCCATTCAATATCAGTATATTAATTGTATTTTTTTCTCTTTATTCCACAGAACGGTGACCAGCACTCGGGAGCCTGCAGAGTTGGACCCTTCTGGAGCGATCCCTCAGGAGTCCGGCACCGAGGGATACTTCGACCTCCTTGGCCGATCCGCACCTTCCCAGCCTTCCCAGACACGTGAGCCCTCTGTCCCCTCCACCAGCGCTGGAGCATCGTGGCCGAGTGCATTGCATGAGGCTACTGGTCAGGAGATAGCTTTCCCTTTACCCCACCCTTCTACCGCTGCCACCTCTAGTACACCTGTGGCTACTTGCCGGCAGCGGCAGAGGGGTCAGGAAAGGGACTATGCGCCCGAGTCTTGCATCTTAATGCATCTTTCCAGAACTGTCTTAAAATCTTGTCAGAGCAAATGGCCGCAGGCTTTAATCAGCTCAACTCCAGCATTCTGGAGGTTAAGACACTTCTGCAAACCATGCATTCAGAAGCAAGAAGTTCGCCAAACCACAGTTTTTTTCCGGTCTGTAGCCGAGCGCATGGATACGCTATGTATTGCATACTTGCCACGCTGCTCTAGCGCAGGTTACCACCCAACCTCCTACACCCACCCCAGTCGTTCCTCCCACACCTGCCCCTCCCCAGCCACTGTCCCTCCTCCCCCTCCTATCCAGTACCAGCAACCTCCCCAGTACCAACAACCTCCCCATTACCAACAACCTCCTCACTTCCAGCAACCTCCCCACTTCCAACAACCTGCCCCATACCAACATCCTTCCCCGTACCAACCTCCTTCCCCGTACCACTTCCCAACCACATCTGCTCTTCCAGTCCCTGCCCAACCCTCCTCTCCACCATCCACCTGTTCTGCCTCCAACATCTCCACCCGTTCTATTTCTTTTTCCACCCCTTCACCTCTTTTACCTGATCCTTCCCCACCACCATCCCAGTCCGCTCTCCACACTCCCACTGTTGAAGTGTCCCGCAGCCCCTCCAGTAGTATCTCCACACCACACTGCACAAACTTGTAACTGTGTGTGTAAATAAAAAAAATATATTGTTGTAAACATTTTTTATTAAAAAACATTCAGAAATTTCTTTGACATAGAAATAAATTTCTAATAAAAACGTATTTCACATTGAAAAAAAAAGTTAATTAAGATTTTTCACATTGAAAAAAATTTGTTATTAAACATTTTCATACAATAAATATAAATTTGGTTGATTAAAATGGTTGTCTGTCATTTATTTCTAAGGTAAAATAAAGGTAACATTTATTCCGTATACAAAACCAGGCACATAACTTTGGGTAAAAGGTAAAATAATTTTACCTTTTGGCCAAAGTTGTGTCCCTGGTTGTGTATTAGCCAAAGTATTTCACCTGTTAACCAAACTTGTGTACATTCGTAGGTACTCCCCAACAAGGTACAGAACTTTGGTTAAAAGGTGAAATACTTTGGGTAATACACAACCACGGACACAACTTTGGCCAAAAGGTAAAATACTGTACATAATCCACAACAAGGTACACCACTTTGGTTGGCAAAGGTATACTGTGGGTACACAAGGTACAAAGGTCACAGAGCAATTTATTAAACTATGTCATCCTGCCAGTCTAGTCTTCCTTCAGGGGACATAAAGTATTCAGCAAATTTTTCCCTCATTCGGGACACATCACAGAACTTCTATTGGTAACGTTCTGGCAATCATGCAAGGTGGTTTCTTCATAGTGTTCCTCAATGGAAATCTGTTCCTTGCTGATAACGCTGTTTAGTCACATCAGAGGCGCTCCAAACGCGACATGGCGTCCAATCTCAATTCCCGCCAATTTTGGTTTGAAAAAGTCAAATGCGCTCCTTCCCTTCCAAGCCCTGCCGTGCGCCTAGATAGGGGTTTTCCCCCACATATGGGGTATCTGCATACTCAGGAGAAATTGCACAACAACTTTTTCTGTCCATTTTTCCTTTTACCCTTGTTAAAATAAAAAAATTGTTTGTAAAAAAATCATTTTTGTGACTAAAAAGTTAAATGTTCATGTTTTCCTTCCATGTTGCTTCAGCTCCTGTGAAGCACCTGAAGAGTTAATAAACTTCTTGAATGTGGCTTTCAGTACCTTGAGGGGTGCAGTTTTTAGAATGGTGTCACTTTTGGGTATTTTCTGCCATATAGACCCCTCAAAGTGACTTCAAATGTGAGGTGGTCCCTAAAAAAAATGGTTTTGTACAATTTGTTGTAAAAATGAGAAATCGCTGGTCAAATTTTAACCCTTATAACTTGTAGCAAAAAAAAAATTTGTGTGCTGATGTAAAGTAGACATGTGGGAAATGTTATTTAGTAACTATTTTGTGTGACATATTTTTCTGTTTTAAGGGAATAAAAATTAAAAGTTTGAAAATTGCAACATTTTCAAAATTTTCACCATATTTCCATTTTTTTCATAAATAACCGCAAATTATATCGAAGAAATTTTACCACTATCAGGAAGTACAATATGTCACGAGAAAACAATCTCAGAATCGTGAAGATCCGTTGAAGTATTCCAGAGTTATAGCCTCATAAAGAGACAGTGGTCAGAATTATAAAAATTGGATAGGTCATTAACTTGCAAACCACCCTTGGGGTTAAGGGGTTAAGGGGTTAATGGAGTGAAGTCCCAGAGAAACCAGGAAGAATAAAGAACAGCAATTTTGCCCCTCATATGAGAGGATCAAGTCACCTTGTATTTATCCTAATAATGGCTCATTCATGTTCGTTTTTTGTGTTTATGTTCTCTGTGTTTTTCATAGATAGAACTCGTATCTGTGATAGTCTAGGAGGCTGTGCTGTTCTTTTTTGCGGAACGACTGGTCTGAGTAAAATTGCAGAGAAATGTCCGATATTGATCATAATGCCGGATCAAAATCAACTATGCAAGTCTATGGGTTTGTGTAAAAATGCCAAAGATACAATCCTTGTGCTGCCCATTTTTCATGGAATGCTAGTCAGAAGAATGTAGAGAAACTTTTTTTTCTAATCATAGAAAAACGTATGAAACGCTGACCAACCTTGTATGAAACGTGGATGTAACAAGGATGAAAATCTGATGAAACTCAATCAAAAAGACTGATGGAACTCGTTTTTTTTTCTTCTGTGAAAAAACAGATGTCTGAATGAGGCCTAACGTTATAGATTAATCAGATTAAGGCCGGGGTCACACTTGCGAGTTTCATGCGAGAAACTCTTACGAGTTTCTCGCATCTACACCTGGCACTGCCGCAGGCACACGGACCAAAGTGTGCGGCTGCATGTATTTCTATGCAGTCGCACACTCTGGTCCGAGTGTCGGAGGCAGTGCCGGGTGTTTCTCGTATCACACTCGCAAGTGTGACACGGCCTAAGGCCACATTCAGTATTTGGTCAGTATTTTACCTCAGTTCTTGTAAGACAAAATCAGGAGTGGAACAATCAGAGGAAAAGTATAATAGAAACATGTCACCACTTCCGCATTTTTCACCCTTTCCTGGTTTTGGCTGACAAATACTGATGAAAAAATACTGAGCAAATACTGAACGTGTGAATGTGGCCTAATGTTCAACTTGTCCACCGGAGAACAAGAATATCGTCTACTCGACCTAACCGCTGACACAATTATGGAGATCAACATGTCAGAAGAAGGCAACCCCATTTGATTTTACTTTGGAGCAATCACTTTCCACTAGGGTCTATTTTGTATGAGATGAGTCCCAATGACTATTACGATGATGATCTGCCCTGTGTGCGCCAAGATAGCCAGCAAGATTATGATACAATTAAAAGTGGACATGTTCTATAAGACTTGATGTTAAACCCTCAGATTTAGCTCACTTGGGGACCCAGAGAGCTTCAGTCTGGTGTTGGTGGGCTCAAAGAACCCAAAATCCGACTCTTTGATAGATGACACTAAATTGTCTGCATCAAGAGTTTTATGGTAATTCAAAAATATGAAGCAAATGATCAAGTTTCAAATGTTTTTAGATTTTTTTCTGAATTTTTGAAGTCTTTTATCCGAAGTCTAAATTTATCACAATCACAAAGCATTTCTAATGTATTGCTCCCTAAAGAATCGTTTCTGGAAAAGGTCCATCACACATCTCCACCCTATAATGGCGAGGTGATTATCAATTGACCTTAACAATCATTCCATATGTAACCACATATTTCTATAATGTGTATCTAAGAAATTTCTCTGACAGCTGGTATCGATATCTCCCCTTTGTCTTTATACGTCAGAACACATGTGGTGGCTGTATGTTCTCAGGACATCTGGTCAGAAATATGCTTCTGGGGCATCCACGTAGTTTATGGATCAGTATCCTCATATGGCCAGATATATTGCACGTATTTAAGATCTTTAATTAAAATCCTTCTGCAGTCTTGTATACCTCGTGCTATGTGATTCCAGATGGTTACACCCATTCCTTTATCGTTTCATATTCAGGTTTATCATCAGCTGCAATCACTTCATACACAATAAGGAAGATTACTGAGTTAAGCAAAATATGACTTCTATGACCCCTTTCCTGCAGCCACGTTGAAACTTCATACCTGCCAATACTAACGTGAGAACACATTGATGAGTATTGGGGAGACCGAAGTGGGAACACAACGATGAGTATGGAAGAGACCAAAGTGAGAACACAACGATGAGTATGGAGGAGACCAAAGTTGGAACACAGCGATGAGTATGGAGGAGACCAACGTGGGAACACAACGATGAGGATGTGGGAGTGGCACTAGTCTAGGAGGTGAGTATGATTTCTTTTCACCTTTCAAAGGTTCAATAATTAGAGTTTGTCCATTAGTGGACAATCTATTTCATTTGCACCCATCTTCATTATCTCCTAAAGTTTAGAAAAATTATTTGGAGGACCCTGGTCCTGTGACCACATCTGTACACAATGGCAGCCAGACCAATGCATTGCACACTTCCTACTGTGGCGCCCCTGAGGGTTCAGTCACCACAGAGGTACTGCACCTCATCCAGAGGTGTGGTACCCCACTCTCAGGTAAGGAGGGAGCACAACCCAGGACTCTAACACCTGCACCCAACACAGACTATAGCAGCCAGGCACCCTGGACGTACCCTAAAGGAGGATGGTCTCATCCCAGGCTGGGTAGGAAAGGGTGTTGGGGAGTAGGTGGAGAAAGTAGAAGGAAGGGAGTGGAGCTTAGAAAGTGGGAACGAGTCTGAAGTGAGTCAAAGAGTGTGAGGGGAGCTCAAGCTGAGAGGAGCTTGGCCCCAGACAGAGAAAGATAGAATTAAGCACGAGGCAGAAAGAAGCTTCCTGATGGATAGATGTTTTAGGGCCACTGATAATGAGTAGTCCATCTGTGGGGCCCGATCCAATAGTGGAGGGACCAGGTTGCAGAGGGGTACCTGTTGTGAATACTTTGGAGGCGACTTCTGAGCTGGGGCTTCCTTTTTCCAACGACTGGGACTCTCATGTGAAACATGTTCGACTGTGTTCCAGATTTTGAGAGAGAATGCACTGTATGTGAAGGGATCAAAGTGTCTTTTTGGCGTACAGAAGGTCTCATTTCTGGGATTCATTTTGTCTCTGTCTGTTATTGAAATGG
>JARQOD010000006.1:423428796-423522374 GCA_033576555.1 Oophaga sylvatica | reverse complement strand
CCACAGATGCTCAGTTGTCACAGGCAGGAGCACGTCTCTGTACCTGATACTGTCCTTAGACAGGAACGCTGAAGTCTTTCTGTGCTGATACTCCTTCCTTTCTTCAATGTGTGCTGAGAGATAATCCAGCTCTGACCAGACTAAGGTATATTTTAAAACCTATACCGGACTCCACTATTTGAACTGGTTATGAAGCCGGCTAGACTCCTTTCTCCTCTTTCCACAGAAGTCTAAGCTCTACTTCAAGCGTCTTCTCTGTCCAGAGACAGGAACTAGACTCTTTTCAAAATCACCCTACACCCACTACTTTGACCACTCCCTAGAGTATACTTCACTACCCCAAGGGTGTGTCCAGTGTGTGTAGAATGAATGCATATTGAGCATTAAGCCGCCGTCTCGCCATACACTCCCCAGGGTACTGCGTGTGCCCACCACCAGGGCTACACATTCCCCCATGGTAAACGACAGCACTCCCGGGCTGTGAAATACAAAAGACAGAAAAATTTTGTTTATGCAATAACATTGGAACAATAACATCTTCCCATCCGGGAGGTAAGAATACTTCGAACGTTACAAAACTTTAATACAAAAATACAAATAGTATCAAATGTCATTCAATAAATAAATTTACAAGATACTTGTGAAGGACCCGCACCAAACCTTCAACGTGGGTCCTGGGTGGGCTGCAGGACATCCAAGTGCAGACCTCACTCAGTGCCACACCACACGGGTTTTGTTTTTCAGAGGTAGATATGTATGGCTTATGTAAAACCAAGATAGGGCGCCGGAGCGCAACTATGTACAAGAGAGTTTTTAGGCTGTCTCAGTCCTCAACCTACGAGTCCATTGTAACCAAAGGCATATATCAAATCACATTATGATAAAGTGCAATAACTTTTTATGGTTCTATTCACCATTTACCCAGCCGGGCATTCTATAATTAGGAATATATATATACATTATATATAAACTTGTGCAAAAACTTTATAAACATTTTTCAAACTTTGACTGATGGTAGATCCTTTATGGACCTTACCAATTCTTTTTATATATTTATTCATCAATAGTACGCTTTCCACCCCGGGGGCTGGAACAACGCAATGGGCCCTAGATCCTAAGACCAGCAAGTCATGTGCTGCGATCAGGGTTTGGGTTGCGACATCTCTGGTTTGAACCTCTAGGGGCGCAACGGGTACACTTTCTTTACACGACACCGATTGCGTCTCAATTACAGTCAATGATATAGACCGCGTCAGGGTTTGCGATCTAGACTGGGTCGCATCTGGCGATATGGAAGTAGCTTCAACTTGCGATAGACCTTGGGTCGCATGTTGCGATGATTTTGACGGGGGCGATGCTGGGGCACGGCCGGATGCTGCTGAAGCTGGAAACGGGGACGCTGCGGTAATGGTGACGATACCTGCGTCTGGGACGGGGTCGCGGACGATGGCGACGTTCAGGGCATACCACCCCTTCATTCCCCAATGCCGCGTATAAGTGACTAGGTCGCCGTTCACTAAGTCCCTCCCGGGATGGCCTTGTGGCAGGTGAGATTCCACGTCACGCCTGCTGACGAAGACCGCTGGGTAGAGGCCCGGTTCACGAATAAAGCCCCAGCCCTTCCGGAGCTGGAACTCAGTCACACACCCCTGCCGCCGCGGTTCCCGTAAGGTACCTTTGTCGCGACGGACAGTCTCCTTGTCAGCAATCAGCTCGGCAAACTGTCGCTGGCGGTTCTTCTTGATTTCCCGCGCTTCCTCCTGCTGGCGCCTCTTTGTCTCCTCACGACTCCGCCATTCTTGCTCCCACTGGGCGGTGTAGGCGACGTCATCCAGGCGCGCCATTTCGTCCCAGTCCACATCTGGTAGTGACGGACAGGACCCCTCCGGTGTCCCTGCCGGGGACCGATAATCTGCTGCGGCCTCTTGGCCGGGCGGGCGTTCCGGGATTGGCTGTACCTCCTCAACCTCCTCCGCATCCACCGCTTCACCAGTGGGATCGGGAACGGTACTTTCGGGGGCAGCCTCCGGTTGCTCCTTCGCCTTGGGCAGCAGACTCTTCGGTACTTTGAATCGTGGGGGTTCGTTGAGGGGAGGAGACGCCGTGTTCGTCATCCGCCATTTCTGCAGGTTACAGCGGCGTCTCTCAATCTCCTCCAGTCCAGGTTGGAACAACTGCTTTAGTCGTGAGTTCTCCTCCTGGACCTCTAACAACGCCTGTTGCAGGTGCAGGATCGCATAGGCCTCGGATGCCGATGGCAGCTTGGCGGGGGCCCGGGGCCTGCTTTCCTCCGCTGCTCCGCTCGGCTCCACACGTCCGGCCTCCATCATGTTCCAGAACAATCTCCTTTCTTTTGGAGACATCCGGTCTCTTCCGTGGAGGTGGGGTTTGCGTCTCCTCCTCCTCGCAGGGAAGGTGAAGAGGAGGCGGACCTCCTTTGCTGTAGGGCAGGACCGCATGTTATAATAGCACTTTGAGAGGACAGGCATTTCTTCGCGCCACAGGGGGGTAGACGCCCACGAAGGTACGCCCACCTTCTTCTCCAGCGCCTGAGGGCGCGAATATGGCGACAAAAATGGCGATTTTGGCGCCAAAAGTGCAAACAGTCCTTTTTACAAAAACAAGTCCTTAGGCACACAGGGCTCGCAATTTCGCGAGTTTGGTATCCTGTTCGTGACGCCAAGTTGTTGTGTCGACCCGCCACCACAATTGTGGGTTACCAGGGCAATGGGGTACTCAGAGCCGAGCCCGTAGGAGTCTATGGGGATTTTGTCACAGGTAGCTGTGGCTCGGTCTGTGGCCCGGGCGGTCTGGCGTATGTTGTTGGGGATATATTTACAGGGGATAACTATATACAGTTCGTGACGCCACCTGTAGTATTCTGGTAATGGGTACCAGCGCTGCTGTAGATCTCTGAGGGGATGGTGATGCAGCTAGATGTCGGGTCCCCTACAGGTGGGACTCTTCCCTCAAAGTCTGTTAAGATGGTGAAGTCGGATGCCGGTAAATAACACAGTCTCACACAGTCAATGTCTTTCCATACCTTTACTTGCTGAATGTCAAGGCAGGTCCCGGGGAGGCTGATCCAAAGGGAGTGTATTTTGAGACGGCAGCTGGACAAGTTAGGGGCCTCCTTTAACTCCAATGAACGAGTACAACCAGCCTGAAGCGTAGTTCCCTCTATGATTCCAGCTAATCTTAGCTGTAACTGCCCAGTCAGCTTAGTGTTAGGGGTCCTCCTGTGAAGGAGCTGAATACTTATGTTTGTCCTGCAGAACGCCAAAGTCTTCACTCCCCCTGACCCCAGCTACGTACCGACAATAAGGGGCTTGTCTGCCGCGACCTAGGGTCCGGTAGATTCCTGGTTTTCCTGCCTCTGTGCTTGAAACAACAGCGACTCTTCGGTCCCCCGTGACCGGTAAACAGGGTGCTGGACTTATGCAATCCTGTAGCACCAATTCTATAATCCACTTGCCTTTCGCCTTGTCCACGCTGGTAACATAAACATTCTCACTAGCCAGGGGTCGAGCAGTCACTTCCAATCTTTCTCCTTCCAATGAAGCCAGCCACAGATGCTCAGTTGTCACAGGCAGGAGCACGTCTCTGTACCTGATACTGTCCTTAGACAGGAACGCTGAAGTCTTTCTGTGCTGATACTCCTTCCTTTCTTCAATGTGTGCTGAGAGATAATCCAGCTCTGACCAGACTAAGGTATATTTTAAAACCTATACCGGACTCCACTATTTGAACTGGTTATGAAGCCGGCTAGACTCCTTTCTCCTCTTTCCACAGAAGTCTAAGCTCTACTTCAAGCGTCTTCTCTGTCCAGAGACAGGAACTAGACTCTTTTCAAAATCACCCTACACCCACTACTTTGACCACTCCCTAGAGTATACTTCACTACCCCAAGGGTGTGTCCAGTGTGTGTAGAATGAATGCATATTGAGCATTAAGCCGCCGTCTCGCCATACACTCCCCAGGGTACTGCGTGTGCCCACCACCAGGGCTACACACAGGCACACATAAAATCCAGGAGAATGCACAGGAAGGTAATCGCAAAAGCTTGCTATTCATGCACTTCACTCACACTTTCAGACACACCCACTAGGGGTATAGGAGGTAGTGACACGTAGCAGAGCTCATTCAAGCTTCCTGTCTTAGGACAGTACAGACCATTCAAGTTTCCTGTCTGAGAAGAGCTCAGATGAGTGAGTTTCCTGTCTTCAGACAGTGCAGTTCAGTGCCAGTTCAGTCTGGACTTGGAGAGGAGAGAGGACTGAATCCTCGCAGAGCTAGCGTAGCTCACCTGACAAAGAAGTGGAGGCTAGTACGGGTGAAGTGCATCATCCTAGCCTAGTCAGAGCTACCCTTAATCAGTACCTCAACAGAAGCTGAAACAAGGAGGAAACTGAGAGCTGCTCAGCGAGCTCTGGAGAAAGCTGACATTTCCATCGAAAGCTACAAGTGCTTATGAAAAGAGCAAAAGCAGGACGAAGGGCGCAGTGGAGAAGACATAGAGAAGTGCTTCAGGTATTGGATTGCCTGCACTAAATAACCGGACACCGGGGTCCGAAGCGTTGCTAGAGTTTCAAGCATAGTAACAAGATACTCGGAGGCATCTGGACTACAGGTCACAGAGAGCAGCCCAAGCGCTGATACGTAACCGGAGATAGGGAAAACAGGAGTCTAGCCTGATCAGCAAATATAGACTTAGTTCTCTCAACATCTGCTAGTCAGAGCCATAGAAGTTTCCACCACAAAGTCGGCCGGGCTTGTCAGCTATTGAGAAAGCTGGAGATTGTAGAGTTAACTTCGCTTCATGCAAGTTTGGACTCTGAGATATACGAAGTAAAGGAGGCCTCTAACCTGCTCAGCGGTTACCCGAATGTGCATTCTCCACCCCGACCAGCTCCCCGGGATCTGCTTGAACCATCTACCAGTAAAAGGTATGAAAAGAAGCTGCATTGTGTGTGACTGAATTATTAACTACACCCTGCATCACCACCATAGACTTCCAGGGACCAGTCTCACCTGTGGGAGACTTACCACCCAGCTGCCCCATAACATCCCCTGTGAAAGTCCTTATAGCAGCGCTGGTCCAATTAACCAGATACCACAGGTGGCGTCATGAACTACCTATCCTTAAAATCCCCTGTAAATATTCCCCATTGCACGACCGCCAGGGCCACGGACCGAGCCACCGCTACCAGTGACAACTCCCATAGATTTCCATGGGCTCGGCTCCGAGTACCCCATAGCCTTGGTATCCACAATTGTGGTGCGTGTCGGAACAACTTGGCGTCACGAACAGGATACGAAAGCTTGCAATTGTGAGTCCTGTGTGTCTATTGAACTGTTTGCTGCATTTGGCGCCAAAATACCGCCATCTTTACCGCAAAATTCGCGCCCTCAGGCGCTGGTGAAGAAGGGGGGCGTACCTGAAAGTGCGCGCTGGTTCCCTGGCCCCGCCCCCAACTCTGACGCGGCGGCAGGTCCTGTGAAACAGGAAGTGAACGCTCTGACATCACAGTCCAGCGACAAAGGTCCTGTCTCCACCGCTGTGCCTGCAACGAAGGTCCTGTCTCCACCGCTGTGCCTGCGACGCTGCAGCCTGTGAAAGAGGTAGGCTCAGATTAACCAAGGGGGCACCAATATGTCGCAGCAACCGGCAGACGGAGCGGCCCCCGCTGGGGGCCCTAATAGCCCACCGCTTGGCGTCATGCCGCAGGATGGAGGTGCGGGCCCCTCACCTGGCCCGGTGGTCCCGCTCATGCCGCTAACCCTCCCATACATGCCTGGAGCGAAGTGGCTCCCCCAGTACAGCGGCGAGCCAGACACCCTGCCAGGATTTAAACGGAAGATATGTAGTATTTTGGATATGTATTCAATGACTGAAAAGCAAAAAGCTGCTGTGGTAATAGGACAGTTAGCTGGTGCGGCTGAAAGAGAAGTAGAGACTTGGCCCACTGCAGACCAGGAGTCGGTACCTGCGATTCTCTTAAAGCTACAGGCCATCTTTGAGGACCGCACAGAAACGGATCTCCGGATGGCATTTTATCAGTGCTTCCAGGGACCGGGTGACAGTATTAGGGACTACGCCTGCCGACTACAGGGGGCCCTGCGAGCTCTTAAACAGGCTAACCCCACAAGTCCCATTGATGAGAGCCAAATGTTGAAGGAGCAAGTTGTGCGGGGACTGAGGTCTCCAGAGGAAGGCAGGACTGTAAACTGGTGGTCCTTAGATCATCCAGATGCCACTTTTGATGC
Organism: Oophaga sylvatica; assembly: GCA_033576555.1. Lineage (NCBI taxonomy): Eukaryota > Metazoa > Chordata > Amphibia > Anura > Dendrobatidae > Oophaga > Oophaga sylvatica. Next base: position 423,516,107 of record JARQOD010000006.1, on the reverse strand, counting down.
TCTAAAGGACATGGCAATAAAGGGACTGCGACCCCTGGAAAAGCCTGAGGTGGCAAATCAGTATCACCTGGGTGAAGCCACTCTAAAGCCGGCAGTACCCACCTTTTCCCCGCAGGTGGCAGAAGCTACAATGCAGGTGGCGCCCCCTAGTGAGTTGGAATGTCTGCGCTCAGAAGTGCGCCAGCTGACTAAGAACTTAGCCACTGTAATGGATGCCCTGCAACTGCGGAAAGAGGAAGGAGGAAAGATCCTACTAGCCGACTGTCCGGAGGATGTTCCTTGGATGAACCGGAGGAAATGGAGGACGTCGCCTCATCGGAGGAGGACCACGCCACCCCAAGGAGCGACTCCTGATCAACATCATCCTCGGCGGGAGATCGTCTGCTACCGCTGCAACCAAAAAGGTCATATGGCTCAGCAATGTCCTTTAAACGAGCCGATCCTGGGTCAGAGGGCCAACACCCAGGAGTAGACTCATCAGGCCCCTTGGACTGGAACCGCAGGTTCGTGGGTGGACGGCCCTACCTGTCCATGATTCTGGACGGAATTGCAATCCCTGCACTGCTGGACACTGGATCTCAGGTGACCATCATACCTGATGTCCTTTACAATACATTTTGGTCCATGGACAGCCTCCAGCCCCCGAGCTCTGACTTGACAGTGTACGCTACCAATGGTCTCCCTGTTGAAGTAATTGGAGCCAAAAACGTAAATGTAAAAGTGGGCAGGGTGGAGCTGAAGGATCAGGGACTCCTAGTAGTCAGGACTGTAAATGAGGAAAATGGTCTAAATGTGATACTAGGTACTAACATTATCAGTAACTGTCTGGGAGAAGTTGTGTTTTTGCTCCAACAGCTCGCTGAAGTTGCCAAGCCAAAGCAGAAGGGAGTGATCCAGAGGGAGATCCGGGCCCTGATGTGCCAGCAGCAAGCGAAGCTTACAGATGGTGAAATCGGTAATGTACGGGTCACAGACTCGAAACCCATTGTAATACCCCCAATGAGTGAAATGTTAATATGGTGTAGAGCAGCCATAGGTCTGAGGGGACAGAACTACCAAGCAGTAGTAGAACCCCATCGCTCAGAACACAGACCTACACTCATGATTGCTAGAGGGGTAGTGGAAGTAGTAAATGGGAGAGTACCAGTACGACTTCTCAACTGGGGGACGATGAAGTAAATTTGCCACGTTATGCTACAGTTGCTAAATTACATGCCGTAGATAACAATTCTATCCTCACAGCCGAGTCCTTAGCCTCCCGCCAACCAGCGGAGAATAATGATCCGGCAACCCCGGTAGCGGACTGGTGTCAGCAGCTTCATATAGGGACAGACACCACTTCCGTCCACCAGAAACAGGGGTACAACGGTGGTACAAGAGTACGCACAAGTATTTAGCAAGCACCCACTTGACTTTGGGACCATTAAGGGAGTACAGCATCATATCCCTACAGGCAGTCATCCTCCCATCAAAGAGCGGTACAGGCCTATACCTCCAGCCCACTATCCAGCTAAGGAAATGCTGCATGACATGAAGAAAGCCGGGGTGATAAGGGATAGTTGTAGCCCCTGGGCAGCACCTCTGGTTCTAGTGAAGAAAAAGGATGGTAGCATGCGAATGTGTGTAGATTATAGGCAAGTAAATCGTATAACACATAAAGATGCATACCCATTACCACGCATAGAGGAATCCTTAGCTGCTCTGAAAACGGCTAACTACTTTTCTACCCTCGACCTTACTAGTGGGTACTGGCAAGTAGCTGTGGCTGAGGAGGACCGGGAGAAAACTGCTTTCACCACCCCAATGGGACTCTGCGAGTTCGACAGAATGCCGTTTGGTCTCAGCAGTGCCCCAGGAACATTCCAGAGGGTGATGGAGAGCTGTCTGGGACATCTCAACTTTGAAACCGTGTTGCTGTACCTGGACGACGTAATTGTGTACTCCAAGACATATGAAGATCATCTGAAGCACCTGGCGGAGGTATTTGAGTCACTGTCCAAGTAGGGGATGAAACTGAAGCCCTCCAAATGCCATCTGCTCAAACGGAAGGTACAGTACTTGGGACACATTGTCAGTTCCGAAGGAGTAGCGCCGGACCCCGAGAAGGTCACAGCTATTCAGAAATGGCCAGAGCCGAAGCACTTAAAAGAGGTGCGTCAGTTCCTGGGACTAACAGGTTATTACAGGAGGTTTGTAAAAGATTACACTAAGAAAGCGGCGCCTTTGCAGGACCTCCTGGTAGGACAACCTCTTAAGATTAAATCTTAAGGTACTGCCACACTAAACAATCCCGCTAGCGATCACGATAACGACGCATACTAATGCGATCGCTAGCGGGATTGTTTCTATATCGCTAAGTGCGGCCACATTTAGCGATATAGTTAACGACGCTATCGCCGTTAGCGATCTTCTTAACGACTTTAGCGGTACAAAAGTACCGCTAAATCGCTAAGAAAAGGTGCCACACTAGCGATATATACTTACCCAGCGGGAGCGCCGACGAGAAAATAGGGTCCGGAACGATTCCAGCGACGAGCGAGATCACAGCAGGAAGCTCGTCGCTGGCAGCTGCCGCACTGAACAACATCGCTAACGGGATCGCTAAATAGTGACGTTTTTTTAGCGATCCCGTTAGCGATATTGTTCAGTGTGGCATACCCTTTAGCCTACCCAGATTACAGCCAACCGTTCCTGCTATACACAGATGCCAGTAACGAAGGATTAGGAGCGGTCCTCAGTCAGAAGCAGAACGGCCAAGAAAAAGTCATCGCATATGCCAGCAGAAAACTCCGGCCAACTGAGAGGAATCCGGAAAACTATAGCAGCTTCAAACTGGAGTTCCTGGCGCTGGTCTGGGCCATTACCGAAAGATTTAAACATTACCTTGCCTCCAACAGGTTCACTGCGTTTACAGACAATAACCCCTTGACGCATCTGGAAACAGCCAAGCTGGGAGCCATGGAGCAACGTTGGATGGCTCGGTTGTCAAATTATCAGTTTACCATCAAGTACAGAGCGGGCCGTAAAAATGCTAACGCGGACGCCTTGTCCAGAATGCCGCATGAATCCGACACGGAGGAAGAATCAGATGATCTGGAAGAAATCGAGCTACCTGCGTTCCATCGAAATGGGATGGTCCAAGAGCAATGAGTCTACAGAAAGCGGTGTGGTGAGATTTTGAACCCTTTACCTCATCATAGCTGGAAGGAGACTCAGGACAGCGATCCCGTGGTCAGCCGTATCAAGGAGTTGATAAGACAAGAAGGTTCCTCCTTGGAGAAAGACGCACCCATACCAGCAAAGCTCCTGTGGAATGAAAGAAGCCGGTTGTTCATATACCGAGAGAAGTTGTGCAGGAGATACGTCGACCCAAGGACCCATGAGATGGTTTGGCAGATAGTGGTGCCCAGAGCAGACATCCAAATGGTGTTGGAAGCCTACCACGATCAAGCAGGACACTTTGGCTGGAAAAAGCTGGAGACCCTGTTGAGGTGTCGGTTCTACTGGGTAGGGATGCGCAGCTCCATCGAGAAGTGGTGCCGGAACTGTGGACCCTGTGGTCTCAGACGAAAAGACTATCATAGTCAGAGAGCACCCTTGCAGCCTATCCGGACGACTCGTCCTCTGGAGATCGTAGCATTGGATCACGTTAAGTTGTCCCCAAGCAGGTCAGGATACTCATATGCCCTGACCATGGTGGATCATTACTCCAAATTTCTGGTGGTCGCCCCTGTCAAGGATCTCACAGCAGAGACAGCAGCCAAGGTCTTCCAAGCAAGTTTCTGCAGACCACACGGATATCCAGAGCAAGTACTGACTGATCGAGGTCCAGCCTTTGAAGCTGAACTGTTTCAGGAATTCTGTCAATTGTATGGATGTAAAAAGATCAGAACGACGCCATACCACCCTCAGACCAACGGCCTTTGTGAAAAGATGAATCACATTGTCATGGATTTACTGAAAACTGTACCCCTGGAAGAAAGAAATCGGTGGCCAGACTTGTTACCCGACCTGGTTGACTTGTACAACCACATACCAGTAAGTTCCACCAACTGCACTCCAGCTTACCTTATGAGAGCAAGACCTGGAAGACTGCCAATGGATTTGGAGCTGGGAGTGGTAGAACCAGAGGCTGATGACAGTGCTGAAGATTGGGACACAACTCGACAGGAACAGTACAAGAGAGTACAAGCCTGCGTAGAAGACAGTCTCAACAAAGTAAGAGAAAAGCAAGAGAAGAAATATAACAAAAATGCTCCCGCTAAGCCTTTTATGCCTGGAGAAATGGTGCTCAAAAGAAAAAGAAGAATGCACAAGTTGGATGATCAGTGGGAACAGGAGCCATATGTCGTGCAAAATTCCAATTTTGATAACAGAAAGGTCTGTGCCATTAGTAAGGATGGAGGAAAAACGACAGCAACGGTGTCCAGAGATCATTTAAAGTTGTGTCCTTGCCCATTAAAGCTCCGTGAAGAAAACCCTGTTGTCCATCAAGAAGAGAGTGCTGAAGCGGTCATACACACGGATTTGGGAGATTTACCTGCGGATTGGCCCAGATTGGGAGACGCTGTAATTATTCCTGTGCTGCAGTTTTATCAACCGCAAGAGGAGTCTCTACAACCAGTCATACCAATTGTGCCAGTTGAGCCAGTTCCAGAAGAACCTATTCTGGCAGACCCTCAACCATTAGAACCCCAAGAAGCGGACCCGCAAGAAGCAGCCCCACAAGAAGTGGAATCCCCTGGTGAAGCTGGTGAAGCAGTACCGCCTCGCCCAGCCACTAGTACGCTTGCCAGATCCATAGAAAGGTTGAGACAGTATTACCGTTTGCCGTTACGCAGAACAGAAAGGTTAGAGAATACTATACCTGACACCACACCACGTAGGTCAGAACGAACAACTAAGGGAAGATTACCAATTCGCTATCAAGAGTAGTCCTAGTAAATTAGTCTAGCAAGACCCAGACAGGGTTTATTGTCACTGACAAATTGTATAAGTTAACTTCGCTTCATGCAAGTTTGGACTCTGAGATATACGAAGTAAAGGAGGCCTCTAACCTGCTCAGCGGTTACCCGAATGTGCATTCTCCACCCCGACCAGCTCCCCGGGATCTGCTTGAACCATCTACCAGTAAAAGGTATGAAAAGAAGCTGCATTGTGTGTGACTGAATTATTAACTACACCCTGCATCACCACCATAGACTTCCAGGGACCAGTCTCACCTGTGGGAGACTTACCACCCAGCTGCCCCATAACATCCCCTGTGAAAGTCCTTATAGCAGCGCTGGTCCAATTAACCAGATACCACAGGTGGCGTCACGAACTACCTATCCTTAAAATCCCCTGTAAATATTCCCCATTGCACGACCGCCAGGGCCACGGACCGAGCCACCGCTACCAGTGACAACTCCCATAGATTTCCATGGGCTCGGCTCCGAGTACCCCATAGCCTTGGTATCCACAATTGTGGTGCGTGTCGGAACATATACAGCTGACTTTCAGTATAAATCTGATTTTTGTCACCTCCAAAAATTCTCAGATGACTCCGTGATTGTAGGGGGCATTGTGGGGGCCGGGGGAGGAGGAATATAGAAGGATGGTTTCTGACTTTGTGGATTGGTGTCAGACTAACTGTCTAGAACTAAATGTAAAGAAAACCAAGGAGATGGTGGTGAGTTATAGAAGGAAAAAGGAGGATTACTTACCGATCACCATTGCTGGTCAGGAAGTTGAGATTGTTGAGAGCTACAAATATTTGGGGGTTCACCTTGACAGTAAACTCGATTGGAGGTGTCATACATAAAAGGTTTACAAGAAGGGAATGAGCAGACTGTACTTTCTGCGGAAGCTCAGGTCGTTCAATGTGTGCAGTAAAATGCTGGAGATGTTCTACCAGTCCGTTGTAGCAAGTGCCATCTTTTTTGCTATCATTTGCTGGGGCAGTAGTGTGCGCGTAGCTGACGCTAATAAGCTCAACAAACTTATCAAGAAGGCAAGTGCAGCTGTTGGCCTCCATCTTGACTCTTTTGAGGAGGTATTGGAGGATAGAATTCAGAAGAAGTGTAGGGCTATAATGAACAATAATACACACCCCCTATACGAGCTGTTCTTGAACCAGAAGAGCACATTCAGCAGCCGTCTAATCCTACTAAGGTGCAAGAAGAAGAAATTCAGGAAATTGTTTGTACCTACTGCTATGGGGATGTATAAAAATTTCCTAAGGGTGGTAGAAAATAATGACTGATGGCTGGTGTACTAATGTCAATTAACATTGTCTTATATACACCTGAGCTACACACTTTTATATTTATTTATTATGTAATGTTGGTATACCTGTGCAAGATTTGTGTCCTAATATTTTATGTACTGCTGTTTGTATTGCTGCTGTAATACTGTAATTTCCCCCCGGGATCAATAAGGTGTATCGTTATCATATCGTATCGTAAGATTTGGGAGCAGAACAGAGCTTACTCCAGAGATATGGGAGCAGAACCAAGCTTACTACAGAGATTTGGGAGCAGAACCGAGCTTACTACAGAGATTTGGGAGCAGAACGGAGCTTACTCCAGAGATATGGGAGCAGAACCGAGCTTACTACAGAGATATGGGAGCAGAACCGAGCTTACTACAGAAATATGGGAGCAGAACAGAGCTTACTACAAAGATTTGGGAGCAGAACGCAGCTTACTCCATAGATATGGGAGCAGAACCGAGCTTAGTACAGAGATTTGGGAGCAGAACAGAGCTTACTCTAAAGATTTGGGAGCAGAACGGAGCTTACGCCAGAGACTTGGGAGCAGAACGGAACTTACTCCAGAGATTTGGGAGCAGAACGGAGCTTACAACAAAGATATGGATCAGAACGGAGCTTACTCCAGAGATATGGATCAGAACGGAGAATACTCCAGAGATATGGAAGCAGAACGGAGCTTACTACAGAGATATGGATCAGAACGGAGAATATTCCAGAGATATGGAAGCAGAACCGAGCTTACTCCAGAGATATGGATCAGAACGGAGAATACTCCAGAGATATGGAAGCAGAACCGAGCTTACTCCAGAGATATGGATCAGAACGGAGAATACTCCAGAGATATGGAAGCAGAACGGAGCTTACTACAGAGATATGGGCGCAAAACCGAGCTTACTAGAGAGATATGAGAGCAGAATCGAGCTTACTACAAAGATAAGGTAGCAGAACCGAGCTTACTACAGAGATTTGGAGCAGAACTGAGCTTACGACAGAGATATGGGAGCAGAATTGAACTTACTATAGAGATATGGGATATATATAGTATATATAGTGTGATTGCCCCAGTTCCCACCATAAATATAGTGCGATGACCCCAGTTGCCCATATATATGATATACTATGATGGCCCCAGTTCGTCCCAAATATCTAGTATGATGGCCCAAGTTCTCCTCACATATATATAGTACTAGATGGTGGCCCGAACGCATCGGGTATTCTAGAATCTGTATGTAGTTTATTTATGCATGGCTCCACTCCACTCAACCCTCCCATCCTTGTATACATGGCTCCGCTCCGCTCCACCCTCCCATCCTGTATACATGGCTCCACTCCACCCTCCCATCCTGTATACATGGCTCCGCTCCCACCCTCCCATCCTGTATACATGGCTCCGCTCCACCCTCCCATCCTTGTATACATGGCTCCGCTCCACCCTCCCATCTTGTATACATGGCTCCGCTCCACCCTCCCATCCTGTATACATGGCTCCTCTCCACCCTCCCATCCTAGTATGCATGGCTCCGCTCCCACCCTCCCATCCTATATACATGGCTCCGCTCCACCCTCCATCCTATATACAGGCTCTGCCCCCACTCCCATCCTTATACATGGCTCCTCGCTCCCACCTCCCATCCTGTATACATGGCTCTGCTCCCACCCTCCCATCCTATGTACATGGCTCCGCTCCCACCCTCCAATCCTATATACATGGCTCCGCTTCACCCTCCAATCCTTGTTACATGGCTCGGCTCCACCCTCCCATCCTGCATACATGGCTCCACTCCCACCCTCCCATCCTTGTATGCATGGCTCCGCTCTCACCCTCCCATCCTGTATACATGGCTCCGTTCCACCCTCCTCATCCTAGTATGCATGGCTCCGCTCCCACCCTCCCATGCTGTATACATGGCTCCGCTCCCACCCTCCCATCCTATATACATGGCTCTGCTCCCACCCTCCAATCCTATATACATGGCTCCGCTCCCACCCTCCCATTCTATATACATGGCTCTGCTCCCACCCTCCAATCCTATATACATGGCTCCGCTCTCACCCTCCCATCCTATATACATGGCTCCGCTCCCACCTCCCATCCTATATACATGACTCCGCTCCCACCCTCCAATCCTATATACATGGCTCCGCTCCCACCCTCCCATCCTTGTATACATGGCTCTGCTCCCACCCTCCCATCCTGTATACATGACTCCGCTCCCACCCTCCAATCCTATATACATGGCTCCGCTCCCACCATCCCATCCTGTATACAAGGCTCCGCTGCCACCCTCCCATCCTTGCATGCATTACGCCCCCCCCCATCCTATATACATGGCTCCACTCCCACCCTCCCATCCTGTGTACATGGCTCCGCTCCCACCCTCCCATCCTGTATACAAGGCTCCGCTGCCACCCTCCCATCCTTGCATGCATTACTCCCCCCTCCCATCCTATATACATGGCTCCGCTCCCACCCTCCCATCCTATATACATGGCTCCGCTCCCACCCTCCCATCCTGTGTACATGGCTCCGCTCCACCCTCCCATCCTTGTATGCTTCCTAAACTAACGACACAACTAGAGGTAGCCGTGGATCGTTCCTACGTTGATCCTAGACGCCTCGTCACAGCCTGAGAGATAACTACACCTAAAGGCAGAAAGATGAAAGCTATCTGCCCCAGAGCAGATCCCCAAAGAAAATAGGAAGCCCCCAAACATATAATGGCGGTTAGACAAGATGAAAATACAAACATAGGCAGAAAATAGACTGAGCAAACGCTGGGGCCACAAGCTGACTAAATAGGATAGGACAGGAGAGATTACTTTCTGCAACCCAGAAAACCCTACAAAAAATCCAACAATTCTGATTACAAAAATACTGAGATCACACAATCTCGCCACCCGCTAAATCAGATCTCAGTGTGAACAAAAACCAAGCCGCAGCCGCTGAAAAAACAGGAAAAAGCAAATGAGCAAATAACAGTGGCTGCAGAAAAACTGTGAGGAGCTCAGGCCCCAGGAGGGGACCTGGCTGACCTCCACAAAAGTGCAGAAATCAATTCAAAAAGCAAGCACAAAAAGAAAAGCAAAAAATATCTTATCTGAAAGCAGGAGATGCAGACAGGACTCCAGCAAACTTCCAAATGAACCAGGAACCACAATTGAGACAAGAGCAATTGATCACCGGCAACCATCATGGGAGGGAACCTCCCTTATATCAGACCAGTCCGTGATTCCAGATTGCCACTCCTCGCTGAAAGGTTCAGTACTGTCTGTAACCACCAGAGGGAGCCTCTTCTCAGAAACCATCTCTAGCACATTCATAACAACTGCCCCTATGTGCAAGAATATAACTGCTATAATACTGCCCCTATGTACAAGAATATAACCACTATAATACTGCCCCTATGTACAAGAATATAACTACTATAATACTGCCCCTATATACAAGAATATAACTACTATAATACTGCCCCTATGTACAAGAATATAACTACTATAATACTGCTCCTATGTGCAAGAATATAACTACTATAATACTGCACTTATGTCCTATAAAATAATTTTTATAACTCTTTTCGCTGTTTTTCTGATATCCTCCCACTGGATAACCTGTGCATAGTTAGGGTTAAACTGCATGAAGCCAGATATATAATAGTAATAATAATTTAGGACATAATTTTTAGTGTAATATCAGGCCGATTAAAGATAAGAGAGAGACTTGTCACATATGTAACTACTTATCTGTGATGATAAGCATGAAAGTGAGAAGCTGTTACTACAGGTGTCCACTAGGGGGTGTTAGCATGACTCTAACCTGCCTGCTTTCATGCCATCATTTACTGGACTTAGGGCTACGATTGTTCTCTTATTGCTATGGAGACGAACCAAAATACAGAATAAATACGTAATTTCTGAAAAACGACAATCTTTATTTGCATTTGTCCATAAATGTCACATCTCCGATGTAAATCTTTATTAACAGACTACCCTGCGCTGCAATGTCTGTCTGCACAAGTAGCTCATTAATGTCGAGAAGGAGCAGAACCACTAAGACACTGGGATACATTGTAATATTTCAGATGAAGTAATGGCTTAAAAAAAAAAAAAAAAAAACCCTTTCCTTTCAATCTACAATATCAGATTGACATAAGCTAGAAGTGCTGAAAACTAGAATCAGCCTGCACACTGTGAAATGTATAGAGTGAGGTGCTGGTGTAACGGACCATGTAGGCTCAAAACCAATATATTAGAAATTCACCGCACACTCAATAGGAACATCACGCATGACTCGGAAAGGGTATGTACAGGGGAGCGATAGTTTACAGTGGGAGGAAGTGACTGCAAGTGTGGTGACGTTTCAACCCCATCAGGGTCTTAATCATAAGTCGCTTAGTCCTAGATGTATATGTGGAATGTGGCGTAATAGTGAAAACTGAATAGTATGCGTGGTCCAGACAGTGCTAAGTTTGGAGAAGGCAACGTGTCGATGGGATGCTGCTGTAGCGTGGTATAGCTACAGACCCCGACTTGTGGAGTGACTAAGCGTCTCTCCTCTGTCGTTCCCTGAGCATTTATTTCCTCCAATCCTACCTATTTTTGTATTCTTTGTGTCAATAAAGACAAATATATTTCGCAAATTCGAGTTGTAAATTCGGCCATGTTTTTGTCAGTTGCTCGCCAGAGGTAGCCTGACTGCCATTAGGTACCGAGATGAGATCCTCAGACCCCTTGTGAGACCATATAATGGTGCGGTTGGCCCTGGGTTCCTCCTAATGCAGGACAATGCCAGACCTCATGTGGCTGGAGTGTGTCAGCAGTTCCTGTAAGATGAAGGCATTGAAGCTATGGACTGACCCACCCGTTCCCCAGACCTGAATCCGATTGAGCACATCTGGGACATCATGTCTCGCTCCATCCACCAACGTCACGTTGCACCACAGACTGTGCAGGAGTTGACAGATGCTTTAGTCCAGGTCTGGGAGGAGATCCTCAGGAGAACATCCGCCGCCTCTCAAGGAGCATGCCCAGGTGTTGTAGGGAGGTCATACAGGCACGTGGAGGCCACACACACTACTGAGCATCATTTTGACTTGTTTTAAGGACATTACATTCCACTTTAATTTTGGGGGTCTCTCCAAATCAGGCCTCCATTGTTAATAAATTTGATTTCCATTGATGATTTTTGTGTGACTTTGTTCTCAGTACATTCAACTTTGTACAGAACAAAGTATTCAATGAGAATATTTCATTCATTCAGATCTAGGATGTTATTTGAGTGTTCCCTTTATTTTTTTTTAGCAGTGTACAGTCATGCCCAGTCTGATCAAATGACCAAATGCACTAGCAGGATGCAGCAGGCTCCCATGGATAAAGGCTGGAGAAGCAACAGGTGTTTAACCACTGATAAAGGCAGCCACCCTATCACAAAAACAGTGATGATGAAGGTGTTAACTGCTTAGTGGGAAAAAAAAACACACAGATACAAGTTGCTTAAAACATAAATGTCATGCACAGTGTCTGGATAACAGCCTATTTTAAACGCCTATGATGGAAGGCGGGCTGGTCAGCATGAATGTGCACAACACAAAAAACCAAGCCATCAAAAAGAGCCCGGGTGCACCCTGAAAAATATGATAAAAAGTGCAAAAAATGATGCATATGTAAATGCATCAGATGAGGTATTAGTTACTATTTTGGCCAAAGCAGATAAGCTCACAACCCAACTCAAGGGTCCTCATTTTATTGCGAGTAACTAACTAGACATAAATCAAAAAAAAAAAAAACATTTTTAGCAAAAGCAAATCATGAAAAACAATCATACCCAGTCTGATCAAATGACCAAATGCACTAGCAGGATGCAGCAGGCTCCCATGGATAAAGGCTGGAGAAGCAACAGGTTTTTAACCACTGATAAAGGCAGCCACCCTATCACAAAAACAGTGATGATGAAGGTGTTAACTGCTTAGTGGGAAAAAAAACACACAGATACAAGTTGCTTAAAACATATATGTCATGCACAGTGTCTGGATAACAGCCTATTTTAAACGCCTATGATGGAAGGCGGGCTGGTCAGCACTGAATGTGCACAACACAAAAAACCAAGCCATCAAAAAGAGCCCGGGTGCACCCTGAAAAATAGATAAAAAGTGCAAAAAATGATGCATATGATAAATGCATCAGATGAGGTATTAGTTACTATTTTGGCCAAAGCAGATAAGCTCGCAACCCAACGTCAAGGGTCCTCATTTTATTGCGAGTAACTAACTAGACATAAAAATCAAAAAAAAAAAAAAACATTTTTAGCAAAAGCAAATCATGAAAAACAATCATACCCAGTCTGATCAAATGACCAAATGCACTAGCAGGATGCAGCAGGCTCCCATGGATAAAGGCTGGAGAAGCAACAGGTGTTTAACCACTGATAAAGGCAGCCACCCTATCACAAAAACAGTGATGATGAAGGTGTTAACTGCTTAGTGGGAAAAAAACACACAGATACAAGTTGCTTAAAACATAAATGTCATGCACAGTGTCTGGATAACAGCCTATTTTAAACGCCTATGATGGAAGGCGGGCTGGGGCAGCACTGAATGTTGCACAACACAAAAAACCAAGCCATCAAAAAGAGCCCGGGTGCACCCTGAAAAATATGATAAAAAAGTGCAAAAAATGATGCATATGATAAATGCATCAGATGAGGTATTAGTTATATTTTGGCCAAAGCAGATAAGCTCGCAACCCAACGTCAAGGGTCCTCATTTTATTGCGAGTAACTAACTAGACATAAATCAAAAAAAAAAAAAAAAACATTTTTAGCAAAAGCAAATCATGAAAAACAATCATACCCAGTCTGATCAAATGACCAAATGCAAATAGCAGGATGCAGCAGGCTCCCATGGATAAAGGCTGGAGAAGCAACAGGTGTTTAACCACTGATAAAGGCAGCCACCCTATCACAAAAACAGTGATGATGAAGGTGTTAACTGCTTAGTGGGAAAAAAAAACACACAGATACAAGTTGCTTAAAACATAAATGTCATGCACAGTGTCTGGATAACAGCCTATTTTAAACGCCTATGATGGAAGGCGGGCTGGTCAGCACTGAATGTGCACAACACAAAAAACCAAGCCATCAAAAAGAGCCCGGGTGCACCCTGAAAAATATGATAAAAAGTGCAAAAAATGATGCATATGATAAATGCATCAGATGAGGTATTAGTTACTATTTTGGCCAAAGCAGATAAGCTCGCAACCCAACGTCAAGGGTCCTCCATTTTATTGCGAGTAAACTAACTAGACATAAAAATCAAAAAAAAAAAAAACATTTTTAGCAAAAGCAAATCATGAAAAAACAATCATACCCAGTCTGATCAAATGGACCAAATGCACTAGCAGGATGCAGCAGGCTCCCAGGATAAAGGCTGGAGAAGCAACAGGTGTTTAACCACTGATAAAGGCAGCCACCCTATCACAAAAAACAGTGATGATGAAGGTGTTAACTGCTTAGTGGGAAAAAAAAACACACAGATACAAGTTGCTAAAACATAAATGTCATGCACAGTGTCTGGATAACAGCCTATTTTAAAAACGCCTATGATGGAAGGCGGGCTGGTCAGCACTGAATGTGCACAACACAAAAAAACCAAGCCATCAAAAAGAGCCCGGGTGCACCCTGAAAAATATGATAAAAGTGCAAAAAATGATGCATATGATAAATGCATCAGAGGGTATTAGTTACTATTTGGCCAAAGCAGATAAGCTCGCAACCCAACTCAGGGTCTCATTTTATTGCGAGTAACTAACTAGACATAAATCAAAAAAAAAAAAAAACATTTTTAGCAAAAGCAAATCTGAAAACAATCATACCAGTCTGATCAAATGACCAAATGCACTAGCGGATGCAGCAGGCTCCCATGGATAAAGGCTGGAGAAGCAACAGGTGTTTAACCATGATAAAGGCAGCCACCCTATCACAAAACAGTGAGATGAAGGTGTTAACTGCTTAGTGGGAAAAAAACACACAGATACAGTTGCTTAAAACATAATGTCATGCACATTGTCTGGATAACAGCCTATTTTAAACGCCTATGATGGAGGCGGTGGTCAGCACTGAATGTGCACAACACAAAAACCAAGCCATCAAAAAGAGCCCGGGTGCACCTGAAAAATATGATAAAAAGTGCAAAAAATGATGCATTGATAAATGCATCGATGAGTATTAGTTACTATTTTGGCCAAAGCAGATAAGCTCGCACCCAACGTCAAGGGTCCTCATTTTATTGCGAGTAACTACTAGACATAAATCAAAAAAAAACATTTTTAGCAAAAGCAAATCATGAAAAACATCATACCCAGTCTGATCAAATGACCAAATGCACTAGCAGGATGCAGCAGGCTCCCATGGATAAAGGCTGGAGAAGCAACAGGTGTTTAAACCACTGATAAAGGCAGCCACCCTATCACAAAAAACAGTGATGATGAAGGTGTTAACTTGCTTAGGGGAAAAAAACACACAGACAAGTTGCTTAAAAATAAATGTCATGCACAGTGTCTGGATAACAGCCTATTTAAACGCCTATGATGGAAGGCGGGCTGGTCAGCACTGAATGTGCACAACACAAAAAACCAAGCCATCAAAAAGAGCCCGGGTGCACCCTGAAAATATGATTTAAAAAAAAGCAAAAAAATGATGCATATGATAAATGCATCAGATGAGGTATTAGTTACTATTTTGGCCAAAGCTGATAAGCTCGCAACCAACGTCAAGGGTCCTCATTTTATTGCGAGTAACTAACTAGACATAAATCAAAAAAAAAAAAAAAAACATTTTTAGCAAAAGCAAATCATGAAAAACAATCATACCCAGTCTGATCAAAATGACCAAATGCACTAGCAGGATGCAGCAGGCTCCCATGGATAAAGGCTGGAGAAGCAACAGGTGTTTAACCACTGATAAAGGCAGCCACCCTATCACAAAAACAGTGATGAAGTGAAGGTGTTAACTGCTTAGTGGGAAAAAAACACACAGATACAAGTTGCTTAAAACATAAATGTCATGCACAGTGTCTGGTAAACAGCCTATTTTAAAACGCCTATGATGGAAGGCGGGCTGGTCAGCACTGAATGTGCACAACACAAAAAACCAAGCCATCAAAAAGAGCCCGGGTGCACCCTGAAAAATATGATAAAAAGTGCAAAAAAAATGATGCATATGATAAATGCATCAGATGAGGTATTAGTTACTATTTTGGCCAAAGCAGATAAAGCTCTGCAACCCAAGTCAGGGTCTCATTTGTATTGCGAGTAATAATAGTTTCATATTCTAAAAAAAAAAATAAAATTTTTAGCAATTTATGAAATCAATCATTAACCCGCTGATCAAATAGACCAAATGCACTAGCGGATGCGCAGGTCCTATGTTTAAAGGCTGTGAACAACGAGTTTTATAACCACTGATAAAGGCAGCTCCCTATCATAAACAGTGATGAGAGGTTTTAATGCTTGTGGGGGAAATAAAACACCGATACAAGTTGCTTAAAAATAATGTATGCACAGTGTCTGGTAACAGCCTATTTTAATACGCTATGTGGAAGGGGCTGGTACCGACTGAATGTTTCATACAAAAAACCAAAGCCATTAAATTAGATGCCCGGGTGCACCTGATAAATTTGATAAATAGTGCAAAAAATGTTGGCTTGTAAATGCATCAGTGGGTATTAGTTACTATTTTGGCCAAAGCAGATATCCATGGGGAGCCTGCTGCATCCTGCTAGTGCTTTTGGTCATTTGATCAGACTGGGTATGATTGTTTTTCATGATTTGCTTTTGCTTAAAAAATGTTTTTTTTTTTTTTTTTTTTTTTTATTTATGTTAGTTAGTTACTCGCAATAAAATGAGGCCCTTGACGTTGGGTTGCGAGTTATCTGCTTTGGCCCAAAATTTAGTAATAATACCTCATCGATGATTTATCATATGCATCATTTTTTCACTTTTTATCATATTTTTCAGGGGCACCCGGGCTCTTTTTGTGGTTGGTTTTTTGTGTTGGCACATTCTGTGTGACCACCCCCGCCTTCCATCATAGGGGGTTTTAAAATAGGCTTTATCCAGAACTGTGCATGACATTTATGTTTTAAGCAATTGTATCTGTGTGTTTTTTTTTCCCCACTAAGCGTTAACCCTTCATCATCCTGTTTTTGTGATAGGGTGGCTGCCTTTATCAGGGGTTTTAAACCTGTTGCTTCTCCACCCTTTTATCCGGGGGAGCCTGCTGCATCCTGCTAGTGCTTTGGTCATTTGATCAGACTGGGTATGATTGTTTTTCATGTTTTTGCTTTTGCTAAAAATTTTTTTTTTTTTTTTATTTATGTCTATTTTGTTACTGCAATAAAATGAGGCCTTACGTTGGGTTGCGAGCTTATCTGCTTTGGCCAAAATTTAGTAAACTATACTCATCTGATGCATTTATCATATGCATCTTTTTTTTGCACTTTTTTCATATTTTTCAGGGTGCACCCGGGCTCTTTTTGATGGCTTGGTTTTTTGTGTTGTGCACATTCAGTGCTGCCACCCCGCCTTCCATATAGGCGTTTAAAATAGGCTGTTTCCAGACCTGTGCAGGGACATTTTTTTTTTTAAGCAACTTGTTTCTGTGTGTTTTTTTTTCCCAAAGCTTTTAAACCTTTCTTATCACTGTTTTTTGTGATAGGGGGCTGCCTTTTTCAGTGGTTAAACACCTGTTGCTTCTCCGCCTTTATCAGGGGCCTGCTGCATCCTGCTAGTGATTTGGTCATTTGATCAGACTGGGTATGATTGTTTTTCATGATTTGCTTTTGCAAAAAAATTTTTTTTTTTTTTTTGATTTGGTCTAGTTAGTTACTGCAATAAAATGAGGACCCTTGACGTTGGGTTGCAAGCTTATTGCTTTGGGCCAAAAATAGTAACTAATACCTATCTGATTGCATTTATCTTATGCATCTTTTTTTGCACTTTTTTCATATTTTTCAGGGTGCACCCGGGCTCTTTTTGTTTGGCTTGGTTTTTTGTGTTGTGCACATTCAGTGTGACCAGCCCGCCTTCATCATAGGCGTTTAAAAAGGCTGTTATCCCGACACGGGTGCATGAAAATTTATGTTTTAAGAACTGGTATTGTGTGTTTTTTTCCCCCCTAAGAAAGTTAACACCTTCATCATCACTGTTTTTTGATAGGGTGGCTGCCTTTTCGGGTTAAAACCTGTTGCTTCTCGCCTTTTATCCATGGGAGCCTGCTGCATCCTGCTAGTGCATTTGGTCATTTGATCAGACTGGGTATATTGTTTTTTCATGATTTGTTTTGCTTAAAAAAAAAAATAATGTTTTTTTTTTTTTTTTTTTATTTATGCTTTTTTGTTCTCGCAAAAAAAATGAGGACCCTTGCGTTGGGTTGCGAGCTTATCTGCTTTGGCCAAAATAGTAACTAATACTCATCTGTGCATTTTCATATGCAATCATTTTTTGCACTTTTTATCATATTTTTCAGGGTGCCCCGGGCTCTTTTTGATGGCTTGGTTTTTTTGTGTTGTGCACATTCAGTGTGACCGGGCCCCTTCCATCATAGGCGTTTAAAATAGGCGGTTATCCAGACACTGTGCTGACTTTTATGTTTTAAGCAACTTGTATCTGTTTTGTTTTTTTTTTCCCACTAAGCGTTAAACCTTCATCATCACTGTTTTTGTGTTTAGGGTGGCTGCCTTTATCAGTGGTTTAACACCTGTTGCTTCTCACCCTTTTTATCCAGGGGGAGCCTGCTGCATCCTGTTTGTGTTTGGCATTTGTCGTGGGTATGTTGTTTTTCTGATTTGTTTTGCTAAAAATGTTTTTTTTTTTTTGATTTATGTCTTTTTGTTACTCGAATAAAATGAGGACCCTGGAGTTGGGTTGCGAGCTTATTGTTTTGGGCCAAATTGTAATTTAATACCCATCTGATGCATTTATCATAGGCATCATTTTTTGCATTTTTATCATTTTTTTTTCAGGGTGCCCCGGGCCTTTTTGATGGTTTTGGTTTTTTGTGTTGTGCACATTCAGTGTGACCAGCCCGCCTTCCTCATAGGCTTTTTAAAATAGGTGTTTTCCGCCTGTGCTGCATTTTGTTTTAAGCAACTTGTTCGTGTGTTTTTTTTTCCCACTAAGCAGTTAACACCCTCACCCACTGTTTTTGTGTAGGGTGGCTGCCTTTTTCGTGGTTAAACCCGTTGCTTTCCCCTTTATCCAGGGGAGCCGCTGCATCCTGTAGTGCATTTGGTCATTTGATCGTGGGTAGGTTGTTTTTCTGTTTGCTTTTGCTAAAAATGTTTTTTTTTTTTTCGTGTACAGTCATGGCCAAAAAGTTTTGAGAATGCACAATATTTAAATTTTTTACAAGTTACTGCTTCCTTTTTTGTGGCAATTGGCATTCTCCTGAATGTTTAAAGAGTGTCAGTTAAAGCAATTATTGCAAAGTCTTTTTTTTGGCTAGAAAAGAACTTTCCCCCAAAACAATTTAAACATCATTGCGCCATGCCTTAAAATGCCCAGCTAACCTCTTTTCAGTGATTGCCCATTAAAACGGGGTGGGTTTTGTGGGCATGGTGGGTCTCTGTCTGATTAAGTAAGAATGACACCACTGGACTTTTAAAAGGGTCTGGTGCTTGGCATCATTGTTTTCTTCTGTTAACCAGGTTATCTTAAAGAAACACGTGCAGTCTCTTGCAATGCACAAAAATGGCCTAACAGGGAGAGTATCGCGTAGAAAGATTGCACCTCAGTCAACAATCTATCGCATCATCAAGAACTTCAAGGAGAGAGGTTTCCATTGTTGCCAAAAAGGCTCCAGGGCACCCAAGAAAGACCAGCAAGCGCCAGGACCGTCTTTTAAAAAGTGTTTCAGCTGCGGGATTGGGCTACCAGCAGTGCAGAGCTTGCTCAGGAATGGCAGCAGGAGGTGTGAGTGCTCTGCACGCACTGTGAGGCGGAGACTCTTGGAGCAAGGCATGGGTCTAAGGAGGGCAGCAAAGAAGCCACTTCTCTCCAGAAAAAACTCATGGACAGACTGATATTCTGCAAAAGGTACAGGCAGTGGACTGCTGAGGACTGGGGTAAAGTTTTTTTTCTCTGATGAATCCCCTTTTCGATTGTTTGGGACATCAGGAAAACGCCTCATTCGGAGAAGACAAGGTGAGCGCTACCACCGTCTTGTCTCATGCCAACTGTTATGCACCCTGAAACCATTCATGTGTGGGGTTGCTTCTCACCCAAAGGGGAATCGGCTCTCTCACAGTCTTGCCTAAAACACGCCATGAATAAAGAATGGTACCAGAATGTCCTCCAAGAGCAAACTTCTCCCAACCCTCCAGAGCAGTTTGGTGATCAACAATGCCCTTTTCCAGCATGATGGAGCACCTTGTCATAAAACAAAGGTGATAACTAATGGCTCAGGGAACAAAACATAGAGATTTTGGGTCCATGGCCTGGAAACTCCCCAGATCTTAATCCCATTGAGAACTTGTGGTCAATCATCAAGAGACGGGTGGACAAACAAAAAACCAAAAAAATTCTGACAAAATAAAAGCTTGATTGTGCAAGAATGGATGCTATCAGTCGGGATTTGGTCCAGAAGTTGTTTGAGAGCATACCAGGGAGAATTGCAGAAGTCCTGAAGAAGAAGGGTCAACACTGCAAATATTGACTTGCTGCATTAACTCATTCTAACTGTCAATATAAGCTTTTGTTACTCAATGTTTGCAATTATTATTTCTGTCTGTGATAAAAACATCTGTCAAACACACATAAAAACCAGAGGGCGCAGATCATGTGAAAATATAATATTTGTGTCATTCTCAAAACTTTGGCCATGACTGTATGTTACTTCAAACAGATTGCCAAAGGTAAAAAAAAATCACTCAGTTATCTTATGATTAAGGGCGTTGTGCACCCAGAAACGCGTCAGGCTTGAGATTTCGGTTTTAATATTTTAACCAATTTCTTCAATAAGAATTACATTTTTTACCACTGAATGGTTGTGTCGTGATCTCCCCTTTTCCATACCTCAATCTTCAGCAGTCTGAGACATTTTTTTTGTTGTTGCCCTCGTGGATCGAATCACATTGGTGAGGTCCGGAGAATTTCAGGAAAGTGGACTTGATGTTGACTCAAACATATCATGTCCAATTATTGTGTGTGCGTGAAAAAGTTTCCTTTTCTTCTACTGCTTTGCTGGTGAGATGGTTGTCAGGTCTCAGAATTCTAGAAATGAACATTGAGTGATAGAAAGTGAAGACATTTCCAATATAACAGCTATATAAGTAGTTTTTATACCTCACTAGTCTGTAAGGTTGATGGCCACTGCTGCCCACCATACCCTATCCTGTCTCTACACCACAGCCAGTATAGCTATACTTCTTGTGTCCACCTTTAGTATGTCGGGACATGCGGCGCACTATGCTCTGCTTCAGAAGCTGGTATACCTCTCTATACCTCTCTTTTCCACGAGTGTCACTCTAAAGTGCTAGCCACTGCTGCCCATCTACCCTTCTCTAGTCACTGACCATGCTCATTACTTGCACGTTCTCCTGCTATTTCTACTACTAGAGAGACAGTGCGAGCAGAAGAGAGTCACAACTCTGCCATGTTTCTAAAGCTTTGCACTGCCATATATATGTGCCACAATGAGTCCAATGTTGAGATGAAGAAATTGTGTTTTGGTGATGATAGAATATTCTTTAGAGATGTTTTGAAACATGTACACTGGGTGGTGTATGGCAGCCCTTTAACAGAAAGCAAGATGACTCTAGCGGAAGACTCCTCTCTAGGGTTGGCTTGGAAGTATTCATGAGACACTCCTTAAAGGGTTGTTTGGTTTAGGCTACAAGTCACATTTGACCTTGCATACATGGCAACTCACTCTAACCACTGGCCTTCTCTTGAAGTCGCACTTCGCTCTCAGGCGGTTCACAGCCTAGATTCAATTGGTGGCAATCATGGCACACCTGGGCTATAAACTTATCAGTACTACAAGTGACAACCTTATGCCACATCCTTTGGTAACACAACCCACTCATTCATAACCCCACTCATCCGTAACTGTCACCATTCACCGCAGTCACCTAACAGTTCCATCCCATCCCACTGAGACTCCCAGCTTTGAATTGCGGCTCCTCACACAAAGGTGGAATTTTCCTTACATTCATATTTTTGGCAGGCACTGATTTCATTGCTCAGGACAGTCACAGAGGCAAAAAACCCTTAAGGCCATCCTCCACATACAACAAATTGTGCACTATCTCAGGTAATGTTGCTCCTACCCCCTCCACATGACCTCTATGAATAACCAAGTGGTGGGAAAACTTGCACCTAAAATACCTGGGAAACGTGCAAGGCTGCACACACTGTCCGCCTAGTCAAGCTCAAATTTATTTGATACTTGGTACAAAAGCCTTTTTTTTTGGCGATGACAGCTTCAATAAACTTCCTGTATGGAGAAACTAGTCGCATGCATTGCTCATGTGTAATTTTAGCCCATTCGTCCACACAAATGCTCTTCAAATTCTGAAGTTTCCATGGGTTCCTTCTATGAACTTTGAGCTTTAGTGCCCTCCATTAAGTTTCTATTGGATTCAGGTCAGGTGATTGGCTGGACCATTCTAGCAGCTATATTTTCTTTCTTTGAAACTAACTGGGAGTCTCATTCGCTGTGTGTTTGGAGTTGTCTGGCTGAAATGTCCACCCTCATTTCTTCTTCATCATCCTGGTAGATGGCAGCAGATTTTTATTAAGAATGTCTTGGTACATTTGTTCATTCATCCTTCCTTTACTGATATGAAATTTGCCAGTGCCATATACTTAAAAACAGCCCCACATCATGATGTTCCCACCTCCAAATTTCACTGATGGTAGGTATGGTGGTTTGGGGGTGATATGCAGTACCTTTTTGCCTCCAAACATGGTGTGTATTATGGCACCCAAATAGTTCTCATCTGACCAGTATATATTCTCGTAGGATTTCACAAGCTTGCCTAAATGTTGTTGAGCAAACTTTAAACATGGTTGAACATGCTTTTTGTTAAGCTATGGAGTCTTGCGTGGAGAGCATGAATACAGGTCAAGGAGGTTTTTATTACTTATAGTTTTGTTTGAAACAATTGTACCTGCTTATTTTAGGTTTTTCTGTCGCTCTCCACAGGTGATCCTTAGCTCTTGGATAACTCTTCTAATAATTATTTTCACTATTGTGTCTGAAATCTTGCAGGGCGCACCTGGTCATACCCTGTTTATGCTGAAATGTTGATCTTTCCACATATGAATTATTGTCCCAACAGTGATCACTGGAACCTCCAGTAGTTTAGAAATTCTTCTGTAACCAATGCCATCAGTATGCTTTTCAACAATAAGGTTGTGAAGGTCTTGAAACAGCTCACTGGTTTTACCCATCATTTTGCACCTCTCCTCCCTCATGTGTTCAATATTTTTCCCTGTGTCATTTCTCATTATTACACATAACTTAATTTATGGACATCTATGGTTTGATTTGTATGCCTGTGTGGATTGGATGGGTTGTTACCGACATCTGGTGAGAATTTCATGTCAATAGGAACTTTAGAAATATATTTACTTAGAAAATTTGTGATGTGTTCAAAACTTATTTTGCCTGCTGTAAATAATTACGTGGGCTAACCACCCCAAAAAAATGGAAAAGCAAAAAAATATTTTGCCAAGTCTAGGTGAGGGGCCATAAATGAATAATTTAACATACTCAGTATTTTAAACACCATCAGTCCATTTTTAACCCTCTTAGGCCTCTTTCACACATCCGTTGTGCGCCTGACGGCACACTCCGGCATTTTTTTGTCCAACCGCATCCGGTGAAATGTAATGCCGGATGCGTTTTTTTTTGCATTGACTTTCATTAGCGCCGGATGGTGCCGCATGTCAGTGCGTTGTATGCGTTTTTGTCTGGATCCGGCGGAAATGTACATTCCGGCGGCCAGACACAACGCAGCATGTAACGTTTTTTTTTTTTTTTTTTGCCGTAGCCGCCTGATGTGCCTGAAGCGGCGCATCAGGCAGCTGCAAACAATAGAAGTCAATGGAACCGGATCAGACTTTTGTGCAATGCAGCAAACGTCTGATCCGGATTCTGGAAATCGAGGTCTAGTACTACTACTACTACTACTACTACATTTTCCAGTGTCTCCGGGCATCAGAAACCCTCTTTTTGTGGGTTCAAAAGTTCAGGTCGGATCCAGCAAAAAACCGGATCCGTTGCATCAGTTTTTTTGTTTCAGCGCCGGATCCGTCCCTTCAGGCATAGGACGGATCATGCCTGATACAAAAAGACGGATGTGTGAAAGAGGCCTTACATATTTCATTGGGTCATAGTCATGGTCATAGTTACATGGAACACAGAAGTTTTGGTTTCACAGGACCCTTGAACCTGAAGGGACCCCCCAAGATATCTCACTCCATAATAGGAGACAATAGAGCAAAATAAAATCATACATCCCTAACATCCAGTTGGACTGCGTAAGCCTGTATGCCAGGACAGATGCCCTGTTAATGACAGATGGGATGTTTGGCTATCTACCTCCTTTTGCAGTCTCATCAGCTTCCAATGTAGATTAGCCATAATATTTTTTTTGTAAAATGTAAAGCAAATATGTTTCTAAAAATGAAATAATGGTCAGTTCCCAAAAATCAAAACCAATAAAGCTGCATAATATTCAGCCGCAGGTACTTTCGCCAATTCTAACATTCTCTAGAGTTTCCGTCATAATGGAAAAAAACAAATGCAACATTATTATAAATCTATGATTTTGACCATTTCACTTAGTTGAGTTCCTCCTCGGGGCCATTGTACTGTTTATTCCAAATACACTTTCTCATAAAGTTCTCATTTATGATCTCCGTCCAGTCGGTAATGATTATTCTTGGTAATGTAAACAGTGATATCCTGCCCCATCAAAAGCCATCAAAAGTAAATACTCCCCTGAAGAAATCAAAGAGACCACCAGTATAGTCATAATGGAAAGCCAACTAATCATTCATATCTGACCAGGAATTACTTTCTATTATAAACATTTTTTTGACACTTGTATTATTATCCATGCAAGAAAAAAAAAATTAAATATTGCTTTTTTCTTTGCTTTTTATAGGCTTTGCTGTTTAGCCTGAGACAGAGTCAGCAGAGTCATCTCAGTTTTATTATTTTTTTTTTATCGGAAGGTGCTCTGGTTATTGACAGCTCTAATGTACTTCCAGAGGTCTAATAATCCTGCACAGTAACAATATAAACTATGCACACAGATGATAGTGCTCAGTATTAGGATCTCCTGTATTCAGATCTCAACCCGCTCGCTGCACTGTCTATAGTGAAGGAAGTATATGAATAATATGGCTTTAACCCAACTTATTGGTATACAGTGATAATAATTAGTATGGTAATCAAATACTAAGGGTTAATAATAATTGGAAAAGCAGAGTGATTGAAAGCACTTGACCCCCAACCATCCCTACTTTGTCCTTTTTAACCCTTTTCAGCTTTCTTTTTCTATACAGTTGCATGGGAACATATAAATTGGTACCATGATAATCATTTTTTATCAGTGTAGCCCCCTACCGATGGAAACCAACTGGAAATAAGGGATCAAAGACCCTGGCGTGCAGCCATGTATTATTCTGCTGGTGGTGGTAGAAGAAAGTATTAATGGGCCGGGGATGCCGTGGTGATTGTAGGGCTTCCTTTTAAGTCCCGCAGTCGTGCTGAGGCTTTTCTTCCAGTTGGTTTCTATTAGTCTCTGCTGTAACTAAACACATCTTAAGGAGATTCATTCTCAGCTGTTGTAAAGGAAAAACGATACCACTTCTAACTGCAGGATGAGTCCCTGGGGTCAACATCCGATGTACCTGGATCAACGTGAAATATTCATTGGGAAAAAAAGACTACTTTACATAAAATTTATAGGAATAGATGCATTGTTACCGAGTATTTATCAAATTAAGTCCTCTTTTTGGCCTCCAAGGTGCAATGATTTTTTTTTACAGAATTTCATTCTGACAGCCTTTACCTTTTCTGTTCTCTTCTAAACTGATATATTTTTAATGACACCATTTAAATGACGGTTTCAAACTATTTCTCTCCTCTCCTGACTTAAGTGTTGAGTAATGCATCCTCCTTCCATCTCAGACACAGCTCCCTGTTCCTCTGCAAACTCTCTATTCCAGACCTGTCATTGTTTTTCCAGCTCTGCTATTCCGGTCATCACTATCCCAGCACTGCTACATTAGTCATCTCTGGCCGCAGTGGCATAATTAGAGTCCGATGGGCCCCGATGCAAAATTCGGACCTGCCTAACCCCCCACGTGTTGGTCAGATGTATAGGCCCTTGTAGCTTTCCAAATCCTATAAGGACTACAAGTTGCCTCCCCCATTATGTTTTAATGTCCCTAATCGTGGACCCATGCTAGTATATATGTTTCCCATCCTGGTATGTATGACCTCCATCCTGTTATATATATCCCCCCATCCTGGTATATATGTTCCCCATTCTGGTATATACGACATCCATCCTGGTATAAATGTTCCACTTCCTGGTATATATGTTCCATTCCTCATCCTGGGCTTCATCCTGGTATATATATCCCCCATTCTGGTATATATGCACCTTATCCTAAGTCCCATCCTGGTATACATGTCCCTTATCCTGGGCCTCATCCTGGTATATATGTTCCCCTTCCTGGTGTGTATATATATATATATAGCCCTCATCCTGGTATATATGTTCCCCATCTTGGTTTATATGAAATCCATCCTGGTATTTATGTTCCACATCCTGGTATATATGTTCCCCATCCTAGTATATATGTTCTCCACCCTGGGCTTCATCCTGGTATATATGTTCCCAATCCTGGCATACAATACAGACCAAAAGTTTGGACACACCTTCTCATTCAAAGATTTTTCCGTATTTTCATGACTATGAAAATTGTAGAATCACACTGAAGGCATCAAAACTATGAATTAACACTTGTGGAATTATACATTACACTTTACAAAAAAGTGTGAAACAACTGAAAATATGTCTTATATTCTAGGTTCTTCAAAGTAGCCTCCTTTTGCTTTGATTTCTGCTTTGCACGCAGAAAAGGTGAACGGCTGGACTCTACATGCCTGGTTCCCACCGTGAAGCATGGAGGAGGTGGTGTGATGGTGTGGGGGTGCTTTGCTGGTGACACTGTTGGGGATTTATTCAAAATTGAAGCGGTGAGCGGTGCAGCTCCCCCAAACCATCTCGATTGGGTTCAGGTCTGGTGACTGTGGCGGCCAGGTCATCTGGCGTAGCACCCCATCACTCTCCTTCTTGGTCAAATAGCCCTTACATAGCCTGGAGGTGTGTTTGGGGTCATTTTCCTGTTGAAAAATAAATGATGGTCCAACTAAATGCAAACCGGATGGAATAGCATGCCGCTGCAAGATGCTGTGGTAGCCATACTGGTTCACTATGCCTTCAATTTTTAATAAATCCCCAACAGTGTCACCAGCAAAGCACCCCCACACCATCACACCACCTCCTCCATGCTTCACGGTGGGAACCAGGCATGTAGAGTCCATCCGTTCACCTTTTCTGCGTGCAAAGCAGTAATCAAAGCAAAAGGTGGCTACTTTGAAGAACCTAGAATAAAAGACATATTTTCAGTTGTTTCACACTTTTTTGTAAAGTGTAATGTATAATTCCACATGTGTTAATTCATAGTTTTGATGCCTTCAGTGTGATTCTACAATTTTCATAGCCATGAAAATACAGAAAAATCTTTGAATGAGAAGGTGTGTCCAAAACTATTGGTCTCTACTGTATATGTCTCTTTTTCCTAAGCCCCATCCTGGTAGACATGTTCCTCATCCTGGTGTATATGTTCCCCATCCTAGTATATATGCCCCTCATTTTAAGCCCCATCCTGGTATACATTTTCCTCATCCTGGTATACATGTCCCTTATCCTGGGCCTCATCCTGGTATATATGTTCCCCTTCCTGATGGGTATATATATATATATATTAATTTAAATATATATATATATATATATATATATATATATATACATCTCCCTCATCCTGGTATATATGCTCCCCATACTGGTTTATATGAAATCCATCCTGGTATACATATTCCACATCCTGGTATATATGCTCCCCATCCTGGCATATATGTTCCCCACCCTGGCTTCATCCTGGTATATATGTTCCCCATCCTGGTATATATGTCCCTTTTTCCTAAGCCCCATCCTGATAGACATATTCCTTATCCTGGTATATATGTCTTTTATCCTGGTATTCATCCCCTATCCTGGTATATATGTCCCTTATCCTGGGCCCCATCCTGGTTTATGTTCTCTGTTCTGCTGCTGTTCTTTAATGCATATAAAAAAATGATTATACTCACCTCCCATCTGTTCCCCCGCTACCTGGTGTCCTCTTCTGAAGCTGGCAGCTGAAGTCAGCATGCAAGTGACAGAAGATCATGACATCAATGCCATGTGCCCCAAGTCATGTGCACTCTGACATCAGCTGCTGGCCTCTGATTGGCTGCCAGCGTGTATAGTAGCTCAGTGAGCCGGCTGGTCTCTGTGCTGCAATACACTTCAAGTGAATATGTGTCCTAGGATGCAAATCCAGTTGAAGTTTGCGCTGGCATCAACAGGCCCCCACCTCTGCCACCATGATTGTTTCGCCTTTGTCTGTCCCAGCTCTGCTACACCAGTCATCATTGCCCCAGCTCTGCTACAACAATTTGTCATCTCCTTTACAGCCCGTTACATTTGAACACCACTTCACCCCAATTCTACTGTGCTGCTGCACCAGTGCTACCTGTCTATGTTGCTCTAGAACTGCTCTTGGACTTCTGGGATCCACCTCACCAGTTGATGTATAATACTACCAATTGCATTGATTGTTGTACAGAGGTAAGTGGTAGGTCACTGGAAAAGAAAGATGAGGGTCCTCAACATACTTGCAAATTGGCTACCTTATCAGCTGGCTGATTTATCAATCTCTCTATTTGTCTGGACAGCTGGACATTGTTATAAGTCGAAGAGTTGGTTTGTACTTCTGGCTGAACTGTTGAGAGTTTGCGCATGCGCCCAACAACACCTCTACGTGTGCCACAGAGGACACCGCAGTAGTGGCGACTGGCAGAGGACTACATACTGTAAGTACATAGATATAAGTATGGAACTAATGCTAAATTCTAAAATAAAAATGTAGGGTTGTCCACCTCTGGGAACATTTTTTTTACATAATTGCATGTATTTTGAGCTAAAATTCATTTTTATAATCCTGTTTCATTAAAAAATTTGCACGGTTTGGATTTTACAGGCTTTTTGTTTAGCTGCATATTCAACTTTGATGTGATCTATGGTCATAAATCAGCAGAGAGTCGGTCAAAAAGACTTACAAACTCTCCATCAGACCTTTAGAACGAGCAAAACATTTAAAGAAACCCAATTTCAAAAATGATTTTTAGCCCTAAATACATACATTTAAGCAAAACAAGAAAACTGGCCGCAAATGGTGGCCAACCACTTTCTCATTACATTTTGGGACCTATTCGTTGCAAATATTTTATTGCTAGTAATATCTAGTAGTAATATCTAGCTAGCAGTCGGAGCCATCACCTGGTCAAAAGTGGCCAGGTTCTGATCTTGTTTTATTCTCACTGATCCAAGTAATTCATCTGTTTTTAAATCCGTTCCAGAGATAAGGTCTTTATATATGTTGTTCTTCATTTTCTGGTGTTTTTCAAGGGGCGTGGCTAACAGGATTTTCTGGGGGCATGTCTGTAGCCTGCTCTATCTCAGTATCCTGAGAGCATTGCCACCCTTGCAAAGACCATAAAAATTTGCACTAAATAAAAAAGTACATGTCTGGACTTAGAGAAAAACAAAATAAAAGCTAATTTATGTTGTCATTCCAAGAGGGCGTGGCTCACATGGTTCTTCAGGGGCGTGTCTTTAGTCTGCTGTGCATAATTATCCTGTGAGCCACGCCCCTGTTTTAAAGATCATTAAAAAGTAGCACCAAATAAAAAGGCCGCTTAGCTCCGGAATCATGAGGCAAATTCATATAAAACAAAAAACTGATTAGTCAACGGAGCAGAAGAAATAAATTAGGAGCATAAAATGTTTAGACTTGAGAGTCCTCAGTGGTTGATACCTTTTAATGGCTAACTGAAAAGATGGTAACAAATTGCAAGCTTTCGAGACTACTCAGGTCTCTTCATCAGGTTAAACTAATACAAAATCTGAAGAATCACATATTTATGCACAACACAGCACAGAAAAAATGCAATGGGTAAGACAAGTGACGTAAAGCAGAACTGTCATTATGGGAGATAGAGATGAACATAAATATTGGAACAGTTCATAAATAAGGAGTGTGAAAGTTTTATTGCCCTCTGATTGGGGTCTGGTAATACTTTGTGATGTTCTCACAGGGTCTTTGGAGTAAATTCCTTAATTGATGTAAAACATCATAAATCCGTGTGACAGGTTCATTCCAGCATTAAGAGTGTCAAAGGTCACCATCAATTTGTATTCGCAAACTCTTCTGTGTCTCTAAGATGTGAAACTACCTTTCAGTACAAGCAATTTCATATTCATCATGCTATGACCAGGGGAGCAAAAATGTTTTGCCACAGGTAATGCAAAACATTTTTGCTCCCCTGGTCATAGCATGATGAATATGAAATTACTTGTACTGAAAGGTAGTTTCACATCTCAGAGACACAGAAGAGTTTGCGAATACAAATTGATAGTGACCTTTGACACTCTTAATGCTGGAATGAACCTGTCACACGGATTTATGATGTTTTACATCAATTAAGGAATTTACTCCAAAGACCCAGTGAGAACATCACAAAGCATTACCAGACCCCAATCAGAGGGCAATAAAACTTTCACACTCCTTATCTATGAACTGTTCCAATATTTATGTTCATCTCTATCTCCCATAATGACAGTTCTGCTTTACGTCACTTGTCTTACCCATTGCATTTTTTCTGTGCTGTGTTGTGCATAAATATGTGATTCTTCAGATTTTGTATTAGTTTAGCCTGATGAAGAGACCTGAGTAGTCTCGAAAGCTTGCAATTTGTTACCATCTTTTCAGTTAGCCATTAAAAGGTATCAACCACTGAGGACTCTCAAGTCTAAATATTTTTCTATCTACTGGCTAACACGGTACTAAGATATACATCTTTACTGGAGCATAAAATGGACACCTTTGACCTGGTGACAGGTCCTCTTTAAGTAATTTTTAATTTATTGTCTTACTTTTATTCTTAGAGCTTTGACCACAGTGCCATATATATGAGGCTTAGAGGTTTTTTTTAGCTTGATTAGTTATTCTAACATACATGACTTGAATAGTAATTTTACCTTAAGACCCCTTGTCAGCTAAAATAAACAGCCCATCCGTTCACTCTCATATTACTGACAGGGATATTATTCTATTTGTTTATGTTCTCAGGACCGGATAGACCATTTGTGACACATACACATCTCAACTGACCTAGGAAATGACCCCAAGGTGTCTTTTCATCCAGGATTAACTACCAGGCACTGGAACTCCACATCTTCTGACCCTCCAACCTACTAAAATCATCTCAGGGACTGATGTGGGGAAAAAATTCCTTCTTCCTGAAGAAGGCTCTCCAGAGATCTTAGGGATGAAAGAACTGAAGATCTTATTAAACAAGACTAAGAATCTGAAATTGGGCTTCTTATCCGACTTTATATCGGATATAGCCACCATATGTCCCTTTCATCAAAGCCCTGAAGAAGGCAATGAAGCTGGCTATCTACTTGCCAACAATGGAACAATGTGTCCTGAAGCTCGTAATATGTAATTGTGTTTGTAGGACTTCTTACGGCTTGTTCACACCCTGCGTTTTGTTTCCTCATGCTCCCCTCACCCCGCAGTTTTACTGTACTAGGAAAGTGAATACAGTTTCTAAAATCTCATACACATGCTGCTTATATGTTCTCTGCAGATTTAACTCATCAAAGTGTTTTTTTTTTCCAAATAATAATAATAATAATAATCTTTATTTTTATATACGCTAACATATTCCGCAGCGCTTTACAGTTTGCACACATTATCGTCGCTGTCCCCGAAGGGGCTCACAATCTAGATTCCCTATATGTATTTTTTGGAATGTGGAGGAAACCGGAGTACCCGGAGGAAACCCACGCAAACACGGGGAGAACATACAAACTCCTTGCAGATGTTGTCCTTGTCCTTGTCTGCAACGTGTCAATTTTTTTCAGTGTTTTTGCAGCTTTTTTCACCCATTGAAATAAACAGGGTAACAATACAGGTAAAAACACATAAAAAATGCACATATTTTATGCAGTAATTTTCCTAAAAACCCTGATTTTTTTTCTGCTGCAAATACTAAGGGCATGTGCACATATCGTGTTTTTGTCTTGTTTTAGTCTTGTTTTTCTGTGCAGTTTTGTCACAAAACCTGAAGGATTTACTAGTGCCAGCCAAGTGAATGAGATTCCCGAAGTCCCATGCACACATTGCTTATTTTTTTTCCTTCCAGATTTGGTGCAGATTTAACTCTTTCAATGTTTTTGCTGGAAATTTCACTTAAACTAATGATTGAGGGAAAATCTGCAAAAAAAAAAATGTAAAAAACAACAAAAACACAGCAAAACCGCGCATATTTTAGGAAGCATTTTTTCCCGCCAACACATCAGGATTTGCAGCAGAACTTTCTGCTGCAAATCCTGAATGTGTTCACATAGCCTAAACGGCATTCTAGCTTTGAAAGGATTGAGCCACAATTGCTGGGCTATTTTTCATTCTTCCGTTCATAAAAGTGAATGGAGAGAGTGGCCACTGTATGACTTGCATCTGATTTGCAGATAGATGTGAGTCCTTGAGGTGGGACACACATCTCTGAATGTGCCTTGAGGGTCTGAGACAGGAATATCCCCTTAAATTTTTTTCCCATTATTTTTCCCATTATTGTGACTTGAAATGGAGTAATGGGGTGCATGCTCAATTACTTCTCCATCCAAACTCCTTCTAGCTGCAGATGGAGGACCAGTATATTATGCTCTTTGAACCTTTAGCTTGTTTACTTTTTGCTAAAATGAGATGTAAAATATTAAAAACAAAATTGCTATAATATTTTTTTTACCATAACCTCAGCCATACTCCTAGCCTTATCTCTGAATCTAGCCTAACCTTAAATGGGTAATCTCAAATGACTAAATACTGTAGCTTTAGTTAGTTATGCCTACATGAAAATGAGCAAGTTTGCAACTGATTTGCTTTTTCCCTCTGCTGTCATTCTCCTACTGTGAGAGCTTTTATTTCTCATAGTGTACAGCTGGTTTCCATGGAGCTTGGCCACTAGTACCTGCTCAGACCCAGTAGTTACATTCCAGGAGAGGGGTTATCTTCTAATATCCCAGGCACTTCTCTCCAGCTCAGTGATTTCTACACAGCTACTCTTCTCCCTTCTCCTCCCTCTCAGACCATGACAGTAAATCTTATAAATCTTTCAAAATCACCAGCCCCACGTTTGTCCCAGAGTAATTTTCCTAATCATGGCTCTCACTGTCCAGAGCTTAGTGTTTGTTCAATTGCCTTGTTATCTCTATGTGTAAATATAGTGATGGCAGTGTAGACTCAGAGCAAACCACTGAGAGCTGGATGTGTTACAGCAAAACTTGCGCTGAGCTTTTTACTACTACTAATGCCACAGCTCAGCTGCTCTCCAGATCTGTCTCTCAAGGAGGAGAAGCCGCCCTGCGAAAAACCAAGATGAAAGGAGACTGCATAGATCTGAGCTGCTGAAGAGACAACTTGAGAATATATCTTTAAGCCTAACCCTAGTTAAGATTAGAAAATGTGTAAAAATGTAAAAGCAGCTCATAATGATGACTAAAGATAGTATTGTGTACTGCACATGATTCAAGACTTACCCAATTGTGATCCATTATGGATATTATAGGGTAACAGTGATAGGACAAGAATTAGTATCTTTATGATCTCACTTTTCATCAATATGTGTGGCCCAGCTACGCAGGCACACATAAAATCCAGGAGAGTGCACAGGAAGGTAATCGCAACGCTTGATATGCATTCACTGTCACTCACACTTTCAGACACACCCACCAGGGGTATAGGAGGTAGTGACACGTAGCAGAGTCAGATAGTTTCCTGTCTTCGGACAGATCAGTTCAGTCAGAGCTGAGTCAAGCTTCCTGTCTCAGGACAGTGCAGATCAGTCAGTTTCCTGTCTTAGGACAGTGCAGTTCAGTGTCAGTTCAGTCTGGACTAGGAGAGAGGACCGAATCCTCGCAGAGCTAGCGTAGCTCACCGGACAAGGAAGTGGAGGCTAGTACGGGTGAAGTGAATCATCCTAGCCTAGTCAGAGCTACCCTTAATCAGTACCTCAACAGAAGCTGAAACAAGGAGGATACTGAGAGCTGCTCAGCAAGCTCTGGAAGAAAGCTGACATTTCCATCGAAAGCTACAAGTGCTTATGCAAAGAGCAAAAGCAGGGCGAAGGGCGCAGTGGAGAAGACATAGAGAAGTGCTTCAGGTATTGGATTGCCTGCACTAAATAACCGGACACCGGGGTCCGAAGCGTTGCTAGAGTTTCAAGCATAGTAACAAGATACTCGGAG
Organism: Oophaga sylvatica; assembly: GCA_033576555.1. NCBI lineage: Eukaryota > Metazoa > Chordata > Amphibia > Anura > Dendrobatidae > Oophaga > Oophaga sylvatica. The sequence continues at coordinate 423,482,138 of JARQOD010000006.1, read as the reverse complement.
GCTATCTGGACTACAGGTCGCAGAGAGCAGCCCAAGCGCTGATACGTAACCGGAGACAGGGAAAACAGGAGTCTAGCCTGATCAGCAAATATAGACTTAGTTCTCACCACTTAGAAGTTTCCACCACAATGTTGGCCGGGCATTACAGCTATTGAGAAAGCTGGAGATTCAGAGTTAACTTCGCTTCAAGCAAGTTGTAATCACATACATATTGAAGTAAAGGAGGCCTCTAACCTGCTCAGCGGTTACCCGAATGTGCACTCTCCACCCCGACCAGCTCCCCGGGATCTGCTTGAACCATCTACTAGTAAAAGATATGAAAAGAAGCTGCATTGTGTGTGACTGAATTCTTATCTACACCCTGCATCATCACCATAGACTTCCAGGACCAGTCTCACCTGTGGGAGACTTACCACCCATCTGCCCCCTAACATCCTGTGAAGATTCTTATAGCAGCGCTGGTACAATTAACCAGATACCACAGGTGGCGTCACGAACTACCTATCCTAATAATCCCCTGTAAATATCCCCAATTGTATGAGCGCCCAGGGCCACGGACGGAGTCCCGCTGCCAGTGACAAACCCCATAGACTTTCATGGGCTCGGTGCCGAGTACCCCATTGCCCTGGTACTTAGTGCGACTCATCTTTGGCGTCACGAACAGGATGCGAAACTTGCAATTGTGAGTCCTGTGTGCCTATATTGAACTGTTTTGTGAGAAAAGACTGTTTGCTGCATTTGGTGCCAAAATACCGCCATCTTTACCTCAAAATTCGCGCCCTCAGGCGCTGGTGAAGAAGGGGGGCGTACCTGAAAGTGCGCGCTGGTTCCCTGGCCCCGCCCCCAACTCTGACGCGGCGGCAGGTCCTGTGAAACAGGAAGTGAACGCTCTGACATCACAGTCCAGCGACAAAGGTCCTGTCTCCACCGCTGTGCCTGCAACGAAGGTCCTGTCTCCACCGCTGTGCCTGCGACGCTGCAGCCTGTGAAAGAGGTAGGCTCAGATTAACCAAGGGGGCATCAATATGTCGCAGCAACCGGCAGTCGGAGCGGCCCCCGCTGGGGGCCCTAATAGCCCACCGCTTGGCGTCGTGCCGCAGGATGGGGGTGCAGGCCCCTCACCTGGTCCGGTGGTCCCGCTTATGCCCCTAACGCTCCCATACATGCCTGGAGCGAAGTGGCTCCCCCAGTACAGCGGCGAGCCAGACACCCTGCCAGGATTTAAACGGAAGATATGTAGTATTTTGGATATGTACTCAATGACTGAAAAGCAAAAAGCTGCTGTGGTAATAGGACAGTTAGCTGGTGCGGCTGAGAGAGAAGTAGAGACTTGGCCCATTGCAGACCAGGAGTCGGTACCTGCGATACTCTTAAAGCTACAGGCCATCTTTGAGGACCGCACAGAAACGGATCTCCGGATGGCATTTTATCAGTGCTTCCAGGGACCGGGTGACAGTATTAGGGACTACGCCTGCCGACTACAGGGGGCCCTGCGAGCTCTTAAACAGGCTAACCCTACAAGTCCCATTGATGAGAGCCAAATGTTGAAAGAGCAATTCGTGCGGGGACTGAGGTCTCCAATGGAAGGCAGGACTGTAAACTGGTGGTCCTTGGATCATCCAGATGCCACTTTTGATGCTCTAAAGGACATGGCAATAAAGGGACTGCGACCCCTGGAAAAGCCTGAGGTGGCAAATCAGTATCACCTGGGTGAAGCCACTCTAAAGCGGCAGTACCCACCTTTTCCCGCAGGTGGCAGAAGCTACAATGCAGGTGGCGCCCCCTAGTGAGTTGGAATGTCTGCGCTCAGAAGTGCGCCAGCTGACTAAGAACTTAGCCACTGTAATGGATGCCCTGCAACTGCGGAAAGAGGAAGGAGGAAAGATCCTACTAGCCGACTGTCCAGAGGATGTTCCTTGGACGAACCGGAGGAAATGGAGGACATCGCCTCATCGGAGGAGGACCACGCCACCCCCAGGAGCGACTCCTGAGCAACATCATCCTCGCCGGGAGATCATCTGCTACCGCTGCAACCAAAAAGGTCATATGGCTCAGCAATGTCCTTTAAACGAGCCGATCCTGGGTCAGAGGGCCAACACCCAGGAGTAGACTCATCAGGCCCCTTGGACTGGAACCGCAGGTTCGTGGCTGGACGGCCCTACCTGTCCATGATTCTGGACGGGATTGCAATCCCTGCACTGCTGGACACTGGATCTCAGGTGACCATCATACCTGATGTCCTTTACAATAAATTTTGGTCCATGGACAGCCTCCAGCCCCCGAGCCCTGACTTGACAGTGTACGCCACCAATGGTCTCCCTGTTGAAGTAATTGGAGCCAAAAACATAAATGTAAAAGTGGGCAGGGTGGAGCTGAAGGATCAGGGACTCCTAGTAGTCAGGACTGTAAATGAGGAAAATGGCCTAAATGTGATATTAGGTACTAACATTATCAGTAACTGTCTGGGAGAAGTTGTGTTTTTGCTCCAACAGCTCGCTGAAGTTGCCAAGCCAAAGCAGAAGGGAGTGATCCAGAGGGAGATCCGGGCCCTGATGTGCCAGCAGCAAGCGAAGCTTACAGATGGTGAAATCGGTAATGTACGGGTCACAGACTCGAACCCCATTGTAATACCCCCAATGAGTGAAATGTTAATATGGTGTAGAGCAGCCATAGGTCTGAGAGGACAGAACTACCAAGCAGTAGTAGAACCCCATCGCTCAGAACACAGACCTACACTCATGATTGCTAGAGGGGTAGTGGAAGTAATAAATGGGAGAGTACCAGTACGACTTCTCAACTGGGGGACGATGAAGTAAATTTGCCACGTTATGCTACAGTTGCTAAATTACATGCCGTAGATAACAATTCTATCCTCACGACCGAGTCCTTAGCCTCCCGCCGACCAGCGGAGGATAATGATCCGGCAACCCCGGTAGCGGACTGGTGTCAGCAGCTTCATATTGGGACAGACACCACTTCCGTCCACCAGAAACAGGGGGTACTATGGGTGGTACAAGAGTACGCACAAGTATTTAGCAAGCACCCACTTGATTTTGGGACAATTAAGGGAGTACAGCATCATATCCCTACAGGCAGTCATCCTCCCATCAAAGAGCGGTACAGGCCTATACCTCCAGCCCATTATCAGAAAGTTAAGGAAATGCTGCGTGACATGAAGAAAGCCGGGTGATAAGGGATAGTTGTAGCCCCTGGGCAGCACCTCTAGTTCTAGTTAAGAAAAAGGATGGTAGCATGCGAATGTGTGTAGATTACCGACAAGTAAATAGCATAACACATAAAGATGCATACCCATTACCACGTATAGAGGAATCCTTAGCTGCTCTGAAAACGGCTAACTACTTTTCTACCCTCGACCTTACTAGTGGGTACTGGCAAGTAGCTGTGGCTGAGGAGGACCGGGAGAAAACTGCTTTCACCACCCCAATGGGACTCTGCGAGTTTGACAGAATGCCGTTTGGCCTCAGCAGTGCCCCAGGAACATTCCAGAGGGTGATGGAGAGCTGTCTGGGACATCTCAACTTCGAAACTGTGCTGCTGTACCTGGACGACGTAATTGTGTACTCTAAGACATATGAAGATCATCTGAAGCACCTGGCGGAGGTATTTGAGTCATTGTCCAAGTTTGGGATGAAACTAAAGCCCTCTAAATGCCACCTGCTCAAACGGAAGGTACAGTACTTGGGACACATTGTCAGTCCCGAAGGAGTAGCGCCGGACCCTGAGAAGGTCACAGCTATTCAGAAATGGCCAGAGCCGAAGAACCTAAAGGAGGTGCGTCAGTTCCTGGACTAACAGGTTACTACCGGAGGTTTGTAAAAGATTACACTAAGAAAGCGGCGCCTTTGCAGGACCTCCTGGTAGGACAACCTCTTAAGAGCAGAAACCTTCCATTCAATTGGGGAAAAGAACAAGCTGAGGCATTCAAAGAGATAAAAGAGATCCTTACCGGCGATGAAATATTAGCCTACCCAGATTACAGCCAACCGTTCCTGCTATACACAGATGCCAGTAACGAAGGATTAGGAGCGGTCCTCAGTCAGAAGCAGAACGGCCAAGAAAAAGTCATCGCATATGCCAGCAAAAAACTCAGGCCAACTGAGAGGAATCCGGAAAACTATAGCAGTTTCAAACTGGAGTTCCTGGCGCTGGTCTGGGCCATTACCGAAAGATTTAAACATTACCTTGCCTCCAACAAGTTCACTGCGTTTACAGACAATAACCCCTTGACGCATCTGGAAACAGCCAAGCTGGGAGCCATGGAGCAACGTTGGATGGCTCGGTTGTCAAATTATCAGTTTACCATCAAGTACAGAGCGGGCCGTAAAAATGCCAACGCGGACGCCTTGTCCAGAATGCCGCATGAATCCGACACGGAGGAAGAATCAGATGATCTGGAAGAAATCGAGCTACCTGCGTTCCATCGAAATGGGATGGTCCAAGAGCAACGAGTCTACAGAAAGCGGTGTGGTGAGATGTTGAACCCTTTACCCCATCACAGCTGGAAGGAGACTCAAGACAGCGATCCAGTGGTCAGCCGTATCAAGGAGTTGATAAGACAAGAAGGTTCCTCCTTGGAGAAAGACGCACCCATACCAGCAAAGCTCCTGTGGAATGAAAGAAGCCGGTTGTTCATATACCGTGAAAAGTTGTGCAGGAGATACGTCGACCCAAGGACCCATGAGATGGTTTGGCAGATAGTGGTGCCCAGAGCAGACATCCAAATGGTGTTGGAAGCCTACCACGATCAAGCAGGACACTTTGGCTGGAAAAAGCTGGAGACCCTGTTGAGGTGCCGGTTCTACTGGGTAGGGATGCGCAGCTCCATCGAGAAGTGGTGCCGGAACTGTGGACCCTGTGGTCTCAGACGAAAAGACTATCATAGTCAGAGAGCACCCTTGCAGCCTATCCGGACGACTTGTCCTCTGGAGATCGTAGCATTGGATCACGTTAAGTTGTCCCCAAGCAGGTCAGGATATTCGTATGCCCTGACCATGGTGGATCATTACTCCAAATTTCTGGTGGTCGCCCCTGACAAGGATCTCACAGCAGAGACAGCAGCCAAGGTCTTCCAAGCAAGTTTCTGCAGACCACACGGATATCCAGAGCAGGTACTGACTGATCGAGGTCCAGCCTTTGAAGCTGAACTGTTTCAGGAATTCTGTCAATTGTATGGATGCAAAAAGATCAAACGACGCCATACCACCCTCAGACCAACGGCCTTTGTGAAAAGATGAATCACATTGTCATGGATTTACTGAAAACTGTACCCCTGGAAGAAAGAAATCGGTGGCCAGACTTGTTACCTGACCTGATTGACTTGTACAACCACATACCAGTAAGTTCCACCAACTGCACTCCAGCTTACCTTATGAGAGCAAGACCTGGAAGACTGCCAATGGATTTGGAGCTGGGAGTGGTAGAACCAGAGGCTGATGACAGTGCTGAAGATTGGGACACAACTCGACAGGAACAGTACAAGAGAGTACAAGCCTGCGTAGAAGACAGTCTCAACAAAGTAAGAGAAAAGCAAGAGAAGAACTATAACAAAAATGCTCCCGCTAAGCCTTTTATGCCTGGAAGAAATGGTGCTCAAAGGAAAAGAAGAATGCACAAGTTGGATGATCAGTGGGAACAGGAGCCATATGTCGTGCAAAATTCCAATTTTGATAACAGAAAGGTCTGTGCCATTAGTAAGGATGGAGGAAAAACGACGGCAACGGTGTCCAGAGATCATTTAAAGTTGTGTCCTTGCCCATTAAAGCTCCGTGAAGAAAACCCTGTTGTCAATCAGGAAGAAAATAATGAAGCGGTCATACACACGGATTTGGGAGATTTACCTGCGGATTGGCCCAGATTGGGAGACGCTGTAATTATTCCTGTGCTGCAGTTTTATCAACCGCAAGAGGAGTCTCTACAACCAGTCATACCAATTGTGCCAGTAGAGCCAGTTCCAGAAGGACCTGTTCCGGCAGACCCTCAACCATCAGAACCCGAAGCAGCGGACCCGCAAGAAGCAGCACCACAAGAAGTGGAGTCCCCTGGTGAAGCTGGTGAAGCAGTACCGCCTCGTCCAGTCACTAGCATGCTTGCCAGGTCCCTAGAGAGGTGGAGTCGTGTCTATAGTTTGCCGTTACGCAGAACAGAAAGGTTAGAGACTACTATACTTGACGCTACCCCACGTAGATCAGAACGTATCACTAAAGGAAAACTGCCTATTCGCTATCAGGAGTAGTCCTAGTAAACTAGTTAGCAAGACCCAGACAGGGTTTATTGTCACCGACAAATGTATAAAGTTTGAAAAAGTTATTAATGTGATTTCTATATATATATCTTGAAATGTGAATACTTGAAATTTATATATATATATATATGTGTCTTTTTCCCATGCAATGGACTGAGAGGCTGTGGACTGTGCCAGCCCAAGAACTTGCTTTGTAAATAGTTTGCACTACGGTGCATTATCTTGGTTTTACATGAAACCATTGCTATCTACCTCTGAAGAAAAACCCGTATGGTGGGCCTAGAGTGAGGTCTGCAGTCAGAAGTCCTGCAGCCCACCCAGGACCCACGTGGGAGGTTTTTGGTGCGGGTCCTCCACAAGTATCTTGTATATATGAGAATGTTTGATATTTTTATACTTTGATACTTTTGTATTCTTCATTGTACAAATTGTAACGTTCAAGAAGTCTTACCTCCCGGATGGGAAGAGTTAAAAATGTTGTTGTTATATGCAAAAACAAAAATGTTTTCTTTTTCTCTTTTACAGCCTGGGAGTGCTGTGTTTAACCAAGGGGGGATGTGTGGCCCAGCTACGCAGGCACACATAAAATCCAGGAGAGTGCACAGGAAGGTAATCGCAACGCTTGATATGCATTCACTGTCACTCACACTTTCAGACACACCCACCAGGGATATAGGAGGTAGTGACACGTAGCAGAGTCAGATAGTTTCCTGTCTTCGGACAGATCAGTTCAGCCAGAGCTGAGTCAAGCTTCCTGTCTCAGGACAGTGCAGATCAGTCAGTTTCCTGTCTTAGGACAGTGCAGTTCAGTGTCAGTTCAGTCTGGACTAGGAGAGAGGACTGAATCCTCGCAGAGCTAGCGTAGCTCACCGGACAAGGAAGTGGAGGCTAGTACGGGTGAAGTGAATCATCCTAGCCTAGTCAGAGCTACCCTTAATCAGTACCTCAACAGAAGCTGAAACAAGGAGGATACTGAGAGCTGCTCAGCGAGCTCTGGAAGAAAGCTGACATTTCCATTGAAAGCTACAAGTGCTTATGCAAAGAGCAAAAGCAGGGCGAAGGGCGCAGTGGAGAAGACATAGAGAAGTGCTTCAGGTATTGGATTGCCTGCACTAAATAACCGGACACCGGGGTCCGAAGCGTTGCTAGAGTTTCAAGCATAGTAACAAGATACTCGGAGGCTATCTGGACTACAGGTCGCAGAGAGCAGCCCAAGCGCTGATACGTAACCGGAGACAGGGAAAACAGGAGTCTAGCCTGATCAGCAAATATAGACTTAGTTCTCACCACTTAGAAGTTTCCACCACAATGTTGGCTGGGCATTACAGCTATTGAGAAAGCTGGAGATTCAGAGTTAACTTCGCTTCAAGCAAGTTGGACTCACATACATATTGAAGTAAAGGAGGCCTCTAACCTGCTCAGCGGTTACCCGAATGTGCACTCTCCACCCCGACAAGCTCCCGGGATCTGCTTGAACCATCTACCAGTAAAGGTATGAAAAGAAGCTGCATTGTGTGTGACTGAATTCTTATCTACACCCTGCATCATCACCATAGACTTCCAGGGACCAGTCTCACCTGTGGGAGACTTACCACCCAGCTGCCCCCTAACATCCCCTGTGAAGATTCTTATAGCAGCGCTGGTACAATTAACCAGATACCACAGGTGGCGTCACGAACTACCTATCCTAATAATCCCCTGTAAATATCCCCAATTGTATGAGCGCCCAGGGCCACGGACCGAGTCCCGCTGCCAGTGACAAACCCCATAGACTTTCATGGGCTCGGTGCCGAGTACCCCATTGCCCTGGTACTTAGTGCGACTCAAATACATCATAAAACTACAGCACAGCGGCGCAAATCTTCAATCTGGGAGTAGCCTACGTAGCATGTTGGCACCAAATTGTTTTTTGCTTGCTCAGTTCCCTATAAATTCTGCAGTTCTATGAGATCCCCCCACCCGTCCTACCAAATACTCAGCGTATTATTCCATTCAGTATGTTAACTCATCATTAACTCTTCAATTAAGACCACCCAGTAGGAGAGTTCACTAGAATTGAGTTTATGCCATAGAACTTGCCCGTTTATTGCCCGGTAACAATTTTGCCGCCTTGTGTTGCTGGGGCTTTATCTATGGATGTGATTTACAGTACTGGAGTGCATTACTTTCAGTCCATCTGTTCTTCCATAAGGATGTTAGCAGCTGGAAACCTTTTTTACAAGCTCTTCCACCCCAGCAACACAATAAAACAATTAGCCGAAGTATTCTTTATGCAACAAAGAGAGGCCTCCAGTCCTGATGAAAGCCGGGGAGCCTTTATATGACAGTTTTCCTTTTGCAAATGTAATGATGAGGGTTCTCTATCGTGGGTCAACAGTCCCAAGGATTTTATTTTTTTTTTTGGTACTCGATGGCCTGTGATAATCTCTTAATAGCCGTCTCCTTCAGATGCCACACAATGACGATGTAATATCTCTGCATTGGCTGCTGATAAGTCAGATATCACAATGTAGTGCAATAATGTGAATTTCATAATTAAGTTAAATTCAGACAGCACCATATGCAATCGAGCACAGTTATAGGTGGCGATCTACGATCTACGTAATCGTGACTCCTGCGAAATAGGTTGCCTAACCAAAAAATTCTATATGCCACTACTACATCGCAGTGTAACGCAGGTGAATGGCGTTGCATTGCAGTCAGCATGGTACCTAGACCATGTCAGAAGCCACAAAAAGTTGCAACCAGTTGATTTTTTAATTACTTGCTTATTGCAGTACCTTGTGTATCGCCAATGGTATTGCGTCTGCTGTGCCCGGCCGCACACATCATAAAGCAGAGATCTGCTCCACCCATGGTGGGTCTGAGGCTAGGTGAGAAATTACTTTTATATGAAATTGAGTTTGAATTTTGGGACAATATACTATGTGTGAAGGGGGTACTGTGGGGTGTCATACTGTGAAGGGGGACACTGTGTGGGGTGTCATAATGTGTGTGGGACACTATGGGGTGTCATACTGTGTGCAGGGGAGCACTATGGGGGCATCATGTGTTGTCACCAAACTGTATAGGGAGCACTTGGGTCATCCTATTGTGTGTGGCAGGTGTATTGTGAAGGCTTCATACTGTGTGTGGGGCACTGAGGTCATATAAATGTGTGTAGCGGGTGTATTATGGAGGCTCCATACAATGTGGAGGGCACAGGGAGCATCATAATGTGTGCAGGGGGTACAGTGAGGGCAAAATACTGTGTATGGGGGCATCCTGAAGCGGGGACATTATACTGTATAGAGGGGTATTATGGAGGAATCGTAATGCATTAGGAAAGTAATGTGGGGGAGATTTGTGGTAATACTGTGAAGCCATCATGATTTGTGGAGTAAACACTGTGTTTCATTACGTGTGGGGTCACCTTTGGTGCATAATATTAGGTGGAATGGGCATTGAGGGTCATCATTGTGTATGGGGCAACTTAGGGGTGTGGGAGAGGCACTATTAGGCACCATTGTGTGGGGGTACCTTTGGGGCATCAACTGTGAGGAATCAATGTGTGCAGGGCACCTTTGGGGTATCGTAATGTGTGGGAGAGGCACTGTGGGGCGTCATTGTGTGTGGGGATACCTTTGGGTCATGGCAATTTAGGGTGTCATTGTTGTGTGCGAGGCACCTGTGTTGGAGCGGTACAGTGGGGCATCACTATGCATGGGGGTACCTTTAGGAGAACCATAATGTGTGGAGAGGCCATGTGAGGATTTTATACTCCATGTTGGCCATAAGTGGTATCAAACAGAGTGGGATACCGAATTGGCTTCACTAGGGGCACTATTTCTGTTTTGGAGTCCATTAACGATATGGCCAGGTTATGGATATGGCTTTGCACTTTCTTTCATGCCTTTCCAAGTTGGGAGGCATGTAGTAAAATAATGAGGCAAATTTATCATCAAACTCCTATAACAATAAGACTGTCTCTGTGCCCCTTAGCAACCAATTACAGTGAAGGTTTCATTTCTCAACAGAAGGTTAAAAAATATAAGTTGTGCTGTGATTGGTTGCTAAGGGCAACAAGCAAGGACAGTAAAGACATATATACATCCGTACATCTGTGACCTCGTCTCCCGGTACTTACCTGCACGCAACTTCCGATCCTCACGAAATCTCCTTCTCTACTCCCCTCTTATCTCTTCTTCCCACAATCGCATACAAGATTTCTCCCGCGCATCCCCCCTACTCTGGAACTCTCTACCCCAACATATCAGACTCTCGCCTACCATGGAAACCTTCAAAAATATCCTGAAGACCGACCTCTTCCGACAAGCCTACAACCTGCAGTAACCACCGATCCACCAAACCGCTGCACGACCAGCTCTACCCTCACCTACTGTATCCTCACCCATCCCTTGTAGATTGTGAGCCCTCGCGGGCAGGGTCCTCTCTCCTCCTGTACCAGTCAGGACTTGTATTGTTTTAAGATTACTGTACTTGTACTCATCATGTATACTCCTCCTCATATGTAAATCGCCATGGAATAAATGGCGCTATAATAATAAATAATGATAATAATACACACCCTGAGTGAGAATTTTGGAATTATATTATATTATATTACAAAACTAAGAGGTCACTCATGTCGTACATTTGATGATTTACATCTCGCAGTCATTTGCTTGTCAGGCCATTTGTACGGATGTAGCTTTCACGTGTGGCCTCTAGTGTCATCTCATTAAGGTTGATGTATTGACTGGAAGCCATTCAACGCTTCTTTATGATCCGCGGCTTCTTAGGTGTCCTGCTGATACATAGACTTCAAACAGGACCCTCACTAAGCTCATGCTGATTGAAGGCACTAGCAATTCTGTGCCTCAGGCAAACGCCAAATATGTCGTGTCTCTTGTGTAATGTCCGATAACATGAAGAAATAGTAACCCTTTATTTATTTGCAAAAAGTATGTGTAGCGGCGCAAGTGTATATATGCTAGATTAGCAGCAAGTACTAAAACTCCAACCACAAGGAGAAAAGGGGAAATAAAATAATAATAATAAATGGTACTCGCGCTTTTAATCAAACATACTCCCAGTACTGATCATAACACATACCTGAGTTAGCAAAAAATTCCATAAATGAATATTCAAATGATGAAAAAGCGATAAGTTTAATGTAGTGGTAGACATATTCGTGCAATAGGCATGCTGGAAAAAAGAAAAAAATGTGTAAATAAAAAATATAAAGAAAAAATAATATAAAGAAAAAATATATATGTGACAAAGATTGAAAAAAAGAAACTAGTGATATCGACCAGATATACTGGCGGTACCTTGTGTTGGGATACACTGCCCGGTAATCAGTCCCCTAAAAGTGTCGATTGCAGAGTGCAGAGTAATGTAAAAAAACAGTTTGATGAAATAAACCATAACCCCCATTCACTTGATGGGCAATGTGAGGTGATTTAACAAATCAGGAAATATCAATACCCAAAGTGGCAAAAAAGGTAATGAAACCAGTGGTATCACACAGATAATCTAGCGGTACCTTATACAGGAATACACTGCCTAGTATCCAGTCCGAAAAACCTGATGGTACTTAGCTTGAGATGTTGATTCCAGACCGATCCAATAAGATGAGAAGAGTAGAAGAGAGTCCTAGAGAGCTGTCCCGGCCGGTGACAGACTCTCTTCCCCACTGACGCCGCTGCGCGGCTGTGCTCAGGGAGATATTATAGTAATCCACTGGCGCAGTAACCGTTCCAGCAAAACTTCTCACATATTCAATGCTGGCGTGCGATGATAATACCTTCCGGAAGGTATTGTGGCTCTATCTGCACACCGTAGTTTTCACAAAGCTATCACGTGCCACATCACGTGCTAACACCCGGATATCGCAGACGCTCTTAGGCATTATCATCGCACGCCAGCATTGAATATGTGAGAAGTTTTGCTGGAACGGTTACTGCGCCAGTGGATTACTATAATATCTCCCTGAGCACAGCCGCGCAGCGGCGTCAGTGGGGAAGAGAGTCTGTCACCGGCCGGGACAGCCCTCTAGGACTCTCTTCTACTCTTCTCATCTTATTGGATCGGTCTGGAATCAACATCTCAAGCTAAGTACCATCAGGTTTTTCAGACTGGATACTAGGCAGTGTATTCCTGTATAAGGTACCGCTAGATTATCTGTGTGATACCACTGGTTTCATTACCTTTTTTGCCACTTTGGGTATTGATATTTCCTGATTTGTTAAATCACCTCACATTGCCCATCAAGTGAATGGGGGTTATGGTTTATTTCATCAAACTGTTTTTTTTACATTACTCTGCACTCTGCAATCGTACTATTGACACTTTTAGGGGACTGATTACCGGGCAGTGTATCCCAACACAAGGTACCGCCAGTATATCTGGTCGATATCACTAGTTTCTTTTTTTCAATCTTTGTCACATATATATTTTTTCTTTATATTATTTTTTCTTTATTTTTTATTTTTTATTTACACATTTTTTTCTTTTTTCCAGCATGCCTATTGCACGAATATGTCTACCACTACATTAAACTTATCGCTTTTTCATCATTTGAATATTCATTTATGGAATTTTTTGCTAACTCAGGTATGTGTTATGATCAGTACTGGGAGTATGCTTTATTTATTTGCGTAGCAAATAATACATAATACCATGTAGGAAAGCTGATAGTAGACATTGTGGTTGTTGATACTATGTGCGGGGGTCTTATCTGAATGCTAAGGTCTGGATGAGGGTTCTCAAGGTGGGAGCGGTGTGGAATATTGCCTACTGTTGGGCCAGAAATAACAGATGTTAGGAACAATAATACATCGGAACTATTATTATTATTATACATTTATATAGCGCCATTTATTCCATGGCGCTTTACATATGAAAAGGGAAAATATAGACAGGTACAATAAACATGTGCTAGACAAGGGACACACATTACAGAAGGAGAGAGGACCCTGCCCGCGAGGGCTCACAGTCTGCAGGGATGGGTGAGGATACACTAGGAAAGGGTAGAGCTGGTCGTGCGATGGTTCAGTAGACTGAGGATCATTGCAGGTTGTAGGCTTGTCGGAACAGGTGGGTCTTCAGGTTCTTCTTGAAGGTTTCCGTTGTTGGTGAAAGTCTGATGTTTTGCGGCAGGGAGTTCCAGAGTATGGGGGAAGCCCGGGAGAAGTCTTGTATGCGGTTGTGGGAAGGAGAGATGAGGGGGGAGTCGAGAATGAGATCTTGAGAGGATTGAAGGTTGCGTGTGGGTAGGTAGCGGGAGACCATGTCACAGATGTATGGAAGAAAAAGGTTGTGGATGGCTTTGTATGTCATGGTTAGGGTTTTGAACTGGAGCCTCTGGGCAATAGGAAGCCAGTGAAGGGCCTGGCATAGGGGGGAGGCTGGGGAATAGCAGGGAGATAGGTGGATTAGTCGGGCAGCAGAGTGTAGGATGGACTGGAGTGGTGCCAGAGTGCTAGAGGGGAGGCCAGACAGTAGGAGGTTGCAATAGTCGTTGCGGGAGATGATAAGGGCGTGCACTAGTGTTTTTGTGGTTTCATGGTTGAGGAATGCGCGGATCCGGGAAATATTTTTGAGTTTGAGGCAGCAGGAGGTGGCGAGGGCTTGGATATGTGGTTTGAAAGATAGGGTAGAGTCGAGGATCACCCCAAGGCACCGAGCATGTGGGACTGGGGAAAGCGAGCAGCCATTGACATTGATGGATAGGTCTGGTGGAGGGGTAGAATGAGGTGGGGGAAAGATGATGAATTCTGTTTTGTCCATGTTCAGTTTGAGAAAGGGAGCAGAAAAGAAGGCAGAGATAGCAGACAGACACTGTGGGATTTTTTTCAGTAGGGAGGTGAGGTCAGGTCCAGATAGGTAGATCTGCGTGTCATCGGCGTAGAGGTGATACTGCAAGCCGTGGGATTCTATGAGCTGTCCCAGGCTGAAGGTGTAGATGGAGAAGAGTAGGGGTCCTAAGACTGAGCCTTGAGGAACACCGACAGACAGGGGCGAGGTGAGGAGGTGGTGTGTGAGAGGGAGACACTAAATGTTCGGTCTGTTAGGTATGAAATCCAGGATAGGGCCAAGTCTGTGATGCCAAGAGATGAGAGAATCTGTAGCAGGAGGGAATGGTCCACGGTGTCGAAGGCAGAAGACAGGTCCAGGAGAAAGAGGACAGAGTAGTGTCGCTTGCTCTTGCCGGTTAGCAGGTCGTTAGTGACTTTAGTTAGGGCAGTTTCAGTTGAGTGATGCGGTCGGAAGTCAGATTGTAACCGGTCAAAGAGGGAACAGGAGGAGAGGTGGGAGGACAGTTTGAGATATACATGCTGTTCCAGTAGTTTTGAGGCATAGGGGAGAAGAGATATCGGGCGATAGTTGGACACGGAGGATGGGTCGAGGGAGGGCTTTTTGAGGATGGGTGTGATTGAGGCATGTTTGAAGGATGAAGGAAAGACACCGTTTGTAAGTGAAAGGTTGAAGAGATGTGTGAGAGTAGGGATGAAGACTGTGGCAAAGTTAGGGATGAGGTGGGACGGGAGTGGGTCAAGCACGCAAGTGGTGAGGTGTGATCTTGACAGGAGAGTGGAGAGCTGATCTTCTGTCATGGTGGTGAAGCTGGTTTTGGAAGAACAGGGCTGAGTGGCTAAGGGGGGCATTGGGGGCTGCAGGTCAAAGCTTTCTCTGATCGTATCAATCTTTTGCTTAATGAAGGAGGCAAAGTCTTCAGCAGAAATGAGAGGAGAGAGAGGAGGTGGTGTGGGATGGAGTAGACAATTGAAAGTGTTAAAGAGCTGTTTAGGCTTGTGAGACAGGGAGGATATGAGAGATGCGAAGTAAGTTTGTTTTACGGCAGAGAGCGTGGACTTAAAGCTGGCAAGGGACTGCTTGTATGCGTTTAAGTGTCCTAAAGGACAAATATATTACTTTTTCTGATGTATTACACCCAGGAGGTCAGATTGCACCCAAGATGACACTCACAAAATACTCCTCCCACTCAGCATGATAGTAAAGACGCTCCCACACACAGATTATGATGCCCTATAGTGTCCCTCCAACACCTCATGTTCCCACAATGACCCTTCAAAACATTATGATGCCCCTACAGATCCTCTTCCACACAACCACCTCAGTGTTTGATGCACTCTCAATGCCGCTCCACTAAATATGATGCCCCAGAGAAGCTCCCACATAAACAGTATAATGCATCCGCAATGGCTCCCTTAGACATAATGATGCCCCAACACAGTATGATGCCCCCGCCACACATTATGGTGCCTTATCAGTGCCCCCCACAATATGATATCCCCAGGTATCATGCCCCCACAGTTCACACCAAAGTGCCCCCACAGAGTATGATGCCACTACAGTGTGTCTCCACACATTATGATGCCCTCAGAGCTCTCCACATTAGCTTATGGAGGCCCATAGTGTCCCCCCTCACCATATGATTCCCCTATGTTATAATTCTCCTATTCTCCCCACATATTATGATGCTCTCGGTGCCCCTGGCAATCACTTGTTGAGGCCCATAGAGTCCCCACAAACAGTATGACACCCCTCTACTCAATTCTACTGGCAAAAAAAGTACCTAAGCTTAGTCTCAGGATGAGCGTAGCAGATCACCACTGTGTATGGTTGAGATGTAGTAGCTCTAGAGAGTCTTACACCACACATGAGTGGTGGAGTGGGGAGATTATGGCTCCCAGCTTCACCATTCGAATCAACTGTACTTGCATCCTAAAGTGGGACATGCTGCTGACCCCCTAGGACAGTGGGACTGCTCTCCAAGTCTGGCACTACCATATTGAATATAGGACAGTTAGGAGACATGATTCCTATCCCCTCTTGTACTGGAAGAGAATCAGACCCAAAAATTAGACCCAAAAATCATTAAAAGGGGCTTGCAAAGAATGTAAATACTGTACCTTATTTTATGGTGCCAGATCTGCTACAGCAATGGGGGGGGGGGTAATTTTGATCTTTCCTATGGGTATGATGACAGGCTGAAATCAAAACTATAGGCCGAATGATAAAACTGAAAATATATGCAGATTTTCTCTCTTGAGAAAAACTAGGCTGTCATAGCAGAAATCTTCAGCTTTCTTCTATGCCCGATACATTTTCTATGGGTGCTTACTCTGCATATTGCTGCAGAAGAGGCATCGGTTAGCTAAATATAAAGCAACATTTCATATATTTTCCATAAAGTATTAAGCAACCGATTATGAAATTGAATATTTTACAACCATCGTCCAACTGGAATGGGTCCAGGCCGGCACCACTTGTGAAATAATTCGGTAGAGCCCCTTAATTGGCCCATAACCCCACTTGTCTTCGAGAAAAACGTGTCAATGCCCTCGACTAAATAGCTGTGTGGAATTGGCGAGGTGTGGAAAAGTTTGCCAAAAATCTCACAGACCCATTTAGCTCCCCACACAGACAAGCCTGGTATTGTATGCTCGCTGGATTCTCGCATTCTTCTGCAGAGTTATCCCTGACACAGACACTAATCATTTACTGAGCTGGTTAATTTTGAAGGACGGCGTTCTTACCATTCTGTGCCGCTATAATATGTGACATTTTAGCTCGAACAATAACGTTTTCAGATGATGCCAGAGGACGCTGGAGGCTTTACTTAAACTGAAGCAAGACAGATGTGAGCACATTCTCCGGATGCAAACAATGCAGAATTTGCCGAGCAAGAGCGAAATTAGGAAACAAAGAGACGTGTGAGCATCCACGGTTTTTTTTTTTTCCTTTATGCGGGTAGTGCAATTTTGCACACATTTTTGGTTAATTTTGGAGCTCTGTTTCAGAAAGATTCTACAATGAATCTTTCAAGGTCTATGTAGGAATAGAAAAGTCCATGGGCCCGATTTATTAAGATTGACATTTTTTACCCCAGTCTTAAAAAAGTTGTCAGGCCTTACAGGCTACAAGTCTGCAGACACACTATTTGATTGCAGACTTGTGAATCCTCACATTGTGCAACTGCGCTGTCAGGATTCTCCAGTGTCAGTGCGATTTGTATACTTCTGGCCACATTCCGACTAGACTTGCAAGTTTATTGAAGGAGACAGGACAAGTCTAGTCGGAATGTGGACAAAAGTATGCAAATTGCAGGAAAATCCTGACAGTGCTAAGTCTGCAGTGACATAGAGTGATTGCTGGTTGGTTGTTAAATCAAACACTTATTTCATAGATTGTAAGCTTGCGAGCAGGGCCCTCATTCCTCTTCTTATCTACTTTGATCTGTGTTTATTGTTATGCTGTAATGTCTATTGTCTGTACAAGTCCCCTCTATAATGTAAAGTGCTGTGGAACATGTTGGCACCATAGAAATACAATTATTATTATTATTATTCATGCAACAGAACGCAAATTAATTATGTAAAAATTATACTATGTGATTTTCTGATTTTTATTTTTAGATTCTGTCTCCTACAGGTGAAGTGCACCTACGATAAATATTACAGACCTCTCTATTCTTTGTAGATGGGAAAATTTGCAAAATCAGCAGTGGATCAAATATTTATTTTCCCACTGTACATATGAATAGCACCATCGATTATAATGGGCACATGTTGCATCCGTTAAAAAAAACGGCTACAACACATACGTGCAACACGGACGTGTAAATGAGTCCTAAGAAAGAGATGTGTTCAAGCATGCTTATCCATGAATTTCGTTTAAGGACTCCATTGTCTTGTGGTAGAAATGTCATACCTTTCATATAGACAGATTATAACATAAGCAACATCATTTTTTTCATATCTGAATGTTGTGCATTTCTTATTTTGGGATGTTTCTAGCTAAGTTACGCCAGGAAGTCTTTAGAGATAGAAGCTAGGAGCCTATGGGAGCAATTTCTTGGTCAGAGCTTTATGCAACTCCGTAAGTGCTATTACAAAGTGGCACGCAGGGGCAGAGGCTGGCCTTTGTGAACTGGTGGAAATAAAAAATCACTTTGGCAGCTAAGCTTTGGTGGAGTACTGTGGCCACCAAGGCCTGGTTTATAGGACCAAGCTTAAAGGGATTGTTTCATTAGAAGATGACCAATTGTTTATATTAGTCTTTTGTGTTAAATGGATTTTTAAAATAAGTTTTCTCAGGTTTTTTTTTCTTTTTTTTGTTGCATAATTTGTATTAAAAATAAAGATGAAATTTTTTTGCAATTTCACACTGGCCACTGGGGATATTCCAGACTAATACTTCCTGTTCTTTTAGGAAATCCACAACAGTAGACTGACATAGATGTTTTCTTTTGTGTAGAAGTGACGAGTCTTATAAGCAAGTTCAGTGGTAGCATTTTAATAATCGGTTATGTTCTGATGATACATTCACTTTTAAATAAGTAGTAGTCTCAAGTGCCCTTGCTGATACCGATGTCCTGTCACTGGCTCAGCAAAAAAATTGTTAAATACTTGTATAAGTCCCTGAGCTCTTCTGATTCTGCCACTCTCTTTCGCTTTGCGCTGCTTCACACCATTGCTGAGATATTGACATTTGTTTCTTTTGGAGCGCATTATGTGAAATCTCAGCTTGCAGACCAACTGGGTGTTTCTTCAGAGTCTGTTCTGTGGGCCATGCTCTATCACCCTTCCTTCTCAGATGCCGCCAATCACAGCTCAGCAATTGATCTAGCAGCCCAGTTGTGATTGACAAAATCTGGTAGTGAGCGGTGAAAGAGTACAGACCCAGAGAAAACTCTGAAGTGATGACCAGTTGGTCAACAAGCAGAGATTTCACATACTGAGCTCCTAAATCAACAACTGTTATTATCTCTGCAATAGAGTGACACAGCACAAAACTGAAAAGAAAGGCAGAATTGGGGGAGTTTTGGGATTTTTACAGCATATTTAACCCAATTTTTTGAGCAAGTGATAGGACCTCTTTTAGCTGTGATACAAAGAATAATGAATTTTAGATTTATTTTTATATGATTAATTTGAACCATCATATGTAGCAGAGCTGCGTGTGTATGTAGTAGAGCTGTGTGTTTATATAGCAGAGCTATGTCTGCATGTAGGAAATCTTTGTATGTAGCCAAGCTGTGCATGCATGTAGAAGAGCTGTGTGCGTATGTAATAGAACTGTGTGTGTATTTAGCATAGCAATGCATTCACGTGTATCTAGCAGATTTGAGTGTGTATGTAATGCAGCTGTATGTATGTAAAGAGATTTGCTGTGCATGTACGTAGCAGAGATGTGTGTTCATAGCAGAGCTGTATATATATGTAGGAGAGCTGAGTGTTTATCTACGTAGAAGAGCTGTGTGTGTATGAAACAGAGCTGTGTGTTGATGTAGCTAAGCTGAGCTGTGTGTGTTGAGGTAGCAGAGCTGT
The DNA here is from genome assembly GCA_033576555.1 of Oophaga sylvatica. Classification (NCBI taxonomy): domain Eukaryota; kingdom Metazoa; phylum Chordata; class Amphibia; order Anura; family Dendrobatidae; genus Oophaga; species Oophaga sylvatica. The sequence goes on along the minus strand of JARQOD010000006.1, from coordinate 423,462,536 downwards.
TGTGTATTTATGTAGCAGAGCTGTGGCTATGTACAGCAGAACTGAGTGTGTATGTACTCTGCTTGCAGCAGTATTATGTGTATGTGTCATGCGCTCCACTTCTTTATTCCTCCGGGAAAGTTTTAATTAGCAGTAAATGTGTTTTTTCTATTTTCTGCTTTCTAAACATGAAGTGCGTCGTATATTAGGATGCGTCCTACAGACCAAAAAAATGCAATAATTTTAATAATTTTTGTTCTGCAATAACATATGGAGACAAACTGAGCCAATATCATCCATACTGAGCCCTCAGCTTCTATGTAAAGGTTTTATCCTCTATGCTTCCTCTATATTTATTGCTCTGGGGTTTGACATATGTATAACAGTCATTTTATGTTTAGTTGGTTTAACATTTTTCTCTTTTTATGACAGTCAAATCTGAAATATTTTTACACTTGAAATTTTTTATGTACAATAAATCCAGCGGAATGAGATGACTCAGTTCTGATACTCTATAAAGTGAAATTGTTGTTTTATGGGACAGATGTCTTCAATCCTTGTAATCTGACAAAATGAGACCTAAACAGAGACAAGTGTTTTCTGTCAGGTCAAGATGTCAGGCCAAATTCAGACGGCTGTAACACAACAACGTATTAGTATTGTGGCTTCAACGAACGGACCCCACAAGGCTTTTCTAAACTGAATTTAGATACCGTAAAGTTCTATATACCGTAAGTGATTACGGTTGTACTGCCCCTACTATACACCCATATTACAACTTATGAAATTGGCAAAGGCGTCACTGCTTTCTTATAAACCCTTCAGTCTCAGAAAGTTTTAGTCTTAAGAATAAAGTGACATTTTTTTCCAGTTTTTGCCTAGTATGTAGTGGAGCCCTTCCCGGAACTTCAAGTTATTTATATATGGTGGAAGTCAGGAAGGGTTTGTACAGAACGGGATCCGCCCCCGAAATAACTCCATGCACAGTGGGAGCCAATTATAATATATAGCCAGATGTTTTTCCCTTAGTTCAACAGGGTGCCACTGAGTTGAACTCCCCAGGTCAGCCATCTTTGTACTCCCATTAAAGGGGTTAGCCAAGAATTTACAGGCAGGTAGTTGCTCACTACCTGCCTGTTCTGCCCTCTGCCTATCTCTGCCAGTACAGAGTGGTCATGTATCTCTCCTGCTGGCGATTAATTGGAACATGCTGATTGACAGCCGGCTCCCTGCTGCCTAACTGCGGGAAGCCAGTTGCCTATTAGCGCATTGACAGAGCAGCCCAGAAGTAAAAGAGCTGCTCTGTTGATGTGGAGCAGCTGAATTCCCTGCAGGATTGGTCAGTGACCATTCTGAGCCGGCGCCAGATAGTACAAGCAGGTAGCTGCTAACTGAGGGCAGCATGGTGGCTCAGTGGTTAGCACTGCAGTCTTGCAGCAATAGTTCCTGGGTTCAAATCCCGCCAAGAACAACATCTGAAAGGGGTTTGTATGTTCTCTTGGTGTTTGTGTGGGTTTCCTCTGGATTCTCTGGTTTCCTCCCACACTCCAAAGACATACTGATAGGGAATTTAGATTGTGAGCCCCATCGGGGACAGCGATGATAATGTGTGTAAAGCGCTGCGGAATATGTTGACGCTATAGAAATGAAAAGATTATTATTATTATTATTATTAACTAGTTAGCAACTACCTGTCTGTTATTTTTTTAATACATAGTAAAATAATAATTTAGTCCTAGACAAACTTTTTAAGTCTTGAAGCAATAATGACAGTGTATTGTAAAAGCAATCGTACAAAACTCTTAAGGGGGAGATAAGTTTAAAAAATGTTAAAAACACAGGCTTCCTTTTTTTTTTGTTTCCTCACTTCCACCCAAAAATTGAAACTTACAAAGCTATGCGTAACCCAAAATGGAACCAATAAAAATGCAGCTTGCCTCACAATACATCAGCGCTCCAGTAGTAGTAGTAGTGGTAAAACACAACAAAACACAATAAAGTTATCAGGTGATTTTAACCACACAGTGAATGCCATTAGAAAAAAAACTAAGTCCTCAAGAATCCACCAAAAATTTCAGAATTTCTGTTTTTTTTTTTAAATTTAATATATTAAACGTCAAAAAAATGGTAATATAGATATAAAAATACAACTGATCCTGCATAACGAAACCCAAGAAATAATATGGCTGATTGGACAGATGCTTTTACAAGTTAGCTATAAAAGAAAGAAAAGTGAGGCTATTTCCTTTTTTGTTACATTGTCAGTGGATCTAAAATAAAAAGATTTGCAAAAAGTCTTAGTTTTTTACAGTTTGTAAGGCTGCTACCGGACACATACTGTAGCTGATAAGAGGTGTGTATTACAGAGGTGGTTGTCATCTGTGATGTAATCCTGGAGTATAGCTCTAGTGCACACATAGCACTAAGAGGCTTGCTTGGTGCATGTGGGCCAAGTTTTACGGGCAGCCTGAGAGATGGGCAGGTCTGGCTGCCTACATACCCCACCTCTGGGTGTGGTTAACCTGTTAAGATGGAGTCAATAGTTTGTTATATGATCTGTATACGATACGATACACTTTATTGATCCCGGGGGAAATTACAGTATTACAGCAGCAATACAAACAGCAGTACATAAAATATTAGGACACAAATCTTGCACAGGTATACCAACATTACATAATAAATAAATAATAAAAGTGTGTAGTTCAGGTGTATATAAGACAATGTTAATTGACATTAGTACACCAGCCATCAGTCATTATTTTCTACCACCCTTAGGAAATTATTATACATCCCCATAGCAGTAGGTACAAACGATTTCCTGAATTTCTCCTTCTTGCACCTTAGTAGGATTAGACGGCTGCTGAATGTGCTCTTCCTCTTCAAGAACAGCTCGTATAGTGGGTGTGTATTATTGTTCATTGTAGCCCTACACTTCTTCTGAATTCTATCCTCCAATACCTCCTCAAAAGAGTCAAGATGGAGGCCAACAGCTGCACTTACCTTCTTGATAAGTTTGTTGAGCTTATTAGCGTCAGCTACTCGCACACTATTGCCCCAGCAAATGATAGCAAAAAAGATGGCGCTTGCTACAACAGACTGGTAGAACATCTCCAGCATTTTACTGCACACATTGAACGACCTGAGCTTCCGCAGAAAGTACAGTCTGCTCATTCCCTTCTTGTAAACCTTTTCTGTATGACACCTCCAATCAAGTTTACTGTCAAGGTGAACCCCCAAATATTTGTAGCTCTCAACCATCTCCACCTCCTGGCCAGCAATGGTGATCGGTAAGTAATCCTCCTTTTTCCTTCTGTAACTCACCACCATCTCCTTGGTTTTCTTTACATTTAGTTCTAGACAGTTAGTCTGACACCAATCCACAAAGTCAGAAACCACCCTTCTATATTCCTCCTCCCCCCGGCCCCCCACAATGCCCCCTACAATCACGGTGTCATCTGAGAATTTTTGGAGGTGACAAAAATCAGATTTATACTGAAAGTCAGCTGTATACAATGAGAAGAGGAAGGGCGACAGCAATGTACCCTGAGGGGCTCCAACACTGCTCCGTATACTGCCAGATACCACCTCCCCCATCCTTACAAACTGAGACCTGTCCGTCAAGTAGTCACTTATCCAGTTCACCATTCCCTCATCTACCGCCATATCAGTCAACTTATTACGTAGTAAGAGCGGCTGTAGGGTATTGAAAGCACTAAGAAGTCAAAGAACATGGCGTGCACTGCAGTTCCATCATTGTCCAAGAACGAATGCATTGTATGTAGCAGAGACACTACAGCATCATCCACCCCCAATCTCTCCTGGTACGCAAACTGCAGGGGGTCAGTGTAGGCCCTCACCCTCGGGCACAAGTAGGCGAGTATTATTCTCTCCAAGGTCTTCATAGCATGCGATGTTAAGGCCACTGGACGATAGTGAAGGAAGAAGGCCCCCTTCTGCGTGTTATATCCAGACTGAGCCGGTATACTGGATACTATCCAGCCTGTGTGACCAGGACTTGTTCTCACGACACTTTGTCAAAGAACTGTTTACTTTGTTTTGTCTTCCCTGGAGAATGTTTATTTTTTCCTTTGCTTAAAGGGAATCTGTCACCCCATTTTTCGAACCTCAGCTGCAGCCACCGCCATCAGGGGCTTATCTACAGCATTCCGTAGTGCTGTAGATAAGCCCCCGATGTTACCTGAAAGAGAAGAAAAACAAGTTATATTATACTCACCCAGGGGCGGTCCGCCGTCCGGTCCGTTCTAATGGGCGTCGTGGTCCGGTTCGGCGCCTCCCATCTTCTAGCGAAGCCGTCCTCTTCTTAGCTTCCCATCGCGGCTCCGGCGCAGGCGCACTGCTCTGCCCTGGTGAGGGCAGAGCAGAGTACTGCAGTGCGCAGGCACCGGGAAAGGTCAGAGAGGTCCAGCGCCTGCGCACTGCAGTACTCTGCTCTGCCCTCACCATGGCAGAGCAGTGTGCCTGCGCCGGAGCCACGACAGGAAGCTAAGAAGAGGCCGGCTTCGCTAGAAGATGGGAGGCGCCGGACCGGACCGCGACACCCATCAGACCAGACCGGACGGCGGAACGCCCCTGGGTGAGTATAATATAACTAGTTTTTCTTCTCTTTCAGGTGACATCGGGGGGCTTATCTACAGCATTACAGAATGCTGTAGATAAGCCCCTGATGACAGTGGCTGCAGCTGATGGTCGAAAAATGGGGTGACAGATTCCTTTTAAGGCTGGTTTATGCAGCAGCAATAAACCAGCATGGACTCTTAAATGGATACCCTTACTGCTTTGCCTCCCGACGTACTCAAGTGAGTAGCATTTCAACCAGCTCCAAATTCAGACTGGAGAACTATGTTGTGCTTCCATAGTAACAGACTACAAACAATCCCTGAGTAGTCAGGTCTGACACTCATGCTCTTCTATCTGTTCCCTACTTCCTACTGACTGGGATGAATGTAGAGGAGAGATGGAAAAGAATATAGCTACAGAATAGGAATACAGAGTGTTTGTTGTCTGTTACCATGGAGATACATAAGTCGACAAAGGAGCTTCATAATCTAAACGATAGGTAATGTTTAATAAAAACTATTTGTAAACTTGGTTTATTTTATTTATTTTTTTTATTTTGGATATATTATATGATGTAGTGTCATAGTACCATTGTGTGCTGACAAGCATTATTTTTTTCTAAAATAAAGGGATGAAGAGAGACCCCCAAAATACTAGTTATATATACAGCTCTGGCAAAAGTTAAGAGACCACCACATCAGAACCCTGTCATGGGCCCATTCTCCAGACCTGAACCCCATTGAAAACCTCTGGAATGTAATCAAGAGGAAGATGGATAATCAAGAAGAACTGCTTAAATTTTTGCGCCAGGACCAGTATGAAAGACTGGTGGAAAGCATGCCAAGACGCATGAGAGCTGTGATTAAAAATCATGGTTATTCCACAAAATATTGATTTCTGAGCTAAAACATTAGTATTGTTGTTTCTAAATGATTACGTACTTGTTTTCTTTGCATTATTTGAGGTCTGAAAGCACTGGGTTTTTTTTTCATTTTGACCATTTTTCTTTGTCAGAAAAAAAATACAAAATTTATTGCTTGGAAATTCGGAGACATGTTGTCAGAAGTTTATAGAATAAAAGAGCAATTTACATTTTACTCAAAAATATACCTATAAAGAGAAAAATCAGACAAACTGAACATTTGAATGTGGTCTCTTAATTTTTGCCAGAGCTGTACATGAATTGGGGACTTAGCCCCTTTTATTTATACAGACTATGGAGATAATATTGGGGGGTTATTGATCACTGTGGCAAAGCTTATACTTACAAATCGATTCTGTAATCGAGCCGCGGGAAAGGAACATGTCATTCCTCTGTAAACAGCGCTATACATCCAGGATAATGCATTTGTCTATAACACTGACCCACAGATCCCATAACAATGCAGAACAACCAATCTAGAGGCTACTCAAAAAACTTCAAATGATATTTGATCCTTCTGGGAAGACAAAAGTAGGTTAACCAACACTGGAAGCTTGGAGGAATATGGATCTTATGGGCGTAAAGCTGCTTCATCGTCTCCCTGGAATTAAAATATAACAAAAACTTAAAACAACATCTGGCAAAAAGAATTCCAGCAGCACTTACAAGAACCGAGCTTAATTTTATGTCAGTCTGGGGATCATAAAGGAAATGTATCATCAGAAATGTATATATTGTTTACATCAGCATTCTTTGCAAGCATATGCTATGAAAAATATTTGTTTTTATTGTTTCACTTTTTTCTTCTACTGTGCACATAAAAAAACAACATTGGTCTCTAGCACACACAGTGTTGAAAATTCCTTTTTTCTTTTGCTCACTTGTCAAATTGCTATTAGACTAGGACAGATTGAGCAGAATCTTCTCAACAATGTTCTGTTCAAAACCTCCATTAAAGATGAAGAATAGCACAGCATGAGCATTAGTCTAGCAGTCAAAATTTATTGATTTATTTTGCTTGTTTGTATAGTACCATCATATTCCGCAACACTATACAAACATCATCATGGTGTCAAAATGACTGCTATTTTGAAGGAACCATGATTATAGATTAATATTCAACATATGAATGAAAAAACAAACACATTTAAAAGGGATTGTCCATTTTAAAAAAGCCATTTACATATACCCAAAAGTGAGAAGGTGTAGCGCCATTGCCGGATCCCCTGCATGGTGATCCCTTCTTCCTCCATGCAGGGATGCAGGCTTACTCACTGCCTCGGCCCTTGACATTGTCCGTGCACCTGTTCCTGTAACTTCCTGCTGTGCACTGTACTCAGTGTCGTAGATGCAAAAATGCTTTCCAAGCAGCTAGTCCCGGCTGTACCCAATGATCTTCTTGCTGAGGGAGACTCTTCACTTTTTCCAGAAGGCACCTGGAATATGAAAATTGTCCTATTGAAGCTTTAATCCTTGGTTTGGCAATGCTTTCCAAGCAGCTGGTCCTGGCTGTACTCAGTGATCTTCTTGCTGAGGGCAACTCTTCGCTTTTCTCAGAAGATACCTGGAATATGCAAATTGTCCCTAGTTAGTGTTGGGCTAGGGTTAGGGTTATGGCTAGGGTTATGGTTGTGGTTATGGTTCGGATTATGGTTAGGGTTGGGATTGTGGTTAGGGGTGTGTTAGAATTACAGTTAGGGTTGTGGTTAGGGTTATGGTAAGGTTTGGGATTAGGGTTAGGGTGTGTTGGGGTTAGGGTCAGAGTTAGAATTGGGGGGTTTCTCTGTTTAGGTACATCAGGGGGTCTCCAAACACGACATGATGCTGTCATTGATTCCAGACGATATTGGCATACTCAGGAGAAATTGCACAACAAATTTTGAAGGGTTAATAAACTTCTTGAATGTGGTTTTGCGCACCTTGAGTGGTGCAGTTTTTAGAATGGTGTAACTTTTGGGTATTTTCTGTCATATAGATCCCCCAAACTCACTTCAAAGATGAGATGGTCCCTAAAAAAATGGTTTTGTAAATTTTGTTGGAAAAATGAGAAATCGCTGGTTAACTTTTAACCCTTATAACGTCCTAACAAAAAAAATTGTTTCCAAAATTGGGCTGATGTAAAGTTGACATGTGGGAAATGTTATTTATTAACTATTTTGTGCCACATAACTCTCTGATTTAAGGGTACAAAAATTAAAAGTTTGAAAATTTCCACCCCTACAATGCAACAAAGGCAATCAAAAGATTGTAGCCTCACCAAAATGTTATAAATAAAAATGTCAGCTTGGTGTGAAAAAAATAAGCCCTAACCCAATCCCAGATCATGAAAAATGGAGATGCTACAGGTCTTGGAAAGTGGTGCCATTTGTTTTTGTATCCCAAATTTTGGATTTTTTTTCACAACTTAAATATCCAAGAACCTAGACATGTTTGGTGTCTATGACCTCGTAATAACATGGATAATCATAATGGCAGGTCAATTTTAGCATTTAGTGAACAAGGTATAAAAAAAAACTGTGGAATTGCACTTTTTGTGCAATTTCACTGCACTTGGAATATTTTTTCCATTATCCAGTACACCATATGTTAAAACCAATGGTGTCGTTCAAAAGTACAACTTGTCCTGCAAAAAACAAGCCCTCACATGGCCATATTTACGGAAAATTAAAAAGAAAAAAGAGAGGGAAGCAAAAAATGAAAACGCAAAAACGAAAATACCTCTGGTTGTGAAGGGGTTAAGAGAGAGCGTTAGAATAATACATTACATTATACTCACTTGTCCGAGGCCCTCACCTGTTCTTATGCCACCTCTACAGCTTCCCAGTCATCCACACAAGACATTCTTCTGGTGCTCCTGTGCGTTGCTGAGGCCAGTTATTGACCTGGGGTGGTCACATGAGGTGTCATTACACATCATTAACTTCAAAAATAGGCTTCACCATCCACATGACCATGTGAGACTTAAAACTGAGTACAATAGATTTGCATGACTGGCTTCACCTCCTGAAAGGAGGTCCGGAAGGAGTAGTACGTAGGACCAGGAGATCTTTGGTGGTGGTCAAGATGGCATAGGGATAGGTGAAGGCCTAAGACAGGTGAGCATAATGTATTTTATTATTTTTTAACACCTTCCCTCTGTTTGTGGGGTATAGAGAGAGTAAAATTTATATTTATTAATGACAATCAGGACACTTTCGAGTCAAACCAACTTTGTTCAGACTTAAAGAAAAACTGTCACCTTGTTTTTAGCTACTAAACTGGTCCCAGTGTGCTGTCAGTGATGCAATGTGCATCATTAACATGTTTTTGTCAAAGAAAAGCTCCAATTATTAGGTTTTAAAAAAACAATTTATATCATTATAGGATTCCCTTGTAATGTGCTGCTACAGTGCAGTACAGTGCAACCTCCACCAGGGGGTGCTGGTGAGGGAAGAGAGGTTACACACATACAGCGTAATTACACAGAGCAGCAGCACAGGTGTCACAGGTAACAAAAGAGTGGTCAGACTAGCCAAAGTCAGCAACTGTCAGGAGCAGAAGTACCAAGGGAAATAGCAAGCGCATAGTCAGGGACAAGCAATAAGTCAAGGCATACCGGGAACATGGAATCCAAAACATCAGATGTAAGACGTAGTCGGGGTACAAGCCAGAAGTCAGAGCCTACCGGGAACGTAGTATCAGAAATGGAAAACCAGAAGCAGAGTCCAGAGATCAAGCCGAGTCATACACAAGTACAGGTAGTCAGGGGCAGAAGGATCACTAAGGAATACAGGTCAGAGGCACTAGCTTGGAAGCTTGAATATAACTCACACCAGCCGACAGGCTGAATAAAGCCCAGCCAGCTCCAAAACGAGTCAGAGGGGATTAACTCCCGCATGACCAGTCCAGAGAGAAGACCGCTGAAAACAAACTCTGGACTGGATCATGACATCCCTCACATACTTTTCCCCTCACGGCAACCACGTATTAAATCTAGCGCAGGCGCACTGTCCATCACTCCCCAGGCATGCTTCATGTCAGATGTACACATGCACCGGAAAGTAGAATGGAGTAGAACACAGTAGTGTGCATTGCGTGCGTGCTCACACGTCTTGTGGCACATCTGACATAAGGCTGGTGCCATACACCCAGAGGCAGTGCACATGTCCGGGGAGCAGACTGGCAGTGTGCACTCGTGGGATTTGATATGTGGTTGCCATGACTTTGGGCCAGTCATGGCAATCAAATGCAATGATGTGGGCATGCCTATTTTCAAAAGTACACTGACTGATCCATGACAGTCTGCAGGACATTTTGCCCTACATAATACATTAAGAGATTGGGGATATATTGATGTTTATTATTGCGGCATTAGATGACTTATGAATCTCTATGGCGATTTCTATGTCCTGCGTTAATTTTGGACTAATGAATATCAATTTCTGCAGTTTTTGATACTGTGTTTCTCTTCCTGTGACCTATCCATTATTGTGAGTTATTCCTTTATTGTTGCATGTAATATTTGTTGCTATCATTGATGCTTCAATCTGTAATACTCTGCTGTAGGGTCCTTGGGGTGGTGTGCCCCTTTATTTTAATTGTGGAATCGTTTTACATCTATGTGGGTTTTCTAACCCCATCATCTTCACTGGTACTGTTTTGTAATTTATTGAATAATAAAGATTTTCTATTTCTCTAACGGACGTGTACATCTTTTCCACTTTGTGGTATGTGGTTGGTTTATCGTTTGATGTGTCCCTCCAATTATATGGCCACTTGGAGCTCCTCTTATAGGCTATAATTCTATTTAGCTCATCAGTATGTGGCATTTATGGTGGAGTATAATTTGTCTAATTTCTACTGTGTTTTGAACAGATTCTCTTCCAGGCATGGACTTTAAAGCCAAAGAAAAAACTTGGCTTTCGCAAATCGACCAGGTGTTTGGTAATGGGGGGAATATTCCCACACAAACAAGTGATCAAGGCTGAGATGAACAAGCAACTGCCCTACAAAATATGGTTATTAAAAGAACGAAAATCTGGTGGACTCGAGCATTCTTAGATAAATACAAGAATAAAAAATTAATCCCTAGAGGGCTTAGGGTACGCATTATACCAACCTTTCCTGTTTTGGATGAGGAAATTGTTAACAAGTGGGAGGAAGTTTGCAATAATTGTTCCAACAGTTTGATGCAGTTGCTTTGCGAATTAAATTCAAGGATTATTGTAGATTTGGAGAACAAAATCTCTAAGGCAGAAGATGATCTTAAATCCAAAGGTACATCAGAAAAATTACAGAATTTTAATGCGCAATTAGAGAAGAATATTGATGCAGTGGTCAAAAAAATCCATACCACACAGACTAATAAATTGAATCGTGATATACGGGACTATCAGAATAATTCTATTTATGCGTGGAGAAAGCCAAGGGGCCAGGGACCATCTATCTCACGGGCGGAGCTTGGATCTTCACTATCCTCAATTAGTGATCAATCAGAGATCTCAGATGTTCATATGGTAACCAGGTCTGGTGCAAGATCTAAAAGGCCACAAAATGGAAATTATCATCCATATAGACGACATGAGTTTACACCATCTACCAATGATAAAATTGATAATAAGGTAATTAATTTGAGCACACATATTTTTTCTGATGATGATCTTTCATTGCTTAATAAGGGTCTATCCTTTTCTCCAGCAGCACCCTTTAATACTTTCTCTGCCATCAAGGATTTACACTTATTTGCTCGGTCATTGTGGTTCAAAAAATATTTTTTTGATTCTGACTTGTATCAAATGTCCCCAACAGAGGAAGAACAGATAGCGTTACGCACACTTGAGGGTCTCTCCAGCGAACATAATGAAACGGAAGGAGGTAAGATTCCTTCAACTATTAAACCTCGTTCCAAAAAGTTTCCTCCATTTTCTTCTTGTTCAAATATTGATCTTTTTGTTCAGATTGTCACTAAGGATTTTGTAAACATACCTAGATATATTAATCGTGACAATCTGACAATGGAGGAACGGAGGAGACTGCGCGTCCTTGTGGATCTTCCAGGCGTGGTATTTAAACAGGCGGACAAGGGGGGTAATATTGTGGTATGGCCTAAAGCGAATTATGAAAAAGAGGCCTATCGCCAATTAAATGATAGAACTTGCTATCAAAAACTTACATTTAACCCCTTGTCCGCCTACTTGTGTCAACTAAAAAACATCATTCAGGGGGCGAGAGATGATGATGTTATTACCAAGTCACTAGCCGAAGCATTATTGGTTGATGAACCTACAATTGCCACATTTTATCTCCTGCCCAAGATCCACAAGGATGCGCATTCTCCTCCTGGACGTCCTATTATATCTGGACGTGGTAACTACCTTCCTAATGTCAATTGCTGGATAGACTCCAAGTTGCAGCCCCTTGTTGAGGAGTTGCCCTCATTTCTGAAGGATACGGGGGAGCTCCTCCGCAAGGTGGATGGCCTCCAATTAGAGGATGATATGATGCTGGTTACAGCTGATGTGGAATCACTGTATACCAGCATCCGCCACAAGGATGGCTTGAGGGCTGTGGAATTTTTTCTCAACGCGTCTGTTCTTCCCCTGGGGATCAAGAAATTGATTATGGAGTTGTTAGAGTTCACTCTGACACATATTTTTTTTTACTTTTAAGGGGTCCTTCTTCCTGCAGCTCCAGGGCACAGCTATGGGGGCGCCTTACGCGCCCGCCTATGCTAATTTGTTCCTGGGTCTGTGGGAGAAGGAAAAAACCTCAAGAAAAAAAATATATAGGGAAAAAAAGAAAAGCACCAGAGAGAAAAAACAAATAATCCCTAAAAAATACCTTTTAATTCATTGATTAAAACCATCATTAATCGACACATAACAAGAAGACTAGGGATACCAGGAAAAATACAAAATGATCAAAATATCGCAATGTATTACTTATTTTTGGGGCCAAAAAATCTAGGATAACCCTAATGGGCCCTAATGAATCCCTTCCTGACCGCTGAGGTTGGCACACTAGTTGTTGACGACATGGCGCCGCCGCTCAATGTCGGTGCCCCTAGTAAACCCTGTATCACCCTAAGTCCAAACTGGCCATGTCATCAACAACTAGGGTGCCAACCTCCGCGGTCAGGAAGGGATTCATTAGGGCCCATTAGGGTTATCCTAGATTTTTTGGCCCCAAAAATAAGTAATACATTGTGATATTTTGATCATTTTGTATTTTTCCTGGTATCCCCTAGTCTTCTTGTTATGTGTCTATTAATGATGGTTTTAATCAATGAATTAAAAGGTATTTTTTAGGGATTACTTGTTTTTTCTCTCTGGGGCTGTGGGAGAAGGACCTCCTCTCGTCGGATCGGATGTCATCGATGGACCGCGTCCTTTCTTGGATGCGGTACATCGATGACATCTTCTTGATCTGGCAGGGATCCAATAATGATTTACATCAGTTATTTTTGTTTTTGAACAGCAATGACCAGAACATTCGGCTTACATTTAAATCAGATCACAATGAAATTGAATTTCTAGATGTTAAGATCATGAAAGATGATAATAATGAGATACAAACCAATATGTTCCGCAAGGCGACTGCGTCAAACATGTTGCTACATTCTTCCTCCTCACACCCAAGACACGTCATTCAGTCCGTTCCAACGGGACAATTCTTATGCTTGCGTAGACTATGTTCTACAGAGGAGGATTTTGGTAGTCAGGCAGAGGATTTAAAAACACGTTTATTGGAGAGAGGGTATAGTAGGCAGATGATTAAAAAGGCTTGGAATCGAGCCAAACATTCATCAAGACATGAACTTCTTTATAAACCCCAAAACGAAAAAGATGGAGAAATGGTTCGGTTTATTACCGACTTCAATTCCCAATTTCCAGCTGTTAGAAGGGCCCTGGAGAAATCTTGGCCCATCCTGAAGGCAGATCCGGTCCTCTCTAGATTTCTCCCTGATAGGGTCTCTATCACTCCACGTAGATCACGCAATTTGCGTGATATGCTAGTCCACAGTCATTATGTGGGAGAAACTCGTAAGACGTTTCTTGATGAAGCTAAGGTGGTTGGTGGTTGTACCACCTGTGGCCGCTGTGTGGCATGCCGCAATATAGAACGCAGTGATACATTTTGCAATACTGCGAAATCACGCACTTTTCAAATTAAAAAACGTATCACTTGCACAAGCACTAATGTTATCTATTATGCGACATGTCCGTGTAATAAGATCTATATTGGCATGACCACACGCCAATTAAAAGTGCGGGTTAGAGAGCATATTCTAGGCATAGTTGCAGCGGCCACACAGGATGAACCATCACTATTGAAAACAATTCCACGCCACTTTAAGCTTCACCATGGATGTGACGGAGACCTTCTTAGGATTAAAGGGATTGACATGATTGAGACAAATATTAGAGGTGGTTATATTCCTAAAAAACTTTTACAACTGGAATCCAGATGGATCTGGACGTTGGACACGGTTCAGCCATCTGGATTAAATGAACATATTAGTTATGCCCCATTTCTTTGATCACTTATTTGTGTTATTTCCACTATTAATATATTATTGATTTTTATTATTTTTTTCTTTTCTTTCTTCTATTTTATTCTTGATTTTTACTGCTTTTTATTGTATATTTACATTTCGTTCCTATATCCTAGTAAATTTTGGTGTTCTTCTACTACTTACATCTGGCAAGTTGGATAAAGAATATCTACTCTTGAAATCTATTGATGTCCAACTGTCTTGTTATCGGATATTCAACTACAATAACAGAAGATGGATCATCTCTATTATTAGTCCATATTGTCTGTTGTTGTCCCTTTGTGGGTTTTTTGCCCCTTGTATTTGATGTATTGATATCGATTTTTGCTATGTCATTTTATTAATATTGCTTATTGTGTCTATATGACTTCCTCCTGCCAGTACGCGCGCTATGCCTTGTCATATGCACCTCCTCCCGGCTCTCGGCGTCCATACAAGGCTGTGGGCCTCTCCGCCCACTGCTGTGATGCCGACGCCGCTTGGCGTTGCTGTGTACCTGGCAACGCGCGCATCATCACAGGCAGGAGGCGTCATATCCGGTCACATGACCTGATAGCTGTGACGCGGTTCAGAGGGACGTAACTTTGCACAGAGCGGGGTATTTAAGGAACATGGCGGTGGATGCGTGTGTGCCCCCTGACGAAGGCAGGACCGAAACGTGCGTTGGGGCGGGCACACGCACCCCCTCCAGCTTTGCAGCACCAGGCACGCTGATTATTCATAATAATAATAATAATAATCTTTATTTATATAGCGCCATCATATTCCGCAGCGCTTTACAGTTTAACAGTTTCAAAACACAAGTCATAAGTAACAACGTTAACAATACAATAATTAAAGCAAAATAAGACGACCCTGCTCGTGAGAGCTTACAATCTACAATGAGGTGGGGGGAGATACAAAGTACAGGTGTGTATATACAATGGTGCATTTACAATGATGGTCCAGCCATCTTGAGGGGGTGAGGGATGGATGGAGATAGTGAATGGGCTACACACACACACACTTACACAGAGAATGACTTTGATTAGTGAATGTGATAGGCCGCTCTGAGCAGATGTGTTTTGAGGGAGCGCCTGAAAACCATGCAAATTGTGGATAGTCCTAATTTCTTGGGGTAGAGCATTCCAGAGGATTGGCGCAGCGCGGGAGAAGTCTTGGAGTCGGGAGTGGGAGGTACGGATTAGTGCAGAGGTTAGTCGAAAGACGTTTGCAGAGCGCAGCAGTCGGTTAGGCCGATAGATAGAAATGAGGGAGGAGATGTAGGGGGGTGCTGCACTGTGGAGAGCTTTGTGGGTGAGAACAAGTACTTTGAATTGATCCTATAATGAATGGGCAGCCAGTGTAAGGACTGGCGAAGAGCGGATGCGTCCGAGTACCGATTAGCCAGATGGATGACCCTGGCTGCTGCATTAAGGTTGGACTGGAGAGGGGATAGTCGAGTAATGGGGAGGCCAAGTAATAGAGCGTTGCAGTAGTCCAGGCGGGAGTGGATCAATGCTACAGTGAGGGTTTTTGTTGTTTCCATGGTGAGAAAAGGGCGGATTCTAGAGATGTTCTTTAGGTGTAGGCGGCAAGAGGGGCAAGAGATTGTATATGGGAGGTGAAGGAGAGATTGGTGTCAAACATAACACCCAGACAGCGAGCCTGCTGCCGGGGTGTTATTATGGTGCCGCCCACGGAGAGGGAAATGTCAGATTTAGGGAGGTTAGTAGACGGCGGGAGCAGAAGAAGTTCAGTTTTGGAGAGGTTAAGTTTCAGATAGAGAGCAGACATGATGTTGGAGACTGCGGACAGACAGTCGTGGCGTTCTGTAGTACAGCGGGGTTAAGGTAGGGGGATGACGTGTATAATTGTGTGTCATCAGCATAAAGATGGTACTGAAAGCCAAATCTGCTGATGGTCTGTCCAATTGGGGCCGTGTAGAGAGAGAATAGAAGGGGGCCAAGGACTGAGCCCTGGAGTACACCGACAGTGAGAGGAAGAGGAGATGATGTTGGAGCCAGAGAACGAAACACTGAAGGAGCGGTCAGAAAGATAGGAGGAGACCAGGAGAGAACAGTGTCCTTAATACCTAGTGACTGGAGCCTAGACAGTAGGAGACTGGTGGTCAACCGTGTCGAAAGCTGCAGAAAGGTCGAGTAGAATGAGCAGAGAGTGGTCGCCGTTACATTTTGCTGTCAGAAGGTCATTGGTCACTTTGATGAGTGCAGTTTCAGTCGAATGTAGGGGTCGAAGCCGGACTGTGAAGGGTCTAGGAGGGAGTGAGTGGAGAGGTAACGGGTGAGGCGGGAGTAGACTAGGCGCTCCAAAAGTTTAGAGATGAAGGGGAGATTGGAGACCGGTCTGTAGTTGTTTGTGCAGGAAGGGTCAAGAGCGGGTTTCTTTAGTAGTGGAGTAATGATGGAGTGTTTGAAGGAGGATGGGAAAATGCCAGAGGAGAGTGAGAGATTGAAGATTGTAGTTAGGTGAGTTGTGACAACTGGAGAAGAGACTGGAGGGTGTGAGGGAATGGGGTCGGTAGTGCTTGTAGTCGGACGAGAGGAAGAGAGGAGTCTGGAGACTTCTTCTTCTGTGATGGGATCAAATGTGGAAATTGAGCCAGGGAAATGCAGGGAGGGATGGGAGTCACAGCACTTGGTGGTTGAGAGCAGATTTCCTGACGGATAGTATCTATTTTTTCTATAAAGTGGAAGGCCAGGTCACCAGCACAAATGTCTGTGAAAGGGGCTTTGCTTTTGGCCTGAGGAGGGAGTGAAAAGTGTCAAAAAGTTTCTTGGGGTTGTTGGCTAGTGAGGAGATCAGGGTGGTGAAGTAGGTCTGTTGGCGAGGTGAAGGGCTGCATTATAAGTTCTTAAAATGAATTTAAAGTGGATGAAGTCTTCTGGTGTGAGGGTTTTTCTCCAAAGGCGTTCAGCACTCCTAGAGCATCGCTGGAGAAGGTGAGTTTGCGATGTGAGCCAGGGCTGTTTTACTGTGTGTTTGGAAGTTCTGAGGGTGAGCGGGTGCTATCATTGGTAGTGCTGAACAGCCAGATTAGGACAAGAAAAAGAGGAGATTGGGGACATCGATGAGTGTAGGGAGTCTGAAAGTGTCTGAGGGTTAATGGCTTGTAGATTTCTGAATGTGGGTATTTAGGAGTGTGCTGGGGTGGTGAGGATTTGTGAGGGTGAAGGAGAGAATGTTGTAGTCAGAGAGTGGAAGCGGTGAGTTATTTAGGTGGGAGATTGAACAGGGCGGACAAAGGACCAGGTCAAGGTGTGTTACCATTGTGTCGACCCGCCACCACAATTGTGGGTTACCAGGGCAATGGGGTACTCAGAGCCGAGCCCATGGAAGTCTATGGGGTTTGTCACAGGTAGCTGTGGCTCGGTCTGTGGCCCGGCGGTCTGGCGTATGTTGGGGATATATTTACAGGGGATTGATTTATGTACAGTTCGTGACGCCACCTGTAGTATTCTGGTAATTAGTACCAGCGCTGCTGTAGATCTCTGAGGGGATGGTGAGGCAGCTAGATGTCGGGTCCCCTACAGGTGGGACTCTTCCCTCAGGTCGGTAGTTAGGTGAGGATTGTGCAGGCATGCAATAATAACTCAGTCTCACACAGTCAACGTCTTTCCATACCTTTACTTGCAGGATGATAAGGCAGGTCCCAGGGAGGCTGATGGGGTTGATGGAGGATGAGCTTTGAGGCAACAGATAAGCAAGTTAGGGGCCTCCTTTACTTTCCAATGAAGCTGAGTACGACCAGCCTGAAGCGTAATCCTCTCAAATCTCCAGCTAATCTTTAGCTGTACCTGCCCAGTCAGATTTGTGTTAGAAGCCTTCCTGCGAGGGAGCTGAATCCTTTTCTTGTCGTGCACAACTCAAAGTCTTCACACCCCCTGACTCCAGCTACGTTCTGACTATAAAGGGGCTTGTCTGCCGCGACCTAGGGTCCGGTAGATTCCTGGTTTTCTCTTCACTATGCTGTACAATAGTGATCCTTCGGTCCCCAGTAACCGGTTGCAACGTGCAGGACTTTTCCAAGTCAAAAGCACTTCTCCAATTACCTTCCTTCCACTTTGCCCTTCGCCTTGCTTGTCTCTTAATAGATAGTTCAGTCTTTCTTCCAGTGGGGCACAGCTCTGACTAGACTAAGGTGTATACAGACACCTACACCAGACTCCACTTTCTGAACTGATGATAGACTTAAACTGGACACGTCTACTCTGTCCAAGGACAGGAAACTGACTTCTCACTCTGAAGTCCGGACACTGACTGACTAAATCACTCCCTTCCACACCCCTGCTGGGTGTGTCAGAAGTGTACATGATGTCATGAAGAGACCTTAACTGTTACCTCTCCACTCATCCTCCTGGTATTGTGTACCAGGGCTACACATTCCCCCATGGTAAACGACAGCACTCCCGGGCTGTAAAATATAAAGAGACATTTTGTTCATGCAATAAACATTTAAACAATAACATCTTCCCATCCGGGAGGTGAGAACACCTTGAACGTTACGAACAATAACATTTACATATAGAAATACAAAAGTATCAAATAGCATTTAATAAATATATATACAAGATACTTGTGAAGGACCCGCACCAAACCTTCAACGTGGGTCCTGGGTGGGCTGCAGGACATCCAAATGCAGACCTCACTCAGTGCCACACCACACGGGTTTTTGGTTCAGAGGTGAGTCAAGGTTCATGTGAAACCATTAAGAAGGCACTTTAGTGCAACTATGTACAGGATACAGTTTTTGGGCTGGCTCAGTCCTCAGCCTCTGAGTCCATTGTTAAACGAAGACATAATAGAGAAAAAACACATTTATATATATAGACTTTTACAATGTTCACATAAATTCGTTATAATCACTGCTGATATCTAATGGGTAATTTCCCTTTTGTGATTCTTCTGATCTACGTGGTGTAGTTTCAGGTATATCAAGTTGCGATCTGTCTGCACTGCGTAACGGCAAACTATAGAACTGCCTTAACCTTTCTATGGATCTGGCAAGCGTACTGATGGCTGGGCGGTGTGAGTCAGCTTCACCAGGAGATCCCATAGTATGGGGCGCTGCTTCAGATGATCCATCTTGAGGTTCCACAGGTTGAGGTGTTGCTGGGATGGGTAACTCCTGAGCGGGCTCAACTGGCACCACAGGCACAACTGGAGGTAGAACTTCCTCTTGTGGCTGATAAAACTGCAACACTGGAATTATCACAGCATCTCCCAGTCGGGGCCAATCCGCAGGAAAATCTCCCAGATCGGTGTGTATGACCTCTTCCTTTCTTTCTCTTTGATTGAGGACAGGGTTCTTTTCACAACTCTTTAAGTATTCTGGACACAACTTCAAATGATCTCTGGACACAGTGGTTGTTGTTCTTCCTCCGTCTTTACTGACGACACAAACTTTTCTGTTGTCGTATTTAGAATCTTGTATGACGTAGGGTTCTTGCTCCCACTGATTATCCAGTTTATGCATCTTTCTTTTTCTTTTTAATACTACCTCTCCAGGCATCAGAGGCTTGGCAGGAGCATTTCGGTTGTAAACTCTTCCTGTTTCTCCCGTGCCTTATTAAGACTTTCCTCTACGCAGATTTGTACTCTTCTGTATTGCTCTTGCCGATTGACGTCCCAGTTCTCAACAGCGTCGTCTGCCTCCGGTTCTACCACTCCAAGTTCTAGATCCATTGGTAGTTTTCCGGGCCTTGCTCTCATAAGATAGGCTGGAGTGCAGTTAGTTGAGCTTACAGGTATATGGTTTACAAATCAACCAAATCAGGTAGTAAATCCGGCCATCGATTCCTGTCTTCCAACGGTATGGATCTCAACAAGTCAAGGACAATATGGTTCATCTTTTCACAGAGACCGTTGGTTTGAGGGTGGTATGGTGTCGTTCTTATTTTCTTGCACCCGTACATGACAGAATTCCTTGAATAAATCGGCTTCAAAAGCAGGTCCCTGATCGGTTAAGACTTGCTCGGATACCCATGCGGTCTGCAGAAGCTTGCTTGAAAGGTCTTCGCTGCCGTCACTGCGGTCTGGTCCTTCACTGGAACAACTACCAGAAATCGGAGTAATGGTCCACCATGGTCAAGGCGTATGAGTATCCAGATCTACTTGGCGACAATTTGACATGGTCCAGGGCCACAATCTCCAGGGGACGAGTCGTCCGAATAGGTTGCAGGGGGGCCTTTTGACTACCGTAGTCCTTTCTTCTGAGACCACAGGGTCCACAGTTCCGACACCACCTCTCGACAGAGCTGCGCATCCCTACCCAGTAGAACCGGCATCTCAACAGGGTCTCCAGCTTCCTCCAGCCAAAGTGTCCTGCTTGATCGTGGTACGCTTCCAACACCATTGGGACGTCTGCCTTGGGGACCACTATTTGCCAGACCATCTCATGGGTTCTGGGGTTGACGTATCTTCTGCACAACTTCTCACGGTATAGGAACAACCTGCTTTTCTCGTTCCACAGGAGCTTGGCTGACATAGGTGCATCCTTTTCCAGAGAGGAGCCTTCCTGTTTTAACAACTCCTTGATGCGGCTGACCACTGGATCACTGTCCTGAGTCTCTTTCCAACTATGATGGGGTAAAGGATTTAATGTTGCACCATACTGCTTTCTGTGGACTCGATGCTCGTGGACTACCCCATTTCGATGGAACGCAGGTAGCTCAATTTCTTCCAGGTCGTCCGATTCTTCTTCCGTATCAGAGTCATGCGGCATTCGGGACAACGCATCAGCATTAGCATTCTTTCGACCTGCCCGGTACTTGATAGTAAACTGGTAATTGGACAACCGAGCCATCCATCGCTGCTCCATGGCGCCCAGCTTGGCGGTTTCCAGGTGCGTTAACGGGTTGTTGTCTGTAAACGCAGTGAACTTATTGGAGGCCAGATAGTGCTTAAATCTTCAGTGATGGCCCAGACCAGCGCCAGAAACTCCAGCTTGAAGCTGCTATAATTTTCCGGATTCCTTTCAGTTGGCCTGAGTTTTCTGCTGGCATATGCGATGACTTTTTCTTGTCCATTCTGCTTCTGACTGAGAACGGCTCCCAACCCTTCATTACTGGCGTCGGTGTACAACAGGAACGGTTGGCTGTAATCAGGATAGGTTAAGATCTCATCACCTGTCAGGATCTCTTTCATCTTTTGGAATGCTTCAGCCTGTTCTTTACCCCAATTAAAGGGGGGGTTTCTGCTCTTCAGGATTGTCCTACTAGGAGGTCCTGTAAAGGAGCTGCCTTCTTCGTGTAATCTTTCACGAATCTCCTATAGTAACCCGTTAGTCCCAGGAACTGTCGCACTTCCTTAAGGTTCTTCGGCTCCGGCCACTTCTGGATGGCAGTGACTTTCTCTGGGTCCGGCGCTACTCCTTCCGAACTGACGATGTGCCCCAAGTATTGTACCTTCTGCTTGAGTAGATGGCATTTTGAGGGTTTCAACTTCATCCCGTACCTGGACAGGGACTCAAACACTTCTGCCAGGTGCTTCAGATGGTCCTCATATGTCTTGGAATACACGATAACGTCGTCTAGGTATAGCAGCACGGTTTCAAAATTGAGATGTCCCAGACAGTTTTCCATCACTCTCTGAAATGTTCCTGGGGCACTACTGAGCCCAAACGGCATTCTGTCGAACTCACAGAGCCCCATTGGGGTGGTGAAAGCCGTTTTCTCACGATCCTCCTCAGCCACAGCCACTTGCCAGTAACCACTAGTCAGATCAAGGGTAGAAAAGTAGTTAGCCGTTTTCAGAGCAGCTAATGATTCCTCTATGCGTGGTAGCGGGTATGCATCCTTGTGTGTTATGCGGTTCACCTGCCTGTAATCCACACACATTCTCATACTACCATCTTTCTTTTTAACCAGAACTAGAGGGGCTGCCCAGGGACTACAACTATCCCTTATCACCCCAGCTTTCTTCATATCATTCAACATTTCTTTAGCCTTCTGATAATGAGCTGGAGGTATGGGCCTATACCGCTCTTTGATGGGAGGATGATTGCCAGTAGGGATATGATGTTGTACTCCCTTAATTGTCCCAAAATCAAGTGGATTTTTGCTAAACACTTGGGCGTACTCTTGCACCACCCGTAATACCCCTTGCTTCTGGTGAGCGGGAGTGGTGTCCGTCCCAACATGGAGCTGCTGACACCATTCCGCCACCTGAGTTGCTGGGTCATTGTCCTCCTCTATTTGACAGGAGTCTAAGGACTCAGCCGGGAGAATAGAATTATTGTCGACAGCATGTAAGTTTAGCAATGGTTGCATAACGGGGTAAATTTACCTCATCATCTCCCCAATTGAGAAGCCGTACAGGTACTCTTCCATTCACCACTTCTACTACTCCTCTAGCAGTCATAAGTGTAGGTCTATGTTCTGAATGTGGGGTTCTACTACAGCTTGGTAATTCTGTCCTCTCAGACCTATGGCTGCCCTGCACCAAATGATCATTTCACTCATTGGGGTATCACAATAGGAACTGAGTCAGTGACCCGTACATTACCAATTTCGCCGTCGGTAAGCTTCGCTTGCTGCTGACACACCAGGGCCCGGATCTCTCTTTGGATTACTCCTCTCTGCCTTGTTCGGGCAATCTCAGCGAGCTGTTGGAGTAAGAACACAACTTCTCCCAAACAATTACCGATAATGTTAGTACCCAAAATGATATTTAAACCGTTCTCCTCATTTACAGTCTTTACTACCAGAAGCCCTTGGTCTTTCAACTCCTCTCTGCCCACCTTTACATCTACACATTTTGTTCCGAGTACTTCTACAGGAAGACCATTCGAAGCATACACAGTAAAGTCAAGGCTCGGAGGTTTAAGACTGTCCATTGACCAGTACTTGGTATATAGAGCATCAGGTATAGGGTCACCTGGGACCCAGTGTCTAACAATGCTGGAACAGCAATACCATCTAGAATAATAGACAGGTAGGGTCGCCCGCCCACATACCTGCGTTCCAGTCTAGGGGGCCTGACGGGTATTCTCCTGGGTGTTGGCCCTTGGACCCAGGTTCTGCCCGTTTAAAGGACACTGTGTAGACAGATGACCTTTCCGGTTGCAGCGATAACAGATGATCTCTCGACGAGAAGGGTGTTGATCAGAGGTTGCTCCTGGGGGTGGCGTTGTCCTCCTCCGGGGGGGCGACGTCTTCTTTCTCCTCCGGTGCATCCACGGAACGTCCTCTGGGCAGTCAGCTAGCAAGATCTTCCCTTCCTCTTCTTTCCGCAGCTGTAGGGCACTCATCACAGCGGCCAGATTTTTAGTCAGCTGGCGCACCTCTGAGCGCAGACAGTCCAATTCACTAGGAGGTGTCACCTGCGCTTTGGCTTCTGCCACTAGCGGGGAACAGGGGGTTACTGCCGGTTCCAGAGTGACTTCACCCTGATGATGTTGGGTGGCCACCTCGGGTTTGCCCAGGGCCGCAGCCCTTTTATTGCCATGTCCTTTAGGGCATCAAAGGTAGCATCCGGATGATCTAAGGACCACCAATTTACAGTTCTGCGTTCCTCTGGGATCTCAATCCCTGTATAAATTGTTCTTTCAGCATTCTATTCTCGTCGATAGCATTTAAATTGTTAATTTGCTTGAGGGCTCTCAGGGCTCCCTGTAGTCGGCAAGCATAGTCCCGGATGCTGTCACCTGGCTGTTGTGAACAGTGATAGAAGGCCATCCGGAGATCCGTTTCTGTGCGGTCTTCAAATATGGCATGAAGCTTCAGGAAGATCGCAGGCACCGACTCCTGATCAACGATATCCCAAGTCTCCACTTCCCTCTCAGCAGCGCCAGTTAGCTGCCCTATTAGCACAGCAGCTTTTTGTCTCTCAGGCATGGAGTACATTTCTAGGATGCTGCATAACTTCCGCTTGAAGCCTGCTAATGTGCCTGGCCCACCGCTGTATTGGGGAAGCCATTTCGCCCCAGGCATATATGGGAGCGTTAGTGGCATGATCGGGACTACCGGACTGGGTGCAGGGCCTGCGCCCCCATCCGGCGCTACAATACCAAGCGGTGCGGGATTGGGGCCTCCGGCCGGGGCCGCACTGTCAGCCGGTTGTTGTGACATCTTAGCGCCCCCTTGGTTAAACGGAGCCTACCGGTTTCAGACGCTGCTACTTCACAGGCACAGCAGTGGGAACAGGACCTTCGTCGCAGGCGCTCTGATGTCAGAGCGTTCACTTCCTGTTGCAGGACCTGCCGATGAGTCAGAGCCGGGGCGTGTCCAAGACTTTGCGCGCTCTCTCAGGTACGCCCACCTTCTTCTCCAGCGCCTGAGGGCGCGAATATGGCGACAAAAATGGCGATTTTGGCGCCAAAAGTGCAAACAGTCCTTTTTCACAGAAACACTCCACAGGCACACAGGGCTCGCAATGCTGCAAGTTTCGTATCCTGTTCGTGACGCCAAGTTTTTGTGTCGACCCGCCACCACAATTGTGGGTTACCAGGGCAATGGGGTACTCAGAGCCGAGCCCATGGAAGTCTATGGGGTTTGTCACAGGTAGCTGTGGCTCGGTCTGTGGCCCTGGCGGTCTGGCGTATGTTGGGGATATATTTACAGGGATTGATTTATGTACAGTTCGTGACGCCACCTGTAGTATTCTGGTAATTAGTACCAGCGCTGCTGTAGATCTCTGAGGGGATGGTGAGGCAGCTAGATGTCGGGTCCCCTACAGGTGGGACTCTTCCCTCAGGTCGGTAGTTAGGTGAGGATTGTGCAGGCATGCAATAATAACTCAGTCTCACACAGTCAACGTCTTTCCATACCTTTACTTGCAGGATGATAAGGCAGGTCCCAGGGAGGCTGATGGGGTTGATGGAGGATGAGCTTTGAGGCAACAGATAAGCAAGTTAGGGGCCTCCTTTACTTTCCAATGAAGCTGAGTACGACCAGCCTGAAGCGTAATCCTCTCAAATCTCCAGCTAATCTTTAGCTGTACCTGCCCAGTCAGATTTGTGTTAGAAGCCTTCCTGCGAGGGAGCTGAATCCTTTTCTTGTCGTGCACAACTCAAAGTCTTCACACCCCCTGACTCCAGCTACGTTCTGACTATAAAGGGGCTTGTCTGCCGCGACCTAGGGTCCGGTAGATTCCTGGTTTTCTCTTCACTATGCTGTACAATAGTGATCCTTCGGTCCCCAGTAACCGGTTGCAACGTGCAGGACTTTTCCAAGTCAAAAGCACTTCTCCAATTACCTTCCTTCCACTTTGCCCTTCGCCTTGCTTGTCTCTTAATAGATAGTTCAGTCTTTCTTCCAGTGGGGCACAGCTCTGACTAGACTAAGGTGTATACAGACACCTACACCAGACTCCACTTTCTGAACTGATGATAGACTTAAACTGGACACGTCTACTCTGTCCAAGGACAGGAAACTGACTTCTCACTCTGAAGTCCGGACACTGACTGACTAAATCACTCCCTTCCACACCCCTGCTGGGTGTGTCAGAAGTGTACATGATGTCATGAAGAGACCTTAACTGTTACCTCTCCACTCATCCTCCTGGTATTGTGTACCAGGGCTACACACCATCCTTGTGTGTCTCAGAGGTTGAAAGCTGTGAGAGGCCTAGAGAAGTGGTTAGTGATAGAAGCTGAGATGCAGATGTGGAAGTAGGACTGTTAATGGGGATGTTGAAATCTCCAAGGATAAGGGTTGGTAGTTCTGAGGACATGAAGTGTGGCAGCCAGGCTGAGAAGTGGTCAAGGAACTGGGTGGGCGAGCCTGGGGCCGATATATGACCGCTACTCTGAGGGAGAGGGGATGGAAGAGCCTGATGGTGTGGACCTCAAAAGAAGGGAATGAGAGTGATGGAATTGGGGGATGACCTGGAAAGTGCATTGTGGGGACAGGAGTATGCCAACTCCACCACCATGTCTGTTTGTGGGTCTCGGGGAATGGGAGAACTGTAAGCCACCATAGGAAATGGCAGCAGGGGAGACCGTGTCAGAATCCTGAATCCAGGTTTCAGTGAGGGCCAACAGATGAAGAGAGTTGTACAGAAAGTAGTTGTGCAGGAAGGATAGCTTGTTGCATGCAGACCGTGGATTCCAGAGGGCACAATTGAAAGAAGGAGATGAGGGAGTGCAAGTAATATTAATAAGATTATTATGGTTTCGATATGAGGTAGGGTAGGGATTGAGGTTGGGGGATGGTGGACCAGGGTTGGGGAGATGTCCCCTGAAATCAGTAGGAGAAGGAAGATAAAGAGCAGGTAGTTGTTGGAGTTGTAAGTAGGTTTTTTCTGTGATGTGTTTGGGCAAGATGGGCTGAGGTTTCTCAGGAAGGTGAGGAGTGCATGGGAGCTGTACATGGGAGAGGGAAGTATGGAGGGGCTGATGTGTATGAGTCGTGATGGAGGGGGATGGGGCGGTGAATGTGGATGGCAAGGGAACACAGGAGGAGAAAGGTAATGTATATAATTAAAAAGAAAGCAAAGTGTGGGCTACCTGATTCCTGCCCTGATTAACTGCCATGAATAACTGCCGTTTACTCGATGCTTTGCTTTCTGTGATGTGTGCGCCCCCTTACTGCGTGCGCCTCTTAGACTACTCCTAAATATATAGCCCACACTACAGGGTATGTAAAGTGGGATTGTGGGAGCTGCTTTGGGATAGAATCATAGAATCATAGAATCATAGAATGGTAGAGTTGGAAGGGACCTCCTGGGCCTTCTGGTCCAACCCCCTGCTCAAAGCAGGATTCTCTAAATCATCCCAGACAGATGTCTATCCAGCCTCTGTTTGAAGACTTCCATTGAAGGAGAACTCACCACCTCTTGTGGCAGCCTGTTCCACTCATTGATCACCCTAACTGTCAAAAAGTTTTTTCTAATATCTAATCTGTGTCTCCTCCCATTCAGTTTCATCCCATTGCTTCTAGTCTTTCCTTGTGCAAATGAGAATAAAGATGATCCTTCTACAATGTGACAGCCCTTGAGATATTTGTAGACAGCTATTAAGTCTCCTCTCAGTCTTCTTTTTTGCAAGCTAAACATTCCCAAATCCTGCAACCGTTCCTCATAGGACATGGTTTGCAGACCGGTCACCATTCTGGTGGCTCTTCTCTGAACTTGCTCCAGTTTGTTGATGTCTTTTTTAAAATGTGGTGCCCAAAACTGGACACAGTATTCCAGATGAGGTCTGACCAAAGAGGAGTAGAGGGCAATAATGACCTCACGTGATCTAGACTGTATGCTTCTGTTGATACATCCTAGAATTGCATTTGCCTTTTTTGCTGCTGCATCACACTGTTGACTCATGTTAAGTCTGTGATCAATTAGTATACCCAAGTCTTTTTCACATGTGCTGTTACTTAGCCCTATTCCTCCCATTTTGTATATGCTTTTTTTCATTTTTATTGCCCAGATGTAGTACTTTGCATTTTTCCCTGTTAAAATCCATTCTGTTAGTTTATGTAACTGCTCCAGTTTATGTATATCTTTTTGAATCCTCTCTCTCTCTTCTCTAGTATTAGCTACCCCTCCTAGCTTTGTGTCATCAGCAAATTTGATCAGTTTACCCTCAATTCCTTCATCTAAATCATTGATAAAGATGTTGAACAATACAGGGCCCAAAACAGAGCCTTGTGGTACCCCACTTGAGACATTCTTCCAACTGGATGTGCAGCCATTTACAACCACTCTTTGGGTCCGATCACTAAGCCAGTTATGAATCCACCTAACAGTTGCCTTGTCCATTCCATACTTAGTCATTTTTTCAATAAGGATTGTGTGAGATACTTTGTCAAATGCTTTGCTGAAGTCAAGATATACTATATCTACAGCATTTCCCTGATCCACCCAGTCAGTGATTCTGTCATAGGATAATTTGGCAGCTGGGGCCAGCACACCAGGGGGTGGTTAGATCATCAAAGGCAACCTGGCAACATCTATATGCTTTAGCACCTTCCACCTGATAAGATCTAGAGAGGCCCAAGTCACAGGATATGAAGCAGTAAGTATTTTAAACACAGTGCAAAAATGAATGATACCAAAGCATTATTACCAGGCACATTAAACTATGTTGCAAGATGGTAAAGCAGTGCTTAGCAGCAAGCAGAAGTATGGAGTGCACACCATTAATATATAGTGCAGCATACAACACAGATAGCAGAGGTGGGGATTCTATCATTCAGCTGTTTGCTTCCAATGAATGCATTGCATACCATTAATATATAGTGCAGCATACAAGACAGATAGCAGAGGTGAGGATTCTATCATTCAGCTATTATTCATCACAGGTAATCACTATGGTTGTTTTCTGGGTACTGATTATTTGCTCAGTCTGCAGGACATTTTGCCCTACATAATACATTAAGAGATTGGGGATATATTGATGTTTATTATTGCGGCATTAGATGACTTATGAATCTCTATGGCGATTTCTATGTCCTGCGTTAATTTTGGACTAATGAATATCAATTTCTGCAGTTTTTGATACTGTGTTTCTCTTCCTGTGACCTATCCATTATTGTGAGTTATTCCTTTATTGTTGCATGTAATATTTGTTGCTATCATTGATGCTTCAATCTGTAATACTCTGCTGTAGGTCCTTGGGGGTGGTGTGCCCCTTTATTTTAATTGTGGAATCGTTTTACATCTATGTGGGTTTTCTAACCCCATCATCTTCACTGGTACTGTTTTGTAATTTATTGAATAATAAAGTTTTTCTATTTCTCTAACTGACGTGTACATCTTTTCCACTTCGTGGTATGTGGTTGGTTTATCGTTTGATGTGTCCCTCCAATTATATGGCCACTTGGAGCTCCTCTTATAGGCTATAATTCTATTTAGCTCATCAGTATGTGGCATTTATGGTGGAGTATAATTTGTCTGAGAAGATGAAGTCACCACCCCTACGACTGAAAGCAAAAGGTACATGATGGAGAGCTCTAATGATGTAAAGTGCTTTTTAAACCTAATACTAGGAGCTTTTCTTTGACAAAAATAAATTAAGGATATATACTGCATCACTAATAATACACTGGAACCAGGTTAATAGCTAAAAACGAGGTGACAGGTTCCCTTTAATCAAATCTGCCAACCGAATCAAGAGAATTTCAGAATATTCCCTCATGTCTCCACACAATAATTTGATTTGACCAAACTTAGCTGATGCCCAGGAGTAAGAGAAGACTGATGGCCCCATATGCTTTAGACTAATGTCGGTCAAACCCAAAGATGTCTCATCGTCTGATGGTCTAATGTGTTTGAGGGCACCGGTCTACTGATGGTCAGGAAATATCTTGATCAGGTATGACTTGATTTCGGACAGTCGATCACATTATTCTCCCTGAGATCAGACACCGGCCAACATGTCAGTTGGCAGCTTACTCAAAGAGGAAGCAGGAGAGCTTGGCATGAATGAGGGCTCCTCTGTATGCGAGAGTCGGATGAGATGGGCCAAAGCATCATTCGGCCAACAGCCATTAAATGTGTATGGCTGGCCTAAGAATATCATAATCACCAGTGTGCCAAAGGGCTTGTCTCTAAATCTTGAGACATCATCTTTAGGTTGTTTCACCCAACAAAAGACTTGGTAAAAATTGATCAATGATTGTTGACCAAAACATTGACTTGACCATCATGAGAACCATGTACAGGATGTCATTTTCTTCTAAGGATCTTCAAATCTTCTCTATCATTCTGAAAGATCCCTCTAGACACCTTGTTTAAAAATAGGATATTCACTGGAAAAACTGAAATATTTGCAAATGCCTCAGAAACTGTCTAGTAACATGTTTTTTTTTTAATATTTGCATAAACTGAAAAAACAAAAAAATAAGCAGAAAACATCAGCAAAGCGAGCAGAGATTGGGCACCTACTCTTGGCTCTTACTAAATGACCTGTTGATTGGACTTCATATGACTTTATTTCCCAGAAGTCACGGCTGGTAGAGCAGACAGCTCAGCCTGTTCTATGAAAAGAGAGTTTCATGGCCAACAGAAAGATGCAACTATAAGTTATTGGCTTGAACCCCCTCCCCTCATAGTGAATTCTTATAACTGTAACTAGATATTGCATGAAGTTCTAATGTGCAAAACACTAAAGTAACTATTAAAAGATTTACAGAATTACCGTACATTTTAATTAGTTATTTTCTTGCACTTAGGTGCAGCTTTATATGTATTAATTACGGTATATTCTTTTACATAGGGGCAGTATTATAGTAGTTATATTCTTGTA
Organism: Oophaga sylvatica; assembly: GCA_033576555.1. NCBI lineage: Eukaryota > Metazoa > Chordata > Amphibia > Anura > Dendrobatidae > Oophaga > Oophaga sylvatica. The sequence goes on along the minus strand of JARQOD010000006.1, from coordinate 423,432,335 downwards.
CATATTAGACAGTATTATAGTAGTTATATTCTTGTACATAGGAGCAGTATTATAGTAGTTATATTCTTTTACATAGGAGCAGTATTATAGTAGCTATATTCTTGTACATAGGGGGCAGTATTATAGTAGTTATATTCTTGTACATAGGGGCAGTATTATAGTAGTTATATTCTTGTACATAGGGGGCAGTATTATAGTAGTTATATTCTTGTACATAGGAGCAGTATTATAGTAGTTATATTCCTGTACATAGGAGCAGTATTATAGTAGTTATATTCCTGTACATAGGAGCAGTATTAGTTATATTCCTGTACATAGGAGCAGTATTAGAGTAGTTATATTCCTGTATATAGGAGCAGTATTATAGTAGTTATATTCTTGTACATAGGGGCAGTATTATAGTAGCTATATTCTTGTACATAGGGGGCAGTATTATAGTAGTTATATTCTTGTACATAGGGGCAGTATTATAGTAGTTATATTCTTGTACATAGGGGGCAGTATTATAGTAGTTATATTCTTGTACATAGGAGCAGTATTATAGTAGTTATATTCCTGTACATAGGAGCAGTATTATAGTAGTTATATTCCTGTACATAGGAGCAGTATTAGAGTAGTTATATTCCTGTATATAGGAGCAGTATTATAGTAGTTATATTCCTGTACATAGGAGCAGTATTATAGTAGTTATATTCCTGTACATAGGAGCAGTATTAGAGTAGTTATATTCCTGTACATAGGAGCAGTATTATAGTAGTTATATTCCTGTATATAGGAGCAGTATTATAGTAGTTATATTCCTGTACATAGGAGCAGTATTATAGTAGTTATATTCCTGTACATAGGAGCAGTATTACAGTAGTTATATTCTTGTACATAGGAGCAGTATTATATAGTTATATTCTTGTACATAGGGGCAGTATTATAGTAGTTATATTCTTGTACATAGGAGCAGTATTAGAGTAGTTATATTCTTGTACATAGGGGGCAGTATTATAGTAGTTATATTCTTGTACATAGGAGCAGTATTATAGTAGTTATATTCTTGTACATAGGGGCAGTATTATAGTAGTTATATTCTTGTACATAGGAGCAGTATTAGAGTAGTTATATTCCTGTATATAGGAGCAGTATTATAGTAGTTATATTCCTGTACATAGGAGCAGTATTATAGTAGTTATATTCCTGTACATAGGAGCAGTATTACAGTAGTTATATTCTTGTACATAGGAGCAGTATTATAGTAGTTATATTCTTGTACATAGGGGCAGTATTATAGTAGTTATATTCTTGTACATAGGAGCAGTATTAGAGTAGCTATATTCTTGTACATAGGGGGCAGTATTATAGTAGTTATATTCTTGTACATAGGGGCAGTATTATAGTAGTTATATTCTTGTACATAGGGGCAGTATTATAGTAGTTATATTCTTGTACATAGGAGCAGTATTATAGTAGTTATATTCCTTGTACATAGGAGCAGTATTATAGTAGTTATATTCCTGTACATAGGAGCAGTATTAGTTATATTCCTGTACATAGGAGCAGTATTAGAGTAGTTATATTCCTGTATATAGGAGCAGTATTATAGTAGTTATATTCTTGTACATAGGGGCAGTATTATAGTAGCTATATTCTTGTACATAGGGGCAGTATTATAGTAGTTATATTCTTGTACATAGGGGCAGTATTATAGTAGTTATATTCTTGTACATAGGGGGCAGTATTATAGTAGTTATATTCTTGTACATAGGAGCAGTATTAGAGTAGTTATATTCTTGTACATAGGGGGCAGTATTATAGTAGTTATATTCTTGTACATAGGAGCAGTATTATAGTAGTTATATTCTTGTACATAGGGGCAGTATTATAGTAGTTATATTCTTGTACATAGGAGCAGTATTAGAGTAGTTATATTCCTGTATATAGGAGCAGTATTATAGTAGTTATATTCCTGTACATAGGGCAGTATTATAGTAGTTATATTCCTGTACATAGGAGCAGTATTAAGTAGTTATATCCTGTATATAGGAGCAATTATAGTAGTTAAAATTCTTGTACAAAAGGGAGCAGATTATAGTAGTTATATTCCTGTACATAGGAGCAGATTAGAGTAGTTATATTCCTGTACATAGAGCCAGAGTTATATCTAGTAAACAAGCTGTGCATCTGGTTTTCATCACAGGAATTAGAGATGAGCGAATTTGTTCGGATTTGTCTCCTAACTGATTTGAAAAATTTCGGGCCAAAATTCGAACACTATTCGGGCCGAATCTATCCCTTAAATGATCGTTTCCGAACATAATCGGTAATTTTCTACTCCCATTGACTCAAAAGACATTAGGCTGTGTTCTGAGTCCACAACACTGGTTCCAGGGCTTAATGGGGTACTCGGCACCGAGCCCATGGAAGTCTAAAGGGGAATGTCACTGGCAGCAGAGCTCGGTCCGTTGCCCTGGCCTCATTCAATGGGGATATTTACAGGGATTTTAGGATTAGTTCGTGACGCCACCTGTGGTTTCTGATCACTTTTACCAGCGTGCAGGGGAATCTTCTGAGGGGATGTTATTAGGCACTAGAGGTTAAGTCCCCCACAGGTGGGACTGTTCCCCTCAAAGTCTATGGTGGTGCAGGCAATAATCAGTCACACACAAGTTGTTGTCTTTCCATACCTTACTGTAAAATGGTTGCAGGTATGTCCCGGGAACTGGTTAGGGTGGAGAATGCACATTCAGGTAATTCTTTAGCAGGTTGAGGCCTCCTTTACCTTGAAATGTATGTGAGTCCCTAACTTGCATAAAGTCAAGTTTAACTCCAATGCAACAGCTACGCCCGGTCGACATTGTGGTAGAGCCTTCTCTGTCTCTGATAATCAATGTTGGCAAGAACGAAGTCCTCCTATGCAGTGGGACTGCTAAAAGTCCTTGTTTCCCCTGGCTCCAGTTACGTATCAACACTTTGGGCTACCTTCTGTGACTTGAAGTCCAGCAAGGATTCCGGTTTTTCTATCACTACCGTGAAGTACTAGCAATGCTTCGGGCCCGGGGTCCGATAAGTCGAGTGAAGGTGATCTGTCACCGAAACACTCCTTCTTTCTCTCTCCACTCGCCCTGTCGCCCAGCTCTCACCCTTTAAAATAAGCACGGGGGGCAGTAGGTGTAGTAAATCACTTTTTCCCCAGCTCACTGACCTGATCTCAGTTAACTCGATGTTCTGCAAGCTGTAGTCCCCTTCCTTCTTTCCCTTCAAAACTCTGTCCAGAGCACCACAGGGCGTTCCGTCAGTCCCGTATACACGCTGTAGCTCCGAGAGTCACTTTCCACGTTCTAGGAGAACACAGTCCACTTGCTCTGAGATAGCAGATTCAGTTATAGCTCTGAAATAGCTAGAGTCATTCCTTCTACTCGTACTAGCCTCCACTTCAGTTCAAGATGAGCTACAAAAGCTCTGTCAGGGAAACAGTCTTTTCTCCTCTCCCTCCAAGCAAGACTCATAAGCACTAACACTGAACACTCCTGACAGGAACGATCAACTCCTGT
>JARQOD010000006.1:423270035-423428696 GCA_033576555.1 Oophaga sylvatica | reverse complement strand
AAGATCTTTTGCGATATACTCCATAGCCCTTATGGGTTGAAGGGGGGGGAAAAGAGGGGGGGCCACCCCACGATTTACCCCTTTTTAAATCCCCTAGCACCAATGACTGGGTTTTTTTTGCAGCATAAAAGGTGCTTGCATGCAAAAGATGATTTTGTCCTAAGGCACTTTCTGTTTTTTTATCCAGGAAGAAAGTTGTCAGTAAAGAAACCAAAAACTTTCAGGGGTAATTTTTTCACCCCTTTCCCGGAAACCCTTTAAAAAGGGCCCAAACCACTGTTTCCCCCCTTTTGGGGCCAAATCTGACTCCCCCCCCCTTGCTAACGTACCCACCCTTTTTGGGGGGGGCCAAACCGCCAACCCCACTATTTCCCCCCCTCGGGACCATCCAGGCGCTCCCCCACATCAGTAAATAAGACTTTTTTAAAATTAGCCCTTCATGTTTTTTGGGGGCCCCAAACTGCAACCTTTCGTTGTGACCCACTTTTTGGGGGTGGCCCCGAATAGATTTTCCCCCCGCAACCTTAGAAGATCCTAAAACCTTAAGGTTCGGGGGACCCCGGGGGGCACCAGCGCTTAAAATATTTTGTTTGCTTTTTTTTAAAAGGGCTTTTACACTGCCGTTTAACCCGTTGAATTCCCTGGAGAAAAACCTTCCTTTTTTTTCCCCTTTAAACGCAGAACAGTTTTTCTCAAATCACCCAAACAAATCTCTTAACAGAGGGATAATCACCTTAATTTTTGGGGAAATTTTAATTTTTTTTCCCCCCCTTTGCCCAAGGCATTGCACTTTTTGATGCTTTTCAGCAGCAGAAGACCCCTTTTTTTTTCCCCCATATTACTTAAAACTCGGGCTGCTAATGTGGGGAACACCATTTTTCCTTTTAGGGGCCCCACCAAACTAATTATCACGGTATCGAGATTAAATTCAGTGATCCAAAAAACCCTGAACACAATACCATCGGGGGGTTTTTTAAAAAAAAAAAAAAAGCTATGACATTTAAAAACCCCATTTGAAAAAATAATTTGGAAATGTGTAAATTGGTAAAACAGTTTGAAATTAGAGGAAAACGGATAAAAAACGGGGGGAAAGGGGGGCTTCTTTTTCTTTTAGGGGAAATGGTTGGAAGCTCAAAATAAATGGGGTATTTTTTGTAATAGTGAAAATCATGGCCCCCTTTTTAAAATTTTCGCCTGGGGGATTTTTAAAAAAGGTTTTTTTAAATTTTGGCCCAGGGTTTTCACCTATTATTTGATAACATGCTTTTTGGGGGGGGGGGCCCATCGCGGGGTTTTTACTAAACCGGGGAAAAAACCTTGCTATCTCGGTACCCCATACACAAAAACACAAAAGGGGGCCCCCCTTCCGTTCAAAAGGGGGAAATTCTAAAAACCCAAATTCCAAGGGGAGGGTTTTTTTAAGTGATCTTATTTTGTTTTATATTCGGGATGCGGGGGAGCCCCCCAGTTAAAAAAATAGATTTTTTTTGGTTTTTTCCAACCCTTTTTTCCAAACTGGGGGAATTACAGTTTTTTTGGGTTTTTGAGTGGGGTATTTTTAAAAAATTTTTTTTTTACGTAAAGCCCTCGGGGATTTTTTGGGGGTTCTTCCTCTCAAAAAACCAGGGCCTATCGGGCCCCAAAAGGGGGTACCCTCATTAAAAGGGGGGGACCACTGCGCAACTGAATCCCCAACCCCCCGGAACGCAGAAAAAATGATAGTTTGGGAAAATGGTTGCAGCCCCCCGTTTTTCTTGGATTGTGGGGGTGGTTTTTATCTTTTTTTTTTTGTTTTTTTCTATTTTTTTAAAATTTAAAGTAGAAAGCTTATTTTTAATTTTTTCAAAATACAGAGTTTTCCCGGGGAAAAAGTTTTTTCCTCCTCTTTTCACCATCAGCCCCACATCTCCAATTTTCTCAATAATCGGGCTTCGGCTGCATCCGGTTTAGGTTACTTTTCCCCTTTTAAAAAGTTTTACACGGGGGGTCAGTGTACAAACAGCCCATTCTGGTCCGCTGTAAAGGCCCACGGGGCCTTTTCTCGGGCGGGGACATTCTGGTTTGAAAACCCACTGGGGGAAAACCCTTTTTCCCATTGGGGCTACTGATCTCCCCCACGTTTTGATTAAAACTTTGGGTTTGGGGCTTAAATCCCTTTAGGGGGTTTAAAAAGGGGGCCCGGGTTAGCTCTATTTACCCCTGTCTGTTGAAGTGCTAGAAATAGACTATTTTTCTTTTTGGGGCCCCCCAAGGAAAGGTTTGCGGCTTTGATTCCTTTTTTGTCATCTAAAACTAAGTGTTTTCCCCCTCATGATTTTCCTGCTTTTTTTTAGTTGTGGGGGGGCTGGTTTTTTTATTCCCTCTCCTAAATACCGGGGCCCTTTGCTAGCGAAAAGCAGGGATTAGTTTTCCCGGGGTGACGATAGGAGGGGAAAAAACCCATTTGGACATTAGGGCAGACAGGGTGTTGTCAGATCTGCCTGGGGGGTTTTTCCCCCCCCCCTTTTTTTAGTGTTTTTGGGGCCCCCACACCCTTTTCCCCCCCGTTGTGCACCAGCTTTTTCCCCCACCTGCCTGAAGTCGAAAAGGGCAATATTGTACCTTACAACGGGAAGCCCCCCCCCGGAAAAAAAAAAAAGGGGCCCGGACAGTACCTGAGATGTCAGGGTGGTGGTAAAATTAATTTTTTTTTTTTTTTTAAACTTTCCCCGGTTCAAAAAACCCGGAAAAAGTAATTTGGGGGGCTACCTGAAAGGGGCTACTTGAAATAGTTTGGGGGGGAAAAAGCGTTTAAATTTTTTTCCCCTTTTTTTCACAAGATTACAGTAGGGGCCCAAAAAAAAATTTTAGAATGACAAAAATTTATATTTTCACCCAAACTGCTCCCCCCTGGTTTTTATGTTGTTTGAAGAGTTTTTATCACAGACAAAATAAAATAATTGAAACAATGGAAAAAAAAATTTAAAAATTTTTACAGTTGAATGATTAAGCGAAGTTAAAAAAATTTCAGTTTGCCCCCTTTTCTTCAGGACCTCTGCAATTCTCCCCGGGGATCTCTCAATCAATTTGGGGCCAAAACCGACTGAAAACATTTCCCTTTTTGCAAATAAAAGCTTTTTTTTGTCAGAATTTTATTTTTTTTGCCCCCCCCGTCCTTGATGTTGACCCCAAGTTTCAATGGGATTAAGATCGGGGGTTTTTCCAAGGGCCCTGACCCAAAATTTTCTTGTTTTGTTTTCCCTTTTACCATTTATTTAAACCCCTTTTTTTTGAAAAGGGTTTCCATCAGGGGAAAAGGCATTTTTTGACCCCCAAACGTTTGGGGGGGTTGGGGAGAATTTTGCTCTTGGAGACATTCTGGTACCTTTTTCCATTCATGGGTTTTTTAGGAAAAACGGGAGAGACCTTTCCCCCCTTTGGGTAGAACAACCCCACACAAAAAGGGGTTTTGGGGTGTTTTAAAAAGTTGGCATAGACAAAGGGGGATGTAAAAGGGAAATTAGTTTTTGTCAAACCTTTTTAAGGTCCACACGCCCCCTATCATTTTAATCCGCCCCCCGCAGCTGATCCGGGGCGTCATCCCCCGGGGTGGATTTTTCTCATGAAAATCTGAGCTGGGGGATTTGGGGGCGGTGGTTTTTTGAATTTCATTCAAAGTGATTTTTTTCATGATAGTTTTTTTTTCCCCCGGGGTTAGATTTGGGGGGTTTTTACTGTAAAAGGGTAGTTTTTAACTCCCCCCCTAATTAAAAACTTTTTTCTAGCAGGAGGCCCTTTTGTCCCCGACATGAATTAAAGGGTTTTTTTAAACCCCTCAGAAAAAGTAAAGGGGGTTTCTATTTTTAAAAACAGACTTCTGTATATAACTAGTATATAAGGATTTTTTAAAGGGAAAAAAAGATGTTTGTTTTTTTTTCTTTTGTTAGAATCTAAAAATTTTTTTTTCTACGGCTAACAGGCACATCCATATGGAACAATCAAAAAGCAGCGCCATAGTGTGAGCATCCCGAATGCGTTTGGGCCCCCCCTTTGTTACCTTTTTTAACTGTTTTCCAGATAGATACTCAAAAAAAAACCCCCCACACCCCTTTTTAGTGTAGTTTAATGTAAAAAGGTTGTGTACAAGGTTTTGCGGTTAAAGCAAATATTTTTTTTTTATACTAACATTCTAATTACATCTTTTTGGCACATAAATTAGTACGCATTTGACCAATTTAAAAAATGGGAAGGTCGATGCACGGTAATTGGAAAACAGTAAATGTATTCTTGGGTTAAATAGTGGGATCTTTTAAAACCCAACATTTTTATTGTTTCTGATCAGGCCCCAAAAAAACCCAAAGGTTTCTCAATATAATAGCACTAATGTTTTTTAAAACAATGGGTTTTTTGAGGGTCTTCCCCTCCACTCTGGGGGAACTGTGTGGGGAAAAAAAAAACTAAAGATCATTATATAAATAGTTTTTTGCCAGAAATAATCTGATTTTTTCTGTAAAAAATAAATAATTCAAAAACATTTCAAGCTTTTAATTAATTGTACCCAAAAAAAGTCGAACAAATCAATCAGGCAGGGTTCCTCTGACGGGAAAAAACCCCTGTTGAATTCCAACAGTTATGGGGTTTTTTAAATTTATTTCTTTCACAAAGAATTTCTCACAATTGTATCTTACGCTTTTTTTCAAAAACTTTTTCCCCCAAAATTTACTAAAAGGGATTTCCGAGTAAGAAAAAGTAAAAAGAAGGCGTTGCCCCCAGACATACTAAAAAATTGTTAGCAAAGTGCGGGGGCCCAATACATACTGTGGTGCTTGAAGTCAAATTTGCAAACCATATGAGGACATATTAAAAAGCCTGTTTATTGGGCCCAAACAAAAATTTGTTATCGTTAGCTATCGTGTAACCATAGCAGTCTCGATTTTAAAATGTAAAAAAGGTATTTAACTCCACCAGATGTAAAGCATTTTAGAGGGTGCCCTATTTGTGCACTGACTGAACGTAAAGGGTTTGTATTAGAAGCCCCCCAAAAAATTCTGTATTAGAATCCATCAGTAAATGTATGTAAAGTCATTTCTAGCAGTTGTTAAAAACCCCCAGAAATGTTAAAAGTTTAACAAAGCCTAATGAAAGGTGATTTCTAACACTCTCTTTAAGAGCTGGAATACATTTAAATCAAATTAATAGGCAATCTCCTTCTTATTTAAAGTAAAGCGTTATGTAACTCACAATTCCCCCAATAGGCAACATATATGCCTATATATGGATTATAAGTACTCAAAGAACAGATATCAATAAAGTAACTTCCCCATCACAGATGCTAAATAATGAGTTAGCATGCAAGTGCAGGGCTCACAATACATACTGTGCGTGCATATGAAGTCATTAGCAATCCATATGAGGAGCTATATTAAAAACAGTTGTGTATAGCTGGCCAATCAATATTAGTTATGCTTTCGCTTCAGTGTCAACCATAGCAGTTTCTCATGATGCTAGCTAATCACAGATGCTAATATAATGAGTTAGCATGCAAGTGCAGGGCTCACATTACATACTGTGCGTGCATATGAAGTCAATTACACATCCATATGAGGACAATATTAAAAAAGCAGTTGTGTATAGTTGGCCCAAATCAAATATTAGTTTGCGTTCACTACCTGAAACCAAGCACTCTCATGATGCTAGCATTCTGATCACCTTATCATATCAACCATGAAGCCTCTTTTAACCCCCTTCACAATAATGTACAGAGGTGATTTTATGTTTTAATACTGATAGACATTTGTGAACGGACATATAGGGTCCATGTGAGACACCATATTTTTCAAATATTAGTTAAGCGTATATTTCAACATTTTGCTCCTTCACAGATTTATTTTACATTATTTTTTTATTTTGCTTAAGGATCGTGTACAGAGGAGTTTTATGTTTTAATACTGATAGACATATTGTAACGGACATATAGGGTCCATGTGAGACATGTCTGGACCAAGTCCGGCATGTCTGGGCAGCCTGGACAATCCTGGTCACGGGCAGCCGTGGAAAAAACAATACTGAAATTCAAAACATATGTGCTGGCCGTTAACACGCGCACAGTCATCTAGAAAATATTGAGCGAGTTGCTTCACAAACCCTCTCAAGGCATGTTGAATGTTAACGTTCCCGCTATGAGCTACACACATGACCAACTGTATAGCCTGGGATGCGTTGCGTTCTTGCAGCGCAAGCCTATTTTTAAAGACGCTAAGACCATCAATATAAAAGACAGGCATGTTGAGACGTGGCCCGGCCTATTTGGTACATACCCACTCCTATGCAACGATATGAGTAGCGTTCAACAAAAATCAGGTACAAACTTTTAAACATACCTGTGTTTCGGGCGCTCATGCCATACCAGAAGCACTCTGTGCCATGTACCATAGCCCATAATAATCGATCTTGATCAGTATTCAACAAAAAATTGGGTGCAAACTTTTTAGCATAGCTGTGTTTCTGATCCCATGTCGTACCAGAAAGACCTATTTTGGCACAGGCCTACACCTATGCAGCGGTTTTGACCACTACTCAACAAAAATGGCTACATACTTTTTAACATATCTGTGTTTCGGACTATCATGTCATAGCAGAAGCACCCTGTGCCATGTACTCTAGACCATAATATTCGTTTTTGATCACCATTCAAACAAAAAAATTGAGGCATGTTGAGACGTGCCCCGGCCTATTTTGGCACATGACAAATGTTTCTGACTATCAGTCATAGCAGAAGCACCCTGTGCCATGTACTCTAGACCATAATATTCGTTTGATCACCATTCAACAAAAAATTGAGGCAGTTGAGACGTGTCCCGGCTATTTTGGCACATGACAAATGTTTCTGACTCTATGTCATACCAGAAGCACCCTGTGCCATGTACTCTAGACCATAATATTTCACATCGGGTATGGGAACTACATAGCTTTGTTTTCAGGTATTTAAAAAAGTGTGGAAAACTGAAAATCCCGCGACCTGTGGTAATTTAGTGAGAACCATATAGACAAATCGGGTATCGTCACACACAGACCACACACCTCGGGCTATCACATTTACCATTATTTTCAAAAAATCAGCTCCTTAACAATAAAGTAAGAATCGAGTGTCCTGCATTGTGGTCTATAAATGTATAGTTTGAAAATTTACCGTTGCTAAAGAACAGTAAAAAAGTCGTGCGTACAACTATCAACCCCAAAACTCTCACCACTATCACAAACACTATTGCCTACAGAGGCGGCCAGCGAGAATTTCCGTATGTGTGTATCAAGATGCTCCCCCTATGACCGAATGTTTGCTCGTGGATGCTGGCATTTCCAGTGACATCATAGTTGTGTAAATGCGCAGGGGCACGTGTATCGATCCCCTAGGGTGTAATGCGTGATCATTTTAATTATTTTTCAATTCATAACCACACGTTCCTCAGGCAGACAGGTTTATTTCACAGAAGTTGACTGTACAGTTGCATAATCTTTGTTTAAAATCATACATTTGCATAATTTTGTTTAAATCGCACAGCTCTGCAATAATGTCGGGTGTTGGACATGCACTTATCAGTCTTTCATACGTGTCGCAGAAAGATTTTAGTCTGTTCTGCGAGAGTTTATTATGCACGTACTGTGCAGACATGTCAAGAAACATTTTGGTGTGTTCACCCAGTCCATACGGGTGTTGTGTGTAAGGCGATCGACCATCATCCTTCTGCTTCTTACTTTCACGCGCGGCGTGATACAGTGCGTTTCTTTGGTGCTAATGCATCGGCTGAATTGGCAGCTGCGGCTTCCGCGTTGCTATTTGCAGATTCTGTAGCTTGACACAGACGTGTATTCTCGCGCCGACTACTCTCAGCATTCCCGGGGTGCTCGGTTGGCGCGTCGTTTTCTTCACGATCTGCGACACACCCGTGTGAAAGAGGCTCCGTTCTCACCTCCGTTCTGTTCTCAAATCCAAATTGCGCTGCTGCAAACTCGCGAATGACGATCCCCGTAAATAAAGAAAAGTTACGTGGTGTAGTTAACCGCTAAGTGGGGGAGATATAGAAGAGCTACATGAGCCACTTGGCTCTGATTCAACGCGATATTTTTAAAGCTACTAGCACCGATTATCTGTGAAACCGATGCATGATTGTTTGTATAAGTACACTATAGAGCGGCCTAGACATATATATACTTACAAGAATCCCCCGGGTGCTGATCTACAGAGAATGCTGAATTAACAGACATCTCGCTGCGGGGGCGCCGCCGTATGGGGCTGTTTTCTCCCTCAAACTGCAACCTCACGGGCGATACTTTAGCAGCTGTAAATAAAATATAGCATACATGAATGCGCACAACACATTCACAAAGCTAACTTGACACACGTAAATAAAATATATCTACTAGTTACCGCAGAAATTTTTATCTGCGTGTATAAGTACACTATAGAGATGCGTAGACATATATGCTTACAAGTATGAGACGTGTAGTGTAGTTCAGAGATTGGTGAATTAAACGGTGTGGAGGTGCTCGGGCGTTTTCGTATGGGTGTGTTTTCTTTTTCAAGCTGCAGCCTCCTGCTCGTTAGTTTAACATCTGTAAATAAAATAAAACTAAATTTCTCGCCACAGAAATGATATCTACGCGGGCCACACGCACAAAGCTAAATTCGCAAAGCTATCGTAACGCGCGTAAATAAAAAAATACCCACTAGTTATCGGTGGGGTCACAGGGTACAGAGGATACAAACACACATATCACCCGGGTTTCAAGGACCCGCTACCTTTTCTATTCCAGAGCCGTGTGCTTAGCGAATCACCCCATCTTTTAGGAGCGTTGGGAGGATTATAAATCCGGTTCGACGAACTCGACATCTGAATCCTGGGGATCCTCCACGATCTCAAAAATCGGAATCGCGATGCTCGAGCGGCTCAGTCGCCACAGGGTTTCCAACCGCCCAGTCCGCTACAGCTGTTTTCTGTATGAGAAAATGTTTATATTATTAAAACATGTCTAGCTAACGACCCAGTCAGCTAAAATAAAATTAACTGTATGGATTTTAGCGGCAGTCTATATTAATTATTAATATTAATAGTAGGCGTTATAAATTTACAGCTACCACGTTTACACGTCTAGATACATAGGTTTAAAACATATGATAAAAGCTATAGGTTTCTTGCCTGTGACAGACTGGTGAGAGCTTGAAGCTCGTCGCCCGCTAGCAGAGTTGCCTTCCTCTAACAGGTTCTGCGTAATGAACCGGTTCTCGTAGGAGTAGTCTGAATGGACTCCCTCTTCTTAAATAAGAATGAAATATATCGTTTATATATACAAAGCGCAGACTCAGACAGCCCGACACAATACGACGTACACTATATACGGTGTAAAATTTACCCGATTGTTCTGGTGAAAGCAAAGCAGAATATTGAACGCGAGAATATCTGGACTCCATCTTGAATAAAAAGGGTCCTCTATTAAATTAAAGCAAATAAAGATCAAGTATGAAAACACGACTAAGCTGTTCATGCAAATACTACACAAACTTAAATATAATTGAAACAAACGTGGATATTCACGAGACATAAAAATACGCACTTTAGCTCTAAAGACCAACTATGAAAACAAGGGTAACCTATTCATGCAATTACTACACAGACTTAAATATAATTGAAACGAAATCCGTAAAAATACTCACTATAGTCCTGTTCAGATCGGAGTTGTGGTCTGTGAGTTGTGAACAAGTGCGAACTGTATTGCTTGTGAGCTACCCGTATTTATTAGGGCTAGCAGAGAGAACACGCCCTCTGTCACTGCCCCCATGGTAAGGGCAGAAAAAACATCCCATTCATGTTTTACAGAGGGATCATAGCGACTAACCGCGTTGATGCAATATTGTAGAAGTAATATTTCACGACAGAACCCCCAAACATCATTACCCTGTATTAGCTTTGTGCGTGTGGCCCGCGTAGATATCATTTCTGTGGCGAGTAATAGTTATATTTTATTTACAGATGTTAAACTAACGAGCAGGAGGCTGCAGCTTGAAAAAGAAAACACACCCATACGAAAACGCCCGAGCACCTCCACACCGTTTAATTCACCAATCTCTGAACTACACTACACGTCTCATACTTGTAAGCATATATGTCTACGCATCTCTATAGTGTACTTATACACGCAGATAAAAATTTCTGCGGTAACTAGTAGATATATTTTATTTACGTGTGTCAAGTTAGCTTTGTGAATGTGTTGTGCGCATTCATGTATGCTATATTTTATTTACAGCTGCTAAAGTATCGCCCGTGAGGTTGCAGTTTGAGGGAGAAAACAGCCCCATACGGCGGCGCCCCAGCAGCGAGATGTCTGTTAATTCAGCATTCTCTGTAGATCAGCACCCGGGGGATTCTTGTAAGTATATATGTCTAGGCCGCTCTATAGTGTACTTATACAAACAATCATGCATCGGTTTCACAGATAATCGGTGCTAGTAGCTTTACAAATATCGCGTTGAATCAGAGCCAAGTGGCTCATGTAGCTCTTCCTATATCTCCCCCACTTAGCGGTTAACTACACCACGTATCTTTTCTTTAGTTACGGAGGATCGTCATTCGCGAGTTTTGCAGCAGCGCAATTATGGATTTGAGAACAGAACGGAGGTGAGAACGGAGCCTCTTTCACACGGGTGTGTCGCAGATCGTGAAGAAAACGACGCGCCAACCGAGCACCCCGGGAATGCTGAGAGTAGTCGGCTTAAGAATATGCGTCTGTGTCAAGCTACAGAATCTGCAAATAGCAACGCGGAAGCCGCAGCTGCCAATTCAGCCGATGCATTAGCACCAAAGAAACGCACTGTATCACGCCGGCGTGTAAGTAAGAAGCAGAAGGATGATGGTCGATCGCCTTACACACCAACACCCGTATGGACTGGTGAACACACCAAAATGTTTCTTGACATGTCTGCACAGTACGTGCATAATAAACTCTCGCAGAACAGACTAAAATCTTTCTGCGACACGTATGAAAGACTGATAAGTGCATGTCCAACACCCGACATTATTGCAGAGCTGTGCGATTTTAAACAAAATTATGCAAATGTATGATTTTAAACAAAGATTATGCAACTGTACAGTCAACTTCTGTGAAATAAACCTGTCTGCCTGAGAACGTGTGGTTATGAATTGAAAAATAATTAAAATGATCACGCATTACACCCTAGGGGATCGATACACGTGCCCCTGCGCATTTACACAACTATGATGTCACTGGAAATGCCAGCATCCACGAGCAAACATTCGGTCATAGCAGGGAGCATCTTGATACACACATACGGAAATTCTCGCTGGCCGCCTCTGTAGGCAATAGTGTTTGTGATAGTGGTGAGAGTTTTGGGGTTGATAGTTGTACGCACGACTTTTTACTGTTCTTTAGCAACGGTAAATTTTCAAACTATACATTTATAGACCACAATGCAGGACACTACGATTCTTACTTTATTGTTAAGGAGCTGATTTTTGAAAACTAATGGTAAATGTGATAGCCCGAGGTGTCGTGGTCTCGTGTGTGACGATACCCGATTTGTCTATATGGTTCTCACTAAATTACCACAGGTCGCGGGATTTTCAGTTTTCCACACTTTTTTAAATACCTGAGAAAACAAAGCTATGTAGTTCCCATACCCGATGTGAAATATTATGGTCTAGAGTACATGGCACAGGGTGCTTCTGGTATGACATGAGAGTCAGAAACATTTGTCATGTGCCAAAATAGGCCGGGACACGTCTCAACATGCCTCAATTTTTTGTTGAATGGTGATCAAAACGAATATTATGGTCTAGAGTACATGGCACAGGGTGCTTCTGCTATGACATGATAGTCAGAAACATTTGTCATGTGCCAAAATAGGCCGGGACACGTCTCAACATGCCTCAATTTTTTGTTGAATGGTGATCAAAAACGAATATTATGGTCTAGAGTACATGGCACAGGGTGCTTCTGCTATGACATGATAGTCCGAAACACAGATATGTTAAAAAGTATGTAGCCATTTTTGTTGAGTAGTGGTCAAAACCGCTGCATAGGTGTAGGCCTGTGCCAAAATAGGTCTTTCTGGTACGACATGGGAGTCAGAAACACAGCTATGCTAAAAAAGTTTGCACCCAATTTTTTGTTGAATACTGATCAAGATCGATTATTATGGGCTATGGTACATGGCACAGAGTGCTTCTGGTATGGCATGAGCGCCCGAAACACAGGTATGTTAAAAGTTTGTACCTGATTTTGTTGAACGCTACTCAGTATCGTTGCATAGGAGTGGGTATGTACCAAAATAGGCCGGGCCACGTCTCAACATGCCTGTCTTTTATATCTGATGGTCTTAGCGTCTTTAAAAATAGGCTTGCGCTGCAAGAACGCAACGCATCCCAGGCTATACAGTTGGTCATGTGTGTAGCTCATAGCGGGAACGTTAACATTCAACATGCCTTGAGAGGGTTTGTGAAGCAACTCGCTCAATATTTTCTAGATGACTGTGCGCGTGTTAACGGCCAGCACATAGTTTTTGAATTTCAGTATTGTTTTTTCCACGGCTGCCCCGTGACCAGGACTTGTCCAGGCATGCCCAGACATGCCCGGACTTGTCCAGACATGTCTCACATGGACCCTATATGTCCGTTCACAATATGTCTATCAGTATTAAAACATAAAAACTCCTCTGTACACGATCCTTAAGCAAAATAAAAAAATAATGTAAAATAAATCTGTGAAGGAGCAAAATGTTGAAATATACGCTTAACTAATATTTGAAAAATATGGTGTCTCACATGGACCCTATATGTCCGTTCACAATATGTCTATCAGTATTAAAACATAAAATCACCTCTGTACATTATTGTGAAGGGGTTAAAAGAGGCTTCATGGTTGATATGATAAGGTGATCAGAATAGCTAGCATCATGAGAGCTGCTATGGTTGACAGCGGTAGTGAACGCATAACTAATATTTGATTGGCCAACTATACACAACTGCTTTTTTAATATAGCTCCTCATATGGATGTGCTAATTGACTTCATATGCACGCACAGTATGTAATGTGAGCCCTGCACTTGCATGCTAACATCATTATATTAGCATCTGTGATTAGCTAGCATCATGAGAGCTGCTATGGTTGACACTGATAGCGAACGCATAACTAATATTTGATTGGCCAGCTATACACAACTGCTTTTTAATATAGCTCCTCATATGGATGTGCTAATTGACTTCATATGCACGCACAGTATGTATTGTGAGCCCTGCACTTGCATGCTAACATCATTATATTAGCATCTGTGATGGGGAAGTTACTTTATTGATATACATGCTTCATTGAGATACTTATAATCCTATATATAGTGCATATATGTCTGCCTATTGGGGGATATTGTGAGTTACATAGACTGCTATTATCGTTATAACATATAAGATATGGAGATGTGCACTATTATATATTGATTTGAATGTAGTTCCAGACATCTCTAACAGAGAGTGTTAGAAATCACCTTTACATTCAGGCATATCAGTTCCAAACTTTTACACATTTACTGGGGGACATTTATACAAGCCTGCTAGAAATGAGCTTTACATACATTTACTGATGGATTCTAATACAGACATTTACTGGGTGCTTCTAATACAAACCCTTTACAGTTCATGTCAGTGCACAAATAGGGCACTCTCTGCTAGAAAATAGCTTTACATCTACGGATGGAGTTAAAACTACCCTTTAATACAGTAAAACTCTGAGAGCTGCTATGGTTGACACTGATAGCTAACGCATAACTAATATTTGATTGGCCAACTATACACAAGTGCTTTTTAATATAGCTCCTCATATGGATGTGCTAATTGACTTCATATGCACGCACAGTATGTATTGTGAGCCCTGCACTTGCATGCTAACATCATTATATTAGTACTGTCTGTGGGCACTACTGCCTGTACTTTTTACATTTCTTAGCTCGGAACATACCGTTCAGTAAGATATTGGAGAAGTTTTCTGCTGATAAACCGCGTAATGATACAATTGTGAGAAATTTCATTGCTGAGAAGAAATCAACTTTAAAAAACCCTCACTACACGTGTTGGAGCATTCAACAGCGTTGTTCCTGTCTAGAGAGAATCCCATGACCTGTATTGCCATTTGTGTCGACATTTTGGTGTCACAATTAATTCAATGCTTGAAATGTCTTTGAGATGTATTTATTTATTACAGTAAAATCATGATTATTTCTGGCAATAAACGTATTTAATATGAATGATCTCTTATGCCTGTCATTTCCACACAGCTTCCCACAGAGTGGTAGTGTGGGAAGACCCTTCAGAAACCCATTGTTTTAAAATCACATTAGTGCATATTATATTTGCTAGAAACCTTCGGTTTTATGGGCACTGCTATCAGAATACACATAAATGTGTTGGTTTTAAAAGATCCCACTGACTATACACAATGCAATACTATTTACTGTTTGCCTGAATTACCGTAGCATCGACCTTCACTCATTCTGACAATTCAGGTCAACACTGCTGTACTACAATTCTATGTGCCAATAAAGATGTATATCTATGTACCATGTTAGCTAGTAAATAGAAAAATATTTAGACTTCTAACACAGCACAAACCTTGTACACACACCTTGATACATTAAACTACACTATAGGGATGAACTGTCGGGACAGTTTTCTTGAAGTGATCTATCTGTGAAAAACACTGTTAGAAATGAGGACTATACACAAGGGTGCCAAGCAGCATTCAGGTATGATCTCACATCTATGGCGCTGCTTTTTTGATATAGCTCCTCATATGGATGTGCTAATTGACTTCATATGCACGCACAGTATGTATTGTGAGCTCTGCACTCGCATGCTAACATCATTATATTAGCAACTGTGATGGAGAAGTTACTTTATTGATATACCTGATTCATTGAGATACTTATAATCCTATATATAGTGCATATATGTCTGCCTATTGGGGGATATTGTGAGTTACATAGATTGCATATATACGGACAAATATATGGAGTTTATTATTGTATAGCCCCGGATTAGTCTATTATCGCTATAACATATAAGATATGTCGATGTGCACTATTATATATTGATTTGAATGTAATTCACACCTGTCTGCATTTGGCTATTTTTTCTGCATGCTGTATATCCCACTCTTTTGGATTTTTATCCATGATAATGTATTTTAGACCTTAATAAAAATTGTTGACTTTTCCCACACAAAAGACGGATCACAGAACTTGTCCTGTGTGAAACACACACATAGATAAATTACCTCTATGGTGCTGTAAAGATGTATATCTTTGTACCATGTTAGCCAGTAGATAGAAAAATATTTAGACTTCTAACAACAGTATAAAATCAAGATTCACTCTTTATTTCACTAAAAATCCTTATATACTAGTTATATACAGAAGTCTGTATTTAACTAGAACTCCTTATACATTTACTGATGGATTCTAATACAAACCCTTTACAGTTCATGTCAGGGCACAAATAGGGCACTCTCTGCTAGAAAATAGCTTTACATCTACGGATGGAGTTAAAACTACCCTTTAATACAGTAAAACTCCACAGACTAATCTAATCCAGTGGATAAAATATACATAGTCATGAATAAATCACTTTGAATGAAATTCACAAATCCACCAGCTCACACAAATCCACCAGCTCAGATTTCTCAGCCTGAGCAAAGTCCAGCCAGGGGGCATGACGACCTGGATCAAGCTGACAGGGAGACGGATTAAATGATAGGGGGCGTGTCGACCTGTCAAATTGAGTTTGACGAATACTACAGTTCCTATACTACTCTGGTGGTAGCGCTCACCTTGTCTTCTCCGAATGAGGCATTTTCCTGATGTCCCAAACAATCGAAAAGGGGATTCATCAGAGAAAATAACTTTACCCCAGTCCTCAGCAGTCCACTGCCTGTACCTTTTGCAGAATATCAGTCTGTCCATGATGTTTTTTCTGGAGAGAAGTGGCTTCTTTGCTGCCCTCCTTGAGACCAGGCCTTGCTCCAAGAGTCTCCGCCTCACAGTGCATGCAGATGCACTCACACCTGCCTGCTGCCATTCCTGAGCAAGCTCTGCACTTCTGGTAGCCCGATCCCGCAGCTGAAACACTTTTAAGAGACGGTCCTGGCACTTGCTGGTCTTTCTTGGGCGCCCTGAAGCCTTTTTGGCAACAATGGAACCTCTCTCCTTGAAGTTCTTGATGATGCGATAGATTGTTGACTGAGGTGCAATCTTTCTAGCTGCGATACTCTTCCCTGTTAGGCCATTTTTGTGCATTGCAATGATGACTGCACGTGTTTCTTTAGAGATAACCATGGTTAACAGAAGAGAAACAATGATGCCAAGCACCAGCCTCCTTTTAAAGTGTCCAGTGGTGTCATTCTTACTTAATCATGACAGATTGATCTCCAGCCATGTCCTCATCAACACCCACACCTGTGTTAATGGAGCAATCACTGAAAAGAGGTTAGCTGGTCCTTTTAAGGCAGGGCTGCAATGATGTTGAAATGTGTTTTGGGGATAAAGTTCATTTTCTAGCCAAATATTGACTTTGCAAGTAATTGCTGTTAAGCTGATCACTCTTTATAACATTCTGGAGTATATGCAAATTGCCATTAGAAAAAGTGAAGCAGTAGACTTTGTAAAAATTAATATTTGTGTCATTCTCAAAACTTTTGGCCATGACTGTAGTATATAAGGCATTCAGTACAGCATAAAATTAGGACAAGACGATGAAGAGAATTTGAAACTCTACAAAACAATTTCTTCCAATGCCCAAAATCCCTGTAGAAAAGTCAACTCTTCATCATCAGGCTGTCATGATATTGTACAAATAACATCATTGACTAATCTTTATGACATTTCGACAATTTACAATTGGCAATTCATAACAATTTTTCTTTGAAAAGGAATATTTTTAAAGACTGTCAAATGGATCTCAGTTCATGCAGCAATCTGAAAATCAATTTAAATGTCCCCGTTGTAATTGGCTAATGGGTTCATTTATCATTACGCAAAGTAAAATAAAAATAATTTATCCAATTTTTGGTAATTTAATAAGGTTTGGAATTACTGCATTGCAATATATTATGAAAAACGGTGGACCAGGGGGACATGTGTGAGGCTGTTGGTATTTTGCACATTTACTTCGGGCAGGAAAGATTATCTTGGATATCTGGCTGATATTTATAAGTGAAATATTGAATTGATTATTTTACGTTTGAAGCTTGAATTTGGCAAATCGACTCTAAACATTAATAACATTTTTAGGGCTAAAGATTCCTAGAAAAGATAGTCTTCTAACTTGGCAATCAGATCCAACTCTTCCTTGATATTGGATCAAAGCATAAGGTTTTCTATTTATCTCACAGAAACATATATGGAAGGACTGAGAGTAATCTAGACCCTGGGCTTTTAAGGCACCCCCACTGAGCAGCTGTTATCACCTCATTTTGCTCATGCACTGTTTACATCTGACCACCACCAGAGATAATAACAGCTGGTCAGTGGAGGACCACCAGCAATCTGTTATTGATGGAAAACCATCAATATAAAAGTAGTAGAGGACCAATGTAAAGATCTTGTGTCCATTACCAATCACTATTACTTTTGTGTGTAGATATTATTTGGATCAGTAAATAGTATCAGACACTTATCTACAGACCATGCACTTAAAGTCTGATGAGAAACCTACTTTAAAAAAAAAAGCAGCCATCACAGTTGATTTTGGTGAGCGAAGAAGCTGTCAGCTAGGTAGCTCAAATCCATCAGATCTCCATTCTGGCTCATACAAGGAGATCCCTGGTGGGAAACTATTCTCTGTAATGTTCAAATGCCATAATGACCTCCATTTTACCCTCTATTTAAATGTTAATGGGTTACACCCACAATTGCATTATTATTCACAAAGTACAGTAAATGCATACTTATTTTTAATATACAGATTAAGCCAAAAATAAAGTTTCTTTGTGTCTTTTTAATCTCTATTTTGGCCCTTTGTTTACCCATCTTCACATAACTGAATGGGCAGTCCTACTACACAACTAAAACTAGATTTCCCAGTAGCAGCTTGCTTCTCCTCAGTGCTGCAGACCCCTCCACCTCTCCTGTATGTTTTTAACAAGCCCCACTACTCTAAGTTGATGACTGAGGTCTGCGCTAAAAGCCATCTGACTAATGAATCTGTCATTTCTGTTGTGCTCCGCTGTGTTCAGCTGTATCCACCACAGAATTAGCATTCTGCTAATCTAAGTGCCAATGTGCCAACCTGATTTGATCTTTTGCCACCTACATCAGTTTAGCTGCCTATGTGCTTTTACAATATTGATCCATTAACTGGTCTCCAGCAGAGTGCAACTGTCCTGCACTCCATTCTACTGTGCCTGCAGAATGAAACTTATAATAACTAGGCACAGCAGAGCTGAGGCAAGCAGGGCTGAACTGTGTTTGATGCCTGCAGCAAATAAATCAGGGATGTGAAACTGCAAATGAATATGCATGCATCTATTGATGCATATGGGAGAGGATTATCTTCTGCCATATGCATCAACACAGTGACATTTGCTGTTTTACAGCACTGATCTGTCTGTTGCAAGTATCAAACACAGCTCGGCCGTGCTTGTGTTTCAGCTTTGCACTAACTAGTTATTAAAAGCTCCATTGTGGAGTTACAGCAGAACGGAGTGCAGGACTGTTATTTCTGCTGGAGACCACCGAACAGTACAGTGACCTAAAATACACAGGTAGCTATACTGATTTAGACAGCAGAAGATAAAATGTCAGGCTGTGGACTGTAGAGGAGCAGACAGTGCACAGACACATAGAGAGTATTTTAAAGGTAGAACACAGCGCATATTAATGACGCAGGTAGAGCAGAGCTATACTGGCAGGAAAGCAGCTGAGAGAGACTGCATTCTGCATGATCAACCAGGAGCACTGGAATGACAGACGGATGGTTCCAATGGCAACTGGAGGATAAATAAAGCTTGGAGAGGAGAGGCATAGTATGGAAGTTATATGTGCAAAACGGGGCAGATTTACAAATAAGTTACACTGGCACACATTATTAAGTATATGTGTACATTATTATAAGACTACATTATGATTTGGGAATAACCCTTTAATGCTAGGGTCACATGTGAGTGTTAAAAAATGGGTTTGATTTTCATCCAGAAAAGTGATATGATTTTTCTCACTTGTCATCCATGTGCTGTCAGCACCTATTAATCATTTACAGGACCATTTACAGTTTCCTATGTTACAGAATTGAAATGCATCGGCACAAAAATCGGATGCTATACTGTGGCTCTCTATACGATACGATACGATACACTTTATTGATCCCGGGGGAAATTAGTATGACATCCAATTTTTTCTCACATGTTACAATTTTTTTCCTAGACAGTTTCTGTCAATGAAAAAAAGGTCCTCAGCACTATCCCTTTGAACAACATTGGTCAGGTTGCTATCTGATAAAAAGTTGGATAGTATTCATCCGATTTATATGCTGGTGTGATCGAGCCCTGAAGAGCATAATAGCCGACTCAGGGGCAGTGGGCACTCTCTGTCCATTGGCCATGCCCTGGATTTTAAGCTATATTTTCCTAAACTATAGAAAAGGTCCCTTAGATTTTAGAAGCTAATCATAGATGACCTAATATTTCAGCCAAGTGGTACAGTTGGGATGATAATCAGCAAGCCATGAGCAGATATCAACCGACCAACATATTTCCCCACTAGATATCTCAACCCTTAAGCCCGGGTCTCACATAGCGATACACCAGCGATCCCGACAACGATCAGGATCGCTGGTGTGTCGCTACATGATCGCTGCTGAGCTGCCACACAGGCAGCTCAGGCAGCGATCAGCACAAGGACACTGCGGGTAACATCGCTTAGTTACCCGCAGTGTACCTTGGATACCAGCACCCTGATGCAGGGAGCTGGTAACCAAGGTACACATCGGGTTTCCAGGTGCTGCGCGGTGCCTAGAAACCCGCTGTGTACCTTGGTTACCAGCTCCCTGCATCAGGGCGCTGGTATCCAAGGTACACAGCGGGTTTCTAGGCACAGCCCCGCGCCTGGAAACCCGCTGTGTACCTTGGTTACCAGCGGATCGCTGGTCTCCCGCCTGTCACACGCAGCGATGCATGCCTGTCAGCGGGAGACCAGCGATCAAAAAAATGTCCAGACATTTCAGCGACGATCAGCGATACCCAGCAGGGGGGCTAATCATCGCTGAATGTCACACACAGCGATATCGCTGGTGAGCTCGATGCTGCGTCACAAAACTAGTGACTCAGCAGCGATCTCGGTAGCGAGATCGTTGTGTGAGACGGGCCCTTTAAATTCCAAAAAGATTCCACCAATCTCCTATCAATTCTTGGGGCCCAGATATTGTATATGGATGAAGAACATTGTGCCCGAAGAAGTCAAACAAGAGCATATAATAAACCCAACTTAATGCAGAATTATCTTTTTTTCTAAACTGGGGGTCTTCAGAGCTAGAATTTTGACCCTCCTATATCTGTATTGTCAAACGTCCACAAATCTGAAAAATTTGTCAGAAGTAAGTTGTTATATAACAACAGCCTGTAAACACTTGATGTGCCAACTTCTACAGTAGTTTGGCATTATCCCATACCCGCCTGACCACCATGATCGCTATGAGATTTTGCCTCCATTTGTATCTTGTCTCTTTGCAGCAAAATCGCCCCTATCGGTTAGAAATGTCTTTTGGCAACAAAGAACCCATCTACAGCAATTAATGCTAATTTTCATAATTGGGAACGAGTAACATAATGCTATGAGCATTTCTTCTTTAAGTGAACCTTGACACGACACATTGATCTGGAGTATATCAGCTCTGGGCAAAGAGCCGGAAGTCATCAGTATGGTTCTAATAAACTAAACATCATGTCTGGGTGCAATCTTTGATATTCGCGAGTAATCAAGATTCTACATTTCTTCTAAAGAGACAAAGATTGAGGTTCTGTTATGTTCTGGCCAAAATTAAACTGTTCCAAAAGTTCACGTATGTTTGGTCCTTATTGCAAAACATTAATGTGCTGTGTGTAGAGCTTTATAAGAGGTTAAAGGGTGGTCCACTTGGAAAAAATTATGTGTTTAAAATGTAATTATATAGAACATAGCAATGTACTTCTTTAAAGAAGCAACTCCTATCAAAGTTTTTATCCTTTCAATATAATACAATCATGTTGGTAGCGAATTATTCACGATACTCTCCAAGCGTATGACAACAGAGCTTCTTTATTCAGGAACAAACAGGAACAATATATGATAAGCTTAATAGACCAGGAATAAATCATTTGTGTGTCTCTATCTGTGCAGCATCTACAGCAGGCTGCTTCTCTCATACACAGACACAGGAAAACAGGAAATACAGTCACATGCTCTCCATGTGTGAGCCTCTGGGAGTTTTTTTTGTTCTAACTTTATGAACAGCGTACAAATCTAGTAACTGAACACTCATAGACAAGAATGGAGTTATTGCACCAAACATTTTCCCACAAATCATCATATTATACAGCACTGTCTATACTTATTTTGCTTTTCTATCCAGCTAATTCTTCTCTTTGCTCTAAGTAGAAACAGGATGTCTATTGTCCCTACATTTATTATTCCCCTAGTCAACTCCTGACCTAGCTGCTCCACTTCTCCCCAATGCTATAGACTTTTACAGTGATCCATGACTTGTGCAGAGAAAATTGACCTCCTGTCTCTACAGAGAGATTAGAAGTAATCAGCTAGTTAATTTTTATTTACGTGATGTCACTGTCACGGGTGTATCAGATGCAACAGACTGTCGCTCTACATCTGGCTGCAGAAGGTCTCTGGGTTTGGCATTGCAGATTCCTTCTTAATCCTTCTGACTGTTGGACCCAGCGGCAACCTCACTCTGGCTCTAATTGACACACCTGGACCTTGGTGTTTAGAAACTCCCAGTCTGCTTCAGGGAGTCGCCGGTGATATTCACTTTTTCCCTTGTGAAGGCTTGGAGCTGTGGCTGTCGACTAACTTTCTCTCTGTTGCTCAGGGAGGAAGTTTGGTGTTATCTATCTGGAGTCTGCTGAAGCTAAGTTCCTCTCTCCTTGTTTGTCTTTTGTTGCTTTAGTTATCAGTGGGGACTGACCATCGCTCATCCCCTCCCCCTCCCTGTCCCGGTCCTAGCTCTTGTTGTATACAGGGCTTAGGTTTCCTGCTCAGCGATTAGTGAGGAACCAAATTAGGGATGGTATGTTAGGCAGGGTGTTATAAGATCTGACTAGGGCTCTCCACTCTCCCATTCACTAGTGTTTGGGCTTCCTTACCCTCATCCCTTCATCTTGTACTTAGTCTTTCCCACATTGTGGGTGACAGTCAAAGACCTAATGGAAAATGGAAGAATTATCTGGGTAGATAGGTAAAATGAGCAATTGTAAGTACACAGTTCTGTATAATATGATGACTGCAATATATTAAGAGGATAAAAACTTTGATGGGAGGGCTTCATTAAAAATCAGTGGCCATGTGTGACCACCTCTATTCCTGATGGTAGGAGACAGGATGTGTTCTTTGCAGAACCCACATTTGTCAGACATTTATGAGATACCCTATTTAACTCTTTACAGGTTTGACTTTGGATTTCACCATCACAATGGAGATAAACTTATCACTCTCGCCCAAAAAGCGCTCCACCGTTCAGCATCCCTCCTACATCTCCTCCCTCATCTAAGTCTACCACCCTACCCGTGCCATCCTTTCTGCTAATGACTTAAAACTGAAATCTTCAATAATCCAAATCTCCCACTCCTGTCTCCAAGACTTCTTGCATGCTGCGCCAATTCTCTTTAATGCTCTACCCAGGACAATTCAATGAATTCCCAGTTTTAAGTGTGGCCTAAAAATGCATTTTTTTTAGACTGGCCTATCACCTCACCTCATTTATCTACTATTATTATAATAAATATTGCATTTCCACTGTGCCATGTGATGTCCCTAGCATGCACTGGAGACGTCCAGTCTACCAAGGGGTAATTTTCTTCCCATGCATATATTAGCGCCTCTTTGCTAGCGAGGAAAAATGGAAAGACCACTTGGTCTCCTTGTAGACGGGCTGACTCCTAGCTAATTTAATTATCTATTCACAGAGGAGATGCTTCCAGGTGTCCAGTGACATTGTATTTTTATTTAGCTAATCCATAATTGAATGATGCACATAACCCAATTTCATACCCTATATGTCCATTGACCTCAATTTAAGTGATGAGTGTGGGAACAACTTCTGAGTTTCTTGGAAATTTTGAAAAATTGTGGCATTCGACGGATTCAGCTTCAAGGATTGATTTTCTCAGGAAGTTGTATTTCCTTTTGTGCTTTGTCACTTCCAGTTCACTCTTTAAAGGATCTTATTATCTTTTATAATTTTTGTGCCTTTTGTGTTGTCCGGAGGGATTTCCCAAAGACAGCCTAATTATTATACAAGCAAAACAGACAAGATGTTTTGATTTAATTTTTAATATTTCCAGATGGTCTGTTCACAAGAAGATGCATCAAACAATCGTCAGGCTTCCAAGAAATGTGTGTAAATAATTAGGTTTGTGCAAGTTCATTAATCCTTGCACCATGCGACACATTTGTCTTTATTAGAGTCTAATATGTTGACTACGAGCGTTCACCAAAACATTTTATTGATGACAATATAAATTTTACTTAAATAACCAAAAAAAAATACGGGAATATTTTACCATAGTAAAGTTTACATGCTTGAAATCTAAAAATATTACATTTTAGCTAAAGAATGAATACGTTCTTGTAACTTTTTTTTTCCAGACCTGTGACTGCCATTGAAAAGAATGGGAACCGTACATAGCAAGGAGTGCCATTATAGTAGATGATGAGATGAGAATGGACTTTCAAGAGGAGCTGTACAAGCCAGAAAACCTTACTAGAGGCATTTCAGAATGGGTGTGTATAAATGGAGGAGCTCCTTGTGTGGATCAATATGTAAAACAAAGCGGTGAGTCGTTGCAAATAACTGATCACCTGGTAAGGTTGGGCAGGACAAGCAGAACACTGAGGAGCAGCTCCAGCCGCTGCTTCCGAGACCCAAAGGTTCTAGAAAGAGAAGACTCGATATCGTTGAGAAAAAGATGCGGTGTTGAGGACGCTGAAGAAGGAGTTGGATCTACTCCGAAACGCATTATTCATAATAAACTGACCTTTACTTTCATTGCTCATTGTGAGTTGGTGCAGAAATGTCTGCAGCAAATACTTAACATATGGTTTCAGTGCCGGGAGTACTGAACCGTTAGTGGAAGGAATGGCACTTCATGGTGGGTAAAAGTATAATTAAATTTCGGAAAGATTATTAATATTTTACTTATTGTATGCCTCTGATGCATTGTTGATTGATGGGGATCTGAGTTATGAGACTCCCACCGATAACTCAAACCAAGAGTGTATAGGCTCAATATAAAATCATGGGGGCCATACAACACTCTGTAAACTTTCAAGTTTCTGCCAGTGGTTTGAGCAATCAATGGGTTGTCACTTGTCAGAGTTCAGACCCGTCTGATCAACAGGGCATTAGATGGGTGCCAAGTTGGCAGACAGGCGCATTGATGGAGCATATCTGACTTTGCAGGCAGACACTTTCGAGAAGCAGGACCCAGAAATCGTAGAGCTAGTTTGACTTTTCACTAAACAGGTTATCAGTACAGAAAGCTTAGGCGGTGTGTAGCCTCCGGAGTGGGCCTTAAAAAGCCTGATATCAGAGGTGAAGGTTACCATAGTAATTCAACATGAATGAGAGAAGAAGGCGGGAGAGAGTATGGACCAATACTGTAGCTTTGACCAGTGAGTATCAGATAGTCTAGAGGACCAGCTAGCCCAGATTCTGGAACCATCTGAAGCTTGGGGTCAAGCAATGAAAGAGAGGAGAAATGTGGAGGACACCAAGAGAAAAAAATTGGTATGATGAAATCTCAGTTATGATTGCATCTATCTAGGAATGTGGCTCATCGGGAATAGAGAGATGGCAACCTCACGTGACAGTTTTTGGAACAAATAATTGAAGACAGCAGCACATTTGTGGACATCTTTACATTCCCGATGGTGCAAGATGGGCTTCATTCTATAAACAGATGAGGGTCCTAACAGTGTGATACATCCTGTGAATTTGCCATAAATGTCCTTTGATATGAGTAAACCCTTAATTGTAAATCCATACACAGAACAACAATTCTCAATGTGTTTTGGATGAACGCTGTACTATTAGCCCATATCTAGCTGCTCAACTTGCCATTAGGAGAGGAAGAACCCAAAGAGTATAATTTTTTTTATAGATTGGCAATTCAAAAAATCCATTTGTTGGTTCTACTTCGATACTGGTTTTTAAAAAAATTAAAAATATGATCAATTTCAACACGTCCAACATTCATAGTCTGAATAGAGATCATGATGTCCAGATCAGTCATGTGTCTCATGACCTGCACTCAAGCGTTTCTTGTAGTGTATGTCTCCTGAGTTCAGGTGGGCCGGTCTGAAGATCATTGTCCGATCTTGGACCAAGAATGTTGGACATGTGAAATCTGCCTAAGGGCTCATGCTCACTTGCGATGAAATAGGACGAATTCAATCCGATAAAAAATCGGATTGAATTCGAACCAATGTTAATCTATGATGGTGTCTTCATCTGCATTTTTTTTCCAGCTCAGATCAGATCAAGATCGGACTGGAAAAAAAATCGCAGCATGCTGCGATTGTAATCGCAAATCAGATCACATCGGATCGCATCCCGCAATAGAAGTGCGATATAAAAACACACAGCAATCATACCATGCGAGTGCTGTGTGATTTTTACGCATCGGTGTCCTTTGAAAAGCCGGCTGGCTACTGTAAAACACACTTGACAGGTTATAATTGAAAAGGTAGAATACACATAGAATAGGTGTATGTTATGTTTCGGTAGCTGAGGAGTGCAGGCAAAAAAGGCAATACACCAGAGCAGTTGGAATCTATGAGATTGCAGTACCCTGACTAACCACAACAACTAGAGGCAGCCGTGGAGCGTTCCTACGTTGGTCCTAGACGCCTCGTCACAGCCTGAGAAACTAACTACACCTAAAGATAGATATAGGAAAGCTATCTGCCCCGGAGCAGAACCCCAAAGATAATAGAAAGCCCCCAAACATGTAATGGCGGTTAGACAAGAAGAAATACTGACACAGACAGAAAATAGTATGAGCAAACGTTGGGGCCCAAACTAACTAAATAGAAAAGGATAGGAAGGGTACTTACTGCAATCCCAGAAAACCCTGAAAAGCACCAACTCTACTAATTTCAAAAACACCTGAGATCACACGACCTCTACCACCTAAATTAGTTCTCTGGTGTAACAAAATCAAAACAGCAGCCACTGAAAAAACTGGAAAAAGCAAAAGTACAAACATCAGTGGCTGAACTAAACTGAGAGGGCAAAAGCCCCCGGAGGGGACCCTGAAGGCCCCCACAGAAGTGCAGGACAAAATGCAAAAATCAAGCACAAAAACAAAAAGAAGAAAATGTCTTATCCTGTTAGCAGGAGATGCAGACACGACACAGCAGGCTACAAGGGAAACAGGAATCAAGGATAGAGACCAGAACAATTGATCACCGGCAACCCTGATGGAAGGTGACTCCCTTATATAAGACCAGTCAGTAACACCTGATTCCCAATCCTCACAATCTTCACAATCTTCACTGGACAGACCAGCACCGCTTGTAACCACCAGAGGGAGCCTCTGCTCAGAACTCATCCCAAGCCCACTCACAACAGTACCCCCCCCTTGAGGAGGGGTCACCGAACCCTCATTTGAGCAACCAGGTGGGTCAGGATGAGTTCTATGGTACGCACGGATGAGTCTCCTAGCATGGATGTCCGAAGCAAACACCCAAGAATTGTCTTTCTGACCATAACCTCTCCACTTAACCAAATACTGGAGTTTCCGTCTAGAAAAACGATAATCTAATATTTTCTCAACCACATACTCCAGATTGTCCTCAACCAAAACAGGGTCAGGAGGCACAGCAGCAGGAACCACTGGCTCAACAAACCTCTTCAACAAGGACTTGTGGAACACGTTATGGATCTTAAATGTCCCTGGAAGAAGCAAACGAAAAGAAACAGGATTAAGAATCTCCATGATCTTATAAGGTCCAATGAACCTAGGCTTAAATTTAGGAGATGCTACTCTCATAGGAATATTTTTTGAGGACAACCAGACCAAGTCCCCTACTTTAAACCGAGGACCATCAGTCCTATGCCGGTTAGCAAACCGCTGGGCCCTCTCCTGAGAGCGGGACAACCTCTCCACTACCTGGTCCCAAATCTGTCGCATACGCTCCACAACAGAGTCAACACCTGGACAGACAGAAGCCTCCGTCTGTCCTGAAGAAAATCGAGGGTGAAACCCAGAATTACAGAAAAACGGAGACATCAAAGTGGCAGAGCTAGCCCTATTATTAAGAGCAAACTCAGCCAAAGGCAAAAAAGAGACCCAGTCATCCTGATCAGCAGACACAAAGCATCTTAGATAAGTCTCCAATGTCTGGTTTGTTCTCTCAGTTTGACCATTGGTCTGAGGATGAAATGCCGAGGAGAAAGACAATTGAACACCCAGTTTAGAACAAAAAGTCCTCCAAAATCTGGAAACAAACTGGACTCCTCTGTCAGACACTATGTTCTCAGGAATGCCGTGTAAACGAACCACGTGCTGAAGGAACAACGGCACCAATTCAGAGGAGGAAGGCAACTTAGGTAATGGCACAAGATGTATCATCTTGGAAAACCTATCACAAATCACCCAGATGGTGGTCATTCTCTGAGAAACAGGAAGGTCGGAAATGAAATCCATAGAGATATGGGTCCATGGTCTCTTGGGCACAGGCAATGGCATCAACAAACCACTAGAGCGAGAGCAAGGCTTGGAGCGAGAGCAAGTCCCGCAGGACTGCACAAATTCCCTGACATCACGAGACAAGGTAGGCCGCCAAAAGGACCGACTAACCAAGTCTCTGGTACCAACAATTCCGGGATGCCCAGCCAACGAGGAACAATGAATCTCAGACATCACACTCTTTTTCCACTGGTCCGGGACAAACAATTTTCCAACAGGGCAGCGCTCGGGCCTATCCTCCTGACACCCCTCCAGAGCAAGTCTCAAATTAGGTGAGATGGCGGAAAGAACTACACCCTCTTTCAAAATAACAGAAGGATCAGATAACTCAGGAGACTCCGCAAGGAAGATCCTCGAGAGGGCATCCGCCTTAACATTCTTAGTGCCAGGAAGAAAGGAAACCACAAAATTAAAACGTGTGAAAAACAAGGCCCACCTGGCCTGTCTAGGATTGAGTCGCTTGGCAGATTCCAGATAAACCAGATTCTTATGGTCAGTAAGGACCACCACCTGATGTTTGGCTCCCTCCAGCCAATGTCTCCACTCTTCAAAGCCCACTTCATGGCCAATAACTCCCGATTACCCACGTCATAATTACGTTCAGTAGGAGAAAATTTTCGAGAGAAAAAGGCACAAGGGTTACTTTTAGAGGTCTCTGGATCTTTTTGGGACAAAACGGCACCTGCCCCAATTTCAGAGGCATCAACCTCCACCTGAAATGGCAGAGAAACATCAGGCTGCCGTAGAACAGGAGCAGAAGTGAATCT
Source organism: Oophaga sylvatica (assembly GCA_033576555.1). Lineage (NCBI taxonomy): Eukaryota > Metazoa > Chordata > Amphibia > Anura > Dendrobatidae > Oophaga > Oophaga sylvatica. The sequence goes on along the minus strand of JARQOD010000006.1, from coordinate 423,399,939 downwards.
CTGCTTAAGTTCCTGAAATGCAGAGACTGCCTCAGGAGGCCAATTCACCACATCAGAACCCTTTTTGGTCAAATCAGTTAATGGTTTAACAATAACCGAGAAATTACCAATAAATTTACGATAAAAATTGGCAAAACCAAAAAATCTTTGAAGAGCCTTTAATGAAGTAGGTTGGACCCAATCACAGATGGCCTGAACCTTGACCGGGTCCATTTCAATGACAGATGGGGACAAAATGAATCCCAGAAATGAGATCCTCTGTACGCCAAAAAGACACTTTGATCCCTTCACATACAGAGCATTCTCTCTCAAAATCTGGAATACAGTTCGAACATGTTTCACATGAGAGTCCCAGTCATTAGAAAAAATCAAGATATCATCCAAATAAACAATCAGAAATTTATCCACAAAATCCCTGAAAATGTCATTCATGAAGGACTGGAAGACAGAAGGAGCATTAGTGAGCCCAAAGGGCATCACAAGGTACTCAAAATGCCCCTCCGGGGTATTGAATGCCGTCTTCCATTCATCCCCGTGCTTAATGCGAATAAGGTTATATGCCCCCCTGAGGTCAAGCTTGGTAAACCAAGTAGCATTTTTCACCCTGGAAAACAGGTCAGAAATCAAGGGTAACGGGTATTGATATTTCACAGTAATATTGTTCAAAAGACGATAATCAATACACGGCCTTAATGAACCATCCTTTTTGGCCACAAAAAAAAAACCGGCACCTAAGGGTGAAGAGGATGGTCTGATATGACCCTTCTCCAATGACTCCTTGATATAAGACCGCATAGCGTCATGTTCAGGTACAGACAAGTTAAAAAGGCGACCTTTAGGGAATTTACTACCAGGCACTAATTCAATAGCGCAGTCAAAGCTCCTATGGGGAGGCAAGGATGCAGATTTACTTTCGCTAAATACATCAGAAAAATCAATCAAAAAGTCAGGAACATCCTGAGCCTGGGGGGAGGCAGAAAAAACAGGAGTGTTGGTATTAACACATTGGCAGCCCCAACTGGTTACAGACACAGATTTCCAATCCAAAACAGGATTATGAGACTGTAACCAAGGGAAACCCAGTACGATAATGTCATGCAGATTATACAGAACCAAAAATTTGCAGCACTCTTGATGATCAGGTTCAACCCTCATTATCACCTGAGTAGAGAACTGAGGTTTATTCTCAGCCAAAGGGGTAGAATCGATCCCCAGTAGGGAATAGACTTCTGTAGGGGTATCAAGGGAAACCCACAACGTTTAGCAAAATCATAATCCATCAGGTTAATAGCTGCTCCAGAATCAACGAAAGCCTGAGCAGAAAATGAGGACAGAGAGCATATCAGAGTGACAGTTAATAAAAACTTAGTCTGAACACTACCCAAGACAACTGAGCGTGCAAAACGTCTTCCCCACTTAGGGCAGACTGAAATAGCATGAGAGGCATCACCACAGTAGAAACATAACCCATTGCGCTTTCGAAACTCATGACGCTGTGCCCCAGACACCACTCTATCACACTGCATGGATTCAGAAGCAGGTTCACAAGGCAACACTATTCCACGCATACTTCTCCGCTCACGCAAACGTCTGTCAATTTGAATCGCTAATGACATAGAATCATTGAGACCAGAGGGGACAGGGAATCCCACCATAACATCCTTTACATTATCTGACAGACCCTTCCGAAAAAGGGCCGCCAAAGCGTCGTCATTCCACTTGGTCAGGACTGCCCACCTATGGAATCTCTGACAGTATAACTCAGCGTCATCAAGCCCCTGATTTAATGCCAACAAGGCTTTTTCAGCTTGATCAGTGACATTAGGCTCATCGTACAATAACCCCAAAGCCTGAAAAAATGCATCAACATCACTCAAAACAGGATCCCCAGGTGTCAGGGAAAAAGCCCAATCCTGAGGATCGCCGCGCAGGAGAGAGATGACAATTTGAACCTGCTGCGCTGCGTTCCCTGAGGACTTAGATTTTAAGGCAAAAAACAATTTACAATTATTTTTGAAATTCTGAAACTTAGCTCGATCCCCTAAAAACAAATCTGGCATGGGAATCCTAGGTTCCACAACCGGCAACCTAGCAAGATATGCAGCAATACTCTGAACCTCAGTGGCAAGCTGATCCACACGGGCAGACAACTGTGCAAACTCCATTGAGAGAAAAAATCCTCCCCAGCACCCAGAGATACAGAGGGAAAAAAAAAAAATGCAACAAACAGAAAAATATCTCTGACAACTCTGACAACCGTTTTTTCTTTCACAAATTTTTTCCCTTCTGTGAGTACCATACAATTTTAAATTTTGGGCCGGTGATACTGTTATGTTTCGGTAGCTGAGGAGTGCAGGCAAAAAAGGCAATACACCAGAGCAGTTGGAATCTATGAGATTGCAGTACCCTGACTAACCACAACAACTAGAGGCAGCCGTGGAGCGTTCCTACGTTGGTCCTTGACGCCTCGTCACAGCCTGAGAAACTAACTACACCTAAAGATAGATATAGGAAAGCTATCTGCCCCGGAGCAGAACCCCAAAGATAATAGAAAGCCCCCAAACATGTAATGGCGGTTAGACAAGAAGAAATACTGACACAGACAGAAAATAGTATGAGCAAACGTTGGGGCCCAAACTAACTAAATAGAAAAGGATAGGAAGGGTACTTACTGCAATCCCAGAAAACCCTGAAAAGCACCAACTCTACTAATTTCAAAAACACCTGAGATCACACGACCTCTACCACCTAAATTAGTTCTCTGGTGTAACAAAATCAAAACAGCAGCCACTGAAAAAACTGGAAAAAGCAAAAGTACAAACATCAGTGGCTGAACTAAACTGAGAGGGCAAAAGCCCCCGGAGGGGACCCTGAAGGCCCCCACAGAAGTGCAGGACAAAATGCAAAAATCAAGCACAAAAACAAAAAGAAGAAAATGTCTTATCCTGTTAGCAGGAGATGCAGACACGACACAGCAGGCTACAAGGGAAACAGGAATCAAGGATAGAGACCAGAACAATTGATCACCGGCAACCCTGATGGGAAGGTGACTCCCTTATATAAGACCAGTCAGTAACACCTGATTCCCAATCCTCACAATCTTCACAATCTTCACTGGACAGACCAGCACCGCTTGTAACCACCAGAGGGAGCCTCTGCTCAGAACTCATCCCAAGCCCACTCACAACAAGTGTATATATTTATATATATAGTGAATGAGGAGATGCTTTCTGCATCTCCTCATTCACCAGTGGTTTACAGCCGGGACAGTCGCATATTGGCACCATCCTGGTTGTAAACTGTATATCCCCCAGATATGGATTACAGCGTGGGATACAATGACGGATAGGTATGGTATATTGTTGGTTTATTATTTTACTTTTATTACAGGAGATTGAGGGCTTTGGGGAATTAGGTGATGTTGTAAGTATGGTTTAATTAAGAATTATAAAGGAGTCTGTCTTTATTTCAATAAAATAATTTTTTTCTGGGTGTCTGCGTTTTATTTACAATTTGACTATGGGATTGGTAATAGTGGCGTCTTATTGACTCCTCCCATTACTAACTCCCCCTCAACAATTACCCCACATGCCACCTCTACAGGGCAGTGGGAAGAGCAAGGCTATGTGCCAGAATTGGCGCATTTTACAGATGCGCCTTTTCTGGGGCTGCTGCTGGCTGATGTTTTTAGCCAGGGGGGCAGTATCCATGGCTCCTTCCTAGGCTAATAATATCAGCCTGCAGCTGTCGGCATGGCCATTGCTGGCTATAAATTACAAGGGGATCCCATATCATTTTTTTCCCCTAAATAATCATTCATTAATTAAATACATGTCTAGTAATTTGCACACACACTATATTTATTGTATTTGGCACTGACATCTATATATCTACCTATTCTACAGTATATGTCTTTACTGTATGTAATCCATCTCTTATATCCTGTCGGCTCTTGCAGTGATTTAACATGACGTTGGTATTGTCAAGTTGTTTACCTGGATGAAGTCAACGCCTCCCAATGACCAAACCCATCCCCCATATAAATATGCCCCCGTTACCCATTCACCAAAACACGAGAGCCAGTAATTCTTTGGAATATATATGGCCACAGCAGCCTTTATTAATATACAAACAACATTAACAATATTAACAATGTACCATACTTAAACATTGGGGTGGAGTCCTTGAAGCCACAAAAATCATGGTGAATTGACCAAAAAATGCTGTGAACAACACCCAACCTCTTACTCCCAGCCGTTACCCCACAGGCTCGGGAGAACCAACAACCGAGATATGTTGTTCACCAAGCTACTTGGGGATCCGCCCACTCCTATGGGAACTCCCCATCCACGTTTCACCAGATCACGATCCACATAAGTTCAGATGGAGGAGACCCTATACACTGAGTCCCCCCAAACCAATTTCCAAACAACTTCAAGGACACCCCCCCCCGAACCGCCATGACCCAAAAATTATACAAACAGTGACGTCCCCTAGCATACAGGGAGGGAGGGCGGGACTGCTGATGGGGGCAAAAGTGGGAACTGAAAAGGGGGACCGCCCCTTACCTAGCCTTATAAACCCCCCCACCGTCCCCTTAATCTAAATGCTCCTCCCCCTTGTAAACCCTCCAACCCCCTCGTCATGCTGTCCTCCGCCCATGCCTCCTTTCTGAGGAGGGGAGGCTCAGCTCCGGCCATTACTTGACGGTGGTATTGTCAAGTTGTTTACCTGGATGAAGTCAACGCCTCCCAATGACCAAACCCATCCCCCATATAAATATGCCCCCATTACCCATTCACCAAAACACGAGAGCCAGTAATTCTTTGGAATATATATGGCCACAGCAGCCTTTATTAATATACAAACAACATTAACAATATTAACAATGTACCATACTTAAACATTGGGGAGGAGTCCTTGAAGCCACAAAAATCATGGTGAATTGACCAAAAAATGCTGTGAACAACACCCAACCTCTTACTCCCAGCCGTTACCCCACAGGCTCGGGAGAACCAACAACCGAGATATGTTGTTCACCAAGCTACTTGGGGATCCGCCCACTCTTGTGGGAACTCCCCATCCACGTTTCACCAGATCACGATCCACATAAGTTCAGACGGAGGAGACCCTATACACTGAGTCCCCCTAAACCAATTTCCAAACAACTTCAAGGACTCCCACCCCGAACCGCCACAACGAGGGCCCATTGAAACCCTCAATGGCCCGAGACCCCCCGAACCCGCAACGCTATGGCCTTTTCTATGCCCTCTTGAATACCAAGGGCCCAAATGTCCGAACCAACTACATTTAGATGGACCCCATCGGCCAACCAAAAATCCCCCTCACCCTTCCCAAGGTCAAAATGCCGCACAAACACACTGCCGTTTCGAACCATAAAAGAAGATACGGCCCTATTAACCTTTATCCTGGCCTTATTAACCTTTGCCAGGGACCTCATGTTACGCCAATGCCTGCGTGGGACAATTTCAGACCAAACCATGGTAATTCCAGGATATAACACCCACAACCGCAAGCAATCCTGCTTAATATCCTTTATCAAATCCTGGAAAGGACGCACAGCGAGATCGTTCCCCCCCACGTGGAGTACCAAGATATCAGGGCATGGTCCAACCGGGCGCAACCATGGATTTCGGGCAACACCCTTCTCCACTGCATCCCCCTAAAGCCGAGCCATCGCACCACCGCCATAGACCTGGGGAATCCCAGTTGTCGGCCCTCATTCCTGACATCAGCTCGCAACGCTCCCCAGTGAACGAAGGAATGACCGAAAATCCATACCAGCAGGGGCTCGATACCTGAAAAGAGAAAACAATGCTAAAATACAAAAAACACCCCGAAACTACTTCGAAATATGACACATCCCACACCCGTACCAGACCGACACCCCTCGTCTCGAATTAAGGCCTAATGTAACTCCGATATCGATTAGACTTCCATCCCCCAATACGTTGGATAGATGATGAGCCCAGACCCCTAGCTGCCGCTTCCGTCGCCGCACCTATGCGGAAAGAATGAGTCCCAAAACGAGAGTCATCTAAACCCAACGATCGAATGGACTTCTTGAAAATGGCGTTAAACTGATACCGAGACAGGCTACCGCCATCAGCGTGACACAACAACGAGCCCCCCAAGCTCGGGCCCATCTCCCAAAAATGCTGCAAGCACAGCGCCGGACACATCCAATAGCCTGGTACATTACCCAAAATGACCCGTCGGCCCTTCCCCACCTGATCTGTTTTGGACCTATGCAGCCAAAATTCAACCCCTCGGGACGTCAATAGCACGTCCTTAGCCAATGAGCCGCCTGCCACCTGTTTATTACCCGAAACCAACTCGCCCACCCGCAAGGCCCCAAAAAATGCAAACGAAAAGGCTAGGCGAAATAATAAAACCTCAAAACGCAATGAACAAGTAGATTCCAAAATAAAGCCCAACCATTCTAACAAACCAAAGGATACTGGGCGCCTTGTATCACCCTGACCTTTTGCGCGACGAAAACCTTTTGCCGCCTGTTGTACCAAAAACGTTTTTGTCAAATCCCGAGTCTGGCGCAGTTGGAAACCGAAAGACAATGCTGACAAAACATGCGATACCTTAGCACAAGACCATCCTTCCATCGCCCCCCGCCCCAACCAAGCCAACAAAATTCCTTCCTGATCCACCCTGGGCCCTGTAACTGGAACAGCTCCAAGAACCTCTTCCCTACGTTCGCCATACTGCCTGGTAAGCCTCCCAAGTCTTGGGGACCAACGACGACCTAATCAGCGACTCTGCAGCCCATAAACCACCTTCCACAGCTCTTCCGGGCAAGCTAAAGCCTCAAACTCTGCTTCTGGGGCCAATGAGCGAAAACGATCCCACTGTGAACGAGAAAGAGAATCAGCTATGTCGTTTTTAACACCCGGAACGTGCGTTGCAGTCACGTGCGCATTCAGGGACAAATATAACAAAACCAACTGTTGCAACACTCGAACAACAGGGGGAGAAGATGCAGCAAGCCCATTAATCGCACATACCACTCCCTTATTGTCACAATTGAAACGCACCCGACGGTCTCGAAACTCCTGACCCCACAAGTGCACTGCCACAAGGATCGGCAAGATCTCCAACAATGTTATGTTGCGTACCAAGCCTGCCATCACCCACTCACCAGGCCAACGTGACTCACACCACTGTCCCTTGAAGTATGCCCCAAAGCCAACACCGCCTGCCACATCCGTAAACAACTCCAACGTATCATTCTCGACAACCTCAGCCATGACCAAAGAGCAGCCATTGTACCCCTCCAAAAAAGAATCCCAAACCGCTAGATCCGCCCTGAGTTCCCCCGACAACCTGATAAAGTGATGAGGGGCTCTAATCCCTGCCGTAGCGCTTGCCAGCCTACGTGAAAAAAACTCTCCCCATCGGCATAACTCGACATGCAAAATTTAGCTTCCCTAGCAACGACTGAAGATGTCGCAATGACAATTTCTTCAAACGACGCGCTCTGCCCGCTTCAGCCCGCAGAGCCGACAACTTATCCTCAGGCAGCCTGAATTCCCATTCCACCGTGTCAATGACTATCCCCAAAAAACACAAACATGTACTCGGACCCTCGGTTTTAACAAGCGCCAAAGGGACCCCGAAACGCTCCGCCACCCACTCGATTGCTCTCAAAATCCTATGACAGCTCAAAGAATCCGCCGGACCAACACACAAAAAGTCGTCCAAATAATGAATAACCGATTCGCAACCGGAAACGTCACGCACCACCCACTCAAGAAAGAAACTAAAAGCTTCAAAATACGCGCATGATAAAGAACACCCCATGGGTAAACACCTGTCAACAAAGAACCCGCCTTCCCAAAAACAGCCCAGCAGCCTCAGGCTATCTGGATGCACCGGTAATAAGCGAAAAGCGGATTCAATATCGGTCTTAGCCATGAGGGCCCCGCGACCGCACTTCCTCACCCACAGCGCAGCCTCGTCAAAAGAGGAATAAACCACCGAACAAATCTCAGGATCAATGCCATCATTCACCGACCTGCCCCGCGGGTAAGAAAGATGCTGAATAAGGCGAAACTTATTCGGCTCCTTTTTTGGAACTACACCCAAAGGGGAAACCACCAAATCAGGAAAAGGTGGAGACACGAAAGGGCCCGCCATGCGACCCAACAAAACTTCCTTTGCCAGTTTTTCCGCAACAACCTCCTTATGCAACAGTGCCGAACGCAAATTCTTAAGTACCTGCGGAATGACAAACGGGGGATGCGGGATAACAAAACCGTCCTTAAAACCATTACACAACAATGCCGCCTTCTCCTTGTCCACATATCTATTTAGATAAGGGACCATCCTTTCCAGACTCACTGGAGTCACCCCCTTGTGAATTACCACTCCCAGATTTTGGTTTCCCTTTTTTAAAGCACTTAGACACTCCATGTGAGGCGCCATTGCAGTTGGAGCAGATGTGTTTAAATTTACAATTCGCCCCAAACTTACACTGGCCGTCATTAAACTGCCAGCACACCCCCAACTTATGCCCCCCTGTTGGCCCTTGACCACTTCCCCCCCGCTGCCCCGGCATTGTTGCTACTCTGGCTGGTGCCCCCAGCCCCCCATGAAAGGAATGCCCAAATTTATTTTGCGCTATAACTCTCATCCACAGACCAATATCCTTTTGGTCCCAACGAATTGCAGGACGAACAGCCTTTCTTTGCCGGAATTGCTTGTCATACCTAAGCCAAGCCTGCCCTCCCAACACTGTGACCAGCACCCGACTGATCAACCCCAAACAGTGAAGAATAGTGTTGAGCGATATTGCTCGATATCTAAAAATATCGTATTGAAATTGTATCGCCGATAGCACTAAATATCGTCGATATCCGATTTCGATACCGGAAGTCCTATGTAAGTCTATGGGAACAAAATATCGCAACAAAAATCCCTTTCTTTCGTTGTAAACACAAAATATACACACATAGAATACATATATATATATATACATGTCATTGTGACATATATATATACATATATTTATAGTTTATACACTTCTACATAGTAAAATCGACTCTAATTCAATTGCCGGTAAAGACGTGACATACCCCATAGAAGTCGACGGGCTCGGTGCCGAGTACCCCGAAAACCTCTGGCTCTGTGCGACTCAACTTGGGCATCACGAACAGGATTCTGTAGCTCGCTATAAGCGAGTCCTGTGTGCCTGAATTGCACTGGTTTTGTGCTTGAGAATTGCTAAAATCATCAGAGAATGTATTTGCCATTTTTCCGCCATATCTGCGTCACGACGAGGCACTGGTGAAGAAGAAGGGCGTGCTCTTCGTGGGTGTCACTCACTCAGTGGCGTGAAAACGATGGCCGCCCACTGTAAATGGTACTGCAATGTAACATCGTGCCCCACAGCTCTGGAGTTCCGCCTCCTCATCCTCCTCAGTGTGCGGAAACTAACACGAAGGTCCCGCCTCCCTACAAAAGAGGGGCCCTCTCCAGATATGACACATGTGACTTGGCAGAGATGGCTAATGGACACGACGAGCAGAAGTGGGAAGGGATGGAGCAGTCAGAGCTCTCCCCCCACGGAAGCGACCCGATCGCCACAGAATCACCGTTGGGCACCCGGCCTGGAAACCCTCCTACGCTGCAAGAAGCGGCGGATACCCTAAGAGGCCTGGCCCGGCACCGGGAGGAGGTCGCCAGGATGGAAGCCAGCTGGCGTGCCCTAAAACTAAACTTGGAGCGGCGCCAATCCCTCTTACCTGAAGTGTCTGTACCGGAAGGTGAGGCACCCGTTCTAGTAGAGGAGTCCTTGCAATGTGATCCGGTTGACGTTGTCGCAGTGGAGGCACCCGTTCCTGCAAAAACCGCAGCACCGTCAGCAGCACCCCAGATCCCGCTGTCTGCCCCCGTCGCTGAGACAGAAGAAGCGACACCCGTCCTCATGGAGGAGGCCGCGCAGGCACCAGAGCACTACCTGCCTGTACCGGAGCCCCGACTGTCATCTGATTTAGAGCCGTCTGCTTCCTCCGCAGGGGAGCGCCGCCAGGACTGGGGGCGACAGGAGAGCTGCCGCAAACCGGACACTGTAAGCTGCAGTGGAGTGGTGGAGACATGGAGCAGCTGGTGGAGGAGAATTTCAACCGGCGTCAGGAGGAAGAGTGGAGACGTTGGGAGCGGGAAGCAGAGTGACAAAGGGAGCAGCGAGAATCCCTAAAACTTCGCCAACGTCACCTGGAGAAGGACCGGGCAGATAAGGACCGGATGAGAAAGGATAAAGGAACCCTGAGTGAGCCGCGGCGTAAGGGTGCAGTACGGAGCTTTAAATTGAAAGGTGGTTGGGGCTTCATCAAGGAGCCTGGACTTTATTTAGAAGTCTTTGTGACCCGGCGGGACGTGGAGGCTCACCTCCCAGAAGGACACCCGGGGAGGGACCTGTTGCCAGGAGACTTGGTGACTTACACCCGACACTGGGGTTACAATGGTAGTACGCCCTAAATGTTACCAGGTGCGACCCCTACTCCCCAGTGTGTCAGGAACCTGTGAGACCCTCGAAGCCTTCAGCCTCCCACATCCAGGCCTCTGCAAAAGTGCCCACCCCACGCCGTAAATCTCCCCAGCCTCCCTCAGTGGTCTCCTCAGCAGCCCCAGCTATGGACATGATAAGTATAGCTGGCCCGTACCCGGCGCCTGTTAGGCACCCTGGGGTTCGTACAGTCCGGGACATAGGGCTCCAGACCCGGAGGGAGATGAAAGAGGTGGCCACACAGACCCAGATAGCGGGTCACGACGTCACTGTACAGGCCACACGACGTCATCAGGTCCTGGTGGTCCTTGGTGCCTCGGATGTTTGGCAATCTCAAGAAGAGTACCAGGTGGTACCTGGAAGAGGCCAGCCAAAGAAGTCTAAATAACCCGGACAGGGTCCCTGTATGTAAATAGTTAACTTGTTTATGTACCCGGACGGGTGAATGTTCCAAAAAATTTTTTTTAATTTAATAAAAAAAAAAAAAAACACAGTTTTCATTTCTTTTATTACTGTCTCATCCTGCTGCGACGCCATCGATCTCCTGTAAAAAAATGAAAAAAAAAAAAAAGTATACCACCTGACCGACGCAGTCCATAGTAACGAGTGTCCCACGATGATCCAGCTCTGCTACATCAGAATGACAGGCAGAGCCTGTCATCCCGGCGCAGCACAGCTGATTACCTGCTTGCCCGGCGGTGACGTCATCGGACTGACTGCTTTACGGCCGGGATTACCCTGCAGTCACTGCAGTTATCGCGAAAAACTGCATGTGACCGCCAGGGAGAAGATAATGGCGGCCATCAAGCAGTCCAGGACGTGACCGCCGGAGATCTTCTGCCAGGTAAGTGCCGCTGACTCCTGACAGACCCGACCGATGGACACTCACAGTGACAGTGACAAATCCGATTCCGGTATTCGATAAGACGAAAATATCGAAACGAATTATCGAAAGGCCGATAGAGCTAATATCGGCCGATAGCCGATATTTGCATTATCGTATCGCTCAACACTAGTGAAGAAGACAAAAGCGGATGACAGACACTTGACATAGAAGCACACTCACCAGGCTGCGAGGGAGCTGTGAGCCCTCCAGCCGGAAAACCTGGCTCCTGAGATGCATCCGCGCCGTCTCGGTCAGCCATAACGACTCCGATGTCCTGCTGTTGACGTCTGGAAGCCCCGTCGGGAAAATCGGGGGAGTAAGGCCTAAGCCCCTGTGGTGATTCAGCCCGCTGGTCCTCGAAAGGCGATGACGCCTGGGTCGCCACATCCGTAGCACCCGATGCCGCTCCATTGCCGTGCGCAGAAGTGGCCCCCCCGCAGCACCCCAGGGACACCTGCATGGAACCCCCTCCCGCTATCCATGGGGGTTGGCGGCTCCAGCCCTGCCACGCTGCAGGCCGCTGCTCCACTATCTGGGACATCTGTTATGGAATCGGCGGCGAAGGCAGGCCACCTGGCCGTAACCGTGCAGCGGCGGCCCCCCAACATATACGGAACGCCGCAGTGCATGGGGGATGAAGACTGCTGCCCTGCGTTTCCGGCCGTTACCTCAGCCGCCGAAGGTCTGGAGCTGTCGATGGAGGCATGCCGCCCTGCAGGCACCCTGCTGCGGCGTCCCCCCGATGGATCTGGAGCCCCACCGCCGATGGGGAGAAGGACCGCTGACCTGCTTTGCCAAATCGGACTGAGGAAAAATCGCAGCATGCTGCGATTTGCTGCGTATCTCAGACGAGACTCGCCAATACAAGTCAATGGGTGCGAGAAAAAAATCGCACAGCACTCACACCATGCGAGTGCTGTCCGATTTTTATGCACCGGTGTCCCTTGAAAAGCCGTCAATTCATGTGCGGTGTACTGTAAAATCACACTGACAGGTTATAAAAGAATAGATATATACACATAGAATATATATATATATATATATACGTCAGTGACACACACATATATATATGTGTTTTATATTGCATAGAGAGAAAGACAGAAGAAAAGCCATTTGACGGCTTCAGTAATGGCCGGAGCTGAGCCTCCCCTCCTCAGAAACGAGGCGTGGGCGGAGGCCAGCATGACGGGGGGGGTTGGAAAATACAAGGGGGAGGAGCATTTAGATTAAGGGGGCGGTGGGGGGTTTATAAGGCTAGGTAAGGGGGGGTCCCCCTTTTCAGTTCCCACTTTTGCCCCCATTAGCAGTCATCAGCAGGACTTACCATGTCTGTCAATGTGGCGCTTGAGCGTCTCAGGACCGCGGCCTTGTCGCAGCCTCCAGGATGGCTGGAGGCGCAGGTCGCAACCCTGATCCAGGGGACCCCCGGGCAGTCGGCTGGGCCTTTGCAGCGGGAGCTGCGTCCGAGACGGGTGAGGCCTCCGGAACGGCTCTCGCCCGATGAGGCTCCCCGGGCTTCGCGTCGGCGTAGGAGCCCCTCACGGGACCCTCCAGGCCGGGCGCCGCGCAGTGCTCGCGCCAGCATTCCCCGGCTTGGGAGGAATCCGAACAGCCAGCGAGGCCCTGCGGCGGTGATTAGGCCTCTGCCTCGTGGCACTCAGGAGGCGGAGCCATCATGCGCCAGGCGGCTAACCAGAGCAGCGTCCTCGGGAGGCCGCGGCAGCGCCAGGCCTGCAGCGCGGCCTGCCTCCCTCAGCACCTCCAGATTGTCGGGTTTTTCCGGAAATATCAGGACGTGTGAAAGGGGCCTTAATGGTGGTGTCAGGATTGCTCAGGCTGCAGCCATCAGTGGTCAGTGGCCTCCTTCATGCCATAATTTAGTCTGCACCACAGTCTATTCACATGAAAAATATCTAGAGGAATACTCTAATTAACAATATATCAAAAATGCTCTTCTGTAAAATTAAATTACTGATGAATGTGAACATTAGACCCCACAGCTGCTAGGCGCTCCGTCCACCCATAGAGCAATGGCCGGTCAGACAAACATTATATCTATGGACTGCAAATGTAAAGGTTCAAAAATGGAATCTGTGAAACTCAACCAGAGAGTAAGCAAGATAATATGTGAAATAGAAAATGCTAGAATGAAGACATAACCCTGATCCTGTTGCATGGGCCTGTAAGGGGGTGACATAGGATTACCGCCTTGCTTTGCTCCCCAATGTTTCTTAATGTATAAATGTTTACATGTGTTGTATTATGTCATTGTTAACACTCGGTGGTATTGCTACATGTAAGATATATGTTACCCCGCATAGTTAATGGTATTGCCACACTTTTTTCTGTGTTACCATTTTATATATGTTGTAATATACGTGTATTGTTCTTCTAATGTGAAACTGTATTTTATGACTAGCAGATAGGGACAGTTCTTAGTACACCTGTCAGACACTAGAGGGGGTTTATAGTTTATAGTTTCAGGTAAGTGTAGTTTCATTTGGGGCCACAAAGATGGAGGCATAATAGTGAGTCGTATTAGTGTAGGTCTTAGTTAGTCAACAAGAGGTTAACATAGAAGGGGCTGCCAGGTGTTAAGCTGCTAGAATTAGGGAAGTTTAGTCAGACGGGCCAGGGCGCCCTTAGTGTCCACACGGGCTCTAGGCCCAGGACGTCTTGACAGCCCCGCAATATTTGCCAAGTGTTAGTCCCAGGTATCTACAGTTAAGGAACGTAAGGAGAATGGGACAGAAGAATGCAGAGGTTGTGGCAGATGTTGGTCTGGGAAGACGCCCGGAGGTCTGAAGTTGGATGGACCATGGAACGCTCAGATGCAGTGAGTAAGAAAGAAAAGAACGCTGAAGCTTCACAGGGAACAGTACGGACGGGTCAGATGCTTTGTCAGAGGCAGCCTAACCTAGTGACTGATCTCTATCCTGAGCAGGCAGAGGGAATTGTGATTGTGCCAAGGTTGAGCCGGGAGGAAGCTGAGAAGCAGTCTAAGACGGTGCGGTCCAGGCGCGTACTGCAAGGAAGTGGCAGCGGTGCAGGGAAAGTTGAGGAATCCCATATGGAAGAATATGTAACCAGAAATGTAACAACTGTGGATATGCTGTGCAAAGTTTGTAGTAAAGAAACCGCTCCAGTTGCAATGGACTTTGTCTCATTTGATGGGGTCGCCATGGGAAGGAATCTTCACTGACTGAGAAGTGCCCAGAGGGACCTGAACCTAGAGATACAGGTATGCACAGCAATGGACTTTGTGTTTCTGTAGGGGACGGTCAGGACACTGATATTCTAGTGTCCGTGGCCATGACTACAGTCCAGGCCGTCCCTTACAGGCCCTTCATTTTCCGGATTGGTGTTTGTACCCAAGCTTAGCCCCTCACCGATCACAAAGAGATGGCATCTTCTAGTGATATGTTTTCACTTGGTGTGATGGGAGTCACTATTGTATTTTCGGGGTTTTACCTCTAAGCACTTGCCACATCTGTTGTCCGGCCTTAAGGCCCCGTTACACTAAGCGAGATCGCTAGCGAGATCATGAAACGTCACCGATTTTGTGACGTAGCAGCAACCTAGCCAACGATCTTGCTTAGTGTGACACTCAGCGACGATCAGCCCCCCTGATGGGTGTCGCTGATCGTCGCTGAATGTCCTGGACCATTTTTTGATCGCTGGTCTCCCGCTGGCCAGCGCGCATCGCTGCGTGTGACAGGAGGGAGACCAGCGATTAGCCAGCCGGAGCTGGTAACCAAGGTACACATCGGGTTTCCAGGCGCCGGGTGGTGCCTGGAAACCCGATGTGTACCTTAGATACCAGCGCGCTGGTGCAGGGGAGCTGGTAACCAAGGTACACAGTGGGTTTCTAAGCTCGAAGCGGGGCCTGGAAACCCGATGTGTACCTTGGTTACCAGCTCCCTGCACCAGGGCGCTGGTATCTAAGGTACACTGCCGGTAACTAAGCGACATGCGTCGCTTGTTACCCGCATAGTCGCTGTCCTGATGTTTGGCAGCTCAGCAGTGATCATGTAGTGACTCACCAGCGATCCTGACAAGCTCATATCGTTGTCGGATCGCTGGAGAGTTGCTATGTGTAACGGGACCCTTAGACTACAAGTTTGTAGGCACTCTATGTGAATGCCAACGTCATTCTGATTGACATACAAATCCTGATATCTTGTGCATGCACACTGTGAGGATTCTCCGGTGCCAACAGTAGGAGCTGGTAAGTACGTAATTTGCATACTTACGGCCACATTCCAACTAGGCGTCCTGGCCTCGATCAATGCACTTAAACTGAGCGAGGCCAGGCATGTCTAGTCGGCATGTGGCCACATGTATGCAAATCACATTCTTGTGGTCACTCTTCTGGCAGCACCGGGAATCCTCACAACATGAAGTGAATGAGATGTACAATAAAAAGAGTTCAAAACATTGATGGTATCAATAAAAACATCAGTTCTGAATTTTTTTCTAACCATCTAAAATACAGAAAAACTCTACAAGTTTGGTATCACTATAATCACTTAAAGGGAATCCGTTGCAAAGCTTTTGCTTCCCCATCAAAAAACAGCATAATGTAGGAGCAGAAACCCTGATTCCAGCGATGCATCACTTACTGTACTGTTTGCTGCAGTTTTTAATTAAAAAAAAACAGTTTTGTCTGCTGCAGATTTAGCAGTTATCTGAATGCTGAGCTGTGTATAACCCCACCCACACCACTGATTGCAGCTTTCTGTGTATACTGTGCATAAGCAGAAAGTGTCCAATCAGAGATGGAGGTGGGTTATACGGAGCTCTTGAATATGGATGAGTACACGGCAGCAGCATTACTAGTCCTCTAGTGATTTTATCAAAACAACAACAAGGAGCTCAGTAAGTGGAATCTGCCCCTATATTATTCTTTTCTCAGATTTAGGGCTCATGCTCATGTAGTGCCCCTGATTGTTCAGTCGCCACAGAGGTATTGCACCTCATCCAGAGGTGTGTGTCATGTGTGCATCGCCACGAAGATCGTCGCGGTTGCACATTCTGACTTCTCACAGCTGAGTTGCTGTTTCTTTGTGTTTGGCAGTTAGGGAGTTAATTCTGTCTGTGCTCAGTTCTGGGACTGGGTGCAGTTTTCTCCCGGCTGCAATTAATTATTTGTTGATTGGTTTCCTTTAAATCTCTGGTTGTCTGTGTTGGGAGTTGCCAGTGAAATTCTTCATGCAGACCACAGATAGGATTGTATCTGTATAGACTTAAGTTAAAGAGCTCCTTAGTTGTTTTAAGCTCACCTTGCTTAGAGTTTAATATCCCAGATCATTTATGTTCCTTCTGTGTTTGAGTGTGTATGCAAGTCTGTGTTTTCTCCAGTCTGTCTTATATGTCTAATCTGTGTATTTAGCAGAGATCAGCCCATATCCCTTAGGTGGTAATCAGAATCCTTCTTAGGACTGATTACAGGGTTCAGGGACTGATAGGAGACAGGGTTAGGCTGGAGACTTGGACCTCTGAACCATTATCAGTACCTCCAAGGTGAGGGATTAGTTAGGACCCCAGTTTAGGGTCAGGTTAGACCCCCGGTCCTCCTCTTTCCTGTGACAGTGTATCAAGTCCTCAAGATTAACCCTGAGTTCAACGGATATCGTGTCAGGTAAATCTATTCTATATTTACATGCTGATGTTGCTAATCTATATGTTGTATAGAGTGTTGTTCTTTTAAGAATAGTTTACTGACATCGTACACATATCATAAGACCGCGTGACATTTTCACTGGCCATAAAATTATTCCCAGTTGCCATGGATCCAGTAGCCCAGCTGGCTCTGCAGTTGCAGGGATTATCCATGGAGCTGACGGACATTAAGTCCAAAGTTTTGTCTCCCTCGGAGCAAACCAGATTTGAACCTAAAGTAGCTCTCCCGGACAGGTTCACTGGTGGGCGAGACAAATTTTTTACCTTCAGGGAAGCATGTAAATTGTATTTTCGGTTTCGGCCTCGATCATCAGGGAGTGAAGAGCAGAGAGTGGGAATTGTTATCTCGCTCCTACAAGGGGACCCTCAATCCTGGGCCTTCTCCCTTCTCCGGGATCCCCGGCTCTACAGTCAGTAGATCGATTTTTACTGCCCTGGGTTTGGTATATGATGACCCAGATCGGGTCTCTCTTGCTGAGACAAAATTACGTAAGATACAGCAGGGAGATCGTCCGGCGGAGGAATTTGCTTCTGAGTTCCGTAGATGGGCCACAGATACTCAGTGGAATGACCCAGCTCTTAGGAGCCAGTTTTGTCATGGGCTTTCTGACAAATTAAAGGACGTTTTGGCTCAGTATGATTCTCCTCCATCACTGGAGGCTGCTATGGCCCTAGCTATCCGTACTGATAGACGGCTCCGGGAGAGGTGCGAGGTAACTCCGCCCCCTGTTGTTACTCCACCTACTACTAAAGTCCCTTATGTTGAGGTTCCCCTTGTCTGTTCGGAGGAGCCTATGCAGTTGGGAGGGACATCATTTCGTAGGAGGGGATTGGCGGTACGCCGCAGGACTAGAAGGTGTTTCTTCTGCGGGAAAGAGGGACATTTTGTTGGGGGATGTCCATCCCGTGCCTTGTTGAGCAAAAAGTCGCCGGAAAACTGTTAATCCCAGGTTGTGTGGTGGACGACAACCTGGGAGTATGTATTTCGTCCGCTAGTTCTTCTCAGTTCCTTGTACCAGTGGAGGTGGTGGTTGGTACGAGAGTGGAGAGATTTTCTGTTCTTCTTGATAGTGGGTCCGGGCTAATCTGGTTGACGCTCAGTTTGCTCAGGCTCAAGGTATGCATCTGAGTGTATTGGTCAAACCGATCCCTATATTCTCCATTGACGCCAGGCCTCTCGGCCAAGGTAGCTTTGTTCATGAGGTTCATAACATTGACCTTCGGGTAGGGGCAATACATAGGGAACTATTATCTTGTTATGTGTTGGAGGGTCTACCTACTCCTATTGTGTTGGGACTTCCTTGGTTGGTTAAACATAACCCTGTGATTAATTGGCAGTCCAGAGATATAAGCCAATGGGGGGAGTTTTGCAAAAGTAACTGCATGAACACAGTCATCAGTGCGGTCGTGCCTAGTACTTTGCCTCCTTTTTTGGAGGACTTTGGAGATGTGTTCTCTGAGGAGGGGTGTCAGGAGTTGCCTCCTCATCGCGTGTATGACTGCTCTATTAATTTACTTCCTGATGCTAAGTTACCTAAAGCTAGGTTATATAACCTTTCTGGTCCTGAGAGGCAGGCTATGAAAGATTATATTTCGGAAAGTCTGGCCAAAGGGCATATTAGACCTTCATCTTCCCCAGTGGCGCGGGGTTCTTCTTTGTGAAGAAAAAAGATGGAGGCCTACGCCCTTGCTTGGATTTCCGCGAACTTAATCGGATTACTGTTCGAGATCCGTATCCACTCCCTCTGATTCCTGATCTCTTCAATCAAATTGTTGGCGCCAAATGGTTCTCTAAATTGGATCTCAGGGGGGCGTATAATCTGATTAGGATAAAAGAGGGGGATGAGTGGAAAACGGCGTTTAACACGCCGGAGGGACATTATGAGAACCTTGTCATGCCTTTTGGTCTGACTACTGCACCAGCAGTATTCCAACATTTTGTTAATGACATTTTTTGTCATCTGGTGGGGCTGTTTGTGGTCGTATATTTGGATGACATTTTAATTTACTCACCAGATCTTGTGTCTCACCAGGAGCATGTGAGACAGGTGTTGCAGATCTTGCGAGACAATAAACTATACGCCAAACTGGAAAAGTGTGTATTCGCCGTACAGGAACTTCAGTTTTTGGGTTTCTTGGTGTCAGCCTCCGGTTTCCGTATGGACCCTGAAAAGGTGAGAGCAGTGCTTGAATGGGATCAGCCAGAGGATCTTAAGGCTCTGCAGCGTTTTCTGGGGTTTGCTAACTACTACCGGAAATTTATTGTAATTTCTCATCTGTTGTCAAACCTCTCACTGACATGACAAGAAAAGGGACGGATTTTTCTAAATGGTCGGACAAAGCTTGCCAAGCTTTTTCCTCTTTGAAAAAATGTTTTGCTTCGGCACCCGTTCTCATCCAACCAGATGCATCACAGCCGTTCGTTGTGGAGGTGGACGCGTCTGACGTAGGGGTGGGTGCAATATTGTCCCAGGGTCCGTCCCCTGGTAAATGGCATCCGTGCGCTTTCTTTTCTAAAAAATTGTCGTCCGCCGAAAGGAATTATGATATCGGCAATAGGGAACTTTTGGCCATTAAGTTGGCTTTTGAAGAATGGCGTCACTTTTTGGAGGGGGCAGTCCACCCGGTCACCATCATTACTGATCACAAGAACCTGCTGTATTTGGAATCTGCTAAGCGTCTGAATTCCAGAAAAGCTCGATGGTCGTTGTTTTTTACCAGGTTTAATTTTGTTGTCACTTATCGCCCTGGATCTAAGAATGTTAAGGCGGATGCCTTGTCTCGCAGTTTCCCAGGGGCCGGGAAAATGGATGACCCGATTCCTATCCTTCAGGAGGGGGTGGTAGTGTCGGCTGTATGTTCTGAGCTTGAGGAGGAGGTGTTAGAGGCTCAGGGGGACGCCCCTGCAGGACCTCCAGGGAGACTGTTTGTCCCAAATCAGTTGAGACAAAAGGTTATTGAGGCACATCATAATTCTGCTTTAGCAGGACATCCAGGGAGTAAGGCTACTTTAGATCTCCTTTCTCGCCGGTTTTGGTGGCCTAACGTTAATAAAGATGTTTTAACTTTTGTCGCGTCCTGTGGGGTTTGTGCTCGCTCTAAGACCCCTCATACCCGTCCGTCTGGGACCCTCTTACCCTTGAAACTTCCGGAGCGTCCATGGACTCATTTGTCTATGGACTTCATCACGGACCTTCCTCAGTCGTCAGGGAAGACTGTCATACTGGTGGTTGTTGACAGGTTCAGTAAGATGGCACATTTCATTGCTCTTCCTGCCCTCCCTAATGCTAAAACTCTGGCGCAGGTGTTCATTGGGAGATTGTGAGACTTCATGGGTTGCCTTCTGATGTGGTGTCAGATAGGGGGTCTCAGTTTGTGTCCAAGTTTTGGAGGGCATTTTGTTTACGTCGGGGGATGCAATTGTCATTTTCCTCGGCTTTTCATCCGCAGACCAATGGTCAGACAGAGCGTCTGAATCAAAGCCTAGAGACTTATCTTCGGTGTTTTGTCTCAGAGAACCAGGAGGACTGGTCTTCTTTCTTGCCTCTGGCAGAGTTCGCTCTTAACAACAGGCGGAGCGAGTCCACTGGTAAGTCCCCGTTTTTTGGGGCATATGGTTTTCATCCCCAGTTTTGTACATTCAATGGGGGGGGCCCTTCTGGGGTTCCTGAGGAGGAGCGTTTCTCGTCGTCACTTGCTTCAGTGTGGAGAGGTGTATTGAATAATCTGAGTGCTATGGGGAACCGTTATAAACGTATGGCTGATAGGAGGAGAGTTTCTGGTCCAGATCTTAATGTGAACGATCTGGTATGGTTGTCTACCAGGAATATAAAACTTAAAGTTCCCTCCTGGAAGCTGGGCCCCAGATTCATCGGGCCGTACAGGATCAGTTCCATAATTAATCCTGTGGCATTTCGTCTGGACCTCCCTCCTACGTTTAAAATTCATAATGTGTTCCACAAGTCATTACTTAAGAGGTACGTGGCACCAGTCATACCATCACCTCTACCTCCTCCTCCAGTGTTGGTCAATGGTAACTTGGAGTTTCAAGTGTCAAAGATCATTGACTCACGTCTGAATCGCCGGTCCCTTCAGTACTTGGTGCATTGGAAGGGGTATGGTCCAGAGGAGAGGACGTGGGTTCCTGCGTCTGACATTAACGCAGATCGTTTGGTGCGGACCTTCCACAGAACTCACCCGGGCAAACCTGGCCCTGAGGGTCCGGAGGCCCCTCGTAGAAGGGGGGGTACTGTCATGTGTGCATCGCCACGAAGATCGTCGCGGTTGCACATTCTGACTTCTCACAGCTGAGTTGCTGTTTCTTTGTGTTTGGCAGTTAGGGAGTTAATTCTGTCTGTGCTCAGTTCTGGGACTGGGTGCAGTTTTCTCCCGGCTGCAATTAATTATTTGTTGATTGGTTTCCTTTAAATCTCTGGTTGTCTGTGTTGGGAGTTGCCAGTGAAATTCTTCATGCAGACCACAGATAGGATTGTATCTGTATAGACTTAAGTTTAAGAGCTCCTTAGTTGTTTTAAGTTCACCTTGCTTAGAGTTTTATATCCCAGATCATTTATGTTCCTTCTGTGTTTGAGTGTGTATGCAAGTCTGTGTTTTCTCCAGTCTGTCTTATATGTCTAATCTGTGTATTTAGCAGAGATCAGCCCATATCCCTTTGGTGGTAATCAGAATCCTTCTTAGGACTGATTACAGGGTTCAGGGACTGATAGGAGACAGGGTTAGGCTGGAGACTTGGACCTCTGAACCATTATCAGTACCTCCAAGGTGAGGGATTAGTTAGGACCCCAGTTTAGGGTCAGGTTAGACCCCCGGTCCTCCTCTTTCCTGTGACAGTGTATCAAGTCCTCAAGATTAACCCTGAGTTCAACGGATATCGTGTCAGGTAAATCTATTCTATATTTACATGCTGATGTTGCTAATCTATATGTTGTATAGAGTGTTGTTCTTTTAAGAATAGTTTACTGACATCGTACACATATCATAAGACCGCGTGACAGTGTGATACCCCCCTCTCAGGTAAGGAGGGAGCACCACCCAGGACTCTAACACTTGCACCCAACACATACTATAGCATCCGGGCACCCTGGACGTACCCTACGGGAGGATGGTCTCATCCCAGGCTGGGTAGGAAAGAGTGTTGAGAGGTGGGTGGAGAAAGTAAGGAGGGGAAATGAAGCTTAGAAAGCGGGAAAGAGAGTCTGTAGGATCAGAATAGGAGGGGATCTGGAGCTAGTTGCAGCTTGTCCCCAGACCGAGAAAGTTAGATAAGAAGGAATGGAGAGAGAAGCTTCTGGAAGGACAGAAGGAGTCCTAGAGGCACTGATAGTGAGTGATCCATCCGTGGAGCCCGATCCAATAGTGGAGGGACCAGGTCGCAGAAGGGACACCGGCCCCTAGCCTAGTGGAGAACTCTAAGACTCAGCTAACAAGCCGGAGGCAGTGGCATCTTTAGGTGCCTCATGTACAGAACCGCAGTTATCTTCTCCGGAAAGGTAGCCAAAAGGGAGCAAGGAGACGCAGAGAGGACGTCATCTGACAAGTTCTGAGGATACTGGCTTGGGACACTGATTGCGAGGTGTTGGACAGGAAGGAAAGGTGGAATGTCAGCACAGTGAGACGACTGAGAAAGGAACATATTAAAGGGAGTCCTGGAAAGGTGTATCCTCATCTACCTTTGAGTTTGCTGGACCCCTCACCTGGAGGACACAGCACCAAGCGGGCATCCGTGTACACAAGAACCGTGAGTAAAGCTTTGGAAACTGCACCCTGCTGTGTTCTCTGAATTATTCCTGCGTCACCCATCCAACACTGCTACATCTACCATCATTACCATCTTCCACATCCTACATCTTCCCTGGGATTAAGCTCTGCCTGTGGAGAGCTATACCAACTCTGCTGCATCACCACCGGTCCCAGAGGATCTGCACTGCAGCGCTGGTCACCTCTGACCAGAAGCCACAGGTGGCGTCACAAACACTTTATTACAAACTCTATTACCCCTTGTAAATATACCCTTTTTATTGGACGCTCAGAGCCACGGACCGGGTCACTGCTGCTGTGAGACTTCCCCTTTAAGAAGCAGCCTGGTACCAAGTACCCCACTGCCCTGGCAGGCGATCCACTCACATGCGAGAAACTCGCACGATTCTCATGCGAGTCTCTCGCATGAACACCCGGCACTGCCTCCGGCACTCGGACCGGGGCGTGCGGCTGCATAGAATTACATACAACCGCACGCTCCAGTCCGAGTGTCGGCGGCAGTGCCGGGTGTTCATGCGAGAGTTGCACGAGAATCGTGCGAGTTTCTTGCATGTGAGCATGAGCCCTAATTGGTAAAAACTTTAAGACAAGTTCCCTTTAAATCTTAAGATTTATTGTCACGAACCTTAAGAATCATGTTGCCATGTCATTTTTATTGCAGAATGAACTCTGTAAAACCAAGACCCAAAAAATGTGATATTGCAATTTTTGCAAAATTTCTCCCCACTTGGAATAATAGTTTAACCTCTTCACCACCTTGGGTTTTTGCATTTTCGCTTTTGTTCCCCTTCTTCCCAGAGCCATAACATTTTTATTTTTCCAACAATATGACTATGTCAGGGCTTGTTTTTTGTGGGATTAGTTTTACTTTTGAACGATACCATTGGTTTTATCATATACAGGTCCTTCTCAAAAAATTAGCATATAGTGCAAAATTTCATTATTTTCCATAATGTAATGATTACAGTTAAACTTTCATATATTTTAGAATCATTACACACCAACTGAAATTTGTCAGGTCTTTTATTGTTTTAATACTGATGACTTTGGCATACAACTCCTGATAACCCAAAAAACCTGTCTCAAAAAATTAACATATTTCAACCGTCCAATAAAATAAAAGTGTTTTTTAAAAACAAACAAAAACAACATCAAATAATAAAGTTCAGTTATGCACTCAATACTTGGTCGGGAATCCTTTTGCAGAAATGACTGCTTCAATGCGGCGTGGCATGGAGGCAATCAGCCTGTGACACTGCTGAGGTGTTATGGAGGCCCAGGATGCTTCGATAGCGGCCTTAAGCTCATCCAGAGTGTTGGGTCTTGCGTCTCTCAACTTTCTCTTCACAATATCCCACAGATTCTCTATGGGGTTCAGGTCAGGAGAGTTGGCAGGCCAATTGAGCACAGTAATACCATGGTCAGTAAACCATTTACCAGTGGTTTTGGCACTGTGAGCAGGTGCCAGGTCGTGCTGAAAAAAGAAATCTTCATCTCCATAAAGCATTTCAGCCGATGGAAGCATGAAGTGCTCCAAAATCTCCTGATAGCTAGCTGCATTGACCCTGCCCTTGATGAAACACAGTGGACCAACACCAGCAGCTGACATGGCACCCCACACCATCACTGACTGTGGGTACTTGACACTGGACTTCAGGCATTTTGGCATTTCCTTCTCCCCAGTCTTCCTCCAGACTCTGGCACCTTGATTTCCGAATGACATGCAAAATTTGCTTTCATCAGAAAAAAGTACTTGGGACCACTTAGCAACAGTCCAGTGCTGCTTCTCTGTAGCCCAGGTCAGGCGCTTCTGCCGCTGTTTATGGTTCAAAAGTGGCTTTACCTGGGGAATGCGGCACCTGTAGCCCATTTCCTGCACACGCCTGTGCACGGTGGCTCTGGATGTTTCTACACCAGACTCAGTGCACTGCTTCCTCAGGTCCCCCAAGGTCTGGAATCGGTCCTTCTCCACAATCTTCCTCAGGGTCCGGTCACCTCTTCTCGTTGTACAGCGTTTTCTGCCACATTGTTTCCTTCCAACAGACTTTCCATTGAGGTGCCTTGATACAGCACTCTGGGAACAGCCTATTTGTTGAGAAATTTCTTTCTGGGTCTTACCCTCTTGCTTGAGGGTGTCAATGATGGCCTTCTTGACATCAGTAAGGTCGCTAGTCTTACCCATGATGGGGGTTTTGAGTAATGAACCAGGCAGGGAGTTTTTAAAAGCCTCAGGAATCTTTTGCATGTGTTTAGAGTTAATTAGTTGATTCAGAAGATTAGGGTAATAGGTCGTTTAGAGAACCTTTTCTTGATATGCTAATTTTTTGAGACAGGTTTTTTTGGGTTATCAGGAGTTGTATGCCAAAATCATCAGTATTAAAACAATAAAAGACCTGACAAATTTCAGTTGGTGTGTAATGATTCTAAATATATGAAAGTTTAATTGTAATCATTACATTATGGAAAATAATGAAATTTTGCACTATATGCTAATTTTTTGAGAAGGACCTGTAGTCTACTAGAAAATGGGGAAAAAATTCCAAGTGCGGTAAAATTGCACAGAAAGTACAATCCTACAATTTTTTGGTTTTTTTTATTTATTATGTTCACTAAATGCTAAAACTGACCGGCCATTATGATTCTCCAGGTCATTACGAGTTCACAGACACCAAACATGTGTATGTCCTCTTTTATTTAAGTGGTGAAAAAAAATCCAAAGTTTGCAAGAAAAAATATGTCTCCATTTTCTGAGACCAGTAGAGTCTCTATTTTTGTGATCTGGGGCTGGATGAGGGCTTTTCTTTTGCCCCGAGCTGCAGTTTTTATTGATACCATTTTGGTGTAGATACTATGTTTTGATCACTTCTTACTTCATTTTATTGCATGTTATGCTGGCCAAAAAACGAACTTCTGCTGTTTGGATTTTTTTCTCATTACACCACCTATCGATCAAATTAATTTACTTTATATTTCGATAGATCTGACTTTTATGAATGCAGCAATACCAAATTACTTTTTTAATTGTTTTATTTTTAATGGGGAAAATGGGGTGAAATGAACTTTTGTGTTTTTTTCATATTTTTTAAAACTGTTTTTTTCTACTTATTACTGTTTTTTATAATCCCTTTAGGGGACTTGAAGTTGCGATCATCTGATTGCTTGTGATATATATAACAGTGTGTCAGCCTTGCTATGTATAGAGAAAATCATGGTCTCCTGTTAACACTGGCCACGAGCTAGCATTCACTGGAAAATCATGACAGGCGCACTGATGGGAGGGTGGAATGATGCGCTCCCCTACCTGTGTGTGTTAAATGCCACGGTCAGAGATTGACAGCCGCATTTAACAGGTTTACAATCATAGGCTGAGCACCACTCCGCCTGCTGCTGTTAGAGGCATATGATGGCTGATTGTGATTTCACTAAAGGTCCTGAAGTCCCTCACAAGACAACATCTGTGGTGACATCATGGTCACCAAAAGTCCTGAAGTCTCTCAGAGCACAAGATCTGTTGTGACATGACTGTTACTAAAGGTCCTGAAGTCCCTCAGAGCACAAGATCTGTGGTGACATCACTGTTACTAAAGGTCCTGAAGTCCCTCAGAGCACAAGATCTGTGGTGACATCATGGTCACCAAAGGTCCTGAAGTCTCTCAGCGCACAATATCTGTGATGACATCACGGTCACCAAAGGTCCTTAAGTCCCTCAGAGCACAAGATTTGTGGTGACATCACGGTCATCAAAGGTCCTAAAGTCCCTCAGAGCACAAGATCTGTGGTGACATCATGGTCACCAAAGGTCCTGAAGTCCCTCAGAGCACAAGATTTGTGGTGACATCACGGTCACCAAAGTCCTAAAGTCCCTCAGAGCACAAGATCTGTGGTGACATCACGGTCACCAAATGTCCTGAAGTCCCTCAGAGCACAAGATCTGTGGTGACATCATGGTCACCAAAGGTCCTGAAGTCCCTCAGAGCACAAGATTTGTGGTGACATCACGGTCACCAAAGTCCTAAAGTCCCTCAGAGCACAAGATCTGTGGTGACATCACGGTCACCAAATGTCCTGAAGTCTGTCAAAGCACAAGATCTGTGGTGACATCACAGTCACCAAGGGTCCAGAAGTCCCTCAAAGCACAAGATCTGTGGTGACATCATGATAACCAAAAGTCCTGAAGTCTGTCAGAGCACAAGATCTGTGGTGACATCATGATCACCAAAGGTCCTGAAGTCCCTCAGAGCACAAGATCTGTGGTGATATCATTGTCACCAAAGGTCCTGAAGTCCCTCAGAGCACAAGATTTTTGGTAACATCATGATCACCAAAGGTCCTGAAGTCCCTCAGAGCACAAGATCTGTGGTGACATAACGATCACCAAAGGTCCTGAAGTCCCTCAGAGCACAAGATTTTTGGTGACATCACGGTCACCAAAGGTCCTGAAGTCCCTCAGAGCACAAGATCTGTGGTGACATCATGGTCACCAAAGGTCCTGAAGTCCCTCAGAGCACAAGATCTGTGGTGATATCATGGTCATCAAAGTTCCTGAAGTCCCTCAGAGCACAAGATCTGTGGTGACATCATGGTCACTAAAGGTCCTGAAGTCTGTCAGAGCACAAGATCTGTGGTGACATCACAGTCACCAAGGGTCCAGAAGTCCCTCAAAGCACAAGATCTGTGGTGACATCATGATCACCAAAGGTCCTGAAGTCCCTCAGAGCACAAGATCTGTGATGATATCATTGTCACATGGTCGTGATGCCACCAAAGGTCTTGAAGCAGTATTAACATCAGAAGCTTCACTGATACTGCTATTATCAGTTAAGCTCCTGCTGTGGATGCTGGGTGACCATAAGGGAATGTGAGCCCAGGGCAACTGCGCAGTTTTCCACCCAATGCCATAACTGGGTTGCATATGACATATCAGTACATCATATGTCTTTAAGGGGTTAAGATGGAGTATGAAATGCCCGTCTTAATGAATCGAACCCTGGATGTTAATATGGAATGACGTAGTTCAAATCTATAACTCATCTCGTCTAAGGCTATATCAATAGAAAAAAAAAGTAAAATAAAAATAGAGGCTCTTGAAAAAATCGTCTGATCATGGAGGGGTTAAATATGGTAGGATAAGTGATGAAATATTACGTTTTGGCCTTGGGCGTAGAGACAGAACCTTTTTCACATGTTGAAACAACTCCAGGAGAAGAGAAATGTAAGAAGTCAAAAAACCCGAGCCGCCACTCCGCGGATCACTCCCGGCCAGGACAAAGCTGCCAACCTGTAAAACTTTCAAGACATCTCTTAACCATTCTGGAAAGTGAGAGAAAGCAAGACTTACAACACAAAAGAACAATTCTCCTGCTGGGTAATAAATGGAGGATTGTTCCGAGTTCTCCAGATGTATTAAATGTTTTGCCACTTAAGAATCAGTGGTTTGTTTTATCTCGCAGCAACATCACGTGTAAATCACCGCTTTGCCATAAAAAAGGAAAAAAGAAGAAGGCTTTCAAACAGCACAAGAAAGTTATTGTATTTTCAGAACTATTTCTTCGCAGACGCTTAACGGCTGCAAAATAATGGGCTTGGAAAGTATTCAGGTTTTAAATAAGCCCAAACACAATGATGCCGCATCCCACTTAACAAAACTTTCCGGCATTCCAGAGACGAGTGGCCTACAGCGCGATCAATGACAGAGCAAGCTCTCATTAAAGATGGCTCCCCATACAGACCGAAAGGTTAGATATCACCAGACGGACCTTTAACTGCCCACTGAGACATATGTAGATGTAAATGCGATCGCCTCGCACAGCCCTTGAGCCCACGGGATCAAGAGCAGGAGTGCAGCTGGTAAAAACAACCCTGTTTTCCATTCTATTGGTGAAGGTCAGCGAAACCTCTCATTTCCAGCCATTTAAAGGGGCTTTTCAACTATGGGATTGTTGTTTTTTTTTTTTTTTTACTTAGATGCTTCAATTTAGAGCTAACTATCACTTTGAAATTGGGTTTCAATTCCACCATTTCAGCTTCTGGATTAATGGAAGTTGAATGTGCAGGAAAAAAAAAGAACAGTTAAAAATGAGTGCAAAATGAAATCCAGTTCCAAAAATTTATTTAGCCCCAAATATATCCATTTATGAAAAAAATGTCCTCTTTAAAGTGGATCCATAATAATAATTGTAATAATCTTTAATTATATAGCGCCAACATATTCCACAGCGCTTTACAGTTTATCAGTATATTTCACAATACAAGCAGCATACATTAGCAAATAGATTTCTTAGACCTGATGAGGCTGGTGTACATGGTTTGACATTTTTTTTCAGAATCGCTATATACAGTGGGTACAGAAAGTATTCAGACCCCTTTAAATTTTTCACTCTTTGTTTAATTGCAGCCATTTGTAAATTCAAAAAAGTTCATTTTTTTCTCATTAAGGTACACTCTGCACCCCATCTTGACTGAAAAGAAACAGAAATGTAGACATTTTTGCAAATTTATTAAAAAAGAAAAACTGAAATATCACATGGTCATAAGTATTCAGACCCTTTGCTCAGACACTTATATTTACGTCACATGCTGTCCATTTCCTTGTGATCCTCCTTGAGATGGTTCTACTCCTTCATTGGAGTCCAGCTGTGTGTAATTAACCTGATAGGACTTGATTTGTAAAGGCACACACCTGACTATATAAGACCTCACAGCTCACAGTGCATGTCAGACCAAATGAGGATCATGAGGTCAAAGGAACTGGCCAAGGGGCTCAGAGACAGAATTATGGCAAGGCACACATCAGGCCAAGGTTACAAAAGAATTTCTGCTGTACTTAAGGTTCCTAAGAGCACAGTGGCCTCCATAATCCTTAAATGGAGGAAGTTTGGGACCACCAGAAGTCTTCCTAGACCTGGCCGTCCAGCCAAACTGAGCAATCGTGGGAGAAGAGCCTTGGTGAAAGAGGTAAAGAAGAACCCCAAGATCACTGTGGCTGAGCTCCACAGATGCAGTAGGGAGATGGGAGAAAGTTACACAAAGTCAACTATCACTGCAGCCCTCCACCAGTCGGGCCTTTATGGCCGATGGAAGCCTCTCCTCAGTGCCAGACATATGAAAGCCCACATAGAGTTTGCTATAAACACATGAAAGACTCCCAGACTATGAGAAATAAGATTCTCTGGTCTAATGAGATGAAGATAGAACTTTTTGATGATAATTCTAAGCGGTATGTGTGGAGAAAACCAGGCACTGCTCATCACCTGCCCAATACAATCCCAACAGTGAAACATGGTGGAGGCAGCATCATGCTATAGGGGTGTTTTTCAGCTTCAGGTGCAGGACGACTGGTTGCAATTGAAGGAAACATGAATGTGGCCAAGTACAGAGATATCCTGGATGAAAACCTCTTCCAGAGTGCTCTGGACCTCAGACTTGGCCGAAGGTTCACCTTCCAACAAGACAATGACCCTAAGCATACAGCTAAAATAACAAAGGAGTGGCTTCAGAACAACTCTGTGACCATTCTTGACCGGCCCAGCCAGAGCCCTGACCTAAACCCAATTGAGCGTCTCTGGAGAGATCTGAAAATGGCTGTCCACCAACGTTCACCATCCAACCTGACGGAACTGGAGAGGATCTGCAAGGAAGAATGGCAGAGGATCCCCAAATCCAGGTGTGAAAAACTTGTTGCATCATTCCCAAAAAGACTCATGGCTGTACTAGCTCAAAAGGTGCTTCTACTCAATACTGAGCAGAGGGTCTGAATACTTATGACCATGTGATATTTCAGTTTTTCTTTATTAATATATTTGCAAAAATCTCTACATTTCTGTTTTTTTCCAGTGAAGATGGGGTGCAGAGTGTACATCAATGAGAAAAAAATGAACTTTTTTGAATTTACCAAATGGCTGCAGTGAAACAAAGAGTGAAAAATTTAAAGGGGTCTGAATACTTTCCATACCCACTATAATCCTGATATTAAGTTGAGCATTTTATGAGACTTGCAAAAGAGTGAAATAGGTCGTAAGTCCAAGTGTATTCAGACTCTGCCGAGACTGACTGACAGCTGCAGCTTGTGTTTAGCAGTATGAGCTTTCAGCCACATCAGGGAGGCGGGGAAATGAGAAAATGTTATTTAAGCTAAGTGGGAGGACATTCAGCAGCAGGGAGGAGGGGCACTGAGGAGCAGTCAATCAGACAAGGTGGATGGAAATTCATCAGTGAGGGGAAACACTGAGAAGATGACAATCAGGCTAGGTGTGCTGAGATTGAGTAGCAGCAGGGAGGAGGAACACTGAGGAAATGTTAATTAGGTGAAGTGGGTGGACATTGAGCAGCAGGGAGAAGGGACACTGAGGAAATGTCAATCACAATCAGGCTAAGGGAACAGATATTGAGTGTACACTTTTCAAAACGATGATGCATCCATTTTAACATGAATTTTCAAACTGAGAACAACAGTTTCATGAGGTCTAAGTGCTCTATTTATTGACTATAAAAAAAATAGCACTATTGACCACTACATTCTCCGGACCAGCCAACACTGCCACTTTAGTCGTCCCCACTGGCAGAATACCTCCCAACTTTTGAAGAACAGAAAGAGGGACAAATCATGCAGCGTGTGCGTAGGGCATATTTTGGCCCCACCCCTGGCCACACAACAATGCACTACAGGTAAAGTACACAACATTTTCTCCATTATATCATCAGAGCTTGTGGCTCAGAAGTTTAGGATCCTGCCTGTAATGTTGAGTTTGAGGGTTGAAGGCCTGGAGAGACTCCTGACAATAGAGAAAGTTAGAATTGTTGCTTATTCTTTTTACTACTTTTATAGGAACAAAAAAAACATTTTTTCTTCACCTCAGTGTGCAGGGACAATATAAATCCATTGTTATATATACTATGTATCTCCATGGACATGTATAATCTGCTTCTGGGTTCGTTGCCTGCAATAGAGGTCATGATTACCAAATCCTCCTATCTCCATCGCTATAAGCTGTGGCTCATTAGTAGAGCTGCAACTTGTGAACATGGAGATCTGACCACAAGAAGGAAAAGCGGTGAATATTTAATTTATGCACTGAATGGAGAGAAGCGGTCCTGCACCCTGAGGAGGAGGCACTACAGAGCAATGACGACATCAAAAGCCCTGACATGACGGGATGCAGGACTCAGCCCTCAAATCGGGACAGTCCCGCTGAATGACGGTTGGTCGCTACGCTGGTAGTAAAATGGATGACATCCTGTCCTTCAGTTAAGTGAGTGCCACAGCAAATCAATGGTCTCCGGTGATGTGGGCATGTACAGCACATGATCGGCTGCAGTGGTCACATTACTGTTGGACAGGAAATCATTACTGCGGGACCAGTGGAGTATCAGATCCATGGGGGATTCTAAAGTCAATAATTGTTGTTTTGTAATTTTTTAACATCCAATTTAGGTGCAGTACATTTTTCCTCTAAATTTGCCAATGACGTAACTGTGTAAGATCTTGTGTTTGGGGGTTCATGAATGATTTAGGATGGTGAAAAAATAAATCATTGCAGCATATCGTCATATGTTTTTTACTCCAAAAATCCCAAAAAGTTACGATTTGATCCAATACATTTGTCCCCATTTTCCATTTGTGTGATCAGAGTGGTGGCTCGTGGTTTGCGCTGTCATTGGCTTGTCTCGGATTTGTCTTCCCTTTGTCCGTAGGGGTGTCCTCCGGGCTTTTTCATGGGGTTGCTCTTGTACAATGACCATGGGGGATTACTTATATCCTACTGTCCTTAATGTCAAACATTTCATGCTTCTATATGACCAGGAATAAAAAAAAACCCTGGTGATACCTTCACTGACACATGACTGACCTCCAAGAATAACACAACCCAAAGGTGATCCATATCAAAGGATTTGTTTATGAGTTTTTACAGAGGAATATTTTTTCCTAAATGTAACCAATGAAAATTAATTAACCCTTCAGAATCTAGCCCATTTTGGCTCCAGCAGTTGATCTTCATTTCGTCACAGAGCCATTCCAATAGCCATGACTAGATCATCCCAGCAACGAAATCATATGACTCGGTTTTTTTTTTTCTGCTTTTTTCTTGTTGTAGTTTTTAGTGACTTTTTTGGCATCTTCTCGGTCAATTTTCGCAGCGGGATTAACTCCAACCCTATCCTCTTTCCCAGTACGATGTTTTTTGGAGACAAAAATACACAGCAGAAAAAAAAACGCATCAAATAGTCATAATGGGAACTCAGCCCAAGGAGGACAGCCAGGTAAGACAACTGCATTGTAATGCTATTGACCTGCAGATTAACCCAATACTTACAGGTAAATAGTTTTTGAAGACATGACAGCTTCCTTTTAAGCAGCCTTTTTTCCAGTTTTATGGTTTCTTCTTGCACTTGAGCCAGCACTACCACCAATACTATGCCACATGCTCACCCCTCCTATCACCCCGGTCACATCTGGTTTCTTCGATAGGTTTGCCTCTCTCCCAGGGTCTTCACATTTTGCTAGGTCTCCCAATAGTCTTCCCCAAGCCATCGCCACCTGTAACACGGTCTCAGGGGTTCTGTACTTCTTTATATCTTTCTCCACTGTGAGCAGAGGTTATGGCGGGTGCTCAAGGAGCACTAACAGTACTCAGCATGACTGCTACCTGTCACGCGGTCTTATGATATGTGTACGATGTCAGTAAACTATTCTTAAAAGAACATCACTCTATACAACATATAGATTAGCAACATCAGCATGTAAATATAGAATAGATTTTACCTGACACGATATCCGTTGAACTCAGGGTTAATCTTGAGGACTTGATACACTGTCACAGGAAAGAGGAGGACCGGGGGTCTAACCTGACCCTAAACTGGGGTCCTAACTAATCCCTCACCTTGGAGGTACTGATAATGGTTCAGAGGTCCAAGTCTCCAGCCTAACCCTGTCTCCTATCAGTCCCTGAACCTTGTAATCAGTCCCAAGAAGGATTCTGATTACCACCAAAGGGATATGGGCTGATCTCTGCTAAATACACAGATTAGACATATAAGACAGACTGGAGAAAACACAGACTTGCATACACACTCAAACACAGAAGGAACATAAATGATCTGGGATATTAAACTCTAAGCAAGGTGAGCTTAAAACAACTAAGGAGCTCTTTAACTTAAGTCTATACAGATACAATCCTATCTGTGGTCTGCATGAAGAATTTCACTGGCAACTCCCAACACAGACAACCAGAGATTTAAAGGAAACCAATCAACAAATAATTAATTGCAGCCGGGAGAAACTGCACCCAGTCCCAGAACTGAGCACAGACAGAATTAACTCCCTAACTGCCAAACACAAAGAAACAGCAACTCAGCTGTGAGAAGTCAGAATGTGCAACCGCGACGATCTTCGTGGCGATGCACACATGACAGTACCCCCCCTTCTACGAGGGGCCTCCGGACCCTCAGGGCCAGGTTTGCCCGGGTGAGTTCTGTGGAAGGTCCGCACCAAACGATCTGCGTTAATGTCAGACGCAGGAACCCACGTCCTCTCCTCTGGACCATACCCCTTCCAATGCACCAAGTACTGAAGGGACCGGCGATTCAGACGTGAGTCAATGATCTTTGACACTTGAAACTCCAAGTTACCATTGACCACCACTGGAGGAGGAGGTAGAGGTGATGGTATGACTGGTGCCACGTACCTCTTAAGTAATGACTTGTGGAACACATTGTGGATTTTAAACGTAGGAGGGAGGTCCAGACGAAATGCCACAGGATTAATTATGGAACTGATCCTGTACGGCCCGATGAATCTGGGGCCCAGCTTCCAGGAGGGAACTTTAAGTTTTATATTCCTGGTAGACAACCATACCAGATCGTTCACATTAAGATCTGGACCAGAAACTCTCCTCCTATCAGCCATACGTTTATAACGGTTCCCCATAGCACTCAGATTATTCAATACACCTCTCCACACTGAAGCAAGTGACGACGAGAAACGCTCCTCCTCAGGAACCCCAGAAGGGCCCCCCCCATTGAATGTACAAAACTGGGGATGAAAACCATATGCCCCAAAAAACGGGGACTTACCAGTGGACTCGCTCCGCCTGTTGTTAAGAGCGAACTCTGCCAGAGGCAAGAAAGAAGACCAGTCCTCCTGGTTCTCTGAGACAAAACACCGAAGATAAGTCTCTAGGCTTTGATTCAGACGCTCTGTCTGACCATTGGTCTGCGGATGAAAAGCCGAGGAAAATGACAATTGCATCCCCCGACGTAAACAAAATGCCCTCCAAAACTTGGACACAAACTGAGACCCCCTATCTGACACCACATCAGAAGGCAACCCATGAAGTCTCACAATCTCCCCAATGAACACCTGCGCCAGAGTTTTAGCATTAGGGAGGGCAGGAAGAGCAATGAAATGTGCCATCTTACTGAACCTGTCAACAACCACCAGTATGACAGTCTTCCCTGACGACTGAGGAAGGTCCGTGATGAAGTCCATAGACAAATGAGTCCATGGACGCTCCGGAAGTTTCAAGGGTAAGAGGGTCCCAGACGGACGGGTATGAGGGGTCTTAGAGCGAGCACAAACCCCACAGGACGCGACAAAAGTTAAAACATCTTTATTAACGTTAGGCCACCAAAACCGGCGAGAAAGGAGATCTAAAGTAGCCTTACTCCCTGGATGTCCTGCTAAAGCAGAATTATGATGTGCCTCAATAACCTTTTGTCTCAACTGATTTGGGACAAACAGTCTCCCTGGAGGTCCTGCAGGGGCGTCCCCCTGAGCCTCTAACACCTCCTCCTCAAGCTCAGAACATACAGCCGACACTACCACCCCCTCTTGAAGGATAGGAATCGGGTCATCCATTTTCCCGGCCCCTGGGAAACTGCGAGACAAGGCATCCGCCTTAACATTCTTAGATCCAGGGCGATAAGTGACAACAAAATTAAACCTGGTAAAAAACAACGACCATCGAGCTTTTCTGGAATTCAGACGCTTAGCAGATTCCAAATACAGCAGGTTCTTGTGATCAGTAATGATGGTGACCGGGTGGACTGCCCCCTCCAAAAAGTGACGCCATTCTTCAAAAGCCAACTTAATGGCCAAAAGTTCCCTATTGCCGATATCATAATTCCTTTCGGCGGACGACAATTTTTTAGAAAAGAAAGCGCACGGATGCCATTTACCAGGGGACGGACCCTGGGACAATATTGCACCCACCCCTACGTCAGACGCGCCACCTCCACAACGAACGGCTGTGATGCATCTGGTTGGATGAGAACGGGTGCCGAAGCAAAACATTTTTTCAAAGAGGAAAAAGCTTGGCAAGCTTTGTCCGACCATTTAGAAAAATCTGTCCCTTTTCTTGTCATGTCAGTGAGAGGTTTGACAACAGATGAGAAATTACAAATAAATTTCCGGTAGTAGTTAGCAAACCCCAGAAAACGCTGCAGAGCCTTAAGATCCTCTGGCTGATCCCATTCAAGCACTGCTCTCACCTTTTCAGGGTCCATACGGAAACCGGAGGCTGACACCAAGAAACCCAAAAACTGAAGTTCCTGTACGGCGAATACACACTTTTCCAGTTTGGTGTATAGTTTATTGTCTCGCAAGATCTGCAACACCTGTCTCACATGCTCCTGGTGAGACACAAGATCTGGTGAGTAAATTAAAATGTCATCCAAATATACGACCACAAACAGCCCCACCAGATGACGAAAAATGTCATTAACAAAATGTTGGAATACTGCTGGTGCAGTAGTCAGACCAAAAGGCATGACAAGGTTCTCATAATGTCCCTCCGGCGTGTTAAACGCCGTTTTCCACTCATCCCCCTCTTTTATCCTAATCAGATTATACGCCCCCCTGAGATCCAATTTAGAGAACCATTTGGCGCCAACAATTTGATTGAAGAGATCAGGAATCAGAGGGAGTGGATACGGATCTCGAACAGTAATCCGATTAAGTTCGCGGAAATCCAAGCAAGGGCGTAGGCCTCCATCTTTTTTCTTCACAAAGAAGAACCCCGCGGCCACTGGGGAAGATGAAGGTCTAATATGCCCTTTGGCCAGACTTTCCGAAATATAATCTTTCATAGCCTGCCTCTCAGGACCAGAAAGGTTATATAACCTAGCTTTAGGTAACTTAGCATCAGGAAGTAAATTAATAGAGCAGTCATACACGCGATGAGGAGGCAACTCCTGACACCCCTCCTCAGAGAACACATCCCCAAAGTCCTCCAAAAAAGGAGGCAAAGTACTAGGCACGACCGCACTGATGACTGTGTTCATGCAGTTACTTTTGCAAAACTCCCCCCATTGGCTTATATCTCTGGACTGCCAATTAATCACAGGGTTATGTTTAACCAACCAAGGAAGTCCCAACACAATAGGAGTAGGTAGACCCTCCAACACATAACAAGATAATAGTTCCCTATGTATTGCCCCTACCCGAAGGTCAATGTTATGAACCTCATGAACAAAGCTACCTTGGCCGAGAGGCCTGGCGTCAATGGAGAATATAGGGATCGGTTTGACCAATACACTCAGATGCATACCTTGAGCCTGAGAAAACTGAGCGTCAACCAGATTAGCCCGCGACCCACTATCAAGAAGAACAGAAAATCTCTCCACTCTCGTACCAACCACCACCTCCACTGGTACAAGGAACTGAGAAGAACTAGCGGACGAAATACATACTCCCAGGTTGTCGTCCACCACACAACCTGGGATTAACAGTTTTTCCGGCGACTTTTTGCTCAACAAGGCACGGGAATGGACATCCCCCAACAAAATGTCCCTCTTTCCCGCAGAAGAAACACCTTCTAGTCCTGCGGCGTACCGCCAATCCCCTCCTACGAAATGATGTCCCTCCCAACTGCATAGGCTCCTCCGAACAGACAAGGGGAACCTCAACATAAGGGACTTTAGTAGTAGGTGGAGTAACAACAGGGGCGGAGTTACCTCGCACCTCTCCCGGAGCCGTCTATCAGTACGGATAGCTAGGGCCATAGCAGCCTCCAGTGATGGAGGAGAATCATACTGAGCCAAAACGTCCTTTAATTTGTCAGAAAGCCCATGACAAAACTGGCTCCTAAGAGCTGGGTCATTCCACTGAGTATCTGTGGCCCATCTACGGAACTCAGAAGCAAATTCCTCCGCCGGACGATCTCCCTGCTGTATCTTACGTAATTTTGTCTCAGCAAGAGAGACCCGATCTGGTCATCATATACCAAACCCAGGGCAGTAAAAAATCGATCTACTGACTGTAGAGCCGGGATCCCGGAGGAAGGGAGAAGGCCCAGGATTGAGGGTCCCCTTGTAGGAGCGAGATAACAATTCCCACTCTCTGCTCTTCACTCCCTGATGATCGAGGCCGAAGCCGAAAATACAATTTACATGCTTCCCTGAAGGTAAAAAATTTGTCTCGCCCACCAGTGAACCTGTCCGGGAGAGCTACTTTAGGTTCAAATCTGGTTTGCTCCGAGGGAGACAAAACTTTGGACTTAATGTCCGTCAGCTCCATGGATAATCCCTGCAACTGCAGAGCCAGCTGGGCTACTGGATCCATGGCAACTGGGAATAATTTTATTGGCCAGTGAAAATGTCACGCGGTCTTATGATATGTGTACGATGTCAGTAAACTATTCTTAAAAGAACATCACTCTATACAACATATAGATTAGCAACATCAGCATGTAAATATAGAATAGATTTTACCTGACACGATATCCGTTGAACTCAGGGTTAATCTTGAGGACTTGATACACTGTCACAGGAAAGAGGAGGACCGGGGGTCTAACCTGACCCTAAACTGGGGTCCTAACTAATCCCTCACCTTGGAGGTACTGATAATGGTTCAGAGGTCCAAGTCTCCAGCCTAACCCTGTCTCCTATCAGTCCCTGAACCCTGTAATCAGTCCCAAGAAGGATTCTGATTACCACCAAAGGGATATGGGCTGATCTCTGCTAAATACACAGATTAGACATATAAGACAGACTGGAGAAAACACAGACTTGCATACACACTCAAACACAGAAGGAACATAAATGATCTGGGATATTAAACTCTAAGCAAGGTGAGCTTAAAACAACTAAGGAGCTCTTTAACTTAAGTCTATACAGATACAATCCTATCTGTGGTCTGCATGAAGAATTTCACTGGCAACTCCCAACACAGACAACCAGAGATTTAAAGGAAACCAATCAACAAATAATTAATTGCAGCCGGGAGAAACTGCACCCAGTCCCAGAACTGAGCACAGACAGAATTAACTCCCTAACTGCCAAACACAAAGAAACAGCAACTCAGCTGTGAGAAGTCAGAATGTGCAACCGCGACGATCTTCGTGGCGATGCACACATGACACTACCACTTTCTTTCTTTCTTTTCTTTCTTTTCTTTCTTTCTTTCTTTCTTCTCTTTCTCTCATTCTTTTCTTCTTTCTGTGATTCTTTTTACATCTTTCTATTTTTCCTTCTTTTTTCTTCCTCATTCTATTTCTTTGCTTTGCCCTTTTCTTTTTTCTTTCATTTTTTTTCCCTTTGTGGCACTAGTCACTATTCACGGATAGCCCGAGAGGCTGACAAGTCAGTTGTACCAGGGTCAGTACCAAGATAGCACGTAGATAACCAAGAGAAAAGGCGTAAGTCAGGTCAAGGTCCGGGGTCAAAATACCAGTAGGTAGCAGATCAAAGCAAAAAGACAAGACGAAGGGATAGTCAGAACACGTTCCAATGGGTCAGGTAGCGGAAGATCAGAACATGGCACAACACAATCAGAAAAACACTCATCAGGAAACACAAATTACATCTGGCAGGGATCAGAGGCAGACAGCTAAGTTAAGTAGCTGGGCAATCTCCAGAACAGAGAACACCTGGAGAAAGTCTCACACCTCTAAGTCACAGATTGAATGTCAAAGCTGTCAATCAAAACACTGATAACTTAGCCTGACCCAGATTCCATACGGCATCAAAACAGTCATTTTTTCCTTCTTTCTTTCTTTCTTTCTTTTCTGCTTTCTTCCTTCTTTCCTCCTTTCTTCCTCCTTTCTTCCTTTCTTGAGATGAGAAGAGGTTCTGCAGCAGCTGAAGCCTGCATTATCAAGAATTATGTATCAAGTAGATGAAATGTGTCAAAATAAAATTTACAGCAAATGTGGACACATCAACCTTTTTTTTCTGTATCCTACAGTACTCTGGCGTGTCGTACCAACGATCTGTCAATTTTACAAAACCGCAGCAATTTACAAATTTAAACTGATAAAATAAATGTGGTTTCCCTACGATTAAGTCCCAGTGCT
The DNA here is from genome assembly GCA_033576555.1 of Oophaga sylvatica. NCBI lineage: Eukaryota > Metazoa > Chordata > Amphibia > Anura > Dendrobatidae > Oophaga > Oophaga sylvatica. The sequence continues at coordinate 423,359,762 of JARQOD010000006.1, read as the reverse complement.
TATAGCAACCCAGATACCAGAGGATAAACGGTGGGTGTAATAATTTGTGTAGTCAGGAGAAATATTTTTTTACAGAATTATATTCAATCATCTTGTCAGAAGAAAAATATTTTGTTTCCTTGTGTGTAGATTTCAATATACAAATGGAATCGGAGCGGACAAGACACATAAACGTGTAACATGCATATAATTACCGAAATGTAAATGATATGGACGAATGGAGAGATAGTTTTAGAATAATTGCCTGGATTGTAAATCCCATCAAATGCGGCGCATACAACGCCCATAAAGACTTATGTGCAGAACTGGCCCATAGGGGAACAGGGGAATCCCCCGGTGGGCCCCTGCGCAGTAGACATGGGCTACCAACCTCATTATATGGGCAGTACTTGGCAAAATTCAACATCAACGGTGGTCATATGTATAGGAAATGCCTGGTACATTTTAGATGTCTGCCCCCCGATGCTCTTAGATTACGGGCACATAGCACTTCCGGCAATTGGTCAAATTGATGACAGAGCAGAGGAAGCCATTCTATTATTTTGGAATTTTCTTCCTAAGTTTTAGATATTTTTTTTAGCCTGCAGAATCCCTAATACTGAGGTTGTTCTGTCGCTCTTCACAGTGTTTAGTGCTTTCCAAAACTTTTTTTTGCACAGGTCGGAAATGTCTACAACAGAGCATGACCAATGATCAATCAATAGAGGCACAGATTTCCTCCGGCTCCCATAGCTACATGGTTGGCTATCATCATTTTGTTCTTAGCCTCTTTGAAGTTTTAGGACACTAAAAGGGAATAACTAATCTATTATCCTGAAATATTTGTACAGATTTGTCATCGTTCTAATAGAGTGCATGTGTGATGGTGTCTTTTTTGTATGTGTCACCCAGGGTAGAGGAGCCTGGAGTTCGTTTAACCCTCCAGGAGCTTTGAGTTAGTTCTGCAAATTGGCTCTTTGGAGAGGAAGAGGACTGGAACTCTAGCGCCACCTATTGGAAGTAGCAATCCTGAAAGTCACTATCGACCCTTTAACGAGCCTTGCAATATGACTTATGGTTTTTATCCTACCAGTATCTCAATTTGCAGGCACGGTGTGTCAGGGTACTGTGTTATGATTTGGTAACTGAGGAGGACAGGAGCAAAACAGAAAGGCTGCCGACAGGGCCGGCGTCAGCACCCGCACACCCGGGCAAGTGCCAGGGCCCTGAGCAGGCGGGGGGCCCACTCGTCGTCTGGCACCCCGCGCCCGTTAGCGGTGTCAGCGCCGCCACTGGGCCCCCCCCGCTTGCTCAGGGCCCCGGCTGCGGCCGGCTCAATACTCACCTCTCCCCGTGCCTCCGCTGCCGCAGCTCCGCCTCCGGGCTCCAGGGGGCGCCTGCAGGACGCCGGCGCTTCCTCTCACAGCAGCGCCGCTGAATGACGTCATCATTCAGTGGCCGGCTGTGGAAGTGAGTGCGCGGACGTCGGACAGGTGAGATGTTTGTGTGTGTGTCTGTGTATATGTCTCTGTGTGTATGTAGTGTGATGCTTTGTGTGTGTGTGTGTGTGTGTGTGTGTGTGTCTGCTGTATGTGTGATGGTGGTGGGGGGAGGGCAGTGATGATGATGATGGGGAGGCAATGTAGATTGATGATGATGGGCAGGCAATTATATTGCTGTGGAGACAATGATGATTATGGGCAGGCATTGATGATTATGGGCAGGCATTGATGATGATGGGCAGGCATTGATGATGATGGGCAGGCAGTGATGATGATGGGCAGGCAGTGATGATGATGGGCAGGCAATGATTTGATGGGGAGGCAATGATGATTATGGGCAGACATTGATGATGATGGGCAGGCAGTGATGATGATGGGCAGGCAGTGATGATGATGGGCAGGCAGTGATGATGAGGGGCAGGCAATGATATTGATGGGGAGGCAATGATGATTTTGGGCAGGCATTGATGATGATGAGCAGGCATTGATGTTGATGGGCAGGCAGTGATGTTGATGGGCAGGCATTGAAGATGATGGGCAGGCAGTGATGATGATGGGCAGGCAGTGATGATGATGGGCAGGCAATGATGATGATAATGGGCAGGCAATGATGATGATGGGAGTCTTTCCACAGCGCCCTTCCCTGAACCGTAACAGTGCAGAACGCAGCACAGTGCAGAGGAGAGCTCCATATTTTGTATGGAGCTTTATATGGGGACCATTATCCTGTATGGAATATTATATGGGGGATGGAGGGGTGACATCCTGCATGGGGTATTATATGGGTGATGAGGGGGAAACTATGTGGTGCCCATAATATTGTATGGAGGACTGTACTGTCCAGTCTGTACTGTGCGCTGTGAGGATATGGCGGTTTTTGAGCTATTGTACAATTTACAATAGCTATCAGTCGTAATGGAAGAAGAGAAGTATTTGGCATTGTACTATACCCATATTTCTCTGCAGTATCTGTGCATCATGAATCGTGGTCTGTGTTTAGGGGCCCACTGAGACTCTTTCGCCCGGGGCCCATGAAAACCTGGAGCCGGCCCTGGCTGCCGAACACCTGAGAGGTTGGACACTAATGGGTTGCAGATCCCTAAAATAATCGCACAACTAAAAGCAGCCGTGGAGCGTACATTTGGTGGCCCTAGATGCCTCGGCGCAGCCGGAGAGCTAGCTACACCTAAAGATAGAAACAGGAAAGATAACTGCCCCAGAGTAGAACCCCAAAGAAATAGGCAGCCCCCAAACATATAATGGTGGTTAGACAAGACGAAACACAAACGCAGGCAGAAAATAGAGTGAGCAAACGCTGGGGCCAAACACTGCCTAAATAGGACAGGACAGGACAGAATACTATCTGCAACCTAGCAAAACCCTAGCAAAGCTTCCATCACTTCTGATTTCAAAAATGCTGAGATCACACGATCTCGCCACCCGCTAAATCAGATCTCAGTGTGAACAAGGCTAACCCGCAGCCACTTAAAAAGCAGGGAAAGAGCAACTGAACAAATAACAGTGGCTACTGAAAAACAGAGAGTAGCACAGGCCCCAGGAGGGGACCCGGCTAACCTCCACAAAGGTGCAGACAAAAATGGAAATAGCAAACACAATAGAAACAAGCAGAAAATATCTTATCTGAAGGTAGCAGATGAAGGCAAGACACCAGCAGACCTCCAAATGAACCAGGAAACAACATTTGATCACCGGCGAGGATCATGGGAAGGCAGTTCCCTTATATCAGCCCAGTCAGTGACTCCGGATTGCCAGTCATCACTGACAAGTGAGGAGGACCTGTCATTAGATACAGCTTCAGTACCGTCAGCAACCACCAGAGGGAGCCTCAGCTCAGAAATTGTCTCCAACACATTCACAACAGTATTGCCACTTGTCAATGCAAAGTATGAGATCTGATTTAGGTATATGAGAGGCTTCTTATTGGGATCTTAGGGGTAACATTTCTAATTCTGGAGATTGAAAAGTCAGACATGCCAGTGTGAGGAGGCTTACAAGCCTTGTTATGCTCCTCAATTCCTCAATCATTGCTTATTACTACCAATTTAATTCTCCGGTGAAGGCACAGCTCCTTCGCACCCAAAAAGCAAAGGGGATGGGACCAAAACCGTGCACTAATACTTCATGGACACCATAGTTTACCCCTACTTCTTACTAATCAATATTCTTACTCAAAGCTGATGGTCCCATCCTAATAATAAAATGGTGTATACAAGTTCATTTCAATGTTCAATTTTAGGCTCTTTCCACAAGGACGGACATCTGTCCATTGAACTTTAAGGAGACTATGACATTTATGGCTTACGAGGGTCATTGGATTAGTGAGATGTAAAAGTATTAAGGCCTAGATATGTGAAATTAACCTATCAGATATTAAAGATACATTCTCTATGCCATAGATGCCTAAAAGTGTTGTCCAGGAGGGCCAAAAAGGCTGGAAATGCAGTAGATCATATTCTGACTCCATGACAAGGCTGCGAGTGTGGGGCTCTAAAACAATGTATCTATGGATATCTCTATGTACTAGTACTCACACCAAGAAATTTCATCAGATAGCTGAACTCAACTGCAGAGGCACAAATGAAGATTCCAGAAGAAGATCTATTTTCAAGCTGAATTCTTGTAGTTATGCACAATTACAATAGTTGAAAAGACAGTTCTAAACCAGAGATGTGTAGAAATGAACATGCAACATGGCTGACATACACTATCTGAGAAAGGAGAAGTCAGTAGTTACTTACATCAGAGCTACAGGAAGAGAAAGAGGACAAACTTCTAAAAGGCAAAATGATTACATAGCAGTGAAGCAGAAATAATGCAATACTGTATGATTCCCAAGTCGTGGGTCATGACAGAATAAGAAAAACAAAAATTGACCCTTTCATTCCCCTTTTGCTACAGCACCACAGCTCTTGTGGTCTTTGTTTACTTTTCTACAGATGTTTATTTGCTGTCCATTCAGGTGACCACTGCTGCCAAACAGACAGGAGTCCCTTTTAAAAGGAATCTGTCAGCAGGTTTTTTACTATGTAACTTGAAAGCAGCATAATAAAGGGCAAGAATGCCTGATTCCAACTATGTGTCACTTACTGGGCTCCTTGCTGTAGTTTGGATAGAATCCCTGTTCTCTCTGCTGCAGATCTAGCAGAGGTCGGAATGCAGAGCTGTGTATAGCCTCCTCTACATTACTGATTGGCAGCTTCCTGTGGGGGCGGGATTACACATATTAGCAGGACTGGACTGCACGTGAGAGCTAGTCCTGTGAAGATAATCTCTTGCTGGTAAAACAATGAAACTACAACAAACAGGCTAATAAGTGACGCGTCCCTGGAATAAGGCACTCTTGCTCTATATTATGCTGCTGTCAGATTAAATAGTAAAAACCTGCTGACAGATTCCCTATAAATTCACTGATTGGCTGCTATGGTCACAGGGATTGATATCATGTGTTCATCTGTTAGGAAGTAAACAAAGACTGGTGGGAACCAGAGAAGACCACCAGAGCAGCTGCACTTGATTTGCAGGGAAACTAATTGGTAATTAATTAGTAATGTTTGTTTTTGTGTTTTAGGACATTCCCTGCCTTTATATGAAAAATAAACCTTTAAGAAGGGTATTCTCCTTTAAGTGTGATCTGAGGTAAAGCCTCAGTGTCCGTCTGCGGCACAGAAAACAGGTTTCTTGCATAATCCCCCCATGCAGGTTGCAGCTTACTATTCCTGTCCTGCATTTAATTAATTTCCTTTTTATTAAAGTACATAAAAGAATCAAATATGAAGCAGAGATGAAGCCCAGCTGATTTCCAATAAATCTTTATAGCAACACTTTTTCTTTTGAGGTTTTTCTCTGTTTTGTACAATACTGCAATTAAGTTTTCTAGGAAATCCCATCTGGCTGCTCAGAAGTTCTCCAAAGTGGCGAATGATTAATTAATTCTATCTTTCGACTTTCGCTTACACGAGGGACATAACAGACCGGTCTAACATTTTCACCTTCAAAATACAGGCGTTCCTCATAAACCGAATATTGGAAAGAACTATATGAATGTTCCTGGAAAGACAAAGGCTGAGAGTCGTGTTTGTGGACATATGTCAAAATCAGAAGGATGTCATAATAAGAGAACTATAGCAAGAAGCACAAGATCCCTGCTAAAAAGAAATAAACAACGCTGCTTAAAGGGGTTGTGCCGGATTGGAAAAACATGGCTGTTTTCTGTCAGAAATGCTTACCCTTTAATGGAGTCCACATGCTCATACAGGACACGGGCCAAGGTAAGTCAACGGCAGTGATGTAGCGTCAGAGTCGGGTCGGGGTTGGCAGTTGCCTTGGGCACCACAGTGTACAGAGATTAAAGTTGCTAAGGTTAGGATTAGGCTTAGGTCTAGAGTTAGAGATAGGGCTAGGGTAATAAAATCATATCCTAAAAAAATGTAATAATTTTTATTTTACCAAAAAGCAAGAAGAAAATAGGGCGTCAACGTCCAAACTGTGATAATGTTCTCGAAATTACAATATCTGTGCTTCAACTGGTGGAAGGAACTAACAATTGACAAGACTGGGGGCACAAAATATTTATTTTGTCCCAAGCACTGCAAAGCCATGTTACATCACTGGTCAACAGTACAAATCATACAAACCATAGAAACATGGTGCTTTTAAAAAAAAAAAAGTTGTGGCATGTAATAGTCAAATTTGATTTCTGGAGAAGACTTTGCACTTTGAACTCAATCAGTGTCCAATAAAGGTAGACCTTACAGACACAATAAGGACAGCAACTGTTTTTCACAGATTTATAGCAAAAACAAGGGAAAACTCAATTGGGACTTTTTATTTTTCATGTTTCTAAGGAATAATAGATAGATAAACCAGTCAGGCTTCATAGAGAACTTCGAGATCAAAAGAAATCAGGTGGCACATTATCTCAGGCGCGTTTCAGACAGTGTGCGGCATAAAGCACACAGGTTTATTAGAGCCTATGGGCGATTCACATGTTCGATCTTTCATGTGGATCACTAACTGATGCATTACCTCTTCCTATTCAATTTCCGGGCAGAGCGACCCCATTTGAAGGGAATGGATCAGTGACAATAATCTGTCTGTTATTTTTTTTATGAACCAGCTTCTTGGGATTTCTTCTGAAGGTATACAAAGCTAAAAATGAATAAAGAAAAGAAAACTAATGGAAAATGTACCATGTACCAGATGAAAACGGGAAGTTTTAAGTGGACACAAAACAGAAATTCACACATGGTTGAGAATTGTCCTGGGATTTCTTGGGACTCTTGGGCCAAAAGGGGTCAAACAGTGGATGAGCCAGTGTTGGCAAAAGGCATTCTCAGGAGAGATGTGGCTTTCCTAGAAGGAGCAGAGTTGGGGGCAGGATTTATTTTTCCCTATAAATGTTGTTAACTATGATTCACGTGTGAATAAGACATAAGGCTGTTCTCACACTCTCACACGGCAGGTTTTTTGCTCAGAATTTGCATCCATATTTGTAAACCAAAATCAAGAGTGGATCCAAAAACACAGAAGGGATGCAAATCTTTACATTACAACAGTACATTTTCATGAGGTAGGTTTCATTTCTGGTTTTTGCTTGCCAATACTGACCAAAATACGGTGGCCTGAAGGTGGCCATAGACATCAGCCTTTGGCCAAGTAAGTGGGTCCCCTATACACACATAGGCTCAGTTCAGCACAGCATGCAAGTGTTCTGTAAAAAGACAGTGGAGTAAACCATTGTCCGATAATTTTGTTCTTAAAGATGCGCTTCTATCAATATTTGTATCCTCTTAATATATTGCAATCATTATATTTTACAGCACTGTGCACTTACAATTGCTCATTTTGCCTTTCTACCCAGCTGATTCTTCTCTTTTCCATTAGGTCTATGACATCACGTGATTAAAAACAGACTAGCTGAATCCTTCTAAGCTCTATGTAGAAACAGGAGGTCAATTTTCTCTGCATGAGTCATCACTGCAAAAGTCCCTGGCACAGGGGAGGAGCGGAGCAGCTGGGTCAGGAGTTGAAGAGGGGGATAATTTCTACAGTATTAAGAGACTTCCTGTTCCTACATATAGCAGAGAAAAGAATTAGCCGAAAAGAAAAATGAGCAATTGTAAGTACACAGCGCTGTATAATATGATGACTGTGATATATTAAAAGGATAAAAACTTTAATGGAAGGAGGATGAGGGCTTCTTCAAACTCAACATGAGTTATCAGTTTTTCTTCTAAAAACTTTGGGTTTGGACATTAAATAGAAGTCCAGTCTGCCGAAATTGGCGGATTTGGATGAATATTTACTCTATGGGTAATGAGCCATAATATTTTACAACACAAATGTGTTCTAAGGTAAAATGCCATATCTGGGTAGAGTTATCCTCTAGAGCAGGGGTCTCAAACTCGCGGCCCGCGGGCCAACTGCGGCCCTCGGGACACGAGTTTGCGGCCCCCACCTCATGGGCCCTCGGTATATACTTTGCGGCCCTCGGCTGGGATCTCACATGCGAGAAACACCGCATGTGAAATCCCAGTCACTCGTAGTACCGGTCATTAAGGTCATGAATATGGATGCCACTCCTCTCATAGGCGTGCCGCCCATATTCATAAGCTTAATGAGCGGTACTACAGAAAGATGGCGGCGCCGGGCATACTCACCTCATCTCCTGCTGCTGCCCGCGCTTCCACCGGCGGTGATGCTGCGGACAGGTGAGAGGTGGTGTGTGTGTGTGTGTGTGTGTGTGTGTGTGGACAGGTGAGAGGTGGTGTGTGTGTGTGTGTGTGTGTGTGTGTGGACAGGTGAGAGGTGGTGTTTGTGTGTGTGTGTGTGTGTGTGTGTGGACAGGTGAGAGGTGGTGTATGTGTGTGTGTGTGTAGGAGAGCGATGGGGAAAAGCAATGATGGCAGTAATGGGGAAAAGCAATGATGGCAGTAATGGGGAAAAGCAATGGGGAAAACAGTGATGGGAAAAGCAATGATGGGAGTAATGGGGAAAAGCAATGATGGGAGTAATGGGGAAAAGCAATGATGGCAGTAATGGGGAAAAGCAATGATGGTAGTAATGGGGAAAAGCAATGATGGCAGTAATGGGGAAAAGCAATGGGGAAAACAGTGATGGGAAAAGCAATAATGGCAGTAATGGGGAAAAGCAATGATGGCAGTAATGGGGAAAAGCAATGATGGGAGTAATGGGGAAAAGCAATGATGGCAGTAAAGGGGAAAAGCAATGGATGATGGCAGTAATGGGGAAAAGCAATGATGGGAGTAATGGGGAAAAGCAATGATGGCAGTAAAGGGGAAAAGCAATGGGGAAAAGCAATGATGTTGTAGCGCCGGCGTCCCTGCCAGGCAGTGACGCTGTTCCCCTGCGCCAGCGTCCTCTGCCAGGCAGGGACATCGCTCCCCTTACCCTCACACAGCGTCCTCCTTCCGCCCTGCTGGGGCTGCGCGCTCCTTCCCTGCCACTGGGCTTAGGGCGCGCGCGCGTGCACGCCCCCGCTCTTAAAGGGGCCGCGTGCATCTTTCAAAAAAGGTCCTCGGCCAATGCCGGTGGACTCCACCTTATATAAAGCACCTCCTCCTTAATGGAGGTGCCCGAGCAATGTTGTTGTTGCACTGTTTAACTCTGCTTCAGCCCTCAGGGTCCGTTACCAGTTACCTGCCTGTTTCCTGCCAGTTTCCTGTCTGCTACCTGCCCGCAAGCCTGCCTGGAGGTTCGGCCGTCACATGCGGTGACCATCGGCAATTCCAGAGACTCTCGCCTGCTCACTTGGGGGCGCTCATCAGCCATCTGCCTGCAAGCCTACCTGGAGGTTCGGCCATCACCTGCGGTGTCCATCGCTATTCCAGAGACTCTCGCCTGCTCACTTGGGGGCGCTCATCTGCCATCTGCCTGCAAGCCTACCTGGAGGTTCGGCCATCACCTGCGGTGTCCATCGGCTATTCCAGAGACTCTCGCCTGCTCACTTGGGGGCGCTCATCTGTCATCTGCCTGCTAGCCTACCGGGAGGCTCCACCGTCTCAGGTCGTATATACCTGTCCATTCAGAGACTGCCCCGGCCCCTTGCCTGCCTGTTTATCCAGAGACTGCCCCGGTCACTTGCCGTGACTACCTGCCTGTCTACCCAGAGACTGCCCCGGTCACTTGCCGTGACTACCCGCCTGTTTGTCCAGAGACTGCCCCGGTCACTTGCCGTGACTACCTGCCTGTCCCTCCAGAGACTGCCCCTGTCACTTGCCGTGACTACCTGCCTGTCCCTCCAGAGACTGCCCCGGTCACTTGCTGTGACTACCTGCCTGTCCCTCCAGAGACTGCCCCGGTCACTTGCCGTGACTACCCGCCTGTTTGTCCAGAGACTGCCCCGGTCACTTGCCGTGACTACCTGCCCGTCTACCCAGAGACTGTCCCTGTCACTTGCCGTGACTTCCTGTCCGTCTCCCCGGGCGCCACCCGCTCCTTCAAAAAGGAAAGCCTCCTTGTATAATAAAGCTCAGAGGTTCCGCCTCCCAGACCCGTTACAGTTTGCTCGGGCCATGGAACCCGGTGGCACCCAAACTCCCTCGCTCTCTGACCTGTGTCATGAACTGTCTCGTCAGAGGTCTCAACAGGAGTCCATCCTGGGTCACCTGCGGAATGTTAATTCCCGCCTGGACAACCTGACTACTTCACCAGCACCCACCGCGGGCGCCATGACTCGCAATCCGGCAGTTCCGCTGCTTACCAATTCTGTGGTCTCCGTTCCTGGACCTCGACTTTCAGCTCCTCCTCGGTTTGGAGGCGACCCTGCTCTGGCTCGGGGTTTCATTAACCAGTGCACCCTGCATTTTGAACTCCTGGCACACCAGTTTAACTCCGACCGGGCCAAAATTGCCTTCATCATGTCCCATCTCACCGGAGAGGCCCTGGCCTGGCTAAATCCTCTTTGGGAGAGAGAAGATCCTCTGGTGTCTGACCTGTCTGCTTTTCTCTCAGCCTTCCGGAAGGTATTCGACGAACCCGGACGGAAGACCTCCTCTGCATCATCTCTGCTGCGTCTCCGTCAGGAAAGTCTCATCGTGGGTCAATATGCCATACGGTTCCGTACCCTTGCCTCGGAGCTGGCTTGGGATAATGACGCTCTGATATCTGTCTTCTGGGAGGGTCTGTCCGGCCGTATTAAAGATGAACTTGCCGGTCGGGACATTCCAACCTCTCTCGATGACCTAATAACTCTTGCCAATCTAATTGATCTACAGTTCCAGGAGCGCGCTAAGGAGGTCACCCGTGAGAGAAGGTTTCCTCGTCTAGCTCCATCTTTTCAGAGACCTGTAACTCCTTCCGTTTCTCCTCAGGCACACTCTTCTGAGCCTATGCAAGTCGACCAGACCAAGATGGTCAAAGCCCGTCAGGACTTACGCCGTGCCGAGGGGAGTTGCTTCTACTGTGGCAGTAAGGAGCACCGGATCCGTACCTGCCCAGAGAGGTCGGGAAACGCCTGTGTCTAGGTTCGCTCGGAGAGGTCCACCTAGACAAAAATAAATCCTCTTCATCTCTGCTGCTGTCTGTCTCAATTCTCCTCGGTGAGAACCGTTACTTCGAACTAGCCCAACTTGATTCTGGAGCAGCCGGGAATCTTGTTTCACAGGCTCTAGTAGAAAAATATCGCATTCCTACCAAACCTCTGGTTGAACCAGTATCTGTTGCTGCTGTGGATGGGGGTCTCCTACCACGTCCCATCCAACTTATCACTGAAGCCATAACCCTGCAGGTGGGAATGTTGCACTCTGAGAGCATCTCGTTTCATGTTCTGCCTGGACTCTCTCACGCTTTCTTACTAGGTCTGCCTTGGCTCCAAAAGCATGCACCCGTGCTCGACTGGCAGACTGGAGAGATCCTTCGCTGGGGACAGGACTGTCATAAAACGTGTTTGGTTCCTGTTCATCCCGTCCATCCTTCTCCTACACCAACTAATCTACCAGGGCTCCCGATTCCATATTGGTCATTCGCTGATGTCTTTAATAAAAAGGAAGCAGAGACATTACCCCCTCACAGACCGTATGATTGCCCGATCGACCTGCTACCCGGTACTACGCCTCCCCGTGGGCGTATTTACCCATTGTCTGCTGCTGAGACCAGGTCGATGTCCGAATATATCGAGGAGAATTTGGCCAAGGGATTCATCCGGAAATCCACCTCCCCAGCGGGAGCAGGTTTCTTCTTCGTAAAGAAGAAAGACGGCTCTCTCCGTCCCTGTATTGACTACAGAGGCCTAAATTTGATCACGGTGAAGAATAAGTACCCTCTTCCGCTCATTCCAGAATTGTTTGATCGTCTGAGGGGGGCTAGAATCTTCACCAAACTGGATCTTCGTGGGCATATAACCTAGTCCGTATCCGTCGGGGAGATGAATGGAAGACGGCATTCAACACCCGGGACGGCCACTACGAGTATTTGGTGATGCCCTTTGGTCTCTGTAATGCTCCAGCAGTCTTTCAGGAGTTGGTCAATGACATCTTTCGGGACCTTCTCTACTCCTGCGTTGTGGTGTACCTAGACGACATCTTGGTCTTCTCTCCGGATCTCCAGTCTCACCGGAGGGATGTTCGTCAGGTTCTGCTCAGGCTCAGGCAGAATCACCTCTTCGCCAAATATGAGAAGTGTCTATTTGAGCAGACCTCGCTTCCGTTTTTGGGCTACATCATTTCTCAGACAGGCCTACGAATGGATCCGGAGAAACTGTCTGCCATCGAGAAATGGCCCCGACCGGAGGGGTTGAAGGCCATTCAGCGGTTCCTGGGATTCGCCAATTATTACCGCCTTTTCATACCGCACTTCTCTTCCCGGACTGCTCCAATCTCCGCGCTCACCCGCAAGGATGCTAATCCCAAACAGTGGACGCCCGAAGCAGAGGAGGCCTTTCTTTCTTTAAAACAGGCCTTCTCTTCCGCTCCAGTGCTGCATCGTCCGGACGGCAACAAGCAGTTCTTCCTGGAGGTGGACACTTCTTCTTCTGGAGCCGGAGCGGTACTTACTCAAAAATCTTCATCCGGGAGGATGGTATCTTGCGGCTTCTTCTCCAAACTCTTCTCCTCTTCTGAGCGCAATTACTCCATAGGAGACCGAGAGTTATTGGCCATCAAGCTGGCATTGGAGGAGTGGCGTTACCTACTCGAGGGGGCTCTTCATCCGGTAATCATTTACACTGACCACAAAAATCTGGCTTACCTCCAGCATGCCCAGAGACTTAACCTTCGCCAAGCCCGGTGGTCCTTGTTTTTTGCCCGCTTTGATTTTCTTCTACATTTTCGCCCGGCTGACAAGAACATCAAGGCGGACGCCCTGTCCCGGTCCTTCCTGGTGTCGGATCTCGAGGAGGAACCTAAACATATCATCGATCCCGCCAAAGTGATGCAGGTGGCTCCCGTGAGTCTAAATCGTCTCCCTCCTGGTAAGACGTTCGTATCAGTAACCGATCGGAAGAGAATCCTACACTGGGGTCATTCGTCTAAACTAGCTGGTCACGCTGGTCAGAGAAAGACCCTCCAGCTCATTACTCGGCATTACTGGTGGCCTACCCTGCACAAGGACGTAATAGACTTTGTTTCTGCCTGTGTCTCCTGTGCCCGCAACAAAGTTCCGAGACACCTGCCTGCCGGCCGTCTTCTTCCGCTTCCTGTACCCGCTGCCCCCTGGCAGCATATAGCCATGGACTTCATAACAGATCTGCCCGTCTCGGCCGGTTGTACGGTCATTTGGGTGGTTGTTGACCGATTTTCCAAGATGGCTCACTTCATTCCCCTGCCAGGGCTTCCGTCTGCACCCGAGTTGGCTAAAGACTTTATCCGCCACATCTTCCGTCTTCATGGTCTGCCTCGTCACATTGTGTCGGATCGTGGGGTACAGTTCACCTCACGTTTCTGGAGAGCCACTTGTAAGTTGCTAGACGTCACTTTGGATTTCTCCTCCGCTTACCACCCGCAGTCCAATGGACAAGTCGAGCGAATCAATCAGAATCTGACCAGTTATCTCCGGCACTTCGTTAATGCCCACCATTCTGACTGGGTGGATCTCCTGCCTTGGGCCGAATTCTCTTACAACAATCACGAGAGCGAATCTTCCTCCAAATCTCCGTTTTTTGTAGTCTTCGGTCAACACCCTCGGATCCCTGTTCCTGTCTCCATCTCTGTGGACAATCCAGCTGCGGAATCTCTGGTTAACGAGTTTTCCTCCTTATGGGAGAGTACCCGGTCCGCACTCATTCTGTCATCCGAGCGCATGAAGAAACATGCTGACAAAAAACGTCTGGATCCTCCTCAATTCCGTCCTGGGGATAAGGTCTGGCTTTCGTCCAAGTATGTCCGGCTCAAGATTCCTTCCTACAAGTTAGGCCCTCGGTTCATCGGTCCTTTTGAGATCATCAGTCAGATCAACCCGGTGTCCTATAAATTGAAACTCCCGGCCAATTTGCGGATTCCTAACTCCTTCCATGTATCTCTCCTCAAACCGGTGGTACTTAACTCTTTTGTCAAGTCTACAGGTACACCTCCTGCTCCAGTGTCTGCTGAAGACGAATTTGAGGTAGAGAACATTCTGGCCACCAAAAGGGTAGGAAGAAAGACCTATTTTCTGGTGGATTGGAAGGGGTTTGGTCCTGAGGAGAGAAAGTTGGGAGCCTCGGGAGAACATCCATGCCCCTCTCATCCTAGCTAAATTTCTTTCTGGCCTAAAAAAGGGGGGGCCTAAAGGTGGGGTACTGTAGCGCCGGCGTCCTCTGCCAGGCAGGGACGCTGTTCCCCTGCGCCAGCGTCCTCTGCCAGGCAGGGACGTCGCTCCCTTACCCTCACACAGCGTCCTCCTTCCGCCCTGCTGGGGCTGCGCGCTCCTTCCCTGCCACTGGGCTTAGGGCGTGCGCGCGTGCACGCCCCTGCTCTTAAAGGGGCCGCGCGCATCTTTCAAAAAAGGTCCCCGGCCAATGCCGGTGGACTCCACCTTATATAAAGCACCTCCTCCTTAATGGAGGTGGCCGAGCAATGTTGTTGTTGCACTGTTTAACTCTGCTTCAGCCCTCAGGGTCCGTTACCAGTTACCTGCCTGTTTCCTGCCAGTTTCCTGTCTGCTACCTGCCCGCAAGCCTGCCTGGAGGTTCGGCCGTCACATGCGGTGACCATCGGCAATTCCAGAGACTCTCGCCTGCTCACTTGGGGGCGCTCATCAGCCATCTGCCTGCAAGCCTACCTGGAGGTTCGGCCATCACCTGCGGTGTCCATCGGCTATTCCAGAGACTCTCGCCTGCTCATTTGGGGGGCGCTCATCTGCCATCTGCCTGCAAGCCTACCTGGAGGTTCGGCCATCACCTGCGGTGTCCATCGGCTATTCCAGAGACTCTCGCCTGCTCACTTGGGGGCGCTCATCTGTCATCTGCCTGCTAGCCTACCGGGAGGCTCCACCATCTCAGGTCGTATATACCTGTCCATTCAGAGACTGCCCCGGCCCCTTGCCTGCCTGTTTATCCAGAGACTGCCCCGGTCACTTGCCGTGACTACCTGCCTGTCTACCCAGAGACTGCCCGGTCACTTGCCGTGACTACCCGCCTGTTTGTCCAGAGACTGCCCCGGTCACTTGCCGTGACTACCTGCTTGTCCCTCCAGAGACTGCCCCGGTCACTTGCCGTGACTACCTGCCTGTCCCTCCAGAGACTGCCCCGGTCACTTGCTGTGACTACCTGCCTGTCCCTCCAGAGACTGCCCCGGTCACTTGCCGTGACTACCCGCCTGTTTGTCCAGAGACTGCCCCGGTCACTTGCCGTGACTACCTGCCCGTCTACCCAGAGACTGTCCCTGTCACTTGCCGTGACTTCCTGTCCGTCTCCCCGGGCGCCACCCGCTCCTTTACAAGGAAAGCCTCCTTGTATAATAAAGCTCAGAGGTTCCGCCTCCCAGACCCGTTACAGATGTCAGTAATGGGGAAAAGCAATGGGAAAAGCAATGATGGGAGTAATGGGGAAAAGCAATGGGGAAAAGCAATGATGTCAGTAATGGGGAAAAGCAATGGGGAAAACAGTGATGGGAAAAGCAATGATGGGAGTAATGGGGAAAAGCAATGGGCAAAAGCAATGATGTGAGTGATGGGGGAAAAGCAATGATGGGAGTGATGAGGGAAAAGCAATGATGGGAGTGATGGGGAAAAAGCAATGGGGAGGAATGAGCGCTGGGGGAGGATGAACGCTGGGGAGGATGAGCGCTGGGGGAGGATGAGCGCTGGGGGAGGATGAGCGCTGGGGAGAATGAGCTCTGGGGGAGAATGAGCGCTGGGGAGGATGAGCGTTGGGGGAGGATGAGCGCTGGGGAGAATGAGTTCTGGGGAGGAATGAGCGCTGGGGAGGATGAGCGCTGGGGAGGATGAGCGCTGGGGGAGGATGAGCGCTGGGGGAGATGAGCGCTGGGGAGGATGAGCGCTGGGGGAGAATGAGCGCTGGGGGGAATGACTTCTTGCTGTTAACCAGTTAATGTTTACATGTCCACCACACTGCAGTGTCAAAAGAGGAAGCCAGCGAGACAGGCAGCAACATCACATCAGAGAGCTCTTGACCTCGAAACAGAAAATCCTCAGATCCTGGTATTGTAACATAATATTAAGGATAATATTTATTCATTGATATTGCGCTATTAACTCCACAGCACTATACATACATCATCAACACTGTCCCCATTGGGACATTTGATAACATTGGAATGTTTTTGTAAGAGCTTTTCTTGTGGAAAACCTGATGCGGCCCAGCCTCACCCAGATTCTACCTCCAGCGGCCCCCGGGTAAATTGAGTTTGAGACCCCTGCTCTAAAGGTTACATTGATTTTGGACACATGAACACAAATGGAGCTAAACTGTGTTTTCCTGTTTATTGCCATGTCATTGAGTGTAGAGCGTTCTTCAGTCACCAAGACCTCACTGTCATGTGTTTCTTATTACTCAAATCTAGTCCTAAATCACTTATAGGTTAATACTGTAAATTCAGTTTATATGTGGATGTCAGCAAGACAGGAGACACGTGACACCTGGTGTTTTATAGCCCCTCAAGACAGTAGAGACTGTAAGGACTATAACAAGAACCTGCCTGGGAATTATAATTCCCTCACTGCAGCATGCCCAATAGCCAGCACACATCCAAGTGGCCCGTCTGGCGACTAATTATCCTAGGTGCAGTTCTCTGACTGACCTGAGGGTAAGGGGGGCGCCAGAGAGCTGCAAGTTCCTAAGTGGAAGTGGGATAATTATAAATCCCTACAGATTATTGGGTCGGACGGCAGCAGCCGTCGTGTGTGTGCGCGTTTTCGTCACATTTGCGGCACGGAGGGATCACACGCCGTGATACCCGGGCTACTGAGTGGTGGACCGTGTGCACGTTCATCACACGGGTTTCCAGGCGCAGCGCCTGGAAACCCGCTGTGTACCTTGGTTACCAGCTCCCTGCATCAGGGCGCTGGTATCCAAGGTACACTGCGGGTAACTAAGCGATGTTACCCGCAGTGTCGCTTGTACTGATCGCTGCCTGAGCTGCCTGTTTGGCAGCTCAGCAGCGATAATGTAGCGATACACCAGTGATCCTGATCGTTGTCGGGATCGCTGGTGTATCGCTATGTGAGACCCAGCCTTAAGGTTTAGTGTTAGTAGGGGTAATATAGGACTTTGAACAGTGTGGGGCGCTGTAGATTAAGAGATTAGATTGAGTTAAGATAACAAATAGTTAAGACAATAGGATATAGCTAGTGGGAGGAGCTAGACAAGCGTGAGGAGAATGTGTTCCTGAGGTACTTAGTGAAGAGGAAGAAGAACAGTGAGGCTATTGACCGAAGCTGTGTTATGACAGAAGCTCATCAATCCAGACCCTACGGGTGTAAAGACACACGAGCATGAGCAGATCAGAGCAGCATGAGAGAAACAGCGGCTAGGACCTACGGTCTGAGAAGGATTGGCAGCGGCATCCTTTACTTTCACCCATAATGGGGAAAATGGACGGGGAGCACCAGGAACAAGCTAGTCCGGCTACTCAGGGAGCTGCGGTGCCAGAGGATACGGTTCGGGAACAAGTGGTGACAGGAAGAACCAGGGACAGTTCAGGGAAAGGAAGGTCCATCCTGTATGAAGATTGCTGTGTGGTGTCTGTATCTAAACTGAACGAGCAAGGTAAAGTTGTTTTGTTGAAAATGAACCTGGACTTTGAAAATCTTTGTGTGTTGCTGAAGGAAGCCGGGACTTTGCAGCCTGAGGAGAACTCTAACCCACAGGTGGGTGAAAAGCACTGCACACACACCACACCGGAGAAGGGACATCGTGTTAATGCAGCGGGGAGCCAGGGTTTGCCAGAACAGCAGCCCCTCACTATGATTATCACTTTGGCCCCCGTCACAACTTAGCATAGTCGGCAGGATTAAGATTCCTCACATACAGAAAACGGAGGAACCCCTAGCATGGCAAAGATGGCGGCCGTGAGAGACTTTAAAATGGCGGATTATGGCACGGAGGCTGGCAATAGCTCTGCCCTTCGTGGGCATCCTAAACTGAGAATGGTGCGAAAATCCATCTGGCAGAGGCAGTGGCCTGAACCTGGGATGCATCCCCTTGTGAGCAGTGCCTGCCCGTTGTGGGCGTGATGTAAGAAGAAGAAACCCTGTCCCCTGCAGCAGTCCGATGCTGAACGGGTGGAGTGACCGGAGGCAGCTCCTCCCTGGCCCGGGCAGGGGCCGGAAGAAAAAACCACGTGAGTAGCTGGACGGCGCCATTAGGAGAGACTGCATCGGCAGCAATGGCGCACCCGATGCTGCGGCGGTGTAAGCCGCACTGAGTGGAAGCGGCAGAAGGCGCTGGAGAAGGCCTAGCCTGGACAGTTGTGGAGAATGGCTGAATATAAGGAAGAGTACGAGCTGGATTGGTTCCCCCGTCCACCAGATAGCAGTACTGGCAGTTGCCAGAGAATGGGCGCCATGGTGTACCGGAGGCGGCTGGTGATCGGAAGGTAGAGACTGATCCAAATGCGGGGCCTTGTGGTTTGGCGGCGGAGGAGTTCAGGTCAGAGGACGCTGAGCTGGAAGGGCTGAACTGGGAGAACACTGACTACAATGACTTTGAATCAGAACCAATAAACTAGGAAGCTGTCCCGGAGGAGCCTGATCTGGAAGACTCTGTACCGAGCCCCCTGAAAAGGAGGAGATTGCAGCTGCGGAGGCGGACGCTGATGGTCACGGATCGGCCGCGGCAGTACTGGTGGAGCAGTAGGAGCGGGACTTCCAACAGCGGGCTGTGAGGGATCCCTGGCACCTGTTCCCGGTATGCCTTCCTGTCTTTGCCGACTTCTCATCCCTCGGCCCCACACCTCAGTACCAGAAAGAGGAGTGGCCCTTTCCACTCCCCGGGCAAGCAGCCTGGATAGCAGGGGTGGTGGAGGAGAAGAAGCAGAGGGAGCGTGAAATATGGGCGGAGCTGCGGCGCCCGGGAGGGTGTACGATGGCCAGCCGGTGGACCAGTGGCCTGCTGGTGTACACCAAACCATCTTGCAGGTACAATTTCATCTGGGAGACCCGCACATTCAGTAAGGTGTATGTCAACACGGGCTCAGTCAAATTACAGCGAACCCTGCAGGAAGGTGACCGGTCTCCTTTATAAAGGAAAGGGGGCCCCGGGGCTTTTATGCTGATACCGTCACCTTGATGTCCCCGGAGGATGACCCGAAACTGCTAGCGCAACAGGAACCGGCACGGGCTGCGTCACAACAGATGCCTGCAGAACGGCCAAGCTCCGCCCCTCTCTGGACTCTGGCGCTGGAGGCTGTTATCACGGGGACAGTGACTGAATTCAGTTCTTTGAGAAAAGAAATGTTGTGCTAGTTGCATGTGATGTTAATCCACAGGACTGTTCCACGTCCCTGGGGGCGGGAGCCCTTAATGCAGAGTAGTTAGTACGGCCACAGTTAAGAAGTTAAAATGTTATGTTTTCCCCTCCCAAGTTATTTGCGCTTGTTGTGCATCCCCTGCTGGATTACAGGACTGAGACCCCTTTGTGAAAAACAGACACTGTGTGGCTGCACAAGGGCTGTGTTTTAATAACTCTGTATTGACTTTGTCTAACCTGAAAATTATCCCTAGAGGGTTAAAAACAGCACACATGCTTTAAAGTGACCGTGATCTGTGCATAGGATAGAGGGGGAAAACCTGAGTAGGAGGACCCGATGAGTGAGCCGAGTCAGTATCAGATGGACTAAAAGCGCTCCTGGACTGTCAGAGCTGTGGTGAGTTGGCACGTGGACCATGATGTTTGTGTGGAAACTGGGAGACCGGGAAAAGGACTGGCCAACAAGCCTGGTGTGTCCTGTAGTGAACCGGTGGCGTGTTCGGGTCCCGGAAGCAAAGGGACTGGGGCCAAATGAACCTGTAGTGCTGATTAGACAACCCTTGGTTCGTGCCAGGTTATAAAGGATTGTGCCCATGTGTTGATGGGCAGGTGTGCATTGTTGGCTGAAGGGCTATGTTATTAAAGAGACTTGAACTGTTTGACCCAGGGTCCAAACCAAGTGGGACCGGGACCAGGCCTGACCAGGAACCGGGTCAGAGGTGGACAAGAAAAGAATGGATTCTTATGTGGAGTATAGTAACTGTTACAGTTAAACATATTTTAAAAGAATGTTTTGTATTAATCTCATTCTACCGGTACCACATGGTCAGGGATGACCATAGTTTTAGGAGGGAGGTGTGTAGGGGTGTGCTGGGGGCTAATTTATGCCCTGCATCCCTGTGCGTACCTTCTTAATAAAATCAGGTACGTGTTGCATAAAAGGTGTCATGTAATGTGATATTGTTTTACTGTATATTAATGTGTCAAGCAATGTACTTATGTTCATGCATTGTGTAAGTTACATATACCTTTATGGGCTAGGGATAGAGATAGGGAAATGTAGCAATTGAGTAAGGTTTAGTGTTAGTAGGGGTAATATAGGACTTAGAACAGTGGGGGGCTCTATAGATTAGGAGATTAGATTGAGTTAAGAAATAGTTAAGCCAATAGGATATATCTAGTGGGAGGAGCTAGACAAGGGTGAGGAAAATGTGTTCCTGAAGAAGTTAGTGAAGAGGAACAGTGAGGTTATTGACCAAAGCTGTGTTATGACAGAGGCTCATCAATCCAGGCCCAACGGGTGGAAAGACACATGAGCAAATCAGAGCAGGATGAGAGAAACAGCGGCTAGGCTTATGAGAAACTTCCGTGACTTCTGAGACCTATGGTCTGAGAAGGATTTGGCAGTGGCATCCTTTACTTTCGCCCATGATGGGGAAAATGGATAGGGAGCACCAGGAACAAGCTAGTCCGGCTACTCAGGGAGGTGCGGTACCGGAGGATACGGTATGGGAACAAGTGGTGACAGGAAGAACCAGGTACATTTCAGGGAAAGGAAGGTCCATCCTGTATGAAGATTGCTGTGCAGTGTCTATCCAAACTGAACGAGCTAAGTAAAGTTGTTTTGTTGAAAATGAACTTGGACTTTGAAAATCTTTGTGTGTTGCTGAAGGAAGCCGGAACTCTGCAGCCTGAGGAGAATTCACAGGTGGGTGAAATTCACTGCACACACACCACACCAGAGAAGGGACATCGTGTTAAGGCCTCTTTCACACATCCGGCGGGCGCCTTGCGGCGCCAGCGGCATTTTGCCGCAGCGCCGCATCCTGCATCCAGTTTGAAAACCGGATGCGCCGCATCGGGTTTTTCGCCACATCCGGTTTACGAATGCGGTAAAAAACCGCATCCGTCTCATCCGGTGTATCCGGTTTGTCAGCCGTTGACGCCGCAATGCGCCGGATCCGGTTTTTAAAAACGCCCTTTTTTGGGGTTCCAAACATGATTGGCTCCTGTAATCCTATATATACACTGCTCCTACATCCCATCTTTGACAGGTTGTAGAGGAGCAAGTGCAGGTTGGAGAGAAGAGCAAGTAGCAAGTGATTGGCGAACATGGATGTCATTATCGGCAATATCTTCAGGAATCTTGTTGATTTTACTGCGGAGATGAATCGATTGAGGTTTATCGTTCTGGAGAAGGAGCGAAAGTTTGAGAAGCAGCGCATTAGGCGTCAGCGTCTGCGAAGACGACGACGTATGTGGATCCACCCCATCACGGCACAGAGATTGACTCGTGGTGTCTATTCCACACTGAACATGGAGCTGCGACAAAATCCAGAGAAGTTCATTGCCTATCTGCGGATCAACAAAGAAAACTTTGACGATTTGCTGGAGCGTGTTGGCGACCAAATTAAAAAGTCGGACACCTACTGTCGGTTCTCGATATCTCCGGCGGAGCGTCTCATGGTGACTATAAGGTAAGCTATATGTATTGGATCTTTTTTCTTCAGCACACTTGCAATTTTATAATTAATTTGACATCACAGGGCAACTAGGAAACCATATCAGTAGCCAAAATTTAGTTATAAAACAGTGTTTCTCATAGATGTTATTATTTTTGTTATCTCCAATAAGTTGTAGCTGAGTTCTGGTATGTAATGCTGCGTTTCAGAAATAATTTGTAATGTCTATTTTGTTTTCAGATTTCTGGCAACTGGTGAGACGCTGGCATCGCTACATTTTCAGTATCGGATTGGAATCTCCACACTATCCGGGATAATAAAGTACACTTGTCGTGCTCTGTGGGATAGTTTGGTTGGAGAATTTATTCCAGAGCCAACAACAGAGCGGTGGCTTCAAATAGCGGACCAGTTTTTATGCATCTGCCAGTTCCCCAATTGCCTGGGCGCCGTTGATGGAAAGCACATCCGCATTCAAAAGCCTAAAGGAACCGGATCTGAATTTTTGAACTATAAAAAATATTTCTCTGTGGTCCTGATGGCTATTGCAGATGCCGAATACAAGTTTATTGCGGTGGACATTGGGTCTTATGGACGGTCTAATGACTCCCAAGTCTTTAAACTATCTGCTATGGGCCGTAAACTGTATGGAAACAGTTTTCAGTTTCCCCCCCTAGGCCACTGCCTCAAACCTCAGGCCCACCGATGCCATTCGTGTGTGTAGGTGATGAGGCATTCCAGCTGTCGGAACACCTATTGAAGCCGTACGCCAGCAGAGCATTGACACATACAAAGCGGATATTTAACTACCGCCTCACAAGAGCCAGACGGATGGTGGAGTGTGCCTTTGGCATTATGACAGCAAAATGGCGTGTCCTTTTGACTGCAATTAACTTGAAGACCGAGACTGTTGATGATGTAGTGAAAGCGTGCGTGGTCCTCCATAATTTTGTCCTAACCAAGGAACCAATTTCTTTGGAGGAGCACAATCAAGAAACAACTTTGCACGACTACAGCAACATTACCACTCGCAGTACAGTCGCGGTTTCAAGAATGAGGGACCAGTTTGCTCAATACTTTGTGTCACCGGAAGGTAGTGTTGACTGGCAGGATGACAGAGTGTGATAAATGTATTTTTTCTTTTCAAAATTTTATTTACCCACAATAAACCTTTAATAGTTTACTTGTCTACCTTCTTGTGTGTTTTTCTACTGTAACCTTTTTGCCATTGTTGTGTCCATGGCTGTTTGGCAAAAGTATTTCAAATTTTCTCTAAAAAAAGTGTAAATTGTAGGCCATGGTTCCCCAAATCCAGTCCTCACGGCCCACCAACAGGTATTGTTCTCATGATTTCCTTTGTATTGCTCAGGTGATAATTGCCTCACCTGTGCAATACAAAGTAAATCCTGAAAACATGATATTTTTTTGGTGGGCCTTGAGGACTGGAGTAGGGGAAACCTGGGGTAGGGGATAATCTTAAAAAATACACAATTTTTTTAACAAGAGAATACACTTTGCATATTACACAACCTGGGACATAACTTTGTCAAAAAGGTTGAATTTATGAACCTTTTAGCCAAAGTTAGGTGTACCTGGATAACAAATTTAAAACTTAACATCCTATAAATAAAAGACAGACAACAATGTTAAAAATATGAACAATTTATTGAAGAAATTTTTTTTAAAGTAGGCCTTTTTGGTCCAATTTTTAACTTTTAAATAAAAAATTTTTTTTATTAAACTTTATTATTTCGGTAAACTGTATTTTTTTAATCAACTTTTTCATTTTGTATTTTTTTTTTTTTTAAACTTTATTTTTTACAAGAAATATTACAATATGTACAGACACTACAGGTCAGTGTAGTGTGGGGTGGAAATACTGCTGGAGGGGCTGCGGAACACTTCGACCGTGGGAGTGTGGAGGGATGAACGGGATGGTGGTGGGGAAGGAACAGGAAGAGGTGAAGGGTGGAAAGACTGAAAGAATGGGAAGACAAGGCAGAACAGGTGGGTGGTGGTGGAGTGGAGGGATGGGCAGGAGGAGCAGATGACATAGTAGGCAATTGGAAGGGGGAAGGAGATTGGTAAGAGGTAGAAGTGTGGTAGGGGGTAGGTGGCTGGTAGTGGGTAGGTTGTTAGTACTGGGGAGGTGACTGTAGTTGGGGAGGTGGTTGGTACTGGGGAGGTGGTTGGAATTGGGGAGGTTGATGGACCTGGGAGGTGGTTGAAATTGTGGGGGTAGATGGACCTGGGGAGGTGGTTGGTATTGAATAGGAGGAAGAGGAGGTATGTCAGGTGGAGGGGGGGGGGAGATGGACGGCGGCTGTAGGGGGGGGAGGTGGAGGAATGACTGGGGTGGATTGAGGATGGGAGAGAACCTGCACTACAGCAGCGTGGCATGTGTGCATCACATACATCTGCTGGTCATAAGATAGCGGATCTATGCGCTCCGCAACCGATCTAAAAAAGCTGTGGTTCGGGGGTGCTCTTAACTCTGAACGCACAGTTTCCAGAAGTGTCTTCACCTCACCAACTAGGGAGGTTATCTGACTAACGCCTGCGGCAACTTGTTCGGATAGCACCTTAAGGCAGTTCTGGAAAGATGCTTTCATATGTAAGAACTCGGGCGCATAGTTCTTTTCCTGACCCCTCTGACGCTGCCGCCCAGTACCCGCAGCTGTACTAGAGGTGGCAGGGTCAGAAGGGTGGGGTAAAGGGAAGGCTATATCCTGACCAGCAGATTCATGTAATGCAGCCGGCCACGCTGCTCCAGCGCTGGTGGAGGGGACAGCGGGATCAAGTGTGTGGGAAGGCTGGGAAGGGGCAGATGTAGAGGGGCGGTCGAAGTGTCCCTCGGTGTCGGTCTCCTGAGGGATCGCTCTAGAAGGCTCCAACTCTGCGGGCGCCCGAGTGCTGGTCACCGTGCTGTGGAAGCAAAAAAAAAAAAAAAATAATATACAGATGTGTAATGGCCCTGGCTGCAAAATAAAAAAAAAAGGTTAACATTTGATGGTAATATTTACCTTCTGGTGACCATGGTTTCACGCAGGAACGCCAGAGCTTGTGCATATTTGTACTTGCTCTGGCGTCCTGAAGAACCATCGGGGCCCGCATCTCTTTGTTAAATTCCTTCTTAAAGCGATCCCTCACAGACCGCCACCGCTTCATAATTCTCTCCCCTGAAACGAGAAAGGACACATTGGTTACTATACAACATCAGTGTTTACCACACTTCAGTCCTTGTGTCCCCCAGAGTTCATGTTTTCATTATTTCCATAGTGTTTCACAAAAGGAAAACATGAAGCGTGGGTGACACGAGGACTGAAGTTTTGGAAACACACCTTTACAGTCAGCAACATGAACTATACTTACGGAATTTAGTCTGGGACCTAGGATTGAGGTCCTCCCAGCGGTGCACCATTGCTGCTGCCACTTCCTCCCAGAGCCGTCGGGTCACAATTTGATCGGAATGCCGGCGGTCCCCCATATTCCACAGCGGCTCCCTTTCTCGGACAAGATCTATCATTAATTCCACATCCAGGCCCTCCTCCGTGTCCGAGTCGGGAGCACGCTGTGAAGCCTGTGAAATTAAAAAAAGAAAAAAACGAAAATGATCATACACATTCTTTTTAAAAAAAATTAAAAATTATGAAATAAACTATAAAAAAAATAAATAAATAAAAACTTACACGTTGAGAACCGCCGACACTCTCACGACGACTCTGGGAGTCGCTGGGAGGAACCCTCTGGCTCCCAGATCCGAGAGACTAAAAATTAAAAACAAACATGTAATTTATAGCAAAATGTGGGATGTAATAGTTACTTTCTGCTTGCTATCCTCATAGCTTGGAGGTCCTCTCCTCCCCTCTGCTCCACTAGGGCTTCAGCCGCCGCCGCCTCTCGTTCACGTCTTCTGCTGTTGAATAAGGACACAAAAAGGGACAGTGAATATATGTCTATTCCTTTGCCCTGGCTGAAAGAGAAAAACAAACAGGGACATGGGGGATGTCATTTACTTTCTACTGGCTTGCCTCCTTGCATCCAGGATCTCCTGCGCCCTTGCATTTCCAGCATCAATTCTTCTGCTGTGGAATTAACAGACAAAAGGAATTTTGTTTATATGTATTGATTGTCCCTGTTTTAAAATATAACATTCAAACAAGGACATTATTCCGCTTAATGTTTACCGAACACAACATGCAATCATTAATTGTAGCCATAAACAGTAGCAGGGGGAAACTGTATCCCTGGACAAACAAAAAAAAAATACAGTACCATGGGGAAACACCCGATCCCCAAAAAAAATAACAAAAAATAACATTAGAACATTATGATACTAAAAACATGCACATTTCAGATAGTAGCATGAGTAATAAACCGTCACAGGCACAAAAAAAAAAAGATTTAAAAAAAAAAAAAAAAAAGATCAACATTAGCATAGTAAACACATGCAAATGTAAGATAGCAGCATGAGTAGATAAACCGTCACAGGCCACAAAAAATAAAGATTTAAAAAAAAAAAAAAAGATCAACATTAGCATAGTAAACAAATGCAAATGTAAGATACCAGCATGAGTAGAAAAACCGTCAGAGGCCACAAAAAATAAACATTGCAAAAAAAAAAAAAGTAGATAAACATTAGGATAGTAAACACATGCACATTTCACATAGCATGATGACTAGCAAAAGCATCACATGGCCAAGAAAATGTAAAAAAAAATTGTTAAAAAAAACGCATTCTGCAAACAAAAAAATGCACATTTCACATAGCATCATGAGTAGATAATAAACCGTCACAGGCCATACAAAAAAAATAATAAAAACAAAAATACACAACATCAACATTTGGATAAACACATGCACATTTCAGATAGTAGCATGAGTAAATAAACCGTCACAGGCACCAAAAAAAAAGATTTAAAAAAAAAAAAAAAAGATCAACATTAGCATAGTAAACACATGCAAATGTAAGATAGCAGCATGAGTAGATAAACCGTCACAGGCCACAAAAAATAAAGATTTAAAAAAAAAAAAAAAAAGATCAACATTAGCATAGTAAACAAATGCAAATGTAAGATACCAGCATGAGTAGAAAAACCGTCAGAGGCCACAAAAAATAAACATTGCAAAAAAAAAAAAAAGTAGATAAACATTAGGATAGTAAACACATGCACATTTCACATAGCATGATGACTAGCAAAAGCATCACATGGCCAAGAAAATGTAAAAAAAATTGTTAAAAAAAACGCATTCTGCAAACAAAAAAATGCACATTTCACATAGCATCATGAGTAGATAATAAACCGTCACAGGTCATACAAAAAAAATAATAAAAACAAAAATACACAACATCAACATTTGGATAAACACATGCACATTTCAGATAGCATGATGACTAGCAAAAGCATCCCAGGGACAAGAAAATGTAAAAAAATTTAAAAAAAAACAGCATTCTGCAAACAAAAAAATGCACATTTCACATAGCATCATGAGTAGATAATAAACCGTCACAGGTCATACAAAAAAAATAATAAAAACAAAAATACACAACATCAACATTTGGATAAACACATGCACATTTCAGATAGCATGATGACTAGCAAAAGCATCCCAGGGACAAGAAAATGTAAAAAAAATTTAAAAAAACAGCATTCTGCTAAAAAAAAATGCACATTACACATAGCAGCATAAACCGTCACAGGCCACCAAAAAAGATTTAAAAACAATGAAACACTACATCAACATTATGATAGTAAAAAACATGAACATTTCAGATAGTAGCAGGACAAGCAACCACATCACAGGCCCCAAAAAAATTTAAAAAAAAAACAAAAAACATTATGATACACAAATACATACACATTTCATATTGTCGCAGGGAGACCAAGCACATCACTGAAAATAAACAGTACCAGTAGATCTACATTATCAACATTCACAACAGTAGCAGGGGATACATAATAAGTTCCCAAACATACGTATTTTAAACACTACCAGCGGGGACCCACCCCATCAGCGGAAATTAAATTTACTACAGTACCAGGGGAACAAAAAAATGTCCAACAACATATTATGCACATACCAAAGGGACCTTCACCATATAGGGAAATCCAAAGGGTGCATGGGTAGATGGGGGTGTGTAATTATACAATTACTGACAACATGGATATAAAATATCCAAAAGCACACCACTGACAAGATATATGTATATAAAAGTATCAAATTTATTCATATTACAATTACAAAAATATATAGAAGAACAAACATACAAGGGATAGGATAACCCAAAAGTTATGCACAGAAAGTGACTGGGGGAGCTTTTGAAATAAATTGGTATATGGCATATGTGATGTGTCAATAGTAGTTTATACAGCCCATCTAGTAACCAATGTACCTAAGCAAATCATATGCGGCTGAAAAACAAATACCAAGAAAACATACCCATATTAAATAACCGGTTCCACACAGTCACTGCAGCCCCGACGCGCGTTTCGCGTTTTGCAGCTTTCTCAAGGGGAATGTGCATGTCCTATTCCACCCAGTGTCCGTATTCTTAGATTAATCTTCTTTGGACATCTATGAATTCTTTTTGTTTGCATTATTATCTATGTATCCATAATGTCTTATGACATCTTATCTGTATAGGGTTTTCTGTTGCTATATATATTATTGATATCTGTTATCAAATTTTTTGATGTATATTTATATTTATACTCTTTCATAGATCATGTATGCAAACATATTTTTACACTTAGTCGGACAATGGTATAATATATTTTACTTGAGGTATATTATGGATTCTTCTTTCCTTGTATCAATGGCGCACTCATATTGGTGGTTTTGTTTGGCTAATGGGCTCCAGTAAAATGGCGACGCGCATGTGCGCCATGCCCGGCTCGCACGCTCGCTGCCTAAGGCCTCTAGTGGTCTCGATATGCGGAAATGACGTCACGGAGGATTTCCTCCCCGCACGCCGAGACCTGAGTGCCGGAGGTGGCGGCGCGGTGTGACCTGGGGATGATGGCGCCGTGCGCGTCAGGAACGCCAGCAGATTATACCCTGCCTTACCACACCTGCGAGATCAGGGGGATGCGCCATTGTAGACGCCATGATTGGTTCAGGTTTGGATGTGGGGGTTATATAACTGGACACTGGGTGGAATAGGACATGCACATTCCCCTTGAGAAAGCTGCAAAACGCGAAACGCGCGTCGGGGCTGCAGTGACTGTGTGGAACCGGTTATTTAATATGGGTATGTTTTCTTGGTATTTGTTTTTCAGCCGCATATGATTTGCTTAGGTACATTGGTTACTAGATGGGCTGTATAAACTACTATTGACACATCACATATGCCATATACCAATTTATTTCAAAAGCTCCCCCAGTCACTTTCTGTGCATAACTTTTGGGTTATCCTATCCCTTGTATGTTTGTTCTTCTATATATTTTTGTAATTGTAATATGAATAAATTTGATACTTTTATATACATATATCTTGTCAGTGGTGTGCTTTTGGATATTTTATATCCATGTTGTCAGTAATTGTATAATTACACACCCCCATCTACCCATGCACCCTTTGGATTTCCCTATATGGTGAAGGTCCCTTTGGTATGTGCATAATATGTTGTTGGACATTTTTTTGATTATAATTGCTTCTGTGTTTTTCACAGCTCTTGATCCAAAGCATATGGACTTTCGAGCACGCGATCAAGCGTGGCTCAATAAATTAAGTGAGGTATTTAAGGATGACCCAAGTATTGTTTTTAATAGTAAAGATGCAACAGACCAAATCAATCGACTTAAGGAATTGTTCCATAAACGAACAAAGGCATGGTGGAATCGTGCCTTTTTGGAGCGTTATATCACCAAAAATTTGGTCCCACGTGGCCTACGTGTCCAGATTTTCCCTTCATTCACAGTGAGTGATGAAAAACTTAAGGATAAGTGGGAATCCGTAGCTAATGTATGTTCAAAAGGCTTTATGGAAATTCTTATGCAGATTGACGATAATAAGATCAAAGAAATTGAAATGGAAATCGAGATATTACAGAAAGATCTGAAAAAGGAACTATCTGTAACTGCATTAGAGGAGCTTGACAAAGATCTTGAAACTTGTTTTCAGAAATGGGAAAAAGATATAGTAAGTTTCAAAACACGTAAATTTCAGCGGGATAGCTCTGATTTTCAGAATAAGACCATGTATAAATGGCGAAGGATGTACAAAACTGGAACTTCTAATAGATCTAGATCAGGTTCCATGTCATCATTTACATCTACGGATGAGGCACGACCTACCACAAGTGATTCCCTGGCAGAAGGTTCATTCACCGCCTCTAACATTAAAGATCCTAGAAGGAATTATAGATCCAATAAAAGGAAAATTACTCCTCCACAGCAACATATCAAGAAAACTCGCAGCCATCATAATAATATGGAGGTAATTAACCTCTCTACACACAATTTGACCAAAACACAAAAGGATTTGTTAAGCTTAGGGCTCTCATTTTCGCCTACTAATAAATTTCAATTTTTTACAGCGGTGAAGGACCTCCACCTCTTCTGCCGTAAGCTTGTTTTGAGAAGGTTGCATCATCGGCCCAATGAGGATATCGGCGTCCGCGGTGTGGACTGAGCAAGAGACTTTGGAGGTATTAGAGGACCTATTAAATGAACAAGAATCAGAGGAAGTGATTAATTTTCCCAAAAATGTCATGCCCAGATCAACAACTTTTCCCCCCTTGTCAATATGTCCACAGGTTGACATTTTTGCGAGGCTAGTCACTGATGACTTTAAAAAAGTATCAACAAAAATTAAGAGAGATAATCTCAATTCAACTGAAAGAAGGGCCCTAAAGGAATTAAAGGCAATTAAGGACATAGTTATTAAACCTGCTGACAAGGGGGGAAATATTGTGATCTGGCCTATTGACAAATATGAGAGGGAGGCTTTCAAACAGCTAAAGAATAAAGAATATTATTCTATTCTCCCACAGAATCCTCTGACCTCATTTTCTAACCAACTAAGTGTAATTCTTACACAAGCTTGGGAAAAGGGGATTATCCCCAAAAAAATCTTGGATGGATTATTGATTAAATTTCCTAAGGTCCCTACTTTTTACCTCCTCCCCAAAGTCCATAAGGACCTCACTGACCCACCGGGGCGTCCGATAGTCTCTGGCATGGGGGATTGTGCGACCCAGTATGTAAATTCATTGATCATTACCTTAAACCTCTGGTGGAGACGCTTCCCTCGTATGTCAGGGACTCTACGGACGTCCTGGTGAGAGTCGATGGGTTGTCCCTGGACTCTGATATGCTCTTTATTACCGCGGACGTCGAGTCCTTATATACATGTATTGATCACAAACATGGGCTCCGGGCTGCACGATTCTTTTTGGAGATGAGCAGTGTGGACAGATCCCTGGTTGACCTGATAATGGAACTTCTGGAATTTGTCTTGTATCATAATTTTTTCACTTTCAGGGATCGGTTTTATCTGCAGAGGCGTGGCACTGCCATGGGGGCGGCGTGTGCGCCCGCCTACGCAAACCTCTTCCTCGGCCTTTGGGAGAGGGAGGTGTTTCGTGGGGAGGGGGCATGTGCCGCCGACCGTGTGCAGTGCTGGCTCCGTTATATCGACGACCTTTTGATTATATGGCAGGGACCAATCCCTGAGTTGGATAGATTTATGTCTGATTTAAATGACAATGTCTACAATATCAGACTTATCTATAGATGGCATAGACATAGGATTGATTTCCTGGATATTTCCTTGCTGGTTGATGACATGGGATCTGTCCACACTGATATTCATCGTAAGGAGACCTCTGTTAATTCCTTCCTTCACTCCTCCTCTGGACATGCGTATTCAACAATTAAAGCAATTCCCATTGGCCAATTTCTCAGGGCAAAACGTATCTGCTCTACTGCAGATCAGTTTGAACATCAGGCTGGAGACCTGAGAGAGCGTTTTTTGGCTAGAGGATATAGTCATAGAAGTATAAGGCATGGATATCATAGAGCAAAATATACTCCTCGACAGGCATTATTACATAAACCTGTGGGTGCCAAAGAGAAAGGAAGCTCATATACACGATTTATCACCACATACAACTGCCAGTGGGATAACATCCGCCAGATTTTAACTAAACATTGGTCAGTTCTTAAAACTGACCCAATTCTCTCCAAAGAGATTTCTGAGAAACCCTTGATTACAGCTAGAAGGAGCAAAAACTTGAGAGATCATCTGGTCCATAGCCACTATACTGTTGAACAAAAGAACTTTTTTGGATCTAGTGGCCAGAGGTGGGGTTGTTTTCCCTGTGGCAGTTGTAGGGCTTGCAATTTGCATAATATCATCCGAGCTAAAACCTTTCATGATGTTGAGGGTACTCGTCAATATGACATCATGCACTATATTTCATGTACAACCTCATATGTTGTATATTTGGCACAATGTCCATGTCCCAAAACATATATTGGGCTAACGACAAGGGAATTGCGTGTCAGAGTGAGGGAACACGTTAGGAGCATAGCTGCGGCGGGAGAGGTGGAGGATCCTTCGCAACTGAGAACACTTCCTAGGCACTTTCTTTTGTGTCATAATTCAGACCCTTGTGGTCTTAAAATCTATGGAATTGATAGAATAAGGGGCGGTGTAAGAGGAGGTGATATGAAGGCCCTTTTGGCACAAACAGAAACTAAATGGATCGTGGAACTGGGCACTATGGCCCCCATGGGACTAAATGAGAAACTGAGCTTCGCTCCTTTCTTATAGTTGCATCTTTATTTTTTAAAAATAGTTTGTTATGTGTCTTTTGTGTTTCCTTTGTGCGTGTTTTTATTAATTTTTACTAATTTTTGTATTGTTCATCCCATCTTAGTTTATCCAATATGTTCTTGTTATCGGACTCACTGTGTGACCCCTATCCAGACGGGACCATTCATGACTTCATATGAATGAATCAGAGTAACTTTCTGGACATCTATGAATTTTTCCTCCTGCACTACTACTCGGATATTTATAATGTCTTATGACATCTTATGTATATGTGGTGTGTGTCGTTATATATTTTTGATGTCTGCGATTGGTATATCTTTTGTTAATATGCTGTCAACATGTCCGTATTCTTAGATTAATCTCTTTGGACATCTATGAATTCTTTTTGTTTGCATTATTATCTATGTATCCATAATGTCTTATGACATCTTATTTGTATAGGGTTTTCTGTTGCTATATATTATTGATATCTGTTATCAAATTGTTTGATGTATATTTATATCTATACTCTTTATAGATCATGCATGCAAACATATTTCTACACTTAGTCGGACAATGGTATAGTATATTTTACTTGAGGTATATTATGGATTCTTCTTTCCTTGTATCAATGGCGCACTCATATTGGTGGTTTTGTTTGGCTAATGGGCTCCAGTAAAATGGCGACGCGCATGTGCGCCATGCCCGGCTCGCACGCTCGCTGCCTAAGGCCTCTAGTGGTCTCGATATGCGGAAATGACGTCACGGAGGATTTCCTCCCCGCACGCCGAGACCTGAGTGCCGGAGGTGGCGGCGCAGTGTGACCTGGGGATGATGGCGCCGTGCGCGTCAGGAACGCCAGCAGATTATACCCTGCCTTACCACACCTGCGAGATCAGGGGGGATGCGCCATTGTAGAGCCATGATTGGTTCAGGTTTGGATGTGGGGGTTATATAACTAGACACTGGGTGGAATAGGACATGCACATTCCCCTTGAGAAAGCTGCAAAACGCGAAACGCGCGTCGGGGCTGCAGTGACTGTGTGGAACCGGTTATTTAATATGGGTATGTTTTCTTGGTATTTGTTTTTCAGCCGCATATGATTTGCTTAGGTACATTGGTTACTAGATGGGCTGTATAAACTACTATTGACACATCACATATGCCATATACCAATTTATTTCAAAAGCTCCCCCAGTCACTTTCTGTGCATAACTTTTGGGTTATCCTATCCCTTGTATGTTTGTTCTTCTATATATTTTTGTAATTGTAATATGAATAAATTTGATACTTTTATATACATATATCTTGTCAGTGGTGTGCTTTTGGATATTTTATATCCATGTTGTCAGTAATTGCATAATTACACACCCCCTACATGCACCCTCTGGATTTTCCTTTTTGGTGAAGGTCTCCGTGGTATGTGCATAATATGTTGTTGGACATTTTTTTGATTATAATTGCTTCTGTGTTTTTCACAGCTCTTGATCCAAAGCATATGGACTTTCGAGCACGCGATCAAGCGTGGCTCAATAAATTAAGTGAGGTATTTAAGGATGACCCAAGTATTGTTTTTAATAGTAAAGATGCAACAGATCAAATCAATCGACTTAAGGAATTGTTCCATAAACGAACAAAGGCATGGTGGAATCGTGCCTTTTTGGAGCGTTATATCACCAAAAATTTGGTCCCACGTGGCCTACGTGTCCAGATTTTCCCTTCATTCACAGTGAGTGATGAAAAACTTAAGGATAAGTGGGAATCCGTAGCTAATGTATGTTCAAAAGGCTTTATGGAAATTCTTATGCAGATTGACGATAATAAGATCAAAGAAATTGAAATGGAAATCGAGATATTACAGAAAGATCTGAAAAAGGAACTATCTGTAACTGCATTAGAGGAGCTTGACAAAGATCTTGAAACTTGTTTTCAGAAATGGGAAAAAGATATAGTAAGTTTCAAAACACGTAAATTTCAGCGGGATAGCTCTGATTTTCAGAATAAGACCATGTATAAATGGCGAAGGATGTACAAAACTGGAACTTCTAATAGATCTAGATCAGGTTCCATGTCATCATTTACATCTACGGATGAGGCACGACCTACCACAAGTGATTCCCTGGCAGAAGGTTCATTCACCGCCTCTAACATCAAAGATCCTAGAAGGAATTATAGATCCAATAAAAGGAAGATTACTCCTCCACAACAACATATCAAGAAAACTCGCAGCCATCATAATAATATGGAGGTAATTAACCTCTCTACACACAATTTGACCAAAACACAAAGGGATTTGTTAAGCTTAGGGCTCTCATTTTCGCCTACTAATAAATTTCAATTTTTTACAGCGGTGAAGGACCTCCACCTCTTCTGCCGTAAGCTTGTTTTGAGAAGGTTGCATCATCGGCCCAATGAGGATATCGGCGTCCGCGGTGTGACTGAGCAAGAGACTTTGGAGGTATTAGAGGACCTATTAAATGAACAAGAATCAGAGGAAGTGATTAATTTTCCCAAAAATGTCATGCCCAGATCAACAACTTTTCCCCCTTGTCAATATGTCCACAGGTTGACATTTTTGCGAGGCTAGTCACTGATGATTTTAAAAAAGTATCAACAAAAATTAAGAGAGATAATCTCAATTCAACTGAAAGAAGGGCCCTAAAGGAATTAAAGGCAATTAAGGACATAGTTATTAAACCTGCTGACAAGGGGGGAAATATTGTGATCTGGCCTATTGACAAATATGAGAGGGAGGCTTTCAAACAGCTAAAGAATAAAGAATATTATTCTATTCTCCCACAAAATCCTCTGACCTCATTTCCTAACCAACTAAGTGTAATTCTTACACAAGCTTGGGAAAAGGGGATCATCCCCAAAAAAATCTTGGATGGATTACTGATTAAATTTCCTAAGGTCCCTACTTTTTACCTCCTCCCCAAAGTCCATAAGGACCTCACTGACCCACCGGGGCGTCCGATAGTCTCTGGCATGGGGGGATTGTGCGACCCAGTATGTAAATTCATTGATCATTACCTTAAACCTCTGGTGGAGACGCTTCCCTCGTATGTCAGGGACTCTACGGACGTCCTGGTGA
Source organism: Oophaga sylvatica (assembly GCA_033576555.1). Classification (NCBI taxonomy): domain Eukaryota; kingdom Metazoa; phylum Chordata; class Amphibia; order Anura; family Dendrobatidae; genus Oophaga; species Oophaga sylvatica. Next base: position 423,324,081 of record JARQOD010000006.1, on the reverse strand, counting down.
GAGTCGATGGGTTGTCCCTGGACTCTGATATGCTCTTTATTACCGCGGACGTCGAGTCCTTATATACATGTATTGATCACAAACATGGGCTCCGGGCTGCACGATTCTTTTTGGAGATGAGCAGTGTGGACAGATCCCTGGTTGACCTGATAATGGAACTTCTGGAATTTGTCTTGTATCATAATTTTTTCACTTTCAGGGATCGGTTTTATCTGCAGAGGCGTGGCACTGCCATGGGGGCGGCGTGTGCGCCCGCCTACGCAAACCTCTTCCTCGGCCTTTGGGAGAGGGAGGTGTTTCGTGGGGAGGGGGCATGTGCCGCCGACCGTGTGCAGTGCTGGCTCCGTTATATCGACGACCTTTTGATTATATGGCAGGGACCAATCCCTGAGTTGGATAGATTTATGTCTGATTTAAATGACAATGTCTATAATATCAGACTTATCTATAGATGGCATAGACATAGGATTGATTTCCTGGATATTTCCTTGCTGGTTGACGACATGGGATCTGTCCACACTGATATTCATCGTAAGGAGACCTCTGTTAATTCCTTCCTTCACTCCTCCTCTGGACATGCGTATTCAACAATTAAAGCAATTCCCATTGGCCAATTTCTCAGGGCAAAACGTATCTGCTCTACTGCAGATCAGTTTGAACATCAGGCTGGAGACCTGAGAGAGCGTTTTTTGGCTAGAGGATATAGTCATAGAAGTATAAGGCATGGATATCATAGAGCAAAATATACTCCTCGACAGGCATTATTACATAAACCTGTGGGTGCCAAAGAGAAAGGAAGCTCATATACACGATTTATCACCACATACAACTGCCAGTGGGATAACATCCGCCAGATTTTAACTAAACATTGGTCAGTTCTTAAAACTGACCCAATTCTCTCCAAAGAGATTTCTGAGAAACCCTTGATTACAGCTAGAAGGAGCAAAAACTTGAGAGATCATCTGGTCCATAGCCACTATACTGTTGAACAAAAGAACTTTTTTGGATCTAGTGGCCAGAGGTGGGGTTGTTTTCCCTGTGGCAGTTGTAGGGCTTGCAATTTGCATAATATCATCCGAGCTAAAACCTTTCATGATGTTGAGGGTACTCGTCAATATGACATCATGCACTATATTTCATGTACAACCTCATATGTTGTATATTTGGCACAATGTCCATGTCCCAAAACATATATTGGGCTAACGACAAGGGAATTGCGTGTCAGAGTGAGGGAACACGTTAGGAGCATAGCTGCGGCGGGAGAGGTGGAGGATCCTTCGCAACTGAGAACACTTCCTAGGCACTTTCTTTTGTGTCATAATTCAGACCCTTGTGGTCTTAAAATCTATGGAATTGATAGAATAAGGGGCGGTGTAAGAGGAGGTGATATGAAGGCCCTTTTGGCACAAACAGAAACTAAATGGATCGTGGAACTGGGCACTATGGCCCCCATGGGACTAAATGAGAAACTGAGCTTCGCTCCTTTCTTATAGTTGCATCTTTATTTTTTAAAAATAGTTTGTTATGTGTCTTTTGTGTTTCCTTTGTGCGTGTTTTTATTAATTTTTACTAATTTTTGTATTGTTCATCCCATCTTAGTTTATCCAATATGTTCTTGTTATCGGACTCACTGTGTGACCCCTATCCAGACGGGACCATTCATGACTTCATATGAATGAATCAGAGTAACTTTCTGGACATCTATGAATTTTTCCTCCTGCACTACTACTCGGATATTTATAATGTCTTATGACATCTTATGTATATGTGGTGTGTGTCGTTATATATTTTTGATGTCTGCGATTGGTATATCTTTTGTTAATATGCTGTCAACATGTCCGTATTCTTAGATTAATCTTCTTTGGACATCTATGAATTCTTTTTGTTTGCATTATTATCTATGTATCCATAATGTCTTATGACATCTTATCTGTATAGGGTTTTCTGTTGCTATATATTATTGATATCTGTTATCAAATTTTTGATGTATATTTATATTTATACTCTTTCATAGATCATGTATGCAAACATATTTTTACACTTAGTCGGACAATGGTATAATATATTTTACTTGAGGTATATTATGGATTCTTCTTTCCTTGTATCAATGGCGCACTCATATTGGTGGTTTTGTTTGGCTAATGGGCTCCAGTAAAATGGCGACGCGCATGTGCGCCATGCCCGGCTCGCACGCTCGCTGCCTAAGGCCTCTAGTGGTCTCGATATGCGGAAATGACGTCACGGAGGATTTCCTCCCCGCACGCCGAGACCTGAGTGCCGGAGGTGGCAGCGCGGTGTGACCTGGGGATGATGGCGCCGTGCGCGTCAGGAACGCCAGCAGATTATACCCTGCCTTACCACACCTGCGAGATCAGGGGGGATGCGCCATTGTAGACGCCATGATTGGTTCAGGTTTGGATGTGGGGGTTATATAACTGGACACTGGGTGGAATAGGACATGCACATTCCCCTTGAGAAAGCTGCAAAACGCGAAACGCGCGTCGGGGCTGCAGTGACTGTGTGGAACCGGTTATTTAATATGGGTATGTTTTCTTGGTATTTGTTTTTCAGCCGCATATGATTTGCTTAGGTACATTGGTTACTAGATGGGCTGTATAAACTACTATTGACACATCACATATGCCATATACCAATTTATTTCAAAAGCTCCCCAGTCACTTTCTGTGCATAACTTTTGGGTTATCCTATCCCTTGTATGTTTGTTCTTCTATATATTTTTGTAATTGTAATATGAATAAATTTGATACTTTTATATACATATATCTTGTCAGTGGTGTGCTTTTGGATATTTTATATCCATGTTGTCAGTACCAGGGGAACCAATCATCATCACAGAAAATACATTAATTTAAAATGTACCAGGGTGCAAAAAAAAACCAGTAGCTCACACAGCATTGGTGACATATGCATTGTAAATTTTGGCTTTGGGAGGGGGGGGGCATATATACCGTCTGTTTTCCTGATGCTCCATGGTGCGGATCCTGGCTGCGTCCGGTGGCTGCGTCCGGTGGCTGCGTCCGGTGGCTGCTTCTGACTCTGGGTATGGCTCATGTGGATGTGACTGATGTCCCACAAAATGCTTTTTTTATATGTTTGCTGAGGGGTGGTATCTGTCTGGTATCTGTTTGCTGTGGGCTGGTATCTCAATTAAAGAAACCGGATGCGGCTACCGGATGCGGCTCACGCCGCATGCGGTGCATTGCGGCGTCCATAGACTTTCATTTTAAAAAATGCCGGAAGCGCCGCATGTGGCGCTTCCGGCTTTTTCGCCGCAGACAAAAAACGTGACATGCAACGATTTTTCCAGACGCCGCACGGCGACCAGACACCGCATCCGGCACAAACCGGACGCGCCGCAGGGACATGCGGCGCAATGCGGCACTTATGAAAGTCAATGGAAAAAAAAAACGCAAGTGGCGCATCAGGTTTTATGATGCAGCGCTGCGGCAAAATGCCGCGGGCGCCGCAAGGCGCCCGCCGGATGTGTGGAAGAGGCTAATGCAGCGAGGTGCCATGGTGTTCCAGAACAATAGCCCCTTGCCATGACTATCACGTTGGCCCCGTTACAAATTCACTCTGAACACCTAGGCATTGGCTGTCAGATTTTCATTTCCAAGACTCCCAGTGAATATCTGCCATAGATTCAGGAGCCCTAACTGGTAATAAATCAAACTTTGTCTTGTCCCTTCAAACAACAGCACAATAAAAGAATTACAGTATCAGCAAATACACTGTGTAATAAAAAGTTATAGAATTTTCCTAGGTCATTTCCTTTGCAATTTCATGTGATTGGACAGCTCATTGCTTCCTTCATTCAGTAGGAGCCTTCATTGTTTACTTCCAAAAAGCAGTCCTGATCCTGTGTAGAGTTGAATTTTTTCAGATTCGGTTCCGAATATGATCAAATTCGAATATTGTTTTTGCAATATTCGTCGAACTGTGTGGCCCAGCTGCGCTTGGTACACATGTTCCAGGAGGATGCACAGGAAGGTAATTGTAAAAACCTGATATTCATTCACGCACACTTCCCAACACGACCACCAGAGGGTATCTTAGACTATTTAAGTTAGTGTGACGTAGCAGTAGGGAGATTCTATTCTAGTACTGACAGGAGTTCAGATCAGTTCCTGTCAGGAGTGTTCAGTGTTCAGTGCTTATGAGTCTTGCTTGGAGGGAGAGGAGAGAAGACTGATTCCTGACAGAGCTTTTGTAGCTCATCTTGAACTGAAGTGGAGGCTAGTACGAGTAGAAAGGAAATTACTTTAGCTTAGTCAGAGCTATAACTGAATCTGCTATCTCAGAGCAAGTGGACTGTGTTCTCTAGAACGTGGAAAGTGACTCTCGGAGCTACAGCGTGTATACAGACTGACGGAACGTCCTGTGAGCTGCTCTGGACAGAGTTTTGAAGGGAAAGAAGGAAGGGGACTACAGCTTGCAGAACATCGAGTTAACTGAGATCAGGTCAGTGAGCTGGGAAGAAAAGCTGACTACTACACCTACTGCCACCCGTGCTTATGTTAAGGGTGAGAGCAGGGCGACAGGCGAGTGGAGAGAGAAAGAAGGAGTGTTTTCGGTGACAGATCACCTTCACTCGACTTATCCGGACACCGGGTCCGAATCATTGCTAGTACTTCAAGGCTAGTGATAGAAAAACCGGAATCCTTGCTGGTAGGGTTGAGCATTCTGATACTTCCGATACCTGAAATCCAATGTAAGTCTATGGGAACAAAATATCGGAAGTACTTCCGATACTTACTTCCGATATTTTGTTCCCATAGACTTACATTGGATTTCAGGTATCGGAAGTATCGGAATGCTCAACCCTACTTGCTGGACTTCAAGTCACAGAAGGTAGCCCTAAGTGTTGATACGTAACTGGAGTCAGGGAGAACAAGGACTTTTAGCAGTGCACTGCATAGGAGGACTTCGTTCTTGCCAACATCTGATTATCAGAGACAGAGAAGGCTCTACCACAATGTCGACCGGGCGTAGCTGTTGCATCTGGAGTTAAACTTGACTTTATGCAAGTTAGGACTCACATACATTTCAAAGGTAAAGGAGGCCTCAAACCTGCTCAGCAATTACCTGAATGTGCATTCTCCACCCTAACCAGCTTCCCGGGACATACCTGCAACCATCTACAGTAAAGGTATGGAAAGAGAACAACTTGTGTGTGACTGACTTATTGCCTGCACCACCATAGACTTTGAGGGAACAGTCCCACCTGTGGGGGACTTAACATCTAGCTGCCTAATAACATCCCCTCAGAAGATTTACCCTGCACCGCTGGTCAAAGTGATCAGAAACCACAGGTGGCGTCACGAACTAATCCTAAAATCCCCTGTAAATATCCCCCATTGAATGAGCGCCCAGGGCAACGGACCGAGCTCTGCTGCCAGTGACATTCCCCATAGACTTCCATGGGCTCGGTGCCGAGTACCCCATAAGCCCTGGAACCCAGTGTTGTGCGACTCATCTATTTGGCGTCACGAACAGGATCCGAAGCTTACATTGTGAGTCCTGTGTGCTTCGAATTGGACTGTTTTTGTGAAAAAGACTGTGTGCAGTTTCTGTGATTTTTGGCGCCATTTTCCGCCATTTTGCCGCCATATTCGCGCCCTGAGGCGCTGGTGAAGAAGGTGGGCGTGCATTCGTGGGCGTACCCCCCCCTGTGGCGCGAAAGTGATGGGCGCCTTATCCAAATGTTATTATAATACCAGAGCCTGCTCTACAGCAAGGGAGATCCGCCTCCTCTTCATCCTCTATGCCAAGAAGAGGAAGCGCAAATCCCGCCTCCACGGAAGAGACCAGACTGTTCCAGATGGAAAACACAGTCTGGCCTGGAGTGAGATGGCGGAAGGACAGGAGGTGTGTGGAGGAGCGGCGGCGCGCAGGCCCCGTTCCCCAGATGAGCTGCCGCCTGTGCCTGAGCCGTCCCCAGGTCGGGACACCGACCAAATTATGCTGGAATTGGAGGAGGTGAATGCGGTGCTCAGGGACATGGTCCAGCGCCGTGAAGAGATGGACGAGACGGAGAGAAACTGGCGTGCCTGGAAACAGCGGCTGCTGTGGGACGCAATGCTCTCTCCCCCAGGAACGAAGCCATTACCTGTGCTCCCTGTGCCACCACAGCCAGCGGCTGATGAGAAACCGGAGGCCGGCCCCGAAAGAGCTGATCCCGACTCCACCGATGACCCGGTCAGAGGGACGGAGGCTGAGGAGGCCCTGCTCGTTCCAGAGTGCCAGCCAGGCCAGGAGGCCGCAGCGGAGTGCAGTCCCCCGGTAGGGACACCAGAGGGGATCCAGCCGTCCATGATGGAGGTCGACTGGGACGATATGGAGTACCTGGACGACATAGAATATGCCGCCCAGATGGAGAATGAGTGGCGACGCTGGGAGCAGGAGCGGCAACGGCAGCAGGAGCAGAGGGAGGCGCAGCAGTCCCGTCAGCGGTACCATGAGGAGTGCCTCGCCGACAAGGAGAATGTCCGGAGGGATAAAGGTACGCTCAGGGAGCCGCGGCGTCAGGGGTGCATTAGCGACTTTAAACTCCGCAAAGGCTGGGGCTTCATCCATGAGCCAGGCCTGTACCAAGGGGTATTTGTCAGTCGCAGAGACGTGGAGTCGCATCTGCCCATGGGACACCCGGGAAGGGATCTTATGAATGGGGACATCGTCAGCTATACGCGGCACTGGGGACTTAAAGGGTGGTATGCCTTAAATGTTTCCCGTGTCAGCGACCCCGTCCCCGACGCCGGTAATGTACGTCATGCCTCAGTGTCCCAAGCCTCAGCAGCGTCAGCACCCGGCCGTGCACCAGCATCGCAACCTGCATCCCATTCTGAAGTGCAACAGAGTTGTGCGTCCTATTCTGCAACGCAACCGGATGGTGCATCCTCAGTTAGATCACAGCACAAGTCTGCGTCCTCAATGGAAGATCTGTACCTGAACAAGGCGCCCGTTGGGACCCAAAGGGATTGCACAAGGACTGTGGCCACGCAAACGCCGATCGCAGGCCATGACCTTCTGGTAATGAGCTCCAGAGGACATCGCACACTTCCAGCCCCAGGAGTGGAAGATGTCACTATCATCTGCAAGAAAGAAGAAAACCAGTAGGACCCAGACAGGGTTTACTGCACCTGTATAAAGTTTGAAGAAGTTTGATGAAGAAGATTTGCACTTTATTGAAAAATGTTTGCATTGTTTGCATAATTTTGCGTAGAATACCCAGTTGGGTAATGTGAAATAAGTAACACAGTATAAATGTAATTGAAGTAGAATACCCCAGTTGGGTAAAAGGAGTAATGTGATTTCTAGAAATGTGCTTTTCTAATTGAAATGTGTTTTATTATGAAAAGACTGCGTGGCTGAGGACTGTGCCAGCCCAAAAACTTTCCTTTGTAAATAGTTCGCACTTCGGTGCCCCATCTTGGTTTTACGTAAAAGCCTTATTACCTCTGAAGAAAAACCCGTATGGTGTGGCCTTGAGTGAGGTCTGCAGCAATGAAGTCCTGCAGCCCACCCAGGACCTACGTGGGAGGTTTTTCGTGCGGGTCCTCCACAAGAATCTTAAATTGTATTTATTGATGTGAAAAGTACTTTGATATTTTTCTACTGGCCTATGTATACATTGTAACGTTAAAGAGTCCTTACCTCCCGCAAGGGATGAGTTATGTTGATGTTATATTATAAAAAAATATTTTTCTTTTCTATTTCAGCCCGGGAGTGCTGATGATAACTGGGGGGGGATGTGTGGCCCAGCTGCGCTTGGTACACATGTTCCAGGAGGATGCACAGGAAGGTAATTGTAAAAACCTGATATTCATTCACGCACACTTCCCAACACGACCACCAGAGGGTATTTTAGACTATTTAAGTTAGTGTGACGTAGCAGTAGGGAGATTCTATTCTAGTACTGACAGGAGTTCAGATCAGTTCCTGTCAGGAGTGTTCAGTGTTCAGTGCTTATGAGTCTTGCTTGGAGGGAGAGGAGAGAAGACTGATTCCTGACAGAGCTTTTGTAGCTCATCTTGAACTGAAGTGGAGGCTAGTACGAGTAGAAAGGAAATTACTCTAGCCTAGTCAGAGCTATAACTGAATCTGCTATCTCAGAGCAAGTGGACTGTGTTCTCTAGAACGTGGAAAGTGACTCTCGGAGCTACAGCGTGTATACAGACTGACGGAACGTCCTGTGAGCTGCTCTGGACAGAGTTTTGAAGGGAAAGAAGGAAGGGGACTACAGCTTGCAGAACATCGAGTTAACTGAGATCAGGTCAGTGAGCTGGGAAGAAAAGCTGACTACTACACCTACTGCCACCCGTGCTTATGTTAAGGGTGAGAGCAGGGCGACAGGCGAGTGGAGAGAGAAAGAAGGAGTGTTTTCGGTGACAGATCACCTTCACTCGACTTATCCGGACACCGGGTCCGAAGCATTGCTAGTACTTCACGGCTAGTGATAGAAAAAACCGGAATCCTTGCTGGACTTCAAGTCACAGAAGGTAGCCCTAAGTGTTGATACGTAACTGGAGTCAGGGAGAACAAGGACTTTTAGCAGTGCACTGCATAGGAGGACTTCGTTCTTGCCAACATCTGATTATCAGAGACAGAGAAGGCTCTACCACAATGTCGACCGGGCGTAGCTGTTGCATCTGGAGTTAAACTTGACTTTATGCAAGTTAGGACTCACATACATTTCAAAGGTAAAGGAGGCCTCAAACCTGCTCAGCAATTACCTGAATGTGCATTCTCCACCCTAACCAGCTTCCCGGGACATACCTGCAACCATCTACAGTAAAGGTATGGAAAGACAACAACTTGTGTGTGACTGACTTATTGCCTGCACCACCATAGACTTTGAGGGAACAGTCCCACCTGTGGGGGACTTAACATCTAGCTGCCTAATAACATCCCCTCAGAAGATTCACCCTGCACCGCTGGTCAAAGTGATCAGAAACCACAGGTGGCGTCACGAACTAATCCTAAAATCCCCTGTAAATATCCCCCATTGAATGAGCGCCCAGGGCAACGGACCGAGCTCTGCTGCCAGTGACATTCCCCATAGACTTCCATGGGCTCGGTGCCGAGTACCCCATAAGCCCTGGAACCCAGTGTTGTGCGACTCAGAACACAGCCTAATGTCATTAGAGTCAATGGGAGTAGAAAATACCGATTATGTTCGGAAACGATCATAAGGCATAGATTCGGCCCGAATAGTGTTCGAATATGGCCCGAATTTGTCAAAATCAGATTCGGAGACAAAATCCGAACAAATTCGCTCATCTCTAATTCCTGTGATGAAAACACAGATGCACAGCTTGTTACTAGATATAACTCTGGCTCTATGTACAGGAATATAACTACTCTAATACTGCTCCTATGTACAAGAATATAACTACTATAATACTGCTCCTATGTACAAGAATATAACTACTATAATACTGCCCCTATGTACAAGAATATAACTACTATAATACCGCCCCTATGTACAAGAATATAACTAATATAATACTGCCCCCTATGTACAAGAATATAACTACTCTAATACTGCTCCTATGTACAAGAATATAACCACTATAATACTGCCCCCTATGTACAAGAATATAACTACTCTAATACTGCTCCTATGTACAGGAATATAACTACTATAATACTGCTCCTATGTACAAGAATATAACTACTATAATACTGCTCCTATGTACAGGAATATAACTACTATAATACTGCTCCCTATGTACAAGAATATAACTACTATAATACTGCTCCTATATACAGGAATATAACTACTCTAATACTGCTCCTATGTACAGGAATATAACTACTATAATACTGCTCCTATGTACAGGAATATAACTACTATAATACTGCTCCTATATACAGGAATATAACTACTCTAATACTGCTCCTATGTACAGGAATATAACTACTCTAATACTGCTCCTATGTACAGGAATATAACTACTATAATACTGCTCCTATGTACAGGAATATAACTACTATAATACTGCTCCTATATACAGGAATATAACTACTCTAATACTGCTCCTATGTACAGGAATATAACTACTATAATACTGCTCCTATGTACAAGAATATAACTACTATAATACTGCCCCCTATGTACAAGAATATAACTACTATAATACTGCCCCTATGTACAAGAATATAACTACTATAATACTGCCCCCCTATGTACAAGAATATAGCTACTATAATACTGCCCCTATGTACAAGAATATAACTACTATAATACTGCTCCTATGTACAAGAATATAACTACTATAATACTGCCCCCTATGTACAAGAATATAACTACTATAATACTGCCCCTATGTACAAGAATATAACTACTATAATACTGCCCCCTATGTACAAGAATATAGCTACTATAATACTGCCCCTATGTACAAGAATATAACTACTATAATACTGCTCCTATGTACAAGAATAAACTACTATAATACTGCCCCCTATGTACAAGAATATAACTACTATAATACTGCCCCTATGTACAAGAATATAACTACTATAATACTGCCCCTATGTACAAGAATATAACTACTATAATACTGCCCCCTATGTACAAGAATATAGCTACTATAATACTGCCCCTATGTACAAGAATATAACTACTATAATACTGCTCCTATGTACAAGAATATAACTACTATAATACTGCCCCTATGTACAAGAATATAACTACTATAATACCGCCCCTATGTACAAGAATATAACTAATATAATACTGCCCCCTATGTACAAGAATATAACTACTCTAATACTGCTCCTATGTACAAGAATATAACCACTATAATACTGCCCCCTATGTACAAGAATATAACTACTCTAATACTGCTCCTATGTACAGGAATATAACTACTATAATACTGCTCCTATGTACAAGAATATAACTACTATAATACTGCTCCTATGTACAGGAATATAACTACTATAATACTGCTCCCTATGTACAAGAATATAACTACTATAATACTGCTCCTATATACAGGAATATAACTACTCTAATACTGCTCCTATGTACAGGAATATAACTACTATAATACTGCTCCTATGTACAGGAATATAACTACTATAATACTGCTCCTATATACAGGAATATAACTACTCTAATACTGCTCCTATGTACAGGAATATAACTACTCTAATACTGCTCCTATGTACAGGAATATAACTACTATAATACTGCTCCTATGTACAGGAATATAACTACTATAATACTGCTCCTATATACAGGAATATAACTACTCTAATACTGCTCCTATGTACAGGAATATAACTACTATAATACTGCTCCTATGTACAAGAATATAACTACTATAATACTGCCCCCTATGTACAAGAATATAACTACTATAATACTGCCCCTATGTACAAGAATATAACTACTATAATACTGCTCCTATGTACAAGAATATAACTACTATAATACTGCCCCTATGTACAGGAATATAACTACTCTAATACTGCTCCTATGTACAGGAATATAACTACTCTAATACTGCTCCTATGTACAGGAATATAACTACTATAATACTGCTCCTATGTACAGGAATATAACTACTATAATACTGCTCCTATGTACAAGAATATAACTACTATAATACTGCCCCCTATGTACAAGAATATAACTACTATAATACTGCCCCTATGTACAAGAATATAACTACTATAATACTGCTCCTATGTACAGGAATATAACTACTCTAATACTGCTCCTATGTACAGGAATATAACTACTCTAATACTGCTCCTATGTACAGGAATATAACTACTATAATACTGCTCCTATGTACAAGAATATAACTACTATAATACTGCCCCTATGTACAAGAATATAACTACTATAATACTGCCCCTATGTACAAGAATATAACTACTATAATACTGCTGCTATATACAAGAATATAACTACTATAATACTGCCCCTATGTACAAGAATATAACTACTATAATACTGCTCCTATGTAAAAGAATATAACTACTATAATACTGCTCCTATGTACAAGAATATAACTACTATAATACTGTCTCCTATGTACAAGAATATAACTACTATAATACTGCCCCTATGTAAAAGAATATACCGTAATTAATACATATAAAGCTGCACCTAAGTGCAAGAAAATAACTAATTAAAATGTACGGTAATTCTGTAAATCTTTTAATAGTTACTTTAGTGTTTTGCACATTAGAACTTCATGCAATATCTAGTTACAGTTATAAGAATTCACTATGAGGGGAGGGGGTTCAAGCCAATAACTTATAGTTGCATCTTTCTGTTGGCCATGAAACTCTCTTTTCATAGAACAGGCTGAGCTGTCTGCTCTACCAGCCGTGACTTCTGGGAAATAAAGTCATATGAAGTCCAATCAACAGGTCATTTAGTAAGAGCCAAGAGTAGGTGCCCAATCTCTGCTCGCTTTGCTGATGTTTTCTGCTTATTTTTTTGTTTTTTCAGTTTATGCAAATATTAAAAAAAAAACATGTTACTAGACAGTTTCTGAGGCATTTGCAAATATTTCAGTTTTTCCAGTGAATATCCTATTTTTAAACAAGGTGTCTAGAGGGATCTTTCAGAATGATAGAGAAGATTTGAAGATCCTTAGAAGAAAATGACATCCTGTACATGGTTCTCATGATGGTCAAGTCAATGTTTTGGTCAACAATCATTGATCAATTTTTACCAAGTCTTTTGTTGGGTGAAACAACCTAAAGATGATGTCTCAAGATTTAGAGACAAGCCCTTTGGCACACTGGTGATTATGATATTCTTAGGCCAGCCATACACATTTAATGGCTGTTGGCCGAATGATGCTTTGGCCCATCTCATCCGACTCTCGCATACAGAGGAGCCCTCATTCATGCCAAGCTCTCCTGCTTCCTCTTTGAGTAAGCTGCCAACTGACATGTTGGCCGGTGTCTGATCTCAGGGAGAATAATGTGATCGACTGTCCGAAATCAAGTCATACCTGATCAAGATATTTCCTGACCATCAGTAGACCGGTGCCCTCAAACACATTAGACCATCAGACGATGAGACATCTTTGGGTTTGACCGACATTAGTCTAAAGCCCATATGTCAAAGTCAAGGCCCGCGGGCCAGATCCGGCCCGCGAATTGATTATCTATGGCCCCCTGGCAGGCGGGGCCCTGAGCAGGCGGGGGGGCCCACTCGCAGTCTGGCACCCCCGCGCCCGTTAGCGGAGGAGAGCGGTTGTCAGCGCCGCCACTGGGTCCCCCCCCCGCCTGCTCAGGGCCCCGGCAGCAGCTGGCAACAATACTTACCTCTCCCGTGCCTCCGCTGCCGCAGCTCCGGGCTCCAGGGGGCGCCGGCGCTTCCTCTCACAGCCGGCCGCTGAATGACGTCATCATTCAGCGGCCGGCTGTGGCACAGAGCGCGGGGACGCTGAACAGGTAAGACGTCTCTGTGTGTGTGTCTCTGTGTGTGTATGTAGTGCGGTGCTTTGTGTGTGTATGTATGTGTGTGTGTGTGTATGTGTGTGTGTATGTATGTATGTGAGAGAGTGCTTGTGTGCTGTCTGTGTGTGATGATGGCAGGCATTGCTGATAATGGGGAGGCATTGATGATGGGGAGAAGATGATGATGGGCAGGCATTGCTGATAATGGGGAGGCATTGATGATGGGGAGAAGATGATGATGGGCAGGCATTGCTGATAATGGGGAGGCATTGATGATGATGGGGAGAAGATGATGATGGGCAGACATTGATGTTGATGGGGAGGAGATGATGATGGGCAGGCATTGCTGATAATGGGGAGGCATTGATGATAATGGGCAGGCATTGATGATAATGGGCAGGCATTGATGATAATGGGCAGGCATTGATGATAATGGGGAGGAGATGATGATGATGGGCAGGCATTGATGATAATGGGGAGGCCATGATGATGATGGGGAGGCAATGATGATGATAATGGGGAGTCTTTCCACAGCGCCCTTTCCTGAGCTGTAACAGTGCAGAACGCAGCACAGCGCAGAGGAGAGCTCCATATTTTGTATGGAGCATTATATGGGGACCAGTATCCTGTATGGAGCATTATATGGGGACCAGTATCCTGTATGGAGCATTATATTGGGTCCAGTATCCTGTATGGAGCATTATATTGGGTCCAGTATTCTGTATGGAGCATTATATGGGGGGTGACATCCTGCATGGGGTATTATATGGGTGATGAGGGGGAGACTGTGGTGCCCATAATATTGTATGGAGGACTGTACTGTCCAGTCTGTTCTGTGCGCTGTGAGGATTTGGCGGTTTTTGAGCTATTGTACAATTTACAATAGATTTCACTCATGTAATGGAAGAAGTGAAGTATTTGGCATTGTACTGTACCCATATTTCTCTGCTGTATCTGTGCATCATGAATCGTGGTCTGTGTTAAAGGGGCCCACTGAGGCTCTTTCGCCCGGGGCCCATAAAAACCTGGAGCCGGCCCTGGCACCAACACTACATTTCCCACAATGCACCGGTAGCAGGGCCGGCGTCAGTCCGGCCCTCGGCTTGTAGCAAATTTTTTTTTTGGCCCTCGGTGTGTTTGACTTTGACATCCCTGGTCTAAAGCATATGGGGCCATCAGTCTTCTCTTACTCCTGGGCATCAGCTAAGTTTGGTCAAATCAAATTATTGTGTGGAGACATGAGGGAATATTCTGAAATTCTCTTGATTCGGTTGGCAGATTTGATTAAAGGGAACCTGTCACCTCGTTTTTAGCTATTAACCTGGTTCCAGTGTATTATTAGTGATGCAGTATATATCCTTAATTTATTTTTGTCAAAGAAAAGCTCCTAGTATTAGGTTTAAAAAGCACTTTACATCATTAGAGCTCTCCATCATGTACCTTTTGCTTTCAGTCGTAGGGGTGGTGACTTCATCTTCTCAGACAAATTATACTCCACCATAAATGCCACATACTGATGAGCTAAATAGAATTATAGCCTATAAGAGGAGCTCCAAGTGGCCATATAATTGGAGGGACACATCAAACGATAAACCAACCACATACCACAAAGTGGAAAAGATGTACACGTCCGTTAGAGAAATAGAAAACTTTATTATTCAATAAATTACAAAACAGTACCAGTGAAGATGATGGGGTTAGAAAACCCACATAGATGTAAAACGATTCCACAATTAAAATAAAGGGGCACACCACCCCCAAGGACCCTACAGCAGAGTATTACAGATTGAAGCATCAATGATAGCAACAAATATTACATGCAACAATAAAGGAATAACTCACAATAATGGATAGGTCACAGGAAGAGAAACACAGTATCAAAAACTGCAGAAATTGATATTCATTAGTCCAAAATTAACGCAGGACATAGAAATCGCCATAGAGATTCATAAGTCATCTAATGCCGCAATAATAAACATCAATATATCCCCAATCTCTTAATGTATTATGTAGGGCAAAATGTCCTGCAGACTGAGCAAATAATCAGTACCCAGAAAACAACCATAGTGATTACCTGTGATGAATAATAGCTGAATGATAGAATCCTCACCTCTGCTATCTGTCTTGTATGCTGCACTATATATTAATGGTATGCAATGCATTCATTGGAAGCAAACAGCTGAATGATAGAATCCCCACCTCTGCTATCTGTGTTGTATGCTGCACTATATATTAATGGTGTGCACTCCATACTTCTGCTTGCTGCTAAGCACTGCTTTACCATCTTGCAACATAGTTTAATGTGCCTGGTAATAATGCTTTGGTATCATTCATTTTTGCACTGTGTTTAAAATACTTACTGCTTCATATCCTGTGACTTGGGCCTCTCTAGATCTTATCAGGTGGAAGGTGCTAAAGCATATAGATGTTGCCAGGTTGCCTTTGATGATCTAACCACCCCTGGTGTGCTGGCCCCAGCTGCCAAATTATCCCAAAGCAGCTCCCACAATCCCACTTTACATACCCTGTAGTGTGGGCTATATATTTAGGAGTAGTCTAAGAGGCGCACGCAGTAAGGGGGCGCACACATCACAGAAAGCAAAGCATCGAGTAAACGGCAGTTATTCATGGCAGTTAATCAGGGCAGGAATCAGGTAGCCCACACTTTGCTTTCTTTTTAATTATATACATTACCTTTCTCCTCCTGTGTTCCCTTGCCATCCACATTCACCGCCCCATCCCCCCTCCATCACGACTCATACACATCAGCCCCTCCATACTTCCCTCTCCCATGTACAGCTCCCATGCACTCCTCACCTTCCTGAGAAACCTCAGCCCATCTTGCCCAAACACATCACAGAAAAAACCTACTTACAACTCCAACGACTACCTGCTCTTTATCTTCCTTCTCCTACTGATTTCAGGGGACATCTCCCCCAACCCTGGTCCACCATCCCCCAACCTCAATCCCTACCCTACCTCATATCGAAACCATAATAATCTTATTAATATTACTTGCACTCCCTCATCTCCTTCTTTCAATTGTGCCCTCTGGAATCCACGGTCTGCATGCAACAAGCTATCCTTCCTGCACAACTACTTTCTGTACAACTCTCTTCATCTGTTGGCCCTCACTGAAACCTGGATTCAGGATTCTGACACGGTCTCCCCTGCTGCCATTTCCTATGGTGGCTTACAGTTCTCCCATTCCCCGAGACCCACAAACAGACATGGTGGTGGAGTTGGCATACTCCTGTCCCCACAATGCACTTTCCAGGTCATCCCCCCAATTCCATCACTCTCATTCCCTTCTTTTGAGGTCCACACCATCAGGCTCTTCTATCCCCTCTCACTCAGAGTAGCGGTCATATATCGTCCCCCAGGCTCGCCCACCCAGTTCCTTGACCACTTCTCAGCCTGGCTGCCACACTTCATGTCCTCAGAACTACCAACCCTTATCCTTGGAGATTTCAACATCCCCATTAACAGTCCTACTTCCACATCTGCATCTCAGCTTCTATCACTAACCACTTCTCTAGGCCTCTCACAGCTTTCAACCTCTGAGACACACAAGGATGGTAACACCCTTGACCTGGTCTTTGTCCGCCTCTGTTCAATCTCCCACCTAAATAACTCACCGCTTCCACTCTCTGACCACAACATTCTCTCCTTCACCCTCACAAATCCTCGACCACCCCAGCACACTCCTAAATACCACACATTCAGAAATCTACAAGCCATTAACCCTCAGACACTTTCAGACTCCCTACACTCATCGATGTCCCCAATCTCCTCTTTTTCTTGTCCTAATCTGGCTGTTCAGCACTACCAAGTAGCACCGCTCACCCTCAGAGCTTCCAAACACACAGTAAAACAGCCCTGGCTCACATCGCAAACTCACCTTCTCCAGCGATGCTCTAGGAGTGCTGAACGCCTTTGGAGAAAAACCTCACACCAGAAGACTTCATCCACTTTAAATTCATTTTAAGAACTTATAATGCAGCCCTTCACCTCGCCAACAGACCTACTTCACCACCCTGATCTCCTCACTAGCCAACAACCCCAAGAAACTTTTTGACACTTTTCACTCCCTCCTCAGGCCAAAAGCAAAAGCCCCTTTCACAGACATTTGTGCTGGTGACCTGGCCTCCCACTTTATAGAAAAAATAGATACTATCCGTCAGGAAATCTGCTCTCAACCACCAAGTGCTGTGACTCCCATCCCTCCCTGCATTTCTCCTGGCTCAATTTCCACATTTGATCCCATCACAGAAGAAGAAGTCTCCAGACTCCTCTCTTCCTCTCGTCCGACTACAAGCACTACCGACCCCATTCCCTCACACCGCCTCCAGTCTCTCTCTCCAGTTGTCACAACTCACCTAACTACAATCTTCAATCTCTCACTCTCCTCTGGCATTTTCCCATCCTCCTTCAAACACTCCATCATTACTCCACTACTAAAGAAACCCGCTCTTGACCCTTCCTGCACAAACAACTACAGACCGGTCTCCAATCTCCCCTTCATCTCTAAACTTTTGGAGCGCCTAGTCTACTCCCGCCTCACCCGTTACCTCTCCACTCACTCCCTCCTAGACCCTTCACAGTCCGGCTTCCGACCCCTACATTCGACTGAAACTGCACTCATCAAAGTGACCAATGACCTTCTGACAGCAAAATGTAACGGCGACCACTCTCTGCTCATTCTACTCGACCTTTCTGCAGCTTTCGACACGGTTGACCACCGTCTCCTACTGTCTAGGCTCCAGTCACTAGGTATTAAGGACACTGTTCTCTCCTGGCTTTCCTCCTATCTTTCTGACCGCTCCTTCAGTGTTTCGTTCTCTGGCTCCACATCATCTCCTCTTCCTCTCACTGTCGGTGTACTCCAGGGCTCAGTCCTTGGCCCCTCCTCTTCTCTGTCTACACGGCCCCAATTGGACAGACCATCAGCAGATTTGGCTTTCAGTACCATCTTTATGCTGATGACACACAATTATACACGTCATCCCCCGACCTTAACCCGCTGTACTACAGAACGCCACTGACTGTCTGTCCGCAGTCTCCAACATCATGTCTGCTCTCTATCTGAAACTTAACCTCTCCAAAACTGAACTTCTTCTGCTCCCGCCGTCTACTAACCTCCCTAAATCTGACATTTCCCTCTCCGTGGGCGGCACCATAATAACACCCCGTCAGCAGGCTCGCTGTCTGGGTGTTATGTTTGACACCAATCTCTCCTTCACCTCCCATATACAATCTCTTGCCGCCTACACCTAAAGAACATCTCTAGAATCCGCCCTTTTCTCACCATGGAAACAACAAAAACCCTCACTGTAGCATTGATCCACTCCCGCCTGGACTACTGCAACGCTCTATTACTTGGCCTCCCCATTACTCGACTATCCCCTCTCCAGTCCAACCTTAATGCAGCAGCCAGGGTCATCCATCTGGCTAATCGGTACTCGGACGCATCCGCTCTTCGCCAGTCCTTACACTGGCTGCCCATTCATTATAGGATCCAATTCAAAGTACTTGTTCTCACCCACAAAGCTCTCCACAGTGCAGCACCCCCCTATATCTCCTCCCTCATTTCTATCTATCGGCCTAACCGACTGCTGCGCTCTGCAAACGACTTTCGACTAACCTCTGCACTAATCCGTACCTCCCACTCCCGACTCCAAGACTTCTCCCGCGCTGCGCCAATCCTCTGGAATGCTCTACCCCAAGAAATTAGGACTATCCACAATTTGCATGGTTTTAGGCGCTCCCTCAAAACACATTGCTCAGAGCGGCCTATCACATTCACTAATCAAAGTCATTCTCTGTGTAAGTGTGTGTGTGTGTGTGTAGCCCATTCACTATCTCCATCCATCCTCACCCCCTCAAGATGGCTGGACCATCATTGTAAATGCACCATTGTATATACACACCTGTACTTTGTATCTCCCCCACCTCATTGTAGATTGTAAGCTCTCACGAGCAGGGTCGTCTTATTTTGCTTTAATTATTGTATTGTTAACGTTGTTACTTATGACTTGTGTTTTGAAACTGTTAAACTGTAAAGCGCTGCGGAATATTGATGGCGCTATATAAATAAAGATTATTATTATTATTATTATTATTATGAATAATCAGCGTGCTGGTGCTGCAAAGCTGGAGGGGGTGCGTGTGCCCGCCCCAACGCACGTTTCGGTCCTGCCTTCGTCAGGGGGCACACACGCATCCCACCGCCATGTTCCTTTAAATACCCGCTCTGTGCAAAGTTACGTCCCTCTGAACCGCGTCACAGCTATCAGGTCATGTGACCGGATTATGACGCCTCCTGCCTGTGATGATGCGCGCGTTGCCAGGTACACAGCAACGCCAAGCGGCGTCGGCATCACAGCAGTGGGCAGAGAGGCCCACAGCCTTGTATGGACGCCGAGAGCCGGGAGGAGGTGCATATGACAAGGCATAGCGGCGTACTGGCAGGAGGAAGTCATTATAGACACAATAAGCAATATTAATAAAATGACATAGCAAAAATCGATATCAATACATCAAATTACAAGGGGCAAAAAACCCACAAAGGGACAACAACAGACAATATGGACTAATAATAGAGATGATCCATCTTCTGTTATTGTAGTTGAATATCCGATAATAAGACAGTTGGACATCAATAGATTTCAAGAGTAGATATTCTTTATCCAACTTGCCAGATGTAAGTAGTAGAAGAACACCAAAATTTACTAGGATATAGGAACGAAATGTAAATATACAATAAAAAGCAGTAAAAATCAAGAATAAAATAGAAGAAAGAAAAGAAAAAAAATAATAAAAATCAATAATATTAATAGTGGAAATAACACAAATAAGTGATCAAAGAAATGGGGCATAACTAATATGTTCATTTAATCCAGATGGCTGAACCGTGTCCAACGTCCAGATCCATCTGGATTCCAGTTGTAAAAGTTTTTTAGGAATATAACCACCTCTAATATTTGTCTCAATCATGTCAATCCCTTTAATCCTAAGAAGGTCTCCGTCACATCCATGGTGAAGCTTAAAGTGGCGTGGAATTGTTTTCAATAGTGATGGTTCATCCTGTGTGGCCGCTGCAAACTATGCCTAGAATATGCTCTCTAACCCGCACTTTTAATTGGCATGTGGTCATGCCAATATAGATCTTATTACACGGACATGTCGCATAATAGATAACATTAGTGCTTGTGCAAGTGATACGTTTTTTTAATTTGAAAAGTGCGTGATTTCGCAGTATTGCAAAATGTATCACTGCGTTCTATATTGCGGCATGCCACACAGCGGCCACAGGTGGTACAACCACCAACCACCTTAGCTTCATCAAGAAACGTCTTACGAGTTTCTCCCACATAATGACTGTGGACTAGCATATCACGCAAATTGCGTGATCTACGTGGAGTGATAGAGACCCTATCAGGGAGAAATCTGAGAGAGGACCGGATCTGCCTTCAGGATGGGCAAGATTTCTCCAGGGCCCTTCTAACAGCTGGAAATTGGGAATTGAAGTCGGTAATAAACCGAACCATTTCTCCATCTTTTTCGTTTTGGGGTTTATAAAGAAGTTCATGTCTTGATGAATGTTTGGCTCGATTCCAAGCCTTTTTAATCATCCGCCTACTATACCCTCTCTCCAATAAACGTGTTTTTTAAATCCTCTGCCTGACTACCAAAATCTCCTCTGTAGAACATAGTCTACGCAAGCATAAGAATTGTCCCGTTGGAACGGACTGAATGACGTTGTCTTGGGTGTGAGGAGGAAGAATGTAAGCAACATGTTTGACGCAGTCGCCTTGCGGAACATATTGGTTTGTATCTCATTATTATCATTTTCATGATCTTAACATCTAGAAATTCAATTTCATTGTGATCTGATTTAAATGTAAGCCGAATGTTCTGGTCATTGCTGTTCAAAAACAAAAATAACTGATGTAAATCATTATTGGATCCCTGCCAGATCAAGAAGATGTCATCGATGTACCGCATCCAAGAAAGGACGCGGTCCATCGATGACATCCGATCGACGAGAGGAGGTCCTTCTCCTACAGCCCCAGAGAGAAAAAACAAGTAATCCCTAAAAAATACCTTTTAATTCATTGATTAAAACCATCATTAATAGACACACAACAAGAAGACTAGGGGATACCAGGAAAAATACAAAATGATCAAAATATCACAATGTATTACTTATTTTTGGGGCCAAAAAATCTAGGATAACCCTAATGGGCCCTAATGAATCCCTTCCTGACCGCGGAGGTTGGCACCCTAGTTGTTGATGACATGGCCAGTTTGGACTTAGGGTGATACAGGGTTTACTAGGGGCACCGACATTGACGGCGGCGGCGCCATGTCGTCAACAACTAGTGTGCCAACCTCCGCGGTCAGGAAGGGATTCATTAGGGCCCATTAGGGTTATCCTAGATTTTTTGGCCCCAAAAATAAGATATATACATTGCGATATTTTGATCATTTTGTATTTTTCTGGTATCCCCTAGTCTCTTGTTATGTGTCGATTATATGATGGTTTTAATCAATGAATTAAAAGGTTTTTTTAGGGATTATTTGTTTTTTCTCTCTGGTGCTTTTCTTTTTTTCCCTATATATTTTTTTTTCTTGAGGTTTTTTCCTTCTCCCACAGACCCAGGAACAAATTTAGCATAGGCGGGCGCGTAAGGCGCCCCATAGCTGTGCCCTGGAGCTGCAGGAAGAAGGACCCCTTAAAGTAAAAAAAAATATGTGTCAGAGTGAACTCTAACAACTCCTAATCAATTTCTTGATCCCCAGGGGAAGAACAGACGCGTTGAGAAAAATTCCACAGCCCTCAAAGCCATCCTTGTGGCGGATGCTGGTATACAGTGATTCCACATCAGCTGTAACCAGCATCATATCATCCTCTAATTGGAGGCCATCCACCTTGCGGAGGAGCTCCCCCGTATCCTTCAGAAATGAGGGCAACTCCTCAACAAGGGGCTGCAACTTGGAGTCTATCCAGCAATTGACATTAGGAAGGTAGTTACCACGTCCAGATATAATAGGACGTCCAGGAGGAGAATGCGCATCCTTGTGGATCTTGGGCAGGAGATAAAATGTGGCAATTGTAGGTTCATCAACCAATAATGCTTCGGCTAGTGACTTGGTAATAACATCATCATCTCTCGCCCCCTGATGATGTTTTTTTAGTTGACACAAGTAGGCGGACAAGGGGTTAAATGTAAGTTTTTGATAGCAAGTTCTATCATTTAATTGGCGATATGGCCTCTTTTCATAATTCGCTTTAGGCCATACCACAATATTACCCCCTTGTCCGCCTGTGTTAAATACCACCTGGAAGAGATCCACAAGGACGCGCATGTCTCCTCCGTTCCTCATTGTCAGATTGTCACGATTAATATATCTAGGTATGTTTACAAAATCCTTAGTGACAATCTGAACAAAAAGATCAATATTTGAACAAGAAGAAAATGGGAGGAAACTTTTTGGAACGAGGTTTAATAGTTGAGGAATCTTACTCCTTCCGTTTCATTATGTTTGCTGGGAGGAGACCCTCAAGTGTGCGTAACGCTATCTGTTTTCCTCTGTTGGGGACATTTGATACAAGTCAGAATCAAAAAAAATATTTTTTGAACCACAATGACCGAGCAAATAAGTGTAAATCCTTGATGGCAGAGAAAGTATTAAAGGGTGCTGCTGGGAAAAGGATTAGACCTTATTAAGCAATGAAAGATCATCATCAGAAAAAAATATGTGTGCTCAAATTAATTACCTTATTTATCAATTTTATCATTGGTAGATGGTGTAAATCATGTCGTCTATATGGATGATAATTTCCAATTTTGTGGCCTTTTAGATCTTGCACCAGACCTGGTTACCATATGAACATCTGAGATCTCTGATTGATCACTAATTGAGGATAGTGAAGATCTAAGCTCCGCCCGGAGATAGATGGTCCCTGGCCCCTTGGCTTTCTCCCGCATTAAAATAGAATTATTCTGATAGTCCCGTATATCACGATTCAATTTATTAGTCGTGTGGTATGGATTTTTTTTGACCACTGCATCAATATTCTTCTCTAATTGCGCATTAAAATTCTGTAAATTTTTCTGATGTCCTTTGGATTTAAGATCATCTTCTGCCTTAGAGATTTTGTTCTCCAAATCTACAATAATCCTTGAATTTAATTCGCAAAGCAACTGCATCAAAACTGTTGGAACAATTATTGCAAACTTCCTCCCACTTGTTAACAATTTCCTCATCCAAAAACAGGAAAGGTTGGTATAATGCGTACCCTAAGCCCTCTAGGGATAATTTTTTTATCTTGTATTTATCTAAGAATGCTCGAGTCCACAGATTTTCGTTCTTTTAATAACCATATTTTGTAGGGCAGTTGCTTGTTCATCTCAGCCTTGATCACTTGTTTGTGTGGGAATATTCCCCCATTACCAAAAACCTGGTCGATTTGCGAAAGCCAAGTTTTTTCTTTGGCTTTAAAGTCCATGCCTAAAAAGGAGAATCTTTTGGCAAAACACATTTAAAAAATTAGCCAAATTATACTCCACCTTAAAATGCCACATACTGATACTAAATAGAATTATAGCCTATAAAGGAGCTCCAATGGGCCTTTTAAAATTGGGAGGGACAAAATAAAAACGATTAAACCAAACAATACCAAAAAAAGTGGAAAAAGATGTAAAAGGGTCCGTTAGAGAAATGAAAATCTTTTTATTAAATAAATTACAAAACAGAAACCATTGAAGTTGATGGGGTTAAAAAAACCCCAAGATGAAAAACAAATTCCACAATTAAAAATTTAAAAGGGCACACCCCCCCCAAGGACCCTACGCAAGTTTTAAAGATTAAAACATAAATGTTTGCAACAAAAAAATACTTTGCAACAATAAAGGAAAAAATCAAAATTAATGGTTAGGCCCACGGAAGAGAAAAAACAGTATCAAAAACTGCGGGAAATTGTATTTTTTAGCCCAAAAATTTAAACGCGGCATAGAAATCCCCCATAGAGATTCAAAAGTCATCTAATGCCGCAATAATAAACATCAATTTTCCCCCAAATTTTTTAATGTTTTATTTGGGCAAAAGGGCCTGCAGACTTATGGTTCATCAGTGAAACTTTTGAAAATGGGGCCATGCCCCCCTTTCATTGCTTTGATTGCCATGACGGGCCCCAAAGTCATGGCAACCCTTATAAAACCCCACGAGTCCCAAAACTGGCCACCCCTGCCCCCCCGGCATGTGTCTCCCTCTGGGTGTATCACCGCCATTCAGATGGCCCCAAACCCGGGGGAGCACGCACGAAAAGGCACATTTACTGTTTCTATTTCCTTTCACTTTCCGGTGCATGTGTAAAATCGAATGAAAGCGGGTGGGGGGGGCTGAGGGGAAAAGTGCGCCTGCGTAGTTTTAAATTACGGGGTTGCCGTGGGGGGAAAAAAGTATGGGGGGATGTCATGATCCAATCCAAGTTTGTTTCAGGGGTCTTCTCTCGGGAAACCGGGTCATGGGGGTTTTAATCCCCTCTGACTCGTTTTGGAGCTGGGCGGGCTTTTTCAGTCCCCTGCACCGGTCGGCGGGTGTGATTTAAAATAAAAGGGTTCCAAACCCGGGGCCTTTCCTTACCTGTTTTCCCCTTTTTTTTTTCCTTTCCCCCCCGACACCTTTTATTGGTGTTTTAAACCGGTTTTGACCCTCCTGGCCCCTGCTTCGGGTTTTCCCCATTTTGATAAAATTTCCCCCGGTAGGCTTGACTTCGGGCTTGAAACCCCGACTACATCTTACATCTGATTTTTTTTTTCCTTTTTCCCCCCGGAAGGGCCCTTGGGCTTTTTGCTTGCCCTGACTATCGTTTGCTATTTTTTGGGTTTACTTCTGCCCCGGGCCCGTTGCTGATTTTGGGTTTGTTGACCATTTCTTTTGTTACCGGGGAACACCTGTGTTTGGGCTTGTGAAATTTAAGCTTATGTGGTAACCTCTTTTCCCCCACCGGGCACCCCCGGGGTGGAGGTTGCACTTCTGAACTGTAGCAGCAAAATAAAAGGGAAATCCAAATTTTGAAAAAATTGTTTTTTTAAAAAACCAAATTTTTAATTGGAGCTTTTTTTTGACAAAAACTTGTTAAGGGTTGCACATTGCACCCACTGACACCCAAAAACTGGCCCAAAAGTTTAGTAGTTTAATAAAAAACCAAGGGTTTTGGACGGGGATTCTTTAATCTGTCCCCAAATTTGGTTTTTAAACTCGAAAGTGTCCTATTGTTTTAAATAAATAAAATTTTACTCTCTCTATACCCAAAAAACAGGGGGGAAAGGTTTTAAAAAAAATAAAAAATACATTTTGCTCCCCCTGTCTTGGGCCTTCACCTTTCCCTTTGCCATTTAAACCCCCACCAAAATCTCCGGGCCCTTTAAGTACAAACTCCTTCCGGACCTCCTTTCAGGAGGTGAACCCAAAAGTCATGCAAAAATCTTTTGTACTCATTTTTTAAGCCCTCACATGGTCGGGGAAATGGTGAACCCCTATTTTAAAGGGTTAATGATTTTTAGACACCTCATGTGACCCCCCCCGGTAAATTAACTGGCCCCAGCAACGCACGGGAGCCCAGAAAAAAATGTCGGGTGGGGGATAAACCGGGGAAGTTTAAAGGGGGTGGCAAAAAAGAAAAATTTGGGGCCTCGGCAAGTGGTTTTAATGAAATTGTTTTAATTTCAAACGCTCTTTTTTAACCCCTTCACAACCAAGGTATTTTCTTTTTTTTGGCGTTTTTTTTTTTCCCTTCCCCTCTCTTTTTTCGTTTTAATTTTCCGTAAATAGGGCCTTTGTAGGGCTTTTTTTTTCCCAGGCAAGTTGTATTTTTGGAACGAAAACCTTTGGTTTAACTTTATGGTGTACGGGAAAATGGGAAAAAAATTTTTCCCAAAGTCAGTGAAATTGCACAAAAAAGTGCAATTCCCAGTTTTTTTTTATACCTTTTTCCTAAATGTTTAAAATTAAACCCCTGCCATTATGATTCCCCATTTTTCGGGGTAAATAGACCCCCAAACTTGTTAGGTTTTGGATATTTAATTTGGGGGAAAAAAAAATACCAAAAATTTTGGGGATAAAAAAAAACAAAGGGCCCCACCCTTCCAAGCCTGAAACATCCCAATTTTTCTTGATCGGGGATTGGGTTTAGGGTTTTTTTTTTTTAAACCCCAAAGCTGAAATTTTTTTTTTTTAACTTTTTGGGTGGGGGTTTACAACCCTTTTTAAATTCCCTTTTTGGGGCATTGTAGGGGGGAAATTTAAAAACCTTTTTAAATTTTGAAACCCAAAAAATTCAGAGATTTTATGTGGCACAAAATATTTTAATAAAAAAAATTTTCCCCAAATGTCACTTTCACCCCAGCCCCTTTTTTGGGGAAAAAATTTTTTTTTGTTGGGGACTTTTAAAAAGGGGGTTAAAATTTAAACCAGCGTTTTCTCATTTTTTCCCAACAAAATTTAAACAAAACCATTTTTTTTTAGGGCCACTCTTTTTTTTGGAATTTAAAAGTTTGGGGATTCTATGGACAGAAAATCCCAAAAAAAAGTTTACACCATTTCAAAAAATTTGCCCCACTAAGGTGCCCCCAAAAAAAAACATTCAAGAAGTTTATTTTCCCCTTTTCAAATTTGTTGTGCAATTTTCCTGAGTTTTCCCAAATTCGTTTTGGAATCAATGACAGATCATGTCGTGTTTGGAGGAAACCCCCCCCCTGATTTTCCAAAACCGAAAAAACCCCCCAAATTTTAAAACTCGGGGCCCCTAACCCCAAAAACACCCCAAAAACCCTAACCCCAAAAAACCCTTACCAAACCCTAACCAAAAACCCTAAACGGGAATTTCCAAACCCAAAACCCCAACCCCCCAACCCAAAAACCCAAACCAAAATTTCCAAAACCAAAAACCCAAAACCATAAACCCTAGCCATAACCCAAACCCCCTTACCCCAAAACCACAAATTTGGGACAATTTGCAATTCCGGGTATTTCGGAGAAAAGCGAAGAGTTCCCTCCAAAAAAAGGGATCACTGAGTACAGCCGGGGACCGTGTTTTGGAAAGCTTTGGGCCCAAACCAAGGTTTAAAAGTTTCCCAATTAGGAAAATTTTCATTTTCCCGGGTTCCCTTTCTGGAAAAAGGAGTTTTCCCTCAGCAAAAGACTTTGGGGTACACCCGGGACGGCTGTTGGAAAGCTTTTTTGGGCATCTACGACACTGAGTTTCAGTGCACGCGGGGAAGTTACGGGAAAACGGGGTGCACGGACAAGGGTCAAGGGCCAGGCGGGGTGGGGTAACCCTGCATCCCTGCAGGGAAAAGGGGAAGGGATAACCATGCAGGGGACCCGGAAATTGGGCTACACTTTTCTCATTTTTGGGGTATGGGGGGAAAAGGGGTTTTTTTTAAAATGGCCCAACCCTTTTTTTAAATTTGTTTTTGGGTTTTTTCATTAAAAATTTTTAAAATTTTAAATTTTAAAAATCAGGGTTTTTCCTTCAAAATACATCATTTTGAACCTTTGATGATTTTTGGGGTATAGTTTTGGGGAAAATTATGATGGTACTTTTAAAAACAAGAAAATTTTTAAATTTTTCAATCTTTTTTGTTGCTGGGGACTAATGCAAAATGCGTGCTTTCCTTCTTTCTTTTAATTGGGATTTTTTAACAAAAAATTTTTGGGGAAAGTTTTCCTGCCCCAATCTTTTTCCTTTTCCAAAATGGGCCAAATTTTTGAAAAGGGGTGAGCAAAAAGAAAATAGGGAATTTTTTTTTCAACCCCCTTTTTTGGCTTAAGTCCTTTTTTTTTGTTTTTTTATGGCCATTTTAAAAGGGAAAAATTTTTTAAAAACAATAAAAAAACAAATTTTTTCAAGCAATGCTTGCAAAGAAAAAAAGGAAAAAACATATATAACCATTTCTTTTTTTGAAAAACTTTTCCTTTATAAATCCCCCAAAACCTGAAAAAGAAAATTTAATTTTTCCCCCCGGGGTTCCTTGGGAAGGGGTGGGGGGGGAAATTTCCCTTTTGGGCCAGTTTTGGGGTTTTAAGTTTTTTGTTATATTTTAATTTAAGGGAAAAGATAAAGCAGCTTTAACCCCCAATAAACCCCCTTTTTCCTCCAAGTTTCCCAGTGTTTGGGTTAACCTTTTTTTTGTTTTCTTCCCGGGAAAGGTTTTCCAAATACTTTTTTTGAAGTTTTTTGGGGGTACCCTTTTTCTAGTTTGGGGTTTTGTTTTTCCCCTTTGAAATTTTTGGGGATCTGTGGGTAAAGTGTTTTAGGACCAATTTGCTTATCCCTTTTGGTTATGACCCCCTTTTTTGACGGGGAAAATGAAAAATTTTCCTTTTCCCCCGGGGCCAAAGTAACAGAATCGTTTTGAAAAGGGAAAAATAAGTTTTGGGCCTCAGGGGGATTTTTTAAAAAACCCCCCCAAAAAATGATTCCCTTTTATTTTCCTTTTTTAAAATTTTAAAAAGGGGCCCTATGCCCCCAAATTTTCCTTTTGAAACCAGCTTTTTTTGGCCCAAAAATTTTAAAAAGGGGGGAACCTTTCCTTTTCCCAAATGTTGAAATTTTTTCTGTTTTTTCCTTTTTTTAAAAGGTTTTAATGTTTTTTGAAAAATGTAAAAATTTGGCCCCCTTTTTTTCTAAAAAATTTTTTTAAACAAAAAAGGGTTCTCCCTTTTTTTTCCAACCCCAATAAAATTTTGTTTTTTTTTTTTCGGGCCCAAAAGGAAAATTTGGTCAAAAATTTGGAAAAAAATTTTAAAAACCCCACGGGGTTTTTTAAAACCTAAATAAAAAATTTTCCCCAAAAGAAAACAATTTAAGGGTAATAAATTTAGAAAAAAAACCATACAAAATTTGGTTTTAAAAGGCTCAAAAAATCAATATTTTTGTGGAAAAAACCCCAATTGATTTTTAAAAAACAGCTTTTCATGCGTTTTCCTTTGGTTTTTTATTTTCCAAACAGTCCCTTTTAATTCCCCCGGGTTTTTGGGAAAAAAAAAAATTTTTTAAGATTTCTTTTTGGGAAGGGGTTCCATCCGTCCCCCCTGGATTTTAACAATTTTCCAGGGGGGGTGTTTTCAAATGGGGTTTTCAGGTTCTGGAGAATGGGCCCTTTTAAAAAGGGGTTTCTGATTGTGGTGGTCTTTTTAAATTTTGGGGCCGAGCTGTTTTATAAAAACTAGTATTTTGGGGGGGTTCTTTTTCACCCCTTTTTTTGAAAAAAAAATTAATGCTTGTCACAACCCCCAAGGTTTTTTAATATGACAAACAAAACTTTTCATATAATTTTTATCCAAAATAAAAAAAAAAAATTTAAAATTTTAAAAAAAGGGTTTAAAAATTTTAGTTTTTTTTTTAAACATTCCCTACCTTTTTGAAGGAAACCCCCCCTTTGTCGACTTATGTACCCCCCCCCCCTCCCCCCTTTCCTTGGGTAACTGAAAACAAAAACTCTGTTTTCCCATTTTGGTAGCTAATTCTTTTCCATCTCTCCCTACATTATCCCAGTCTTTAGGAAGTAGGGAACGATAAAAGGGAGCATGTTGTCAACCTATACTCGGGGGATTTTTTTGTAGTCTGTTTTATAGGGAAAGCCAACATATTTCTCCAGTCGGAATTTGGGGGGGGGGTTTAAAATGCTACTCCGGGGAGTACGTGGGGGGAAAAAGCAGAAAGGGGTTATTTTTTTAAAGAGTCCTTGTGGTTTTTTTGCTGGCTTAAACCACCTTAAAAGGAATTTTGTTCCCCCCCAAATTTTTTCGCCAAAATCCCCTTGCGCCACGGTCACCCAGGGGTTTTATTTTACAGCATTTCGGTAATGTGTAGTTACCCCCCGAGGGTTCACCGGGAAAGAAAAGAAAAACTATTTTATATTATACTAAACCCGGGGGTTTCCCCCGGGCCGGTCTGGTCTGAGGGGGTTTCGCGGGGGGTCCGGCCCCTTTCCCCCTTCTTTCAAAAGCGAACCCGCCTCTTCTTAAAAGTTTTCCTTTGTTCGGGGCTCCGGGGCCCCGGCACCGGCTCTCCCAAATGGTGGGGCAAAACAGGATTTCTGCAGTGGGGAGGCGCTGGCCCTCTTGCCCTTTTCCCCGGGTTTCCCTGCGACAGCAGTACTCTGCCCCTGCCCCCCCTCCCAGGGCAGAGGAAGGGCCCCCCTCCCCGGGGAAACCCCGCGGGGGAAGCAAGAAGGGAAACCCGGGCTTGTAGAAGTTGGGAGGGGGAAGCCCCTTAAACCGGCCCCAACCGGGGGAAACCCCCCTGGGGGATAAAAAAGCCCTTTTTGGTTGGGGGCGGGTTTCGGGCTTGGCCCCCTCTCGGCTCGGGGTTTTTCGAAAAAATGGGGTAAACAAGTTCCCTTTAAAGCAAAGGAAAAAATAAACATTCTCCAGGGAAAAACAAAACCCCAAAGAAAACTGGTTTTTTGCCCAAAGTGTCGTGAGAACCAAGTCCTGGGGACACGGGCTGGTTATATCCAGTAATTAAACCCGGCGCGGTTTTATAAAACCCAAGCAAAAGGGGGGCCCCCTTTGTCTTCCCTTCCCTATCGTCAGGGGCCTTAACTTTCCAGGGCCTTTTTGGGAAGCCCGGGGGGGGAGAGTTTTAAACTGGGCCAATTGGGTGCTTCCCGAGGGGAAGGGGCCAAACCTGCCCCCCTGCGTTTTCCGGGGGTTTTTTGAGTTTGTTTTAATAAAAAAATTTTGGCGAAAAATTTTAACGCTTTCCCGGGTTTTTTTTAAAACCTCTTGTGTTTAAAAACCCTAAAGACCTTTTACTAGTTGGTTCAAAGGGGGAAATGAGGGAATGGTAAAGGGGGAAATCCTATTGGGGCAGGTTTTTTCAGTTTGGTTAAGGGTTTGGGGGAAAGGGGGTTTAACTGGTTTAAAGGGCCATTTTTGGAACCCCCTAAAGGAAAAATTTTGTTTTGTCGCCCCCTTTCCTTTCTCATGTATACAGCTGATTTTTCATTTAAAAAATTTTTTTTTGTCACCCCCAAAAAATTCCCCAGATACACCTTTGATTGTAGGGGGGCAGGGGGGGGGGGGGGGTTGGGGGGGGGAGGGTTTAGTGAAGGGGTGGGTTTTTGGCTTTTGGTTGGTGCCGGGGTTAAGGCAAAGAACTTTTTTTAAAGAAACCAAGGGATATGGGGGGAGTTGAGAGAAAAAAAGGAGGTTTAATTAGAAAAATTTATGGAGGGGTAGTTTTTTGGGTTTAAAAATTTGGGGGTTTCACCTTCTTAAACTTTTTAATTGGGGGGTTAAAAAAGGTTTAAAAAGGGTTGAGGTGTCTTTTCAAAAATAAAAAGGGGGGTTTTAATGTTCCATAAAATGGGGAGGATTTTCTTACCAAATTTCTGGGGGACCAAAAGGCCTCGCATCAGCTGGGGAAATATTGGGAAGGGTTAAGCTCAAAAAAAATTACCCAAAAAGGGGTAAAGGTTTTTAAAAAAAGCTGTCCTCCGCATCTTTTTGGGAGGGGGTTTTATGGAGATAAAACGAAGAAGTTAGGGCAAAATGCCTTTTATCAACCCCTATTCGGGGGGTTTGAAGAGGGAAGAGCAATTTGGGCAGGGGCCGTTTAACCTATAAGGTGCAAGGAAGGTAAATTGGGAAATTTTGTACTATGGGTGGGGATGTTTTAAAATAATTTTTAGGGGGTTGGTTTTAAAAAATTTTACTTGTTGGTTGGGAAAATTGCCCCTATTTAACAATGGTCTATATTCCCAACCGGGAACCTAACCTTTTTTTTATTTTTTTTTATTTTTTATTTTTAAATTTTGGGTTTTTAATTTTTAACCTGTGCAAGGGGATTTGTTTTTCCCTTAAAAATTTTTTATTTTTATTTTGCTTTTTGGGTTTTATTGCTGCTTTTTTCTGAAATTTTCCCCCCCTTTTTAATTTTAATTTTGTATGGGAATTCGTTTTAAATCATTTCAAAATAAGGAATAGTAAAATTTTTAACCACAACGAAGGGGGGAAAATTGCTGGCCGGGAACCTTTCCCACTTAGGCGGCCCGGAAATTTGGCCCCTGCACCAAAAAACCTTTAGGGGGCTATTGTTTTTCCCTTTTAAGAGAAATATTTTTCCCAGGATTAACACCCCAAACAAATCCTTGTAAAAACCCCCTTTAGCGGGCACAGTAGGTTTTTCCAAAAAGAAAAACCTTTTCAAACTGAAAAAAACCCTAATTGAACTTTTTTGCAAATTTTTTTTTTATTTTTTGGGGTTTTCCCCGGGGGAAAAAAGGTTTAACCCAAAATAGAATAAACCCTTAACTTTTTCCTTTTTTTTGGGGGGCGGAACCTTTAAAAGATCTTTTAAAAGCCATTTTTTTTTCGGGGGTTTCGGAAAAATGCAGGTTAAATTTGGTATTTTTATATTTTTTTTACCTTTTTTTTTGGGGGGGTTAATTAATATAAATTTAAAAAAAAAAAAAAACCTAAAATTTTGGTTCTTGGGGATTATTTTTTTTGGGGAAGGGAAGGTTCCTTTGAAAAATTGGAATTTTAGGGGTGTTTTGTTTTTTTAAAATAATTTTCTCTGGATGTGTTTTTGTGAGGCAACTGTTTTTTATTTTTTTTTGGGGTTTTACGATAGTTTTGGTTTTTAAAATTTTTGGGGTTTAAAAAAAAAAGGAAGCCGGTTTTTTTTTAAAACTTTTTTTTAAACTTTTTCCCCCCCTTTTAAGATTTTTGTCCCGTTGTTTTTACAATACCCCTTTTTCCTGTTTTTGTTTTTTTCATAAAATTAATTAAAAAGTTTGTCCGGGGGGAAATTAAATTATTATTTTAAAAATTGTTTTTAAAAAAAATAAAAAAAAAGGTTTAGGAAACAAAAAATTTTAAAAATAAAAATCTTTTAAATTGCATTTCTAAATATTGGATTTAAATTTTTTGTTTTTCTCAAAATAAAATTTATGTATGTTTTTTGGAGTGGGGGGGAGAAAAAAAGGGAGAAATTGGGGAGAAACCCACAAAAACCACCAAGAAAACATAAAAAAACCCCCCTTTTCCAAGAGGTTTTTCTTGGGGGGATTTAAAAAAACCCCAAGGGCCCTTTAGGGCCCCTTTGCAAGATTTCCCCTGGGGGGTTTTAACCCCTGAGCCCCATGCTGCCCCTTTTTGCGGGGGGCAAAACCCTTTTGCTTGAAACTTTTTCGGGGGGTTTTTTGCGGAAATTCATTAAATTCCGGGGTTTAAATGCTTACCCCAAAAACATTTTTACCCCTGGGTTGTCTTATTGGTGGAAATTTCCCCCGCCAGTTAGGGAAGGGGGACCGGTTTTAATAGCGGGCCCTTACCCCCCCCTTTTAAATCAGGAAAATCTGATAAAGATAGGCGAGGGCCCAAGAAAAGGCTGAGCAACAGGGCCCTGAAAAATTTGGCAAAACCCCCTTTTGGGGAGGTAAAAATTGCCTTGGGATTCCCAATTTGGGCCCCGGGTTTTTGAATAAGGGGGAAAACCCCCCGGTTTTTTATATTTTAAAATTGGCCTCCCACTTTTGCCTTGGGGGGTTTATTTGGGGGGGCGGGTTTCCCGTTCTTTTTTCCCCAAAACCCCCTGATTTCCCACCATAAAATTAAAATAACTTAAAGGGGTTGTTTTTTTTCCGGGAAAGGGTTTTCCACAATACAAGGCAAAAACTGGAAAAAAAGGGGTTTTTTATTTTTAAAGCGAAAATTTCTTTGGACGGGGGTTTTTAAAAAAGAAAGTTGAAGGTTTCCCAATTTTTTGGGGGGTTAATTTGTAAGTGGGGCCCCATTTAAACCCTTTTAATCCAATTTGGGTTTCCCCCCTAACGGGGAAACAAATTTAAAATTTAAAAAGTTTGGGGGGGCCGTCTTCGTTGAACCCAAACCCAAAAACTAATACTTTGTTGTGTTCGGCCCGTTTTGAATTTGGGGCCGGTCATTTTTGGGCCCCCTTGGGCCCAAGAAAACTTTTTTTTCTCTGGTTTAAATCTCATTTTGGGTGGGATTTAAAGGATTTGAAAAATATTGTTTAAAAAAAAATTTTGTTTACTTTTTTAAAGGAGAAATTTTAGAAAGTTTATTGGTAATTTTTGTAAAAAAAATTTCCAATTGTAAAAAGATTTCCCCCAGATTTTTGTATAAAAAGAGAAAAATTTTTAAAACCAACAAAAAAATTAAAATGTCTGTTTTTTAAAACTTTTTTGCCCAAAAACCCCAAAGGCAGGGAATTTTTAAATTTTAATTGGTTAGTTTTAAAAGGAAATAAAACCTTTTTTGGGAGGGTCTTTAGGGTTTGTTTTTGGGGGGGCCCCAGTTTTTGTTTTTAAATATTGTTTTTTGCAGAACAAAAATTATTAAAATTTAAATTGCTTTTTTTTTTGGTTTTTGTAGGTCCACCTTTTAAAAAAAATTAACCCGACCACTTCATGTTTAAAAACCCAAAGGAAAATAAAAAAAAAACCCCATTTACTCCCAAATTTAAAAATTTTTCCCCAAAAGGAAATTTAAAGAAGGGGGAGGCAGGGACACCATCCTTAATACGGCTAAAAAGCAGGGGTCATACCACTCAGTTCTGGTACATAGCCAAGCCCCTGCTAAAAAAAATACAAAACAGCTTTTCCAAACCTAACCACACGGGCCGCTTAGTACAAACCCCCACCTCGTTTTCAACACAAGTTTCTTCTAACTTAGATAAAAAAACTCTCTTCTCCTAAAATTAAAAAAATAAAACCTTTTTCTATAACAACCCCGCTTTACTAAAACCCAAATCTCTTTAAATTTATTTTAAAAAAAAACTTTTTTTTTTAACCCCCCAAAAACTTCAAAATTTTTTGGTTAGAAACCCCCTTTGAATTTTAAAATTGCTTTTGTTAGAAACCTCCCCCCCATTTTTAATTACTTTCCCCCCACCGGGTTTTCCCCTACATGCATGAAAAGTTTGGCTTTTTTTTCCAAAGTTTTTTTTCCAATGTGACAAACTTTGTAATTAAAAAATAATGGTACAAATTTTCAACACACTAGGGTTTGTTAATATGTGGTTTCAATTTAAATTTTTTTTATAAAATAAATCAAAATTATTTTTTTATCCCAAAAAAGGTCCAAAATACTTGTTTTCAAAAAAAAAAATACTAAAAATCCCAAAACCCCCCCCCCCTTTTTTTTCTGGCCTTTTTTTTTTTCCAAAAGTTTTGGGGTTGTGTCAATTTATTGCAAAAAAAAAATTAACCATTTTTAAAATTTAAAAGGTTTTTTGTATTTAAATTTTTGTTTTCCCTTCACATTAAAATTTTTTCGGGCCGCCCTTTTCCCCCCAAAAACCGCCCAACAAAAACCAATTTTTTGGGTTAATTTTTCAAAATTGGGCTTTTTAGGGGCCAATTTTTTAAAAGGTATTGGCGGGAATTTTTTAGAAGGGAATTTTATAGAGCTTTCCCAAAAATTTTTTAACGTTTGGAAAACCCTTTGGTTAAGGAGATTTAATAACCCCTTTCCAAAAGCAAATGTTCAATTTTTCTTCAGAAATTAAAAGCCGAAAAAAATTTTGAGGGGTTTCAAAACCCAGAAAGCTCAGGGTTACAAGGTAAAATTTAAAAAAATTTTTTTTGCTGAGCCGGGGTGGAAAGGGGGCCCTTTTTCGGTACCCAAGCAAGGGCCCCTTTTTGAAAAGTTGAAAAAGGGGTTGTTTTGATTTTTAAAATTTTTTTTAAAATGCTTACCACTGAACTTGTTAAAAAGACTCGTCACTTCTACACAAAAAAAAACATCTTTGTCTGTCTACTGTTGGGTGGATTTCCTAAAAGAACGAAGTTTTTGGGGGCCCGGGGAATATAGTGGGGGGGGGGTGGGGGGAAAAAAAAATTTTCATCTTTTTTTTTTAATACAAAAAAATGCAACAAAAATAAATAAAAAAACACTGAGAAAACTTTTTTAAAAAATCCTTTTAACACAAAAACCAAATTAACATTTGGTCATCTTCTAATGAAAAAATTCCCCTTTTTGGGCCGGGGCCCCTTTAAACCAGGCCTTGGGGGCCCCCAGAATCCACCAAAGTTAAGCTGCCAAAGTAAATTTTTTATTTCCCCCATTCAAAAAGGGCCCAAGCCTTCCCCCTTTCGTGCCACTTTGTAATAGCCTTACGGGGGTTGCAAAAAGCTCGACCAAGAAATTGCTCCCTAGCTCCCACTTCTATCCAAAGACTTCCTGGGGTTAAATGGGTAGGGAAACATCCCAAAAATAAAATGCCCCAACATTCAGATATGAAAAAAAAAAGATGTTCTTAGTTATAACGGGCTTTGGGAAAAGGGATGACATTTTAAACCCAAGACAATGGGGGTCCTTAAAAAGAAAAACATGGATAAGGGATGCTTGAACACATCTCTTTCTTTGGACTTTTTACCGTTCCCCTGGTTTCACCGGTTTTGGGGGTTTTTTGACCTTTTTTTTTAACGGTGCAACAGTGCCCATTAAACGTTTGGGGGTATTATATGTTCAGTGGGGAAAATAATTATTTGATCCCCGGGTGTTTTTGGGAAATTTTTCCCCCCTTACAAAGGGAAAAGAGAGGTCTGTAAAATTTATCGTAGGGGCACTTTACCCGTAGGAGACCCGAACTAAAAATAAAAATCAAAAATCCATAGTTTTAATTTTTTCATAATTTTTTTGCGGTTTTGGTTTCATGAAAAATAATAATAATTAATTTTATTTCATTTGGGGCCAACATTTCCACAGCCCCTTTCTTATAAGGGGGGCTTTTACAACAAAGCATTACGCTTAACAATTTTAAACACAGATCAAAAAGATAAAGAAGAGGAAAGAGGGCCCCGCTCGCAAAAATTACAATCATGAAATAAGGGTTTGATTTTTCAAACCAAACCCGCAATTTCCCCTTTTGTCCCCTGCGACTTTCACGGTCAGGATTTCCCCGCAAATTTTATACTTTTTTTCCACTTTTTCCCTAGAATTGTCCTGTCTCCTTCAAATAAACTTTTCAAGTCTTGGTGGAATGTGGCCAGAAGATACAAACGCAAAATGACACGGAGAACCCCGACAGCGCAGTTGGGCCCAAAGTGGGATTCACAAGTCCTTTCAATCAAAAAAGGTGCTGCGACTTTTAGCCTGTAAGGCCCCGACAACTTTTTTTAAGGCTGGGGTAAAAAAAGTCAATCTTTAAAAAATTGGGCCCAGGACTTTTCTATTCCCACAAGACCCCTTTAAAAGATTCAAGGTAGAATCTTTCTTTTAAAAAGAGTCCCAAAATTTAAACCAAAAAAAGTGTGCAAAAAAATTTCACTTAAAAACCCCATAAAGGAAAAAAAAAAAAACCGTGGGTTTTCACACGTTTTTGTTTCCTAATTTTCCCCTTGTCGGGGAATTTCCCTTTTTTGCAACCCCCAGAAAAGTCTCACATCTGTCTTGCTTTAAATTTTAAATAAAGCCTCCGCGTCCCCTGGCCCTTATTTTGAAAAAGTTATTGTTTTGGGGCTAAAATGTCACATATTAAAAGGGCCAGAAAGGTAAGGGAAAGGGCCCCAAAAATTTAAACCCGCTCTTAAAAAAGTTTAGTGCTGTGTCAGGGATAAAAAATGCATAGAATTTCGAAATCAGCGAGGGATACAATACCGGCTTGGCTGTTTTGGGGAAAAAAATGGGGCCCGTGAATTTTTTTGGGAAACTTTTCCCCAAACCCCGCCAATTTCCCCCACAGCTATTTTGTCGAGGGGCTTTTAAAAGTTTTTTTTCGAAGGGCAAGTGGGGTTATGGGCCCCAAATTTAAGGGGGTCTACCGAATTATTTCAAAAGTGGTGCCGGCCTGGGGCCCAAATTTCCCGTTTTGGGGATGGGTTTTAAAATATTAAATTTTATAATTTGGTTGGGTTAATACTTTAAAGGAAAAATTTTATAATGTTGCTTTATATTTAGCTAACCCCATGCCTCTTCTGCAGCAAAATGAGGAACACCATAGAAAAGTATGGGCATTTGAAAAAAAGCTGAAGATTTTTTCCCATGCAGCCCCAGTTTTTTCCTGAAAAGGGAAAAACTGCATATTTTTTCAGTTTTTTTTCATTCCCGGGCCATAAATTTTGATTTCAGCCCGTCTTTATACCCATAGGGAAAAATCAAAAATTAACCCCCCCCCCCCATTGGGGTAGCAGATCTGGGACCAAAAATAAGGACAAATTTTACATTTTTTGCAAGCCCCTTTTTAAAGATTTTTGGGTCTAATTTTTGGGTCTGATTCTCTTTCCAAATACAAGAAGGGGGTAGGAACAGTCTCCTTTAAATGCCTATATTCAATATGGTAGTGCCAAAACTTGGAGGGCAGTCCCATCTGTCCTAGGGGGTCAGCACATTTTCCCACTTTAGGATGCCCAAAAACAGTTTATTGAATGGTGAAGCTGGGAGCCTAATCTCCCCACTTTCCCCCAAAAAATGTGTGGTGTAAGACTCTCTAGAGCAAATACATCTCAACCCCTACACGTGGGGATCCCGCTACGCCACCCCGAAAACTAAGCTTAGGGCTTTTTTTTCCAAATAGAATTGAGTAGAGGGGGGGTCATACGGGTTTGGGGACTTTATGGGCCCCCCAACAAGTGATTGCCCCGGGCACCAGGCATCCCTAATTTTGTGGGAGAATGGAAAAATTATTTAAAATAAAGGGGTTTCATTTTGGGGGAGGGGGGGGCAATAATTTGGGGGGGGGGGGTTTTAAACAAGGGGAGAGCTTGAGGGCATTTAATTTAAGGGTGGGGGACCACTGTAAATGGTCATTTTTTTTGTGGGGGCACTTTGGTGGGGAAGGTGGGGGCATGAACCTGGGGATATCTTATTGTGGGGGGGGGGAAATGATAAGGCACCAAATTTTTGGGGGGGGGCATCATTTCGGGGGTTTTGGGGGATAAATTTTGTCTAAGGGAGCCTTTTCGGAAGCATTATAATGTTTTTTGTGGGAGCTTCTTTTGGGGCATCATATTTGTGGACGGGGATTTAGAGTGCATCAAACAAAGGGGTGGTTTTTTGGGAAAAAAGGACTGTTTGGGGATCATAAGTTTGGAAGGGGGCATTTTGGGAACATGAGGTGTTGGGGGGAAAACTAAAAAGGGGACATAATTGTGTGTGGGAGGTCTTTACTATCCTTTCGGGTGGGGGAGTATTTTGTGAGGGTCTTTTTGGGTGCAAAACTGACCCCCGGGGTTAAAAACATCAAAAAAGTAATATATTTGTCCTTTTTGGACACTTAAACGCATACAAACATCCTTGCCAGCTTTTGTCCACGCTCTCTGCCGGGTTTTTAAAAAAAACTTATTCGCATCTCTCCCTTTTTCCCCCCTGTCTCACAAGCCCAAACGCCTTTAAAACCTTTCCTTGGTCTAATCCCAAACCCCACCACCTCCCCTCTCCCTCTCATTTCTGTGAAGGCTTTGCCTCCTTCATTTTTAAACAAAAAATTGAAAAGATCCCGAGAAAGCTTTTTACCGCAAACCCCAATGCCCCCCCTTTGCCACTCAGCCCGTTCTTAAAAAAAAAACTTCACCACCAGGGCAGAAGACAGCTCTCCCCCACTCCCCCCCTGTCAAGATCACACCTCACCCCCTTGCGTGCTTTGAACCCCCCTCCCCTCCCTCCTCATCCCTACTTTGCCACGTCCTTTTCCCTACCTCACACATCTCTTCAAAACCTTTTACTTACAAACGGTGTCTTTCCTTCTTTTTTCAAAATGCCCCAAACACAACCCCTCCCCCAAAAAGCCCTCCCTGCCCCCTCCTCCGTGTCCCCCAAATATCGCCCGAAAATCCTTCTCCCCTATGGGCCCAAAACTACCCGGAAAAGCATGTTTTCTCAACTGTCCCCCACCCCTCTCCCGTTCCCTCCTTTTTACCGGTTTTTTAAACTGAC
Organism: Oophaga sylvatica; assembly: GCA_033576555.1. Lineage (NCBI taxonomy): Eukaryota > Metazoa > Chordata > Amphibia > Anura > Dendrobatidae > Oophaga > Oophaga sylvatica. The sequence goes on along the minus strand of JARQOD010000006.1, from coordinate 423,283,698 downwards.
TTCCCACCGCTTTACCCCAACGAAATGCCCTTTAATAAAAATCAATAACCGAACCCGGGTAACCCGGGAAAGAGCAAGCGAAACTACTTGGGCCTCTTTTCCTGGGCCTGGTTTCCCGCCCTTTGACAAACCCTGGACCATTCCCCCCCTGCTTTCGACTTCATCTCTTGGCCCTCCAGACTTGGGCCCCATCCCCGGAAATTTATAACCCAAAAGACCGAACATTTTGTGTCTCCCCTCTCACACCCACCTCCTCAAAATTTGCCCCCTGTCTGTCGGTGTTTCCCCAAGGCTCGTCTTAGGAACCCCCCACCTTTACCATCTACAATTCACCCTGGGGGCCCGTTTTAGAATTCCCACGGCTTGCAGGATCACCTCTACGCCCCAGGGCACCAGATCCCACCTTTTGGGGCCGCCTCAACCCCCCTACTGAAAAAAATAAAACCCCAGTTTTCTGTCTGCATCCTGCCTTCTTTTCTGCCCCCCTTTCTCAAAAATGAACATGGGGCAAACGAAAATTTTTTCTTTCCCCAACCTCATTCTACCCCTCCCCCCAACCCATCCACAAAGTCAATGGGTGCTCGCCCTTTCCCCCCCGGGCCCACATGCTCGGTTTTTGGGGGGGATCCTTAAATCCCAACCCCATCTTTCAAACCCCATATTCCCAAAACCCTCGCCACCCCCCCTGTGCCCAAACCCCAAAAATTTTTTCCCGGAAACCGCGCATTCCTTTAAAACCCTGAAAAAAACAAAAAAAACTAGTGCACGCCCTTATCTCTCCCCCAACGACTTTGCAACCTCCTACGGTTTGGGCCCCCCCTCTAGCACTCTGGCACCCCTCCGTCCATCCTACACTCTGCTGGGCCCCACTAATCCACCTATTTTCCCCCGCTTTCCCCCCCGGGCCCCCCCCCATGCCAAAGGGCCCCCCCTGGTTTTCCCATTCCCGAAAGGCCCCCGGTTTTAAAACCCTAACCTTACTTTCAAAGCCATCCACAACCCCTTTTTCCCCCCTTTAAACTGTGACATGGTCTCCCGTACCTACCCCCACGCAACCTTTAATCCCCTCAAGATCTCTTTTTCCGGGCTCCCCCCTCTTTCTCCTTCCCCAAACCCCATACAAAACTTTCCCGGGCTTTCCCCCATACTCGGGGCTCCCCTGCCCCCAAAACCCAACCTTCACCAACAACGGAAACCCCCTTTAAGAAGAAACCCGAAGACCCCCTGTTGAAAAGCCCCAACCCGCAAAGATTTCCCCGTTACTGAACCCATCCCCACGACCCGCTCTTTCCCTTTTCCCAGTGTATCCTCACCCATCCCCCGCAGGCTGGAGCCCTCGCGGGGGGGTCCCCCTTCCCCCCGGGAATTTGTGTCCCTTGGGCTAGCCATGTTTTTTGTACCTGTTTTTATTTTTCCCCTTTTTATATGTTAAAGGGCCAGGAATTAAAAGGGCTTATTTATGTATAATAATTAAAAATAGTTCCGATGTATTTTGTTCCTAACAAACTTTTTTTTTTGGCCCCCATAGGCAAAAATTCCCCCACCGCTCCCACCTTGGAACCCTTCCCTCCAGACCTTACATTTTTGATAAGACCCCCCCCACATAAGTATCAACAACCACAAGGGCTTCTATCAACTTTACAGGGATTTTGTTTAAAATTTTCTAGCAAATAAAAAGCATACTCCCCGTTTGATCTTTAAAAAAATACCTGATTAGCAAAAAATTCCATAAATGAATATTTAAAATGATGAAAAAGCGATAATTTAATGTTGTGGTAGACTTTTTCCCGGGGAATAGGGATTTCTGGAAAAAAGAAAAAAATTTTGTAAATAAAAAAAAAAAATAAAGAAAAATTTAAATTTTAAAAAAAAAAATTTTAAAGTTTACAAAAAATTGAATAAAAAAAAAACTAGTGTTTTCGACCAGATATTTCTGGGGTACCCTTTGTTGGGGTTTCAATCCCCGGAAAACGTCCCCCTTTTAAGTGTCCCCTAGTAAGAGGCCCGAGTGCAGGTAATTTTTAAAAAAAAAAAGTTTGGAAAAGAAATTAAAAAAAATAACCCCCTTTTACTTTAGGGCAATTTTGGGTTTTTTAACAAACAGGAAATATCTTTCCCAAAGTGGCAAAAAAGGGAATGAAAACCAAATGGTTTCACACAGATAATTTTACGGGACCTTATACTGGAATACACTGCCAGTTTCCGTCGGGAAAAAACCCAGGGACTTAGCTTGAGTTTTTGATTCCAAACCCATCCAATAAGATGAGAAAGTAGAAAAGAGTCCCGGGGGGGGCTGCCGGCCCGGTGACAGACTCATTCCCCACTTTACGGGCCGCTGGGGCGGCTTTTTGCTCAGGGGGGTAATTTTAGTAAAAACCCTGGCGCAAATAAAAACCCCCTTCCCGCAAAAATTCTCAAAATTCAATGCGGGGGGTTCGATGTAATGCCTAAAAGGGGGTCTGCATATCCGGGGGTTTGGGACGTGGGTTTGGCACGTGATAGGGGGTTTTTGAAAATACGGTGTGCAGATAAAAGGGACAATTTCCTTCCGGAAGGGGGTTTTTCATCGCCCCGCATTGAATTTGGGGAGAATTTTGCTGGAACGGTTTACGCGCCAAATGGGGTTACTTAATATCTCCCCGGCACAAACCCGCAGCGGCGGCCCGTGGGGAAAGGGTTTTTGGCCAAGGCCGGGGCCCGCTCCCCCTTTGGACTTTTCTTCTACCTTTTCTTTTATTGGACGGCTGGAATCAAAATCTCAAGCTAAGTACCATCAGGTTTTTTTGGGACTTATACTAGGCAATGGATTCCGATAAGGTACCGCTAGATTATCTGTGTGATACCCTGGTTTTTATTACCTTTTTTGCCCTTTGGGTATTTTTTTTCCTGATTTGGGTTTAAAACTCCTCACATTGCCCAATCAAGTTTAATGGGGGTTTTGGGTTTTTTTTCATAAAAAGGTTTTTTTTCATTACCTTTCCTCTGCAATGACCTTTTTTGGGGAAGGTTTTCCGGGAGTGTTTCCAAAACAAGGTACCGCCAGTATATCTGGTCGATATCTTAGTTTTTTTTTTCAATCTTTGTCACTTTTATATTTTTTTTTATATTATTTTTTCTTATATTTTTTATTTTTCAAAATTTTTTTTCTTTTTTCCGCGGGTATTGCCAATATGTCTACCAAATACATTAAACTTTTCGGTTTTTAAACATTTTAAATTCATTTATGGAATTTTTTGCTAACTCAGGTATTTTTGTTATGTTTAGTATGGGAGTATGTTTGATTAAAAAAAACGCGAGTACCATTTATTATTTTTATTTTTTTTTTCCCCTTTTCTCCTTGTGGTTGGAGTTTTAGTACTTGCTGCTAATCTAGCATTTATACACTTGGGGCCCGCCCACACATACTTTTTGCAAATTAAAAAAAGGGTTACTATTTTTTCATGGGTTTTCGGACATTACACAAGGAGGGCACACATATTTGGGGGTTTGGCCTGAGGCACAGAATTTCTAGTGCCTTCAATTTTAAATGAGCTTTTGTGAGGGGGGGTGTTTGAAGTCTATGTATCAGGGAGGACAAACCCAAGAAGCCGGGATCATAAGAAGCGTTGAATTTGGGTTCCGTCAATACATCAAACCCTTTAAAGAGGGGGGGGAAAATAGAGGCCCCCACGGGGAAAGCACTTTCCCTACAAATGGCCCCGACAAGCAAATGATGCGAGAGGGAAAAACATAAATGTACGACTTATGACCTCTTTGTTTTGTAAAAATTTTAAAATAATAAATTCCAAAATTCTCACTCAGGGGTTTTGTATTTTATCTTTTATTATTATACGCCATTTATTTTCCGGGGGTTTTACATTGGGAGGAGTATACTTATGAGTACAAGTACAGTAATCTTAAAAAAATACAAGTCCTGCTGGTACAGGGGAGAGAGGCCCGCCCGCCCAGGGTCACAATCTAAAAAGGATGGGGGGAAAGGGTACGTAGGTGGGTTTGAGTGGTCGTTTCAGCGGGGTTTGGGGGATCGGGGGGTTTCTGCAGGTTTTTAGGCTTGGGCGGGAAAAGGTCGGGGCTTCAGGTTTTTTTTGAAGGTTTCCCTGGGGAGGGGGAGAGTCTGATTAAAGTTGGGGTAGAGAGTCCAGGTTTGGGGGGATGGGCGGGAGAAATTTTTGTTTGCGATTTGGGAAGAGAGATAAAGGGGAGTAGAGAAGGAAAATTTCGTGAGGATCGGAAGTTGCGTGCAGGTAAGTAACGGGGGGGGACGGGTCAAAAGTTTTCCCGGAAAGTATAAAAATGTCTTTACTGTCCTTTCTTTTGCCCCTTTGCAACCAACACAGCACAAATTTTTTTTTTTAAAACCCTTTGTTGGAAAAAGAAAACCTTTTTACGGGAAGGTTGCTAAGGGGCAAAGAGACAGTCTTATTGTTTTTAAGGGGTTTTATGATTTAAAATTTGGGCCCCATTATTTTACTACATGCCTCCCAACTTTGGGAAAAGGGATGAAAGAAGTGCAAAGCCATTTCCCTAAACCCGGGCCTATCTTAAAGGGGCTCCAAAAAGAAAAGTGCCCCTTTGTGAACCAATTCGGGATTTCCCCTTGTTTGATACCAAATTAATTTGGGCCCAAAATGGAATATTTTAAAAACCTCACATTGGGCCCCTCCCCCACATTATGTTCTCCTTAAAAGGGAAACCCCCTGCATAAATGATGCCCCCTCGGTTTCCGCCCCCAAACAGGTGCCCCGCAAACAACAATGACACCCTAAAAATTTCCAAGACCCCAAAAGGGATCCCCCCACACAATGACGCCCCCCCAGTGCCTCTTCCCCCCCACATTTCGATAAACCCCCAAAGGGGCCCTGCACACCCTTTTTCCCACAGTTGATGCCCCCAAAGGTTTCCCCCACAAAATTTTTGGTTTCCTTAAAAGTGCCTCCCCCCACACCCCTAATTGCCCCATAAACAATTTATGAACCCCCAATGCCCAAATTTCCCCCAAAAATTAAAGCACCAAAGGTGACCCCAAAACCCTAAGAAACCCCGTGTTTTCTCCACAAAATTTATGATTTGGGGTTCACGGGTTTTTACCACAAAAACCCCCCCCCCCCCATTACTTTTTCCCAATGCATTTCGATTCCCCCATAATACCCCTCTATTTCAGTTAATGGCCCCGCTTCAGGAGCCCCCACAGTTTTTTTTGCCCCCACCCTGGGGACCCCCTGCCCCACATTATGATGCCCCGGGGCCCTCCACCCTTGTATGGGCCTTTAAAACCCCGGGTACACACATTTTATTGACCTCAGTGGGCCCCCCACCCCAGTATGAAGCCTTCACAATACCCCCTTTCCACACCCCAAAAGGAAAGACCCAAGTGTCCCTATCAGGGTTTTGGGGCAACACATGATGCCCCCATAGTGCTCCCCCCGCACACGTAGGGCACCCCCCTATGTCCCAAAAAACATTTTTGACACCCCCCACAGTGGGCCCCCCTTTACAGTATGACACCCCACAGTTCCCCCCATCACATTGGGAATTGTCCCAAAATTTTAAAAACCAATTTCATAAAAAGTAATTTCTCCCTAGCCCAGGAAACCCCCCATGGGGGGGGAGGGAGATCCCCTTTTTAGTTTTGCCCGGGGGACACAGACGCAATTTCCATTGGGTTAAAACAAGGTTCTGGAATAAGAAGTAATTAAAAAATCAATGGGTTTCAAACCCTTTTTTTGGCTTTGCATGGTTTGGTACCATGCTGCAAAAAGCAACCCCCATTCACCTGCGTTACCGGCAAATTGTAGTGGCATAAGATTTTTTGGTTAGGCCCCCTATTCGCGGGAGTCCGTTTACTAAGGGAATCGCCCATAACTGTGCTCGATTGCAATGGTGCGTCTGAATTTAATTTTAATTATAAATTCACTTATTGCACACATTGTGATATCTGACTTATCCACCTCAGAGTATTACATCGCATTGTTGGCATTTTGAAGGAGACGGCTTTTAAGGATTACCGGCCTCGAGTACCAAAAAAAAAAAAAAAAACCCTTTGGGGAATTTTGACCCCCACGTAGGAACCCTCACTTTACTTTGCAAAAGGAAAACTGTCTAAAAAGGCTCCCCCGGCTTTCATCGGGAACTGGGGCCTCTCTTTGTTCATAAAGAATACTTCGGCTAATTGTTTTATTGTGTTGCTGGGGGAAGAGCTTTAAAAAAGGTTTTCCACTGCTAAAATCCTTAGGAGAAAAGAGGACTGAAAGTAATGCACTCCAGTACTGTAAATCACATCCATAGTAAACCCCCCCAACACAAGGGGGCAAAAAATTTTTACCGGGCAATAAACGGGCAAAATTTTATGCATAAACTCAATTAGGAACTCTCCACTGGGTGGCTTAATTTAAGATTAATGTGAGTTAACATACTGAAAGGAATAATACCTGAGTATTTTTTAACGGTGGGGGATCTCATAGAACGCGAATTTATAGGGAACTGGAACAAAAACAAAAATTTTTGCCAACAGCACGTGGCACTCCAGATTGAAGATTTTGCGCCGCGTGCTTTAGTTTTAGATGATTTTGAGTCGCACTAAGTACCAGGGCAATGGGGTTTTCCGGGCACCGACCCCATGAAAGTATGGGGTTTGTCACGGGCACGGGACTCGGTCCGGGCCCCGGGCCCATAAAATTTGGGGGAATTCGGGGGATTATTGGGATAGGAGTTCGGACGCCACCTGGGGTTTTGGTTTAAAATTGTCCCAGCGCTGCTATAAAACTTCCAGGGATGTTAGGGGGCGCTGGGTGGTAGTCCCCCACGGGTGAACTGGTCCCTGGAAGTTATGGTGATGATCGGGGAGATAAAAATTTCAGTCACACACAATGCGTTCTTTTCTCCCTTTTCGGTGATGTTAAAGCGACCCCCGGGGAGCTTTCGGGTGGAAGTGACATTCGGGAACCCCCGAGCGGGTTTAGGGCCCCCTTTATTTCAATATGTATGTGATCCAACTGCTTAAAGCGAATTTAAACTCTGAATCCCATTTTCTAAATAGCTGAAATGCCCCCAAACTTTGTGGTGGAAACTTCTAAGGGGGAAACAAAGAAATTTTTGTGATCAGGCTAGACCCTTTTTTCCCCCCCGTCTCCGGTTACGATCCCCTTGGGTGCTTTTGCGACCGTAGCCAATAGCCCGAGTACTTTTTATATGTTGAAACTCAGCAAGCTTCGGACCCCCCGGTTCCCGGGTTATTTAGTCAAAATCAATACCTGAAGCACTTCCTATGCTTCCCACTGCCCCTTTTCCCCCCTTTTTTGCTCTTTGCATAACACTTGTAGCTTCAAGGGAAAAGTCAGCTTTCTTCCGAGCTCGCACAGCCTCAGTATCCTCCTTGTTTTAAACTTCTGTTGAGGTACTGATTTGGGGGAGCTTGACTAGGTGGGATTCATTCACCCGTCAGCCTCCACCCTTGTCCGTGGCTTCGCTAGCCGCGAGATTCAGTCCTCTCTCCAGTCCCTGAAATACCTGACTGCACTGTCCAGCAGGAAAAGACTATCTGCACTGTCCGGACCCGGAAGCTTGACTCACTCGGGGGAATGATCTGTCCGAAACAGGAAACTATCTGACTCGCACTGTCCCAAAACCCCTTTTATCCCTGGTGGGTGTGTCAAAAGTTGAGTGACGTGAATGCATTTCAAGCGTTGCGATTTCCTTCCGTGCACTCTCCCGGGTTTTTATGTTGCCGGTACGGGCACACATCCCCCCCCTGGTTAAAAAACCACTCCCGGGTGTAAAAAAGAAAAAAAAAAAAAAAAGTTTTTTTTGCATATAACAACAAAATTTTTAAACTCTTCCCTCCGGGGGGTAAGTTTTTTGAAAAGTTTCAATTTGTACAATGAAGAATACAAAAGTACAAAGTTTAAAAAAAACAAAAATTTCATAAAACAAAATACTTGTGGGGACCCCACCAAAAACCCCCCACGGGGTCCTGGGGGCGCAGGACTTTTGACGGGGCCTCACTCTGGCCCACCTACGGTTTTTCTTTGGGTAATAGCAATGGTTTCTGAAAACCAAAATAATGCCCTAGGGAAACTATTTCAAAGCAAGTTCTTGGCGGCACAGTAAGCCTCCAGTCCCTTTTCAAGGGAAAAAGACATAAATATATATATAAAAATTTCAAATTCCATTTAAGATATATATATAGAAAAAAACATTTAAAAACTTTTTCAAAATTTTTCATTTTTCGGGGACAAAAAACCCTGTCGGGGGCTTGCAACAGTTTTTAGGACTCCCCTGTAGGAAAAGGGGTTTTCCTTAGTTGATACTTCTATACGGGGGTACGGCAAGATGAGTCTCTAACCTTTCTTTCTGCGTAACGGGAAATATAACACGACTCCACCCCTCGGGGACCGGCAAGCTGGTGGGGGGGGGGGGGGGGGGGGGGGGGGGGGGGGGGGGGGGGGGGTGGGCTTCACCGTTCCCAGGGGACCCCCATTTTTGGGTCCCGCTTCTTGCGGGCCGCTCCCGGGGGTTTGGGGGTGGGGTCTGCCGAAAAGGTCCTTCTTTGGCGGCTCAATGGCCAAGGGTTTACGGGTTAGAGCTCCCTTGGGTTTGATAAAACTGCAGCACAGGTAATTACAGCTCTCCCAATCGGGCCAACCGCGGGTAAATCCCCCAAATCGTGTGTATGACCGTTCAATTTTTTTTCCTGATTGACAACAGGGTTTTCTCACGGAGCTTTTAAGGGCAAGGAAAACAACTTTAATGATCCGGACACCTTTGCCGTCTTTTTTTCTCCACCCTTACAATGGCACAGACCCTTTCTGTTTTAAATTTTGGAAATTTTGAAATATGCCCCTGCCCCAATGCACCAATGTGCTTTCTTTTTCCCTTTTTGGCACCATTTCTCCGGGCATAAAAAGGTTAGGGAGTTTTTTTTGTTAAGTTCTTCCTTGCTTTCCTTTTATTTTGTGAGACTGTTTTCTACGCAGGTTTGTATCCTTGTCTGTTCCTGTCGGTTGTGTCCCAATTTTCAGCACGTCTCACCTCGGGTTCCCCACTCCCGCCCCAAATCCATTGGCAGTTTCCGGTCTTGTTTTCCATAGGTAAGCTGGAGTGCAGTTGGGGGGGAACTTACTGGTATGTGGTTGACAAGTAAAACAGGAGGTAACAATTCGGCCCCCGATTTCTTTTTTCCGGGGGTACAGTTTTCAGTAAATCCATGAAAATTTTGGGTTTCCATTTTTTTTCCACAAAGGCCGTTGGTCGAGGGTGGTAGGGCGCTTTTCTATCTTTTGCATCCAAAAATTGACAAAATTCCTGAAAAGTTCAGTTTTAAAAGGCTGGCCCTCGATCAGTCAGTACCCCGGATTTTCCGTGGGTCTGAAAGAAATTTCTTGGAAACCTTGGCTGCTGTCTCTGTTGAGCCCTTGTCAGGGGCGACCACCAGAAATTGGAGTAATGTCCCCCAGGGTGGGGCATACAAATACCCCTGCCCGTTTGGGGGACAACTTAACGGATCCAATGCTAGTCTCCAGAGGACAAGCGTCCGGATAGCTGAAAGGGTCTCTCTGATTTTGATAGTCTTTTCTCTGAGACCACAGGGTCCACAGTTCCGGCACCACTTCTCGATGGATGCGACCCTCCCATAAACCGGCCCTCAACAGGGTCTCCATTTTTTTCCCAGCCAAAGGCCCCCGTTTGATCGGGGTGGGCCCCCAACACATTTGGATGTCTGCTCTGGCACCCACATCTGCCAAACCATCCTGGCCCTTTTGGGTCGCGTATCCCTGCACAACTTTTCACGTAATGAAAAAACCCGGCTTCTTTTTTTCCCCACAAGCTTTGCGGTATGGGTGGTTTTTCCCCAAGGGGGAAAACCTTCTTGTTTTATCAACTCCTTGATACGGCTGACCATGGATCGCTGTCTTGAGTCCCTTTCCCGCTGTATGGGGTAAAAGGGTTCAACACTCACCACCCGCTTTTTTGTACTGTTTGCTCTTTACCACCCATTTCATGGGGAAAGCGGTACTCGATTTTTCCAATCATCTGATTCTTCCTCCGTGTCGGATTCATGCGGATTTTGGGGCAGGCGTCCGCGTTGGCTTTTTCGGCCCCCTCCCTTTTTTGATGGTAACGTAATTTACAACCGGCCCCTCCAACGTTTCTCCCGGCTCCCAGCTTTGCTGTTTTCCGATGCGTAAGGGGGTTTTTTTCTTAAACGCAGTGAAAGTTGGAGCAAGGTAATGTTTAAATCTTTCGGAAGGCCCAGACCCGCCAGGAACTCCATTTGAAACTGCTATAGTTTTCCCCCGGGTTCCTCTCATGGCCTGAGTTTTTTGCTGGCATATGCATACTTTTTCTTGCCGTCGCTTCTGACTGAGGACCCCCTAATCCTTCGTTATGGCATCGTGTATAGCAGGAACGGTTTGGCTGTAATCTGGGTAGGCAATATTTCATCGCCGGGGGAAGGACTTTTTATTTTCTTTGAATCCCCTCAGCTTTTCTTTTCCCCCAATTAAAAGGGAAGGTTTTCTGCTCTAAGAGGTTGTCCTCCCAGGGGCCTGCAAGGCGCCGCTTTCTTAGTGTAATCTTTTAAAAACCCCCTCGGATAACCGTGTCCGGAACGACGCCCTCCTTTTTGGGTTTTTCGGCTCGGGCCTTTTTTTCTGAATAGCTGTGACCTTTCAGGGGGGCGCTACCCCTTTCGGACTGACAAAGTGTCCCAAGACGTACCTTCCTTTGAGCAGGTGGCATTTTAAAGGGGTTTTGTTTTCATCCCCAAAATTGGGCAATACTCAAAAACCCCGCCCGGTGCTTCAATGATTTATATGCTTAGAGTACACAATTTTTTCCGTCCCAGGGACAGCACACAGTTTTTGAATTGAATGTCCCAGACAGCCCCCAAACACCCCCTTTGGGAAGTTCCTGGGGGATGCGGGCCAAAAAGGCTTTTTGTCAAACCCCAGATCCCATTTGGGGGGGTGAAAGCGTTTTCCCCCCCGGTCCTCCAAACCACACTACTTTCCAGCCCACTTAATTTAGGGAGAAAAGTAGTTTAAGCCTTTTTAAAGGGACTAAGGATCTCTTACGGGTAAGGGGGATAAATTTTTTTTTTATGCATTACTTGCGGTAATCTACACACTTCGCATCACCATCCTTTTTCTAACTAAAATAAGGGGCGCCAGGGGGACAACTACCCTATACCCGGCTTTTTCTGTCACGCAGCATTTCCCCTTAAATTTGATAAGGGGTGGAGGGATAGGGCCTGTCCGCTCTTTTATGGGGGGAGACTGCCCGTGGGATATATGCGTACTCCCTTAAATTTTCCCAAAAAAAAGTGGGGGCTTCAAATCTTGTGCGACTCTTGTACCACCCATTACCCCCTTTCGGGGACGGAAGTGGGTCTGTCCCAAAATTAAGCGCTGAAACATCCGCTACCGGGTTTGGGGCCGATCAAACCTCGCTGGTCGGGGGGAGGCAAGGATCGGTCGTGGGAAGAATTGTTATCTACGGCTAAAAATTTGCAACGTAGCAAAACGTGGCAAATTTACTTCACGCCCCCTTGAGAAGTCGTACTGTACCCCCATTATTATTCCCACCCCAGCAACATGAGTTAGGTTGGTTTGAGCGAGGGGGTTCTACACTTTTTTGGTATTCGTCCTTAGACCTAGGCGCTCTACACCATATTAACATTTCACTCATTGGGGGTTTCAAGGGGGTTCGGCTGTCCCCCTACATTACCGATTTCACCATCGTAAGTTTCGTTTGCTGGGGGCACATCGGGGGCCCGATCCCCTCTGGATCACCCCTTCTGCTTTGGCTTGGCAACTCAGCAGTGTTGGAGCAAAAACACAACTTCTCCCAGACAGTTTCTGAATGTTTTTACCTAATCACATTAGGCCATTTTCCTCTTTACAGTCCTGACTATAGGGTCCCCGATCCCAGCTCCACCCTGCCCACTTTTTCATTTTTGTTTTTTGGGTCCAATTAAATTCAACGGGAGACCCTTTTGGGGGCGTACAAAGCAAAATCAGGGCTCGGGGGCTGGGCTGTCCCTGGCCAAAATTATTTTAAAAGGGCACAGGTATGATGGTCCCCCGAGATCCGTGGGCCGCAGTGCAGGGATTGCTTCCCCCCCGAATCTGGACGGTAGGGCCGCCCGCCCCGAACCTGCGGTTCCAGTCCAAGGGGGGGGATAGTTACTCCCGGGTTTGGCCCCGACCCAGGTCGGGCCCTTAAAGGGGCTTCTGGCCAATGACCTTTTTTGGGTTTCAGGGTTGAAAGATCTCCCGCGAGGATGATGTTGCTCAGGGTCGCTCCTGGGGTGCGGGGTCCTCCTCGATGAGGCATGTCCTCCATTTCCCCGGTTCGTCCAAGGAACATCCTTGGAAGTCGGTATAGGATCTTTCCTTTCCCTTTCCCATTGCAGGGGATCCCCTTCAGGGCTAAGTTCTTTTTTTACTGGCCCTTTTAGGCAGACATTCCAACTCACTAGGGGGCGCCACCTGCATGTAGCTTCTGCCACCTGCGGGAAAAGGGGGGGGTACTGCCGCTTTAGAGTGGCTTTACCCAGGGGATACTTTTTGCCACCCAGGCTTTTCCGGGGGTCCCCAGTCCCTTTTTTGGGCCATGTCCTTTAAACTCAAAAAGTGGCATCGGGTTTCCAAAGGACCCCATTTACAGTCCCCCTTTCCCATTGGAGACCCATCCCCGCACAAATTCTCTTTCAACATTGGGCCCCCAAATCAAGGGGACTTGTGGGGTTGCCTGTTTAAGGCTCGCAGGGCCCCCTGAGTCGGCAGGGTTCCCATACTGTACCCTCCTGGAAGCCGATAAAATCCCACCGGACCGTTTCTGTGGGGTCCTCAAGATGGCCTGTGCTTTAAGATAGGGTACCGACCCTGGCCCGCAAGGGGCCAAGCCTACTTCCCCTCTCAGCCGCCCCAGCTAACTGTCCTATTACCACAGCACTTTTTTCTTTTCGTCATTGGTACATATCCAAAATATACATACTTCCTTTAAATCCTGGCAGGGGTCTGGCTCGCCGCTGCGGGGGGGCCCTTCGTCCAGGCATGATGGGGGGTTGGGGATAACGGGGGGGACCGGACCAGGGAGGGCCGCACCCCCCCTCCCGCGCCGACCAAGCGGTGGGCTATTAGGGCCCCCAGCGGGGGCCGCCCACTGCCGGGTTTTCTGGACATATTGGCCCCCTTGTTAATCTGACCTCCCTTTCACGGGGGCGCTCGCAGGGACAGCGGGGAGACGGCCTTTGTTTTCAGGGACAGCGGTGAGAAGGGACCCTTTTCGCTTTGGGCTGTGATGTCGAGCGTTCCTCCTTTTTTACAGGACCTGCCGCCGCGTCAAGTTGGGGGCGGGGCCGGAACCGCGCACTTTCAGGGACCCCCCCTTCCCCTTTACCCGCCTGAGGGCCGAAATTTTTGGGGAAAAAAGGGGGGATTTTGGCCCAATGCAGCAAACAGTCTTTTTTCCCCAAACATTTCAATAAGGCACACAGGGGCTCACAAATTGCAAGTTTCGCATCCGTTGGAGCCGATGGGCGCACTAAGTACCAGGGCAAGGGGTACTCGGGACCGAGCCCCCAAAAACTATGGGGTTTTTTCACTGCAGCGGGACCTTTCCCGGGGGCCCCCGGGGCCTCATACAATTGGGGATATTTCAG